>CM034147.1:46472459-47672459 GCA_019776745.2 Taxus chinensis
TTTTTTCCATTATGTGCTTTTATGCATTCTTGGGCAACTCATTCCGAGTAATCATTGAATTTCTCTGAGTAATCTCTGTAATTACTTGACAAAAAGAAACTCATGATTTTCAAGAAGATTACTTGGCAACTCTTTGACTCGCGATTTATGGGCTATTTTTGGTGGTTTTTGAATTTTGTTCTTTAGTACCATAATATAACACTCCCACTTACTTAAAATTGTGTTTTGGATCAATCTTAGTCTCTCTTAGAACATCTCACATTTCCCTTTAGCTAGAGGCTTCATTAGAATGTTTGCAACCCGTTGATCTATTAAAACATAGTTGAGAGCAACTGCTCCCTTTTAAACTCTGTCTCTGATAAAGTGATGCCTAATGTCTATGTCACAAGGTTCGTGTTTGAGTTTGTGTTTGGCGAGGATAACATTCAAAAGAAATTCTCCAGCCAATGAAGTTCGGCAAAAAATTCGTGAATATGTTCGAAGAACATAATTTAATATTAAAATAAAATTTATATATTTAATCGTTTAAATAAAAAATAAAAAATGAAACTAATTAAAATCCATTTATAACACTAATTTAAAAACCCAAAATATTTATTACTTTATGGTAATATCTAAATTCTAAATGTTAAACCTAATACTAAACGAAGTATTAATAAAAAAGGAATATGTAAATCAATACGTGAGAATTAAAATATAATGTACAATATTTAAAGACATTAGTATTAAAATTTTAAATAACTTAATGTTTGCTAAAATCATTATTTTTATATATATATATATATATATATATATATTTGTCAAATATTAATATTTTAAAATTAAAATTACAACAAAATAACAATTAATTTAAAAAACCTAATTAATAAAGTTCATATTTTACAATTAAAGTTGGAAAGGAAAAAAGAAAATATATAAAAAAGCTAAACTATTTTAAAAAAGCTATAACTTAATCGTAAAAAACAAAAACTATTTTAATAAACCTAAAAACTTATAATAAAGTTAAATCGAGAAAAAAATACTAATTAAAAACTTTAACCTATTTCTTTTGTATCTTTGTTTCAATCGTGAATACAAATTATTGAGTGGGATTAGGGAATGGAAACTGTAAAAACTTTTAACTTATTTCTATATGGTCACTGTCAGCGGGTCATTGGTATGGTGTCCATGCAATCTGCGAACACTCACAAATGAAGCTTACAGTGATGTCGAATAGGAAAGAATTGATTGCAAACGCCACAACGTAGTTTTGCCTGTCATTTCTAAACGATTTTAGGCTTTTCTTTTAAATAAATTTATCTGAAATAATTTCTAAATGATTTTGCATTTTTCTTTTAAATAAACTTGTCTGAAATCATACTGTATGAATTTTCTGACGAATTTAGACGAATTTTACTGTTTTTTATGAAGTTTGGCGAATTTCGAATTTCAAGGAAGAAATTCGGCAAACCCCGTGACATCTCAATGTGCTTAGAGTGGTCATGAAATACTGGATTGTTAGAGAGTTTGATACAACTTTGATTGTTATAGTCAAAGATTGCAGGCTCTATTTTCTCACCTGTTAGTTCTGCAATCAACTTGCAAAGCCACATGGCTTCACAACTAGCAGTGCTGGTTGCTATGTGCTCTACCTCTACTGAAATCAATGCCACTAAAGTCTGCTTCCTGCTGAACCAGGATATGACTCTAGTACCCAAACTGATGTAACATCTTGAAGTACTCTTCTTGTCACCTGCATCTCCTGCCCAATCAAAATCAATGAGTCCATACAACATCAACTCATCATCCCTTGCACCTCTTAGACCACAATGTATCGTGCCCTTCAAGCATCAGAGCATATGCTTTGTAACAACCCAGTGAATTTTCTGTGGTTTAGGCATGAAATGGCTCAAAGTGCTCTCTGCAAAACATATATCTGGTCTATGATTAATGGTTTCATCAAGGACACGATCAATTGCTTGTGCACCGAAGGATCTATCAAATTCAAAATCATAGGAGTGGTGATGGGTTTGTGATCCATCATCTGGAACCTCTCTAGAATATAAATTGTGTGTATTTTCCTTGCCCAAGAAAAACCTCACTTGTCCCCTGCCACACCTCTAGACCCAAGAAATAGCACACCAGTTCAATGTCCATGTCAGATTCTCTAGCCACCTCTCCCTTGCACCTTGCATGAGATTCTTTGAACCCACTGTAAGTTTCAAGTTTTTTTCATATAGGACTATTAAATAGGTACTCATATTGGGATTTGCTATTGTTTTGGTCAAGCCCAAATCTAATAGGTACTCATCAATCCTGGACTACCAAGCACAGCGCTCCTTCTTCAGCCCATAAAGAGATATCTTCAACCTGCACACATGGGTCTCTTGACCATGCATATCAAATTCTCTCAGCTAATTTGTACACTTATTCTTCAATCAGGCCATTCAAAAAAGTTATACTAACATCCATTTGATGTAATTGCCAACCAAAAACAGATGCTAAAGACATAATAGTTTTGATAGAAGAATCCCCGTCAACTGAAGCAAAGGTCTCCTCATAGTCAACACTTCTTGAAATAATCCTGTAGCTTTAAACTGACCCTTGTACTTCTCTATGCTGACATCAACTACATGCTTCACCTTGTACAACCACTTGGAATCCGCCACCGATTTCCCGCTGGCCTCGACACTATCTCCCACACAACATTCTTCATGATGGAGTTGTACTCCATGCCGTACCTCCTCATAATTGGAAGGCTCTGCGTCAGTTTTGGAAGACATTAGTGCAACATAACTAGGAAACTTCTTAGGAGGATGACCTACCTGAAAAGAAGTTTTTGGAGCACCAACTTGCTCCTTTGCCTCCCTCCTACAATGTCTATTGAAGCCATTTAGGCTTCTTGGCTGTGGTAAAACTCTCTGTATTCTTGTTTCGGAACTTGTCTGATCTGAACCTGTACTCCCTGAAACTTGCGCATGAACACTTGTGATGTAGGAGCATCCATGGCGAACAAGTAATCTTGCATCACCAAAAATAGAGTGATGTTTATTTTTTTGTTTTATTTGTTCTTTTTGGGTTTTTGCTTGACTTGGTGTAATTGATCCTATAAAGCATCCTTGAGAAGAAAACTTCTCAAGAAATCATGTTTTTAGAACTTTTACTTTTGGAGCTTTGCTAAGCAACACATAACTGTTGTCACGCGTCTTAAACACTGACATTTTGCTTAAGACACGTGACCCGAACTCCTGCAATCATCATCAATGGTAAATTAACAAATTTTTGAGATAATCATTCTTCTGAGAAGCGTATCTTGGGTCTTTGGGGAGATGTAGAGATTTGGAACACATCAATAGAAGAGGAAAATGAATCTCATGAAGAGAGAAGGGAGACATCAAAAAACAAAAAAATAGAGCCCCCGGGCAAAAAAACCAGAACATGTCTGTGCACTAGCTAGGTTGGACTGTGTTGTATCTGTTTTTTCCTCCACATTTGTAATGAAATAAGCTTGTAGAGGCATGTGTGTGAGTGGTAGAGTGTGTTCAAGAGTCTATATCAATTTTGTAGTGAATTCATTAATGAGAATAGTTGATTGAGTTGTGCTAAGGTTGTGGAAGTGCCCGTGTGGCCATTGAAGAGTGATAATCCTTGCATCACAGAATTAAAGGCTGTCCTTAATTGGACACTCCCTCTGTGCTTGCACCGATTGGTATCAGAGCAGGTTTGAATCCTGTTGAGAGTTGTTTTTTACATTTTTGTGGGTAGAAAACAAGAAAAAACATCTTCCAACAAAGAAGAGGTGTTGGGTAGAAGGTGTCAAGAGGTATGGTGTAGTCAAAGTGAGTTTTGCTATAGTGTGTGAGAAGTCTTGCAAGTGTGTGAAGATAAAAGAGGCTCTTCTTTGAGTCTATTGCAGGTTGTGAAAGAAAATTTGCTTGTTGAAGATATGGCACACAAGAAGGGAGGAGCACCACAAGTAGATGACTTGGCTGAGATGTTGAAGGAAGTCTAGGCAAGATTGGACATGATGGAAGATGCACAAAGTGAAGAAGAGATGATGGAGATGTTGTTATCCATACAAACAAAGTTGGATGTCTTGGAGAGAGGATAAGCTAGCAAAGAAAAAAGACTAGCAGATGTCAAGGTGAAGGAAAGAGGTAAACCCACTAGCAATGTTGTTTTGTTCAGTGGTAAAGAGAGCCCAAATGAGCTCACGAGATGGATAGTGGAGTTACAAGTTCTTTTTGAGGAGGAGAATATTGAAGACCCCAAAAGGGTAATGGTCGCATGTAAGAGGCTATATGGAGTTGCAGCCATTTATTGGAGAGATCTATAAGAGAGGAGACAAATGAAGGGGAAAAGTTGGGAACATATGGTTTCCAAGTTGACGGGGCCAGTTTTGCACCCAAAAATGCAAGAAGAGTGGTGGAAAAAGCTTCATTTCTTGAGGCTTGAGAGAGGAGAAGAAGGTTGTCTTGAGGGGCAATAAGAGAGGGAAGTTGCCATGTGAGCATTTCAAAGCTATCATGAAAAATAACAAGAGAGGACGAAGTGAAAGAGATTCTTTCAAATAGTGAAGAGAAGAATATTGTCTTACTCATCGATAATCCTGCCAAGCTCTTCCTCTTGCTTATATCATGCTTAGATATTCTCTTGTGCATTGGAGAATCCAAAGGGTCGGCCAAAAGAAGAGACAACCTTTGATTTTCCCAATTCTAGACATTTTTTAATCTTTCTTTATACTAGGGCGAAATGCTATAGTGTTTATGCAATTGACACTGTTTGCAGGCGACTGTTGTGTAATTAGTTTCGGCAGTCTTGTAAGCACCGAGCAGTAGTGCAAATGCAAATGCCATGACGTTTGCGCAACATTCCTGCAACTTGCCTAGAATGCTCCTTGTTGAAGCTTCTTTCTTGCAGTTTTCTTTTTCTGGTTTTCCTAATGAGTGTTTCTGGAGATACCTATGGATTAACTAAGCTAAAAGTACTCAATTTGGTTCCCATGTTTGCAAGAAAGTCAGCTACCTGATTCAATTTCCTAAAGCAATATGAAATTGTTGTTTATAGATGTTGAAAGAAAGATTATCGCTGGTTTGAGTAGAGCATTCAACTTCTAACTAGATGTATGGCCTTTAGACATCATTTACTGCTATTTGGGATTCCCTTTTGATTTCTAGATGATTAATATCCTTTTTTTTTGTGAGCTTGAGACCAACGATAAGAGCTTGTATTCATGCTTCATTATTGGTTGGAGATACCTAATTTTGGTATAAGCCTTGTTATTACAATAGTTTTAACGTGACTTTACGCATATGGTCTCTCAATCTAAATTAGGCTCTTATTGGCGGCCTTTGATAGGAAAGAAGGAGATGTGGTTGGAGATACCTAATTTTGGTATAAGCCTTGTTATTACAATACTTTTAACGTGATTTTACGCATATGGTCTCTCAATCTAAATTAGGCTCTTATTGGCACATTTCTCCTTTGTTTTCGACTTTATTCCCCTCCATTTGGACATATACCCCTCTTTCTTCCATTTACTTGTTTGTCAATATTTTGTAGAGGACCCCAATCCGTTTTATGTTCTTGTATTTCTTTCGTCAGGTGGGATCAAGACATGTTTGAAGCCGAAAAATCCGTCTTGGGTTCGCTGAACTTGTCTTGTGTATTTTTATGTTTTTGAATTTTATGAGCACCTTTTATATTGATTATTTTTGGGCCTTGAGTTGTCTTGTACGTGCCATAATGTTTCTAACTTGAAATTGAGGAAGTTGTATATACAAAGCCCCTAGAGGCATTTTACTAACAAGTACTTTCAAGAGACTTAGCATTATTCTATAAAGCTTTTAAAGATTCAGTTTTTCCTATGTTGCCAGGGAACGAAAACGGTTATGAGTACGAGTATGGGTATGAGTACGATTCGAAACGCAGGAACACCAATTTTCAAAAAACCTTGGGTGCGAAACATTATGGGAAACGTTCGTACAATATATTATTAAAAAATTTAAAATATATATATATATATATATAAGGGAGAGGAGCCAATAGTGGAGCATGGACCAGTAATGGTGAGGGTATTTGTGAAGTGAGTGACTAGTACATGTACACTTGTCATTCAACATTTGAAAAAAAAGTAGCTAATAAAATGTGTCACATCAAATCACATCAAAAAATCACCCAATCACATGATGCCACATAAGTGGAAAAAAATGCATGACATAATGCCCTACTAATGGTCCACCCTTTTTTCCTTTGTATGAAAAACTACTTGATTTAAATCCATTTAAAAACCACTTTCCATAAAATAAAAATGCTCAAAAAAAAAAATTTAGATTAAGAAAAAAAAATCTTTTAAAAGGTTTTTTTTTTTCAAAATTTGATGTAGTTAAATGTGTGTTGTACACCCCTCAACTTGGGTGCACAACTAGTGGCTCCTCTCCCTTATATATATGCATAATATGCATAATACTCATTTTAAAATTGTACTCCACGAACCATAAGAGATAACTACTAAAGCACTCAAAATATTTTCTATTCATGGACATTTGAAATTCTAAAGATTCATCATTCAACATGGTTACAATTTCAATGATTCATATATACATGATAATAATCTAGATTCTAGAATATATCATCTAGATTTGACTCATAAATATCTCCATGAACGCCACTGATAGCTCCACTCCCATTAGCTCCACTATCCATACCTTGTGTGAAAGTTCTCGGATCTTCTTCATCAATACCAAGTAGTGAAAGTTGGCTAAGAGTAGCATCATAAGCATCAAATTCATTAGCCTCATGATCAATATCCCAAAGTTTGTTGGGACATATAACCTTCAGTCTTGTGTGATAGGATGCGCAAATTGGAATGCACATACACTAAATTTTCAGCCTTATTGGATGCTAACTTATTTTGTTTGGTGGAGTGGATGAAGGTGTATGTACTCCCACTTGTTACAAAAAAGAAGTTAGAAATTTTCAATTAGCAATAATATTAATTTACTAAAAAGTAAGAACACACATTTTTAATTAATAAACAAACTTTGGATTTCATTTTAATAGTTTATACCTGTGAGAGGATTTTAATAACAGGTTGACATCATGGCCATGTACATACCACCACATGATTGGGGTCATGTTGTACTTGTCACATAATGCCTCCATTTCACCCATGGTACCATTAGATGTAGAGATAAAGATCCCCATTTCATAGTGGACCGCACTAGCTACAACTGGATTAGGAAAAAGCCTCTTGAATGCTGCCTTAATTCCATTTGCAACTTCTTGGTCATTATATGGTGGTTGCTTATTAGGTAGCCCAAGTCTGCTATAATATTTGGGATTCAAGGCATAGGCAAGGAGATGCAATGGGGCGGTCATTTTATTCCACCTTCTCATGATCACTCTTTTAACTTGATTGTAGAAGATTTCTTCAGGATCTTGCTCTTTTTGTTGTGTGATGTCTCTAATTTTTTCAAGTGTAGAGTCAATGCCATCATAGATCTCCTCTATGCAAGCGTGATCTTTGTCTGCATATCTAATCATATGGATAAAATAGGCTCAATAAAACTGAGCAAGTATGCAACCTTCGCCCACCAATCAACATCAGGTATCAATGATTTTATTTTGATGGTTTGTTCTGTGTTTCCTTGCCTCCACATGGACCAAACATCATCAATCACCATATTGCTTAAGGCTTGTTTTACCTTCACAATTCGTCTCAAGATGAGTGTATGAGAGGCAAATCTTGTTTCAACAACCTATTCAAATAAATTAAAACAAGTTAATAAAATATAAAATTAAATTTAAAAGAAATTCAATTGATAATTTCATAGAAAGTTAGCAAATAAAAATTAGAAATTAATAAATTGTTCCCTTACTTTCAGCATCTCCAACCTTGAGAACCTCATAAAGATAGCCTGGGACATATAATGATTTGTGACAAACATTTGAATCTCATTTGCCTTTGTATAAATTTCCTCTATCCATGGTATTTTGCCAATCTTCTGCAACATCAAATTTAAGGAGTGTACTGCACAAGGTGTCCAATATATGTGCTCATATCTCCCCTCTACAAACAACCTTGTTGCTCTACAATTTTTGGCATTATCCGTGATGACTTGGGCAATGTTTTGAGGGACTATTGACTCAATAGTCTCAATCAAAATATTAGCAATAAATTGAGCATCTTTCACTTCACCCTCACAATCAACAACCCTTAAGAACATTGCCCCTTGAGTGCACACTGCAACAATGCTGATTAGGGGTCTATTTCGGGCATCTTTCCATCCATATGAAATAATAGATACCCCTAAGTCCTTCAATGAATCCCTAATTGGCTGTAAAGAAGTGTGTACATGGTCCACTTCTTTCACTAATTGAGGGACTACTGACTCAGTAGCCTCAATCAAAATATTAACAATAAATTGAGCATCTTTCACTTCACCCTCACAATCAACAACCCTTAAGAACATTGCCCCTTTAGTGCACACTGCAACAATGCTGATTAGGGGTCTAATTGAGGGACTACTGACTCAATAGCCTTAATCAAAATATTATCAATAAATTGAGCATCTTTCACTTCACCCTCACAATCAACAACCCTTAAGAACATTGTCCCTTTAGTGCACACTGCAATAATGCTGATTAGGGGTCTATTTCGGGCATCTTTCCATCCATATGAAATAATAGATACCCCTAAGTCCTTCCATGAATCCCTAATTGGCTGTAAAGAAGTGTGTACATGGTCCACTTCTTTCACCAACAATGATGTACTGACCTTCTCATAACTAGGGATTTTATACCCTTGTGGTTCCTCATTAATACCTTTCACCATTTGTTGTCAATATGGTGACTGCAACCCATTGAAGGGCAGTCCAGATGCATAAATGCATCAAGCAACCAACTCATCATCAATTTTCCTTTTCTCATTTGCAAATGCTTGCTCTAATGAACCTTTGGTTCTCTTTTGTGACAAACTCGCTTCCTCTATGGGAGTTTCAACTTCAAGTGGTTGTGTTGGAGGTTGAATGAAAGGATGGTTTGATGGGGTGGTGGTTTTTTTGAACCCCTCATTTGCAAAGGAATGGTTTTAGATCTAGCTCTTGCAATTTGCAAGTCAGCCTCCTCTTGCTCTTTCATATATGCCAAAATATGTGTTCTTTCAACTTTGGAACATTTTCTAATCCCCATTCCTGTTTGCCCCATTAAATGAGCTTTGAGTTAGGTATATGAGGACTTGAATTGCATATTGCAATGATGGCATATCCAAGATCAAGAGCCACCGCCAACAAAGTACTCTACCACTTGCACATGTCTCCAAAGAGGAGCTTTAAGATCATGTTTTGTGGGATCCACACCCCCGCTTTGGCTTGCTTCCTTATGCCCTCCCCCTGAAGTTGAATTGGATGCCATTTATGTTTTTTATATCTCAAAGACTCAAAGTTCAAACTTATAATGAAAAATAAAAACAAAAACTTAGATAACAATAAATAGAATAACACCTTACATATCCTATTCCGCTTTTGATCACCAAGTTCGCCGTCTAGGCGCGAGGTGAGAGCATACACAAAGTTCGGATTTAGACGACTGAAACGTCTCGGAAATGCCTGGATGTTTCCGTAAACGTCCCAGGCATTTTTCAGATGTTTCCATATCGGAAACGTTTCTAAGAGGAAATGTGGGGGCCAGGGGCATTTCGTGGTAACATAGATTTTTTCTAAAAGATATTCATTCAAGTTTCAAAGTCGTATGCATGTACCAGAAGGAGTCTTGAGAGAAGTTCATGTAGTCGCTATTCATTTTGTAGGGCTAGACGAGAGAACCAACTCCCTTTCTCACATGGAAGTAGGGACTTGCATCAAATTACATCAGCCTTGATTTACACGAATATGTAGTGCAACACTCTCATCGAGATTTCCTTTGAATATGATGATTCGAACCTAGTTGAGGGCTTCCTTTTTCATTTCTCTTTGAGTTTTACTAGGTTACTAGAGAAGAGAGGATATTTCGGCAACCTTGCACATTATCGTATAAATCTTGAACAGTTGACACGGGGAAGGCACTTAGAAAGTTTCATTGCATTCTGACTAGCATAGGTCAAGTTTGGCCTATGCAATACACGTTCACCATGCACGAAGTTGACCCAAGTCAGATGCGCCATGCATGAACCCAAACTTTTCCACCATACTCGATCTAGACATTGCAAATCCCCATCAAATTTTCAGGAGCTGTTCTATTCAACCTTTTGAGTCTTCTCTGATCTTCTGACAAGTATGATTCTCCTTTCGACATAGCCAATTAGCTAAGTATCAATATCTCTATTCTAAATCAAAATTGCTTGTCCAAAATCAATTAGCTTGCCCTTATTTAGTATGGTTTAGATCTGATTTATTGTTTCATTACTATATTTCGATTAGGATTTGACGTGTTCATAATTTTGGTTGTTTTAAGTCATTAGATCTAAAATAATGAAAACAACAGTGGTGTCCCCGAGATTTCACCTTGAAATCTGGGACTACCCCTTTTAAATTTTTTGTTATTTTCAAGTGACGGGTCATTTTGTGTTTGTTTTGCATGCAGTTGTTTGCATTGCTCTAAGATAACCCTAGAGAGTCATAAAAGCCAAATTCGACAAATACCCACATGCCAAAGCTCACTCAATCCCTTCGCTAGACCTTGTCTGCAAGTGTTTTATTTATTAAATAAATAAAGTTCTTTTAAAAATAGTTTGAGCTAAAATTGGAGGATTTAGGTTATATAAAACACTTCACCCCATCATTATTACCACAGAACATTCACCGGGGGGAAGAATTTTTGCAGATCAGCTAATTGGAGAAAACTTTTGAGCAATTGCCTGCAACTTCTTTTGTTTTGTTTTATTTCTTTTTGTTTGTGTTTTGGTTTGTTTTCTCCGGCAATTCCTGTAGCCTATTCATTCTTCCTGCCAGATCTTTCCCCAGGCATAGGGTTTTGAAAAGCTATCCAGTATTTTTAATTACTAATTTGTCTACAAGCGATCAGAGCTCAAGATTCTTTTAGAAGATTGCAAGAAGTTACTTGGTCCAAAAAGGTGCAAAAATGGATTTTATGAAAATAAGAAAAATATTGCCATCAATGCGTAGAGCTTGAGAAAATATGCACTTTTAGAGAAAACGACACCTAAAACGGAGCCACGGAATGAAAGTTATGGCACATGCAAGTTTTTGCTGCTACATCTTCCCGGATCCTTTCCAAAAATGACAAATTTTATTCTATACTTGTGTTTTCTTCACCAAAAATCCAAAAAAGGAAAGAAATGTTGTCTTCATGCCAGTCGCTATTTTCAAGGCTGCCTTCGGCGTCCAATTTCCACGCTGCCTTCAATGAAGAATTTTTACGCAACTTTAAACGCAAAAGTCACAATGCAAGTCACACTTTTGGAAAAGAGCTATCTTTCATGCAAGTCGCACTTTTTGTAAGGAAGACTTTAAGCTGACAGTGGAAATTTTGGCAGTGACAGGCAGGCGGGAATTTCTTGCCTGCATTGCAGGTTACTTTTTCCTATCAAGTCAAAGTCACTTAAGCTGTAATGAGAATTTAAGAGGTGGTAGGCAAGTGGGAATTTCTTACCTGCAATGCAGGATGAAATTTCCCATTATAAAATAAAATCACTTAAAGCACCGGCGAGAATTTCTTACTTGCAACGCAGGGTGAAAATTCCCATTATGAAAGTCAAATCATTTTAGTGAAAGATGGGATTTTTGGAGCTGTAATGCAGGTTGAAAATTCCCATCAATTTGACTTTCTATTTTTAACAAATACCCTTGCCAAAAAGCACGACCCACCTTGGCATTAATGCATGTGATTAATGGTATTTATTAATGGTATTTCTAGCTGAGTTTGGCGCCATAAATAGGAAGAAAGTCAATGCAAGTGGATGAGCTAAAGAGAAGTCAATGATGCATGTTAACAATAAATAAAATAAATTCATTAAAAAGCATGCAAAATTGGGTGCCCAAATTGGATGAAGAGGCATGACTTTTAATTAATTAAATTGCAAAAAATAGGAAAGGGCAATTATTAAAAATAGCATGCAGATGGATATAAAAGCATGAGACGCCATAATTGAGAAGCAGTTAATTCTTTTTGATGAAGTTTGCAGCCCAGACATGTTTTGGCACCAAAGGAAGGAGGATGTTGCATTAAAGAGTGTTTTCCATGACCGAGAAGCTTCTAGTTTTGGCGCATTGGGTTGGAATAGCCTAATTTTTATCATTATGAGTGTCTGCATGTTGGTATATTTGCCCAGGTATTCATCACAGGTGCTCATATTAATGAAAGGAAGTTCAAACCAATGTCAGATACATTGAATATATTTTCTGAATCTGAAGAAATTGCCAAATCTGCACAAATTGATCCAATTACAAGGGGTTTCGATAGAATTAAAAGAAAAAGAGCTTAGACAAAGATTGTTCCTTCCATGTTGAAGCATGATGAAAGAGAAGGATTAGCTGAATCATGCATAGCTTCCAGATTTGTTGAAGTCAATGATACAGACGTAAGCCCTGAACCTATCACTAATTTAATTGACAGATCCAAATCTCATAATTGCAAAGGTTTTCGACAAAAAATCATTCTCTTGTTTCTAGCGCATCCTGTGTGGAAGTTAGTGCATGGAAAACTCCTTCCGGGATCTTGTGCATGTGCTCCCAATCGTCTAGTTGAAGCCTTCATTGAATTTACTTGTATTTGCATTCATCCAGAGTGCTTTTTAGAATTTAAAATTGCTCATATGCAATTGAAAATAAAAGATTATGAGTTTTGTCTGAATTGTTTACGGAAAACATTGCATTGGTGCATGCACTGGAGAAGAACTACAAAAGCTTCAAGGATACGAGGGAAGACATGTCAGAGGCAACACTCGTAAGCAAAATCACATTCAACTGCTTCCAGATCTAGTTTGGTGAGAATCAACGGAAAAATAGTCAACCGCATGCAGAATATGGAAGAACAAGACTGGGAGTGTTGCAACTTTCTTCTAATTTCTTTTCCTCTTTCTTCTTCTTTCTCTTATTTTCTCCGACAAAGTAATTGAGCAATCTTAAGTGATTGGTTTACAATTCGTTACTTGGAAATAGATGGCAGACAGGCAAAATCGAAGGTTTTATTTTTAGTTATAAATCATACATGTCATGCAAAGAGGAATTCTAGGAGGGAGATTGCCAGTTGTTTCCTTTACAACTTCCACATGTGCCAGTTCAGTTATAGTTTCCTATTTGTAACTTCCCTTCCATACACTATAAATGGAGGAAGAGCTTATGGGTTAAAAGAGGAGAATTTGTAATCAACATTCTTGTGTTCCAGACTTTGAGCTAAAACCCTTGATAGCTTTCTGAAAGCGGAGGAATAGAGAGGAGACAGATTGCTGGAGAACTTTGTGTCAACGTTGCATTTGTTTCTTATTTCTTAATAGATCTCTGCATAAACTTTGTGATGTCTTAGATCTAGATCTAGAACTTTCCTTTGCTTCAAATTTTGCATTTCAAGATCTATTTGTTTCATCTATGTGCATATGATTAACTCTGTCAACTATTGGTTAGGTTGCACATCTCCTTTCCTTTCTTCTCATATTTAATTATTTCCCTTTCCTGCACATATTGCTTATAGCTGCTTATTTGCTGCAAAATTGCCTAGTTATGGTTCATGAGCTACGCAATTAAAGTAAAACCAACAGATAGATATTAGGACATATAATTGACAAAATCTTACATGGGAGCCTCACCGGTAAATGAGGGAGATTTATCTCATGACTGCCTAGGTTTTCAGCTATGCAGAAAATCTAGCCAACAAGCAACAAAGAAAGAAGATGAGCTGGTGCAGAGGATACAATTTAGTCTTGCTCGTCCCGGGTTACCCTTGGATGTGCTGTCGAAATTTAATTTTGGTCCGTTCCAATTAAGGAGGGCACCAGAAAGATTCTTATCTTGAGGACCTGTTTACTCTTGTGCCATTAATGGGCTATTAGGGCATTAATGTTGATAATATCATCTAAGTGTTATTCTTTTATTATCCTAAGTCCTAACACCTATCTTTAACACGAAAATAGGAATTTGATTTTAACACCCATTTAATACAAAAATATTATAACATTTTTACCATAGAAGGGCAATTTTCAATTTTTGTTCAATCATATGAATACTTTTAACAAAATGAACATGGACTGCAATTTATCATTAAAAATATGCTTGCTTGCTGCTTCCAATAGATATGAACCTTTAGTGCTCCATCAAGCTGCCATCTATCTCGTAGAGAGAATTCTGCCAATTGCCACAATTGCCATTCAACATTCTCTATGTTACCAGGATATGGGTATGGGTACGGGTATGGGTACGAGTTCGATACGCGGATATGTCAATTTTAAAAAACCCTTGGGTACGATACATCTTGGATGCGTCCGTCCACACACACACACAAATATATAGACACACACACACACACACTCATTTGACTCATTTTTTAGTCCATAAGAAATACAAAACATTAAAATTAAAGTAGGATCAATGTTCAAAACATTCAATATACTTAAGACTTTACATTTTCATTGATCACGTGGCTGCCATACATATGATATACAAATATCATGTCAACACGAACACAAACAAATCTTGAAAAATATACTAGGATCAATGTTCAAATTTTCAAAACATGCAATATACTTGAGATTTTACATTTTTTTCATCTATTAGCTATTAAATTGTGTGTGAAAAGTCTCCAAAGAAAGTGACAGATTTGAAGGAATCTACCAATGACAAAAAAGACAAACGCAGAGGTGAAACAGTTGGACACATGCAACAAGTGTGTGATCAAGTGAAGAAACAGTTGCATGTAAGTAATCAAATGAATCTAGGATATATCATTTTCCTTTGGAGAACCATTAGTGGTCTCCTCTATTTCTTCATGTGATGATAGGTCCACTGATATAGACTCACTTGGTTTTAATTCTGATGATGAGGATTGTGCACCCAGTTCTGATGTCAAGAGTACTATAGAGGACTCTTCTCCTCCTTCTCTCATTATTCCAGAGAGTGTTGACACATCCCACATCTCATCAGATATCAATAAGTATCTTGTACAGTCTCATACAGTCATCACACCTGCCTCTCTTCCTCCTTCAGTGTGTGATGCCCCTTTCACTCCTCTACCTTCATTAGATGACTCATACCTATCTGACATCGCTCTTATGTCTGTTCAGCCCCTTGATAGGGATGAGTATCTGCCTAACCTTAGTCATCTTTTTACAGAGTACATTTGTGATGCACCGCAAGTTCCTCATCCATCTACAGGTATTTCAGATGAGTTTATCATCTCCATTATTGGGAGTTCTCCTTCTGGGACTCTTACCACTTCCACTTTTCCGGAGACCTTCATTGATCCACCCTTGCTTGTGGATCCATTTTATGTTGTGGGGGATGTTTTATTGCCGACACATCAGACTGACATCCTTTCTAAAAGTGTTCATCCTTCATAATCTGATAGTTTTGCACTTGTGACATTACCTTCATTTCTTTTACACTCACTTGCTAGACCTATGTCACACTTTTGTGGACCAGAATCAGAGTTCTTTGTTTTGTTTCCTTTTATTTCCTTCACGGAGTGGGAAGAATTCAAGCACATCATTTATGTCCTTCCTAAGGGAAGGCACACAATTCGGTGTGGGTGGCTCTTCTTCAGTCCAGAGATAGAGGATCTCGTGATTGACATTGTTCTCGGAGACCTCCTAGAGCTATAGAGTTCAGATCCGTCCATGGCATCTTATGCATTCCTCTTGTCTCCCTCTTCTTCTATTTTCTTATTCTTTCCGAGAGATTGCCTCTTTTTACATGGGTACCTTTACAAGCTCGTCTATGGCCGGGACCCATCCTTGGCATCTTTCTTAGATTAGAGATTGGACTTGTTTTTATTTTTCGGGGAGTTTTTCCCACTGCATTTTCTCCTTTTAATCGACTTTTCAAGATTTTCTTATATGTGGGTACCTCATCAGGTTTGTTCTCAAGACCCACTTCTCCTTGTTTTCATCTATGTGTCCACCTAAGCTATGCTTTAAGGGGGGTGTTGGTGTAGGATATTATTGATTCAACTGTGGAAGGATAGATTTACAACTGAGATACATAAAAAAGTGAAATAAAATAGCCCCTTGCAAGATGCTGAGGAAATTATCAGATATTTGATAGACATTTTTAGGCTTGGATACGTGCTGGATATGTAACGGTGCGTCCCGGGTACGTCAAAATGTACCTGGGATGTACCGGTATGTATCTAGCACGGATCCATACCTGTACCCTCATGTATCCATACCTGTACCCTCACATATCCATACCCGATACATATCAGGCAGGGTACTTGTGGCAGGGGGCAAACCCTGGTAACATAGTACATTCTATGTTAAGTAACGTTTTTCACTACTTCCTATAGATATGAAACTATTACTGCTCCATCAAGCTGCCATCACCCTTGTAGGGGTAGAATTATTCCAATTGCCACAAATTCACTTACTTAACCATCTATGTCGACCAACTGTTTTTTCTGCCTCTAATAGATATGAAACCATTAGAGCTCCATCACCCTCATAGGGTTGGAATTCTGCCAATTACGGTGAATTCACTTACCCAACCTTCCATATTGAGAAACTTACTTTCTGGGGATCCACTTAATCACCTATAGCCAGTCAAAGTAGACATTCATTGGATTCATTATCACAATGATCACTGATGTCATCTTCTCCCCCTTCATTAGTGATGTCATCTACATTATCATCAATGGGAATATTAGGTCAACCTTCTGTCCTTTATTACATTGCCTTTTATAAGATTGATTGCTTTAATCTTGCAATCAAGTTTATACGTCCGAGTTTGCAACAGTAAAGACAATGTGAAATTTCTTCCTTGCTTGACCTTTTTCCTATATTTTTTTATTAGTTTGCATTGCCTCTTAAAAATGTATCCTGTTATGTTTCATGTTCATGTAGTATTTTTTAAAGAGCAGAAATCATAGTTTACAAAATTGAAAATTGTGTATGTTCTTTATAACTAATATTGAAGTAAAATGCAGATATGCGTGTGTGGGTGTGTGTGTGTGTGTGTGTGTGTGAGAGAGAGAGAGAGAGAGAGAGAGAGATCGTACTATGCTTTGCTCATACTGTAATCTTCTGTACAGGCTGCAGTGGATGCAGATCATAAAACCTTGCAATTTGAAGGTGACATTGACTCCCTCCATTTGATTTTTGTTTATTTGACTGAATCTAATAACTATGTTGTAATGATCAGAATACTTTGTACCACTGGATAGTCTAATAATAAGGCTGTGCTGGTAGTTTATTTCAATCTGTTGAAAATGTACTAGCTAGCCAGGATCTCCTTTAACTGTTCAGCTATGAATTTTGAATATTTATTATCAACAGCTTAGACAGTGGGTAGGATCAGTAGTCTTGTTAGAGACTTGTGATCATAAGATCATCTAATGAGTTCAAATAATTTGGGTATGAGATGAATAATTTGGATTGTTAGCAAAGGTTTGTCAATTCTTGTGTTCGCTTTTTGGGTGACAAATTGACAATAACTAATATGTGAAGCCTTTTATAATGAAGTACCTTACACTGTGCCCCTTGTGCATGTGGATGAACCGCATCTAAAAGAAACTGGTGTATACAATTTGTTCTAATTAATGGGTATCCAACTTATGAATGTTGGGTTTCTTCCTTTCTTATGAGCTTTATAAAATTTGTTCTATATAATTGCTATCTTGAGTCAGAATTGCCATCTTTATGAATATTGGGTTTTTTTCTTACGAGCTAAAGTTTTTTGTTATTATCTTCAGTAACTATAATTTGTTTTGCTCTTCAGCCATACCTTGCATTGTATTGATGATGGAAGGTCTTGCATGTTCTTGCAGAAGCAAATTTAGAGATATTTCCACCTAGTAATGGTCAAAGTGGGACGTGGGGATATCGGCCCCCAAATGATATTGATGGTATGTGTGGATACTATCAAAATATATGCCCTCACAAAACCTTTATTTCATCTTTTAGGAGATAGGATACAGTAGGCCTTAATAGGCTTCTTGTAAGGATGGAAGTTGTTATCCATTAGTTTTATCCTGGGAATAAATTCAGGATTTTTTTTTGCGTATACTTCCTAGTTACTTCCATCAGATGTCTCGTTTTATGTATTTAGTTATAGTTTCCATTCCACAAAAAGGTAACTATAAATGTTGTTGTTATGTCCTGATTACAACCCAGAAGAAAGTATACGAGTAACTTTTGTAGGAAGCTTAGTCTATGCATCATCATTTTGAACACAAATAGTTAATGATAAAGTGAGCACACGAATATTTTATTTTTGCAAATTAGATTTATATACTCAACTTGGTGCAGGAAGTGAAGGCACTGAACAACCACAAAGTGGGTGGAAAGGATTTTTTAGTGTTGCATCATACAGACCTTACTTCAATGTGGATACATATGATGTGCTTGAAAGAACTATGGGGACATTTTTTCCTCATCATGGAGACTTTATCGAAAAGATTCAACATAATCCGGACTTGTAAGTTATGTTGAAAGACTGTTTTTACCAAAAGAAAAAACAGGAGCCATTGATGCTGATCTCTAGTTTGCTAAATGTTCGGGCCTCCCCTTTTTTTGATTACAGAAATCCATTGTGTTATGTTCATGTTTTCCATGTTTCTATTTCCTTTGTGAAGAAATTAAGATACCCGTTTTCATTTCTGCAAGGATTCAGAATATGCTAGTCTCTCTTTTGAGTCTAACTTTGATGCAGATAACAGCCTTGTTCTCCACATTTTCCTTCCCTTGGCTCTATTAGTGGTTCTTTTAAGCATGGGAACTTCCTTCCAGATGATTGTTTGTTAACACATAGCTTTGCATATACTGATTTAACTAGCTTCACCTGTTTGCGTTTGCCCGTCTTTTCCAAGGTTCTTTAGCCTCCTAGATCTAGATCTAGAATTAATTTTCAATGTCTTAAACTTTTACTTATGGTTGAAATTTAATGAATCCATAATCGTTTTTAGCATTCATGATTTGCCATCGTAACTTGTATTTTTGAATCTTATTGGCCTAGTTTGATCATTTGTAAACATTAATATAATATTATGATCAAAACTTCTAGGAAAAATTGTTGAAGATTTTTGAAGATAGATATTTCCGATCACATCTCGGTCCTCAGTTGGGGACAAGAAAAATAGTAGATTGCAAAAACAAGGGGCTCCTTGTATAGATAACTCCATTACATACATTAGAGGCTATTTGTATCATCTAACAACTAGAAACATTAAATAAGAGATATGCACAAATAATGATAAGCCATTAACTGATTAATCGACCCTCCTAAATTGTTAGATGGCAGGTATCCAAGAATTACTAATCCCAATGCCCTCATCTCTATTCAAGTTTCTTGGTCGTTTAGCAATCTTCAATGCCTCTTTCTAAGTTATTATCGTGATTGTCCTCAACAACTATAGTGCTTGATGGTTAATAATAATATTATTATTTTATATTTTCAATGTAATAACTATTGGTTACAACTTATAATGTTTTGTTTCTTGACATGAACCCCTACCGACATCTGTATCGCTTCTACATTGTGTTTTATCATCAATAATATGAATACATTATTTTCTCTTTGCTTCTCTGTACCAAGAAGCATTAGAGCTCAACATTTTGAAAACCTCGAGACATTACTTTTACGGACAATACCAAATAATTTGTTACCCAAGTGTTCTTGAGTTGTAAAGACAATGTGCTATAGATGCTCTATCTTGTAAATACAAAGCAAATGAGTTTTACGCTATTTCAGATGTTCTTATAAAATGCTTTGTAGATATCGAAGCAGAATTTGTCAAAAATATTTGAACAAATAGAAATATCCTTTGTCTAGAAGAATGATGTATTGTGGTTCTTGGGACGAATATACTTGGCCCTAGCCTCAAAATTCAAGATACATATGTTGAAAGAGAATCATGACTCACCAACTTCTACTCATGTTGCTTTCATCTATACCTATTGCAACGGTGAAAAAATGCAATGCATATAAGCAAATTGCATTCTCTATACACTTTCATAGGTCCTACAACCAAGTTGAGCTAAAGGATGTTAAAAGTCATGTTGCTATCATCCTCATATGTGCAAATCAATTGAGTTGATGATTTGGAGCAAGTAGAGGCTTGTTTACTAGATCTTGTGTTGTGTGCAATTCAAGGACATTGAAAAGATTAGTTGGGTGAGGGATGTGGTGGCACATAACTACAACGACCGCTCCTCATTGATGTTTTACATGTAGTATGCACAAAAGAAATTCCTCAAACATGTAGATAAATGTATGCAACTTATGCTATTTTGCAAGAGTAGATGCTTGAGGTGCAAGAGACCCTATAATCTATTATTTTTATGTTGTGAACGATCCATGTGGGAAGAATCCAAGGCAACAAAATAGTGTCAAGCAAAGTGTCGAAGGATGAGTGGTCTGAAAATGCATTGTAGATAGTATCCTTCATGCAATCTATTGTATGGGTGATTAAACATATTGACACAAATTATTCTAAGCTAAGTCATCAAGGTCATGTTCGTGTTCAGTGAGGATAAAATTCAAAATAGTTTCGTTAGCCAATAAAATTTGGAAAAACAAACCTCAATAAGTTCAAATTATATAAATCTGCATTTTTATTGTTTTATTCTCAAAATAAATAATAAATGTACAATACTGTCAATATACATAAATATTATTAAATAGCCTCGAAAATTGTGAAATAGATGTCCAAACTGAAACATATGCATCATGATAAGCTGATCAAGCTAGAACATTACACATGCGAAATCACATTTTTAAAGAGGGTTTTTATATCAAAAAGTCATTCTAGATTCTAAAGCATCTAAGTTCTATGATAGCTTTCAAAATTTTAGATTTCTCCCTTCTTTTTTATATCAAAAAAGCTCAAAATTATCAAGAGCACTTGGCTGGGATGGTTCAATATCATTGCCATTGGATTCACCATTGAAATCATCTTATGAAAAAAAATCAGGATCATCTGTATCTGTTATGTCTCTTGAAATGGGCTGGAGATGTGAAGACAAAGTAGATGAGTCTTTTGTTGTTTTCGTCATACACAACTATAAATTGCCGTGAATATAGACAAGAACTCCCAACAGGCAACAACTTGTTCTGCTTCTTTGATTGAATGTGGTCAAAGCAACTTCAATTCCTTTAACAAGCTCATGAACTTGCAAGTATCTGCACCGAAGTTACTCCACCACTTGCATCCTTCAACATCTACGCACGACATGTCATACTTGGCTACTAGTATTCCAAGCATCTTTTCTTTTAACTTGTATGTCCAACATTAATCCCTAATTTTACTTGCAACTTGTGGATTTGGTTCAAACCTCCCTATGGCTTCATGAGTTCAATCATGATTTCATTGTCACTCTTTTTGTCCATATGGAAGAGTTTTGGCTCCAAATAACAACCCCCTACATGCAAGGGTGTGTGCATCATTTTCCACCTTGAATTAATTGTTTTCCATATCTCAATATAGTTCGCTTCCACATGATTGAATGCTTCTTGAATGGTTTCTTACAACGGTCCATGCTTTCATAAAACATACTGAGGCACGGTTTATCACCATCAACCATACAAAACACTTAAACAATCGGTTCACACATGTAAAACCTTTGTCACACCTTTTGAACAATTGTTGTTTAGAATTATTTGCTGTATGTTCTTTCCTTTTGCACCTTTAGAAAGAACTGAATTTTAACAATCAATTGAACAAACAAATGACCTTAACACTACTTTCTCTTCAACCACTCTTTTCAAAGTGACATAAAATGAGGCAAATCTTGTTTCACAAGGTCTCAACAATTCTCTGGATGATGCTGCATGTAAATGTGCAATGTGAGGTGGCGTTTTTTGATGAAATTTGCAATTGCTCTCCCTTTGTGAATCGCTTTATGCACCAAATTTTTTTTAGCCAAGTCACGAAGCAACAAATCAAGGCAATGTGTTGCACATGGACTTCAAAATAAATGTGGGTACTTCTCGATAATCAACTTCCTAGTGCCCACACAATTTGCAGCACTATCAGTTACAACTTGAACCACTTTCTCCATACGCATTTCAAGAATGACTCTCTTAAGATTTTGAAATGTACTCAGAGGTCTTCTTGTGGTTTATGGCAGCAACTAACTTTAAGAACACTACGCCTAGATGACAAGCTACCAAAACATTAATCAATGGCCTCTGACACATGCTTGACCATCCATCACTCAATATGTTGCACCCTGTTACAATCCAATAGGATTTTACCGCTGCCAGTGTTCGGTCACCCTTTCTTTAGATTTCTTCAAAAGAGTTATTCTAAGGGCCTTTGAAGTATGAGGTGTGTACTGTTTGCCAAATTGCTATTTTCTAAATTGCATTATTAAAATGTGGAATTCTAGCAACATTGAATGGAATTGCGCTTGAATAAAACAAATCAACCAATGCATCGACCACATGTTGTTTCTCCACAGATTATTCAAAGTTCCATTCTCTGATCCCCCTGTTGCATCACCAGATGTGGGAATGTTCGAAGAGAAAGACAAAATTTGTGGTGAACCTATATATTTCTGCTTGAATTCTCGACATTTTTGGTCTGATTTCTGCTTTCCTACGGATGAAGAGGCTTGGTCTTTCTCCAATGTAGCTTTGATCTTTGGAGTTACATTTGGGCATGCACTAACACCCCCCTCCCTCACTAGCCAAGATGCCAAGTAGGTGGTCCATTACCCTTGTGACACTTTAGACAAATGAATGACCACACAAATCACATTTGATATTATTACCGTCGCGTGTTATGTGTTTTCATCCCTCAACTTACGATTTCGGGGGTGCCATTGAATTATTTTATGAACCTACATGTTTTAAGACGATGAGATTATAATTCCTACATAACTTAATACTAAGTAAATATCAAGTTATAACTTTAATATCAAGTCAATATCCAAAAAAAGTTAGTAATCTAATCAAATTGCTAAAAAGCCTTCAAAAAATAATTGTAAATAATTAAATTATAATTTAAGTGCTAATGAAAGACGTCAACTCAACATTTACATTTGACTTAATTTAAAAAACTATTAAAACTATTCATACGAAAAATATATGTATCATATCATAAAATTTAAAAATATTATGTAATTTATATTTTAAACTCAAAGAAATATTAAAAACCTAAAATTAATTAATAATTATGCTGAAAAATTTCTAATTTCCAGATCAATCTAATGATTAATTAATTTCTAGCTGTTAATAAATAATAAAAATATATTAATAAACCTAAATTTAAATATTGAGGTCAATATCAAGATCTGTATCTGTAAATGTTGGATGTAGAAAAAAATGTAAATGATGATGATAACGAATCCGAACTGGAAGAAATTTTAAATTTTTTTAAGTAAAAAGGAAAATAGTTACAAATAAGAAAAGTAGGAATTTAGGAGTTAATATAAACTTTTGAAGGTCTTTAATGGGAAAGTGATTTTACATGAACAATACAATACATCTTACCCATAAACATTGCAATAAAATCTAATCAAACATAAAACAATAAAATCAAACGTAATTACATACAAGAATATTCCTAATGTAAGGATACATGACAAGATGGGGGTTTAGATTAATATTTGATCTGTCACAAATCTGGAGACAATTGTCACAAAGAGACACTATAACGAGGGTCCAAATAGTTAAGTGAAACAAGACATTGAAAAATTAGGACAAACAAAGAACCTTTGCCAAAACTTTTAGCGTACTCTTCCAATCCAGTTAAATGTATATGGTTTTGGAAAATGTCACATGCGAAATCTAATTTGATGATCTAGTTTGTTAGCTTTAGGGCTCTGAAAACCTCACTTGCTTTTTCAAAATTTTGTGTGATCTATGGGAATTGATCTCTTTCTTCAAAACCCTAATTGTCTAGGAACATCTTGCGAGTACTCAAAATCCAAATAGGGGATGTTTTTGGTGGCATGTGTTATTCCTCCATAATTATGAAGCCCCTAGGATGTAGTGTTCAGTCTGGTAGTCTAGTGTCTATTCTATATGAATTTTCACTAGAATGAATGCTTGATAAATAAATAAATGCTTCAAATTTGGTAATGCTCTAAATGTTTTGAATTCATAATGAGTTGCTCTTGAATTGCTTTTGTTCCCATGACTTTTTAAATGCGCTAATGCACCTATGTATTTATAGACTTCTTGAATTCAAATTAGGACCTTATTAACATGCAACACAACACACAACAGGAGGTAAAAATGACAACAAAGGCCCAAAAGCTTAGGGGGACCCAAAGAAGGGTTGGAAGGGCCCACAAAAAAGAAAGCCTCAAAACCATAACTGTATCGTTATGGAGGAAAACCCAAAACACATGGGGAAACATGGGGAAGAGGGAAAACAAGGAGGAACATCACAAGAAATAACTAGAAAGCGTGGAAATGTGCCAATAAGATCCTAATTTGGATTAATAAACGACAAGCCCATAGGTACACTGGAACAATGCACTTTTGCGACTAATAAATACCTTCATGCCAAAATTAGGTGTCTATGTAATACCTCACTTTGACGTGTGTGTGCATACGTATCAAAGTAAACCAACATGTGGATACAAAGAAGCATGAATTTTCCCTCTTGGAACATGTAAATACAAAGAAGCATGAATTTTCCCTCTTGGATCATGTGGAAACATGTAAGAGTGTGACTTGGAATCTAGAAACCTATGCCCCTGCAAACTTGCAAAAAACATGTACATGTGGATTATCATACCTATGATTTGCTCAAATATGGAAAGTAGGAACTGGAAAAAATACGCCTATGTTTATTAACAACGGTGAGAATGTAAATCCTAGTTTTGGAACTTGTGTTGAATTTGAATATATCGCATGTGGGAACAAGTGTTGTGCACTGGATGTCTTAGAAAGCACCATATGATTTCCCCTATCTATAAGAGCAAAATAGTATCGAATGTTGTGTCTTAGAGTTCAGAGACAAAATAGGTGGAATATATATATATATCTAAAGAGAGGGATTACACACATCATGTTTAAGATAGGAAATAACTTCATTGATGTGTAGCGTAATAGATATCATCGTGGATGCATGTATGTAACTAAGTAATTCTCTCCATACGGGCATGTGATGTGAACTATAGAAGCACAAGTGTCATATGCCCCTTGGGAAAAATATAAGCAAAACAATCTCAAAAGTGGCATGCCCCTTTTATAGGCAAGACAAGCAATGTAAATGTAGAAAGAGGATGTCGCCCATAGGAACAAAATAGGCAATAAAACACATGGAATGTTATTTCGCCCACATGAGCAAGATATAAGTAGTGTCCCCTCAATCATTGGCAGGTATGGCATTGTAAGGCAAAAGTAGGGAACATAGTCGTGCACGATATGGATCATGGCACCACAAGACACACTGAGTACATGATGAAGCTAAGCATAATAGGAACATGTCACATATGTAAATCAAACACAAAGCCAACATCTCATAGACGCCAATCATGGCAAACACCTAAGACAATGAATACACTCTAGCCATGTAGAAATACATAGGACAATAATTACACATGAGGAATGAAACAAACACGTCACTTAGGTCATCAAACACATCAAGTAGAAATACGTAGGACAATGATCACACATTAGGCACAAATAAACAAGTCACATGTACCACCAAACATAGAGTAAACATGTTGAAGTCATGCCAACATGGTGCAAACACGTTGAAGACATGTCAAACAAAACAAACAATATAATTATGAATATAACAAGGACGAGGAAGACATATGCTATAACTGAAGATATATTGGGCACATAGAGATATGAGTAAATATCGAGAATATTAGGCATAACAATCCACAAAGAGTATAGATCATGGATATAAAGCATCAATTGAAGCACAATAGTATAATAAATAATCAATGAAACAAAACTTGGAGTGTGACAAGAAGATGCCTCACAATTCCCATAGATTCCCCCCAGGCGAACCTGAGACATACCCTTGCTTGACTGCGAATCCATAAGCACGAGCCAATAATTTGAACAAAAAAAAATCCTATACCAATCTCTATGATCACATCTTGTAAATATCAAAACTATGGTTAATCTAATTAAGATATTGCAATATGTTTAAGAATAATTCCAAAACATTAAATACAATAGTCCTAGATTATGTAAGGATACAATTTTTGCTTAAAACAACTTTAAGAAAATAGATAACTAGGGTTTCGGTTTTGATCTATTCACCTCAAATCAGGCAAAGATTGTGTGACACTCATAGTTACCATATTCGGGCGAACATAGGCGAAATTCGGTTCGGACCGAATTTTCAGGGAAAAGCGAACTTGTTCACTAGGTTCGGTTCGGGACTAAATTTTTTTTCCCTTTTTTGGCAAAAAAGTTCGGTTTTGGAAAGGGTCCGGGAAGATGTAGCAGCAAAAACTTGCATGTGCCATAACTTTCATTCTATGGCTCAGTTTCTAGTGCCGTTTTCTCCAAAAGTGTATATTTTCTCAAGCTCTACGCATTGATGGCAATATTTTTCTTATTTTCATAAAATCCATTTTTGCACCTTTTTGGACCAAGCAACTTCTAAGTTCTTATTATTTAGAGACATTAATAATTTAATAGCAATATGTAGAGATTAATACTTAATAATAGTAATACTTGAATTTATTACCGAATGTTTAAGTTACTTTAGTAACTAGTTACATAAATTTAATTATTTTAGGTTTAACTTTTAGTATATTATTAATAAGTATTTTAGTTTTTATAATTTTTTTGGTAATTATTCATATTTTATATTTTTTAAAAATTTATAATTTTTTCGAGCCAAACCGAACCGAACCGAATTTTTACAAAATTCCGAACTTTCGAACTTTTTTCCCTATCCGAACAACCCGAACTTTTCGAACACGGTAACTATGGTGACACTGATTTGTAACTGGATGAAAAGGCTGTGCAGGGTGTCATTAATTTGCTTGTTAAATTTGGGAGCTTGAAAATGTGCTCAAGAAAGGTTCGTCCGTCTAGGGACATGTTGCCCCCTAAATGCATCCTAGGGTTGATAAATGTGTCTTATATTTGTATATTTGTGATGACTCTTTTGTACCTATATGTGTCTTCTCTTGTCTTCAAGTCTTAGCTCTCCTCTTTTGACCTAAAAAAGGGTTAGTATGATTTGAGTTGGATTGACCTCATTATACCCCCACTGATGTGATGAACATCGCACTAAGTATCAATACACTGAAGTGGGATCAATTCACACATGATTCTCCAGGTCCTATGGTGGAGAGGAGGTTAGAAAATGCAAATAAATATGGAGCCCTAATTCGGCCCTCAACACTTTGCAATGGCACTTGGCTTGTGTTTAGTGCATAGCTATGATCTAGTGTAGCAATGATAGATTTGTTTGGATTGAGTATTGTTGTTCCGTGAAAGCTCTCCACCTTCCTCTCGCACTAGAGATGCTGATCTTCGTAGGAAAAGGGGCGGTGCACAAGTGCAGACAACAATAGGTAGAGTCTCGGGAAAATGGGAGGGGCTATGCCTCTATCGAAAGGAGGTGTGCAATGAATTGTGTGTGTCTCCCCAAGGTTGACTCTCATCAAGTCTTGGTGGCCAAAAGGTTTGTTGGGAGTAGCTCAAGAGGTCTAATAGTTGTTGATTACATTTTGAGAGCGATTGTTGTTTTATACCTAATCTAGAAACTATGGCTTGGGAAACAATCAAAGGAATAAGTCTTTATGATTCTGTGAGTAAAACAAATTGATTAAAACATGCTTCATAGCTTATTGATGCACACAAGCTTATATCTAGATAAACAAATTGCAAGCTTTAGACCTACACGATTATACTCTAATAGGGGGTGTAAAAAAAATGCAAAAGATTAGCAGGGTGGGGAGAGGAGAAATAAATTTGTATGCTGTGATGCAAGCTCCAATCCGTTTGAATGCCAAGATCCAATATCCATGCTTGCGTTTAGACCAGTATGCACCCGATGAAGACATAGATAGGTGCAAGAGTTTGAGGGGATCAATTGCTAAGATGGAGGGAACACAATGTCATTAGATGCACAAGAAGTCCGCTATAGCTCACATAGTTGTTGAGTTGAAAGAATAAGCATATAGAGGGCCCTTTAGCATTCAGTTGAATTAAAACTAACATAGTTACAAAACTTAGGCCAAAACATACAAAGATAAGCGAGACAAGGCAAATGCATAACTCATAATCTTCTCTTCCAAATTCAAGGACCTTTACAAAGTCTTTTAGCTGGGTATTTATAGGAGAACCTAAGTTGAACAGTTATTTGCAAGCATTAATGGCGACAATCTACTGTACAACCCATATTTGACAAATAAAATGGAGGGGTGGTTACATTTTCAAATCCAATTGAATGCTAAGAGGGCATCTTGGAAGCTTATGACATGTTTGATTGTTCTTTGTTATCCTAGAAGATCTTCATTGAATGTTGCTAAGGCCTTAGAATAAGCTTGGATCGATCTGATCAGGTTGGTGGCATTTAAGGCTTTGTGGCTCGTAGGGGAAGTGTGTGCTCAGAAGTCGAGCTTTCATCAAATTCACCACCTTCCACCTGGCATGGTGTGTTCAAGGAGGCATTTAGCTTTCACAGTCGGTGAGTAGGCAAGATCTTAAATGTCCTGTTAGAGATGTTATAAATGGTAGCTCCATTGATTATAGGCAACAGTTATTTGTATTTTAACAATCTCGGCACTTTGTCATTTTCTGTGTCCAAAGTTATGTGGTGTGCAAATTTCATGGGTTTTGCACAGTGGCTGCTTGTAGTGTATGGAACCTTGGAACTGGTTTATTTGTTGCACACCTTTCTTTCTTTTCGTTCTGTGCAAAGTAGGACCTTTGGGAATCAAGCGACATTTGTAACTATTGCGCAATAATTTCATTTTCCACTTTAATGTAGTGTTTTCGATGCTACAAATGTGTGTACAATACCTGCGCACAAAAAATTGAAAGACACAGAGTTAGCATTTCATGGGAGGCGTGTGCTCAGAAATTAATTTTTCATCAAATTCACTACCTTCCACTTGACATGGCATGTTCAGGGAGACGTTTAGCTTCCAAAGTCGACAAGTGGACAAGATCTTAGATTTCCTCTTAGAAATGGCTGCTCCATTGATTTCCCATAAAATTGCTCAAATTTCATGGGAAGCGTGTGCTCAAAAGTCAAGATTTCATCAAATTTGCCACCTGACATGGCATGTTAAGAGAGGCATTTTGCTTCCAAAGTCGGCGAGTGGGCAAGATCTTAGATTTCCTATTAGAAACATTAGAAATGGAAGCTCCATTGATTATGGGCGGCAACTATTTGACTTCTAACGATCTTAGCACTTTGTCGTTTTCTATGTCTGAAGTTATGTGGTGCTGAAATTTCATGGGTTTTGTGCAATGGTTGCTCGCAGAGTATGGCGCCATGGCAGTGGTTTCTTTGTTGCACGACTTCGTTTCTTTTCGTTCCGTGCGAAGCAGGACATTTGGGAATTGTGCGGACTTTGTAACTTTTGTACACTACTTTCATTTTCCACCTTTGCACGACGTTTTGGATGCTGCAAATGTGTGTACAATACCTGTGTGCAAAAATTGAAAGCATAGTTACCTAAGACTCCGGGACGGCGGGACGTCGGGACGTAGGGACGGGGTTTCCGGGACGGCAATTTTTTTTGAAAATTTGGGGACGGCGGGGGGACGGCTAATAAAAAATATATAAAAATATATATAATTTATTAATTTTACAAATATAACATGAATAATTCAATAAACTAAGACTTAAAATTGAAAGTTTGAAGATTGAAACCATTAATGATTAATCCAATTATTCATCTGCATCAGCTTCAAGAGATTTCGACAGGGATTTAAGAGGTAAGAGTCTTTATTTGAGGTTTTTCATTTTACTTTTTTTTGTTTCCCATTTAAGTAGATCTATATGTTTTGAAAGTTAATACGTTTGTAACGTGATTTCATCCACTACTACATGGGTTACTGCATCTATATGTGGTTGACGTACCTCTTACAAAGCCACTGATTAGAACATAACAAGAACAAGAGTAACTGTTACATTGTTCTCATGATTTTCAAATGCTAACACTCGACTAAGCTAGTTATATCTAGTTAGTGTCTACTGCAAGTCCACATAAAACTACAATATCTTTATAGAAAATTAAGCAAGCATAAAGATTACTCATTTTTCTGAATGCCAAAACATTGTACAAACTATAATCTCTACTTTTTCCTTTTTTTAAAAATTGTGACTATTATATTTTATATTTGAGAATAGGATTACATACATTCTGATCCTTGCTACATGCAGATGGGTCTGAAGCAAAAACTCCTGCAATATATAAAATCTTAAATATGCAACAAACAAACAAAATGTCCTATCACTGAAACAGAAAGAACCATAAACTATCTCGAGATAACCAGCAACGAAGAATTAACAAACACTAGCTGTATAGTGTATGACTGAAAATTTATAAAACTCGGCCTGTTACCATTACTTCGTATCATCAGACATAACATGGAGGAGCAACAATACTTCTGCAGTTTATGGCAATTATGAGAAATCTGCATGTTGTTTTTTACTAGAATGTATTAAAAGTTTTAAAAAATATTAAAAAAAGTATTATAAAACTGAAATTCACATGTTTTAATGTTGGAAAAGTGCAGATTTTGTTGGGGACGTTGTGAAGTCCCCGGGACGTCTCGGGGACGTCGTGAAGTCCCCGGGACGTCTCGGGGACGTCACGAAGTCCCCCAAAGCACCCGGGACGTCCCGGGTGCGTTTCTATTTTGTGGGGGACGTCCCCGGGACGTCCCCCTTTTTTTCTGGAAATTGGGGACGGCAGGGAAACGTCCCGTCCCTGTCCCCAAGTCCCCGGGACGTCTGGGACGTGAGCAAAATGGCCGGGACGCGTCCCCGCGTAACACTGATTGAAAGACACAAAGTTAGCATCGTAGACGACCAACTGAAACATGGACTGATTACTTATAGTGTGTGGGATGCACGAGCGCATGTTTCTTCATTCTATGTCTAGCATGCAGAGTGAGCATGCTCTTCATTGGTTCATAACTTTACGTGACATGGGGAGTTTGGTTGCACACTAAGTCATGCACAAACTCTAACTTAGAAGCACCCTGAACACTTTCTTTATGTAGTCCTCAAGATATTGCAAATGTGTGTATTATATCTGCGCAACATAAACTTTTAAGAAACCAAGTGTTAAGTGTTAAATTTGCATGAATGAGCGATGAATTACATAAAGTATGCCTGTGCCACGAAAGTATAAGGCCGTGCGAGGCCATGGAGTAAGAAGTTTGCCTAGGGGCGTGCTATGAAGGTGTTCGGTTTATGCATTGTGTATGGTGGGATGGTGTATGAAAAAATGACATTGTTTGGGCTGCTTAGCAAGTTTTGGCATAGCGGAGCATTGCGATGCCTTTGGACTCGAGATATGGCCGCACAGTGAAGCACAAGGTTAGGTTGAATGCAGTAGATTGGGTAATGCTTGGAGGCTTAATTGAATAATGCAAAGGCAAATGGGAAGGCCATGGGGCAATGTGCAAGGATTTGTTTGGGATGTGGGTTGGAGGATAAGGCCACACAAAACTAGGATGCCATGGAACACTGCGCAATGTCTTGTGCATGCCGCACATCAAATGGAGTATTGTGCAAAGGCCAAGGGGCATATTTACAAAGGGTGTGGGTGGTGAAATAGCACAATGGGCATGCGAATTGTGTGATGGATTAAAGCCAAGTTGTAAGTGCAAATTCAAATTACCTTGGGAAAGGCCTAGGGGTTACATGATTTTACCTGTGAAATTAGGGGTGTTGTGGATACAACAGGTCATACTGCTGTAATGTGCTCTAAGAGAAGTGTTTCAATGCTTTGCTCAATGTCCTCCTTAGATGTAGTTTTGATATGGGATCCCTAGAGGCCCCTACTAGGTTAAGGTGCATTTCTTTATATAGGTGATTGATTTGAAAGATATCTCGCTCAACCGACCCTATGTCGACTAAGGTAACTGTTACCGTAATTCATGCACCAAGGATTTGCGCCAAAGGATGGATAAAGATGGATGTGCATGTTAAAAGATAAATAAGCAAGAAGCTGCTGTTCTATACTTAGCACCATGGAAGAAATTAAAATAGAAAGGATTAAAATTAATGCATGCAACAGTCCAATTTATCTTTGGCGCCAAGCATAGAATGAAATTGGAGAAAAATAGCAGCCCCATGTGCCAAAGGGAAATGCATGGAGGAAAAGCATAAATAAAAAATTAATTAAATTCAGAGCAACTGTCCTTAGTTTGGCACCATGGAGAGATAAGGTTGCATGAATGGAAGAAATTAAAAATAGCATTGCTGCTCTATTTTAGAGGTTGGCGCTAAAAATAGAAGGAGAAGGACTTTTTATAAATAAATCAATTGCAGTCCAATTCTATACTTGGCGCCAAAGTATAAGGTAATAAATGGTTAAAAATAGCACTGCTGTTCCAAAAATAGAGTTGGCGCCAAAGATAGAATGAAGTTTTTATAAATAAAAATCAGTTTCTCCTCCAAGTGCAGCAGGGTAGGAGGAATAAATAAATAAAGCAACTGCTGTTCCCAAGGTGGGGCCAAAGGGCAGAGGAAAATAAAACAATTAAAACAACAGTCTATTTATTGCATGTAACAGTCTATTTTTGGAATGGAGGCAGTCTCTTCTAGTTTTGATTAGTCTATATGGGCTGATTTGATTGTAGAAATTGATATAATTGAGTGCTGATTTGCTTTGGCATCTTTAGCCTTTGTACTTTCACCTCTGAATAAAATAAAGCTTCGTTTTTGCCCTTTCATACTACTGTTTTCAGATTGTTCATCGTGTTTGTTGTAGAATATTGTATTTACTTTAGTGTGGAATTCATTCCTTCTACCGTTGTCTTTTCGTAAACCCTTGAATTTAATTTTGCGGAATAGTTCAGAGTTGTGTAGGTGTGTGAATATTTAAATTCTATGTGTGCAGAGTTACATGCAAGTATCAAATTATTGATGTATCACCCCTTATTTCCCATTTTCGGCATTCCTCTTCCCTTTTCCTTGTCAAAATTTTCAATTTTTAGGTGATTCACAAGGGAACCAACCCTCTTTGGAGGTTCACCTCAGACATAGGTTACCCACAACCTTGAGGTGTTCCAATTTTGTCAACAAGAGAGAGAGTACACACACCATTCTCTATTAGGGGCAACTTCTGGGTGACAACAATAACTTCTGCATTTGAAAGATAATTGTTGCTAGTACAAGGGACATGTTCGTCGGCCATGGGACATATTTGTCGGCTGAATTTATCCTAGGCCTACGAACCTGTCTAAGCTAAAGTTGGAATCAGATCTGATATATGAAATGATTTGTAAGGAGTGTAAAGATGTGCTATATATGAGGTGCATTGTTTTTTTAAGTTCTAAGCTGAAGAATACGTCACTACCTAGTGGACTCTGAGACGTCCCTTGGTTGTCTCGGGGACGTCACAACATCCCCGTTGGAGTCCACAAGGTCTCGAAGCACCTGGAACGTCCCAGGTGCATTTCCTTAACTTAGGGAATGTCCCCGAGATGTTCCTTCATTTTTTGCATTTGGGGATACACGAGGGGAATGTTTCTTCCCCGTCCGCACGCACTTGGGACTTCCTAGACATCCAAGGCAGCTTGGGGATGGGGCATGCATGTCCTCGTGTAACACTAGTTTCAACTTGTAAATCCCCATGAGTCATTGAATGAATAAAGCACAACATTTCCATAGTTGAGAGAAAATGCACAATGATGAGGAGGTTTTAGCATTTTCCATTTTTGAGAGTTGTGTATATTATTCATGCTCCAAGATATAATTTTCTTTGTATTTCCATTTTGGAGCAAAGCATAGTGTTTTGCCGGAGATTTATAGACATTAGGTTTGTCTTGCTAGATCTTTGTGTTCTATTATGTGATTGCTATTGGGTGTATTTTTTAAAATGTTTTCTTGCCATTACCATTATTGCATGAAGTGTATGTATAAACATTCTCCTCCAAGGTATCTTCTTCTCTGTATTTCCACTGCTTAACAAAGCATAACATTTTACTAGGGATTTTTTCACATTAGATCTTTGTGTTCTATTATGTGATTGCTACCTTGTGTATTTTTTTAATATTCTCTTGCCATTGCCATTGCCATTGCCATTGCCATTGCCATTGCATATAGTGGAAGGATAAACAACATTCTTGTATGGAGAATGGAGCATAAAAGCATTGTTTCAATGTTAAAGGCTATGGATATCCGTATTTACTAATACAATTAATTTAAATGTATTTATTTGAAAAGTGCCAAAAGATTTCAATCTCAAGGTGCATATAGAGGATTTGTGACAATTTCGCCTATTGAAGAGGTCCGTATTGATTAATGAACCCATCACATTCTTCACAAATGTTTTGTTGGCTGATGATAGCTGGCCTCAATTTAGTTGCACCACTACGTCAGGCTCACAAAAACTTCTGGGTAAAACAAATGGGCTTGCGAACTCCACCGTGTTTTAAAGACATTGTGAATTAATCACTCGCCTTCACTAAGCAAGAAGAAAAACTGCCATATGATGGTCAAATAGATGTCAAATTTAAGGGTGGCCATTATCATTAAATCTCACACTATTACACTCCACCGCCAGTCCCTTGGTTACCATTGTAGGTTACGCCTATCGGCATAATAGAAGCTTGAACGTACCTGATTTTTAATTTTGTAATCATGTGTTTTCACCATGGATGTCAGATTAGTTTGTTAATAACAAGCTTGATATATTTTTAGTCACATAGATATACCATAAAGCTAAGTTAAGCTTTATAGTTATTGGGTTTGTTAGTTCGCTAAGTTTGCTCTCCTTGATTGTAGCATTGTTTGAGCTATTTAAGTGGCTCCTATTTCTAATGAACATTACAGCTTTTGGTTTCTCTAATAAATCTTTTTTGGTAATCAAAGCTTATGGTTGGAAGAGCCTGAGAAAAGATCCTGTAAGGCAAGAAAGATTTCAGAGAAAGGGAGGAAGCGTGTAAAGTGACACGTACCCTAAGAAATCAGCTGGCGTAAGGATTTATTTTTGGAAAGAAGAGAGAAGCATTTGGAGGGGCGTAAAAGGAGGAGAGATGTCCCAAAAGGAGAATTTTTGGGTATTGCAGCCTGATAAGAGACGTGGTGTGAGAAGTAGAAGATTGAAAGAGGAGCAACCAAGAAGGACGTGCATCCCAAAAGCACAACCCAATTCGGAAGAACGTGCTTTTTCTATTTTCTGTTGAAAATAAAATGTGGTATTGAAGTTGGGCAATAGTTTTTTCTCACCAAGTTTTGGTTATCCATTTATGATCCGATGAAGGCGATGGAGGTGAGGCATTGCACCGAGCCTGAAATAAAAGCTATTGGAAGCTTGGTGCAATAGATATCTGATTGGAGAGGGGCATGATATCCTTGAAGAGGTGTTGGAAGCAGTACATGCTAATAATTCCATTTTGTTCTTGAGATCAAATATACAAATGGAACCTAGAGGAGAAGTAAACAATTCTGAAGTGCCGTACAAAGCCCATTGCCTAACGCACAAGTCCTTTCTCATTGGAGGATTAACGTTTTTGTGTTTTAGGCAAACTTTTTAGATCTCATGAATGTTTAGGGAAAAAATGATTTAAGTTTATTATATTCCTTAAATGAGTTTATTAATTGAAACTTTAGAAAAAGAGTATTTTTTTCAAAAATAAATAAATAAAAAATATTTGCCCTAGAACTTGCATGGAGGAGAATGAATTATGTATTTGGAGAATGGAAAGGAGTAGAGCCTTGAAAATTTGCCACATTGTCTGGTTGGAGGTCTACAACCACATGCAAACAAAAAATTGGTCAAAGAGTTTGTAAATTTTGAGATTTTAGTTTATTTTAGTCATTTTTAGGCAATTTTTTTTATAAAACGTTAATTTAAATTCTTATAAACGGTAAAGAGTTTGTTGCTGAAAATTGGCAGCGTTGTTCATTTTTAGTGGATGATTAATGTGTGAAAGATTTTTTTGTAAAAGCCTTTCTAGTTTTTCCGATTTAATTGTTTCACTGAAAAACTAGGTCAGAATGGCTAGTTTACAACACCTATTGTTGCCAGATTCTCAAAAGCTAACAGGTAAAAACTTTAGTTTATGCAGTCACACAATAATCATCATATGTGAGTATCATAATCTTGATCAAATAGTACTTGCTAAGGAAATACGACTTGGTGATGATGTTATTAACGACTATGACATATGTCATTGTGAAGCTTTAATGTTGCTTAAACTCTCTATTGTTGACCATTTAATTCTACAAGTTCGAAATGCAATGGTAGCTTCAGAATTGTTGGAAAGTTTGAATTCAAAGTATCAAACATCAAAAGTCGGTAGGGTATCATATTTGAAGAATATGTTATTTTCTACTAAAATGCAGGAAGGTGGGTTGGTTTCTGACTTTTTGTTGTAGCTACAAGATATCTGTGATCAATTGAAAGCAATTGAGAAACCTATAGATGTGCAGGATTTGATTGCTATGGTACTGTAGAACTTTCCGCCATCTTTTGACTCATTTGTTGAGTCATTGCAAATGATCTCGGAGACATGGAAATCAATCATGACTAGTTGTTTACACTTCTCATGTAGAAAGAAAGGAGGTTAGATCAGTCGTTGCCTCTACATTAGTTGCTACAAAAATGCTTTCTTCACAAGGCAAAACACAAGGGAAAACAATAGAATGCAAACAAGGACACCTCCAAAAACAACAAAAGCAATGTAAGTACTTCCAAGAAATCAAAATGAAAATGCTTTTATTGTAAACAACTTGGTCTTTTTAAGAAATATTGTCATAAGCGACAAGAAGATACGGCTAATAGAAACAAAAAATTTAGACATGCTAATGTTGCAGAGGAAGCTGAAGAGGAAGAATCTAATGATTTTTCCCCTGTAGCATTACCTAACCACTCTGAAGAGTCATGCATTTAGAACATTGACTTGGGTGCATCACAATACGAAATGTATCACAAAGATTGGTATTAAATCTCATTGAGGATGATAGTAGTAAAGAAACCGTTTCCTTAGGTGATGGATGGACACATTATGATAGGTGATGTGGTGATGTTCACATTGAATAATGATTACAAATATACATTTTGCAATGTTTGATATGTGCTAGATATGAACAAGAGTTTCCTTTCTATTAGTGAAATCACCAAAAATAAAAGTCTGGTAGTGAAATTTGAAGGAAACAAATAAAAAGTATTTACTCATTGATAGGATAATTGTTATTGATATTAGAGAGAAGTTTATAGAAGCTTGTAGATCCTAAATCAATAAAACACCATGTGCTAACATCAGTTGAGCATACTAGTACTCTTTGGCATGAAGATACTATCACTTTAGTTACCAATATTTGAATATTTTGAGTAAAAATAGAGTGATGATTAAACTTCATCAATTCAAGAGAATCAAAATGCTTGTACATGATATCAGATGGGTAAACAAATTAGGCATACTTTTCCTATTGGTAAAGTATGGAGGGAAGAGAATGTATTGGAATTGGTTCATGCAAATTTACATGGTCCAATGAAAACTTGTACGGTGTGTGGAACACTTTATTTTTTGTTGATTATTGATGGTTTTTCTAGGAAAATGTGGGTGTATTTCCTAAATAAGAAATTAGTATGTTTTTCTAACTTTGTTGCATGGAAAGTATTGTTTGAAAACAATCAGGTAAACAAGTTAAAACACTCTTCTTTCACAAAAAAAGATAAAAAAAGCCTTTTACCTATTTTTTATTGTAAAGTAATTATAACCTAAAACTGACATTCTAAACTAACCTTAACCCTAAAAGTGTCATTCTATGTTATATAATGACTCTATGGGCTCATTCCATATTCACACTAAGCAAGAGCAAGAGCAAAAGTGAGAGTAAGAGCAAGAGCAAGAGGTATTTATAATTTTATTAAATTATTTGCTTCTAATGCTTGTTAAAGTTCTTGGTTTTTTAAAATTTACATTCTATTTGCATATTTTAGGGGCTTTTTTTTAGCTTTTGTATCTACATACACAATGTAATTATGTTTATAGTTTGTAGAAATTTTTGAAATGCATATTGCATAGGGTTTGGTTGTAACTGGTTCGGTTTTTTTTTAATTACTGTTGTTTCAAATAACTCCCCTAGTTATTTGGACAACTTATATTTATGTTCTAACTCTGATGTTTCACATTTCAGGTTGCGCGCACTCAGGCTTGTTTCCTTGGCATATTTCACTTGGCTGCAGTTCTTCCGCGCGCCTTGCTTTTTTCTGCTTCCCCTTCCCTTCGCTTCTCCTTGTGCTTGCTTCGTGCGCTCCTACTTTCCCTTCTGTTTTGTCACGCACTCCTAGCGCGCATACTCTTGACTTGCCCTCCCATTTGGTTAAGTCCCCCGCATGCTTTTCCTTTGCGCATGCCCCTTCCTTTCTTCCCTTCCCGCCTTTTCCTTTATTCCTTGATGCGCGCCTTCCTCAAATGAATGCCCGCCTGTCTTTTGCTTACTTCTTCCGCGCCTCTTCCTTTCGCGTGCACCTTCGCACCTTCTTCTGCACTAGTCACTAAGCCACGTGGCATTTGTCGGACTTGAGTGTGCTACACGCAACCTATCAAAGCGCGCTAGCAGGGTGCCAAATCTTGACAACAAACCAGTCCGTGACACGAAGCAGAAATGGCAAAACAAATCAACAGTTGGTCGATTCTTTCAATCAATCAGCGTGCGCCACGTGTCATTGCGCGTCGAAGCGACCTGTAGACATCTGACAGCTATAACTTCTGTTCCAGAGCTCTGACACATGCGTGCCTGGTCTCATTTGAAAGTTGCTAACATCGTCTATAATGCAGGATATTCAAATCCAAATTTCAACGGGATTTGGTAGGTGAGAAATGGAAAACGTCTTTTTGGCCATTAATGAGCAGATCTGATTGCGCCAACCACCAGATTTGATATGGATCTTGCCTTCTCCTTCACGCCATACAGAGTTGGAGATGCACATTTGACAGATTGTAGGTGGATTTCTAGGCATTCATTGTTGGTGGTTGAGTTTTCAAATTGGATTTTCCCTCTCTTTCTCCTCCTCTTCACTCCTTCATTCTTTTATAAATGTAAGAGCATTGCTCATTAAGAAATATCCTTCTCTGTTGTAACGACACCATGCCAAAATGGTGGCTGACTTCTCACGAGCTTTAAACCTTGACTTGGTCTCTGTAATGTGTTCTCGCCTCCTGCCATGAATGTCTATGACTATGCGTCCCTTGAGAATTAAAATCGTGTTTTGTGGAACTCTTGTTTTCCCTTTCTCATTTTATTTGCACCTCGCCTCTCTGTTCACATCTCTTGGTATGCTATGCATCTCCTTTGCTTGCAGGTCCCGTGTTCATGTGTTGTACGCACTGGAAGATCGAGTCTGTGTGGTTCTTATTTGTGGTGCACGTCTGTTTTCCCTTTCTCCCGCTCCTTCTCCCTTTCCTGCCCCTTGTGGAGAGTGATCGACCCTTTCCTTGGCGCTATTGCCTTCCTTTTAGCCTAGGATTTCCCCTTTCTGCACATCCTCCTATCCCTGGTCTCTTGGCTTGATTAGTTTAGGATTTGCTTTCTACATTAGGAGCAGTGTTAGCATTAGAGATAGGTGGAGGAACCAACCTTCTCCAGAGGTTCGTCTCCGCGCGTAGGGTACCACAACCTGGAGACGGTCCCATGTTACCTAGAAACACCGATTGCCTTGTCCACGGATGGTAGCAAATCAGAGGGTGTTGTTTTTGGATATAACAACTACATTTTAAAATTTAGATTCTATTTGCATTTTGTAGGGGCTGTTTTTTAATTTTTGTATCTACATTTTTACAATGTAATCATGTTTATACTTTATAGTTTGTAGGATTTTACAAAATGCATATTACATAGGGTTTGGTTGCAACTGGTAGGTTTTTATTTATTTTTTAATTATGTTTTTAATTCCATTTTAACATTTAGATGCTATTTGTATTTTTTAGGAGTTGTTTTTTAGTTTTTGTATGTACATTCACAATGTAATCATGGTTATAGTTTGTAGGATTTTACAAAATGCATGCTGGTTAGGTTTTTTTTTTGAATTACATATAGTTATGGTTTTTTTTTTTAATTCATTGCAACAATCATCAACATGAGTTCTTTTGAGTATGACTATGAATCAGAGCAGGAGAGGGTTGAACTGGAATTTGAGATTGGTGGATGTGTTGGTGATGCCACAATGGGTGAAAGTGGATAAGGGAGACAAAATGTAGTGGCAATGACAATTGGTAGTTTAACTGTAGTGCTACCAATTGCCCCTCTCAAATGTTGTCCAAATTTGCCATTGGACCATTTGATAAGAAGAAGCCATTGCAACGATTTGCCCAGATAGTTGACAACCCTAGGTCTGGAGGGGGGAGTAAACTATGGAAGTGCAACATATGTGCACTGACTTGACATTACAGCATCATTGGGACCAATGCACACTTGTTGCTCCTTATAGGAAGGGGGGCTGACGATTGTAAGGGCCTTTCAGTAGAGCAGAGAGCAGAGATGGTGAGAATTTTTAATGGAAATACCACGGACAATGTTCCAGAAGTTCGTGGTACTAATGCTACGGCCAACACTCCTTTGAGCTCTCATAGGATTGGAAAACATAGTAATACTTTGGCTGGTTCTAGGTTTGGAATGTCAAAAGTGGAAAGCAAAGGGAAGAGAAAGTGTTAGGAAATAAGGGATAAAATATGGGGAACAATCCCTCACAGAATCGCAACAGTAGAAACTAATATGCAAGAAATATTACAGATCTCAAATAAAAGTGCAGAATAAAATAACACAACACAAAGAGGACAGTATCTAACGTGGTTCATCCAATTTGGGCTACATCCACCAAGAATCACATGCTCAAATATTATTACAAGCCATTGCTCTCTCAATACAATATCCGGATCTGTTTGGAGCTATGCTCAACAAATTCTATAGAATTCACACCCGAATTCAGACACATCTGCAATGTTACATAATACCTACCATATGCACAAAACCACATAAGTAGACAACTGCTTAAGCAATTTTACAAAACTATGGGCCAAAATTGTCCCATAAACTTATGGGTCAAAATCCTGCCCATATGAGAAAAGCACGTTTCCCAATATATTGGGCACGTACTTTTAGTGTATAGTCTTCAACACTCTAACATATGAAAACATGCTCCACAACCTAACAGAAAGGCCGTAGGGGCAGCCCCCAATTTAGTTGTAGACATGTTTGATTCAAAGGCGAGGGAAGAGGCAAATGATGTTATTGGAATTTTTTTTTATGTTGCTGGGATTCCATTTAATGTTGCTCGCTCTCCTTATTACAAGGAGGCTATTGCTAAGGTTGCAAAAGCAAGTACAAGTTATGTGCCTCTTGAAGACACAAAACTGAGGACAACAATCTTGGATAAAAACTATTCCAAGGTTAATCTGTTGATGGAGGAGATGAAGGGCACATGGGTGTCACATGGATGTAGCATTATCATGGATTGTTGGATGGATATTAGACATGTTCTCTCATCAATATCATTGTCTCTTGCAAAGATGGACCGTACTTTTTGAGAGCAATTGATTGTTCTTGGAAGCGCAAAGATGCTGAGTTCTAGTATTAGATTTTGAAGGATGCTATTGAGGAGGTTGGACTTTCAAACGTTGTACAGGTTGTCACAGATGCAACTTATGTGTGCAGAGCAGCAGACAAGCTAGTGGAGCGGGAGTATAGGCATATTTATTGGACTCCATGTTGTGTGCATGTCATGAACAATGCACTCAAAGACACAGGGGAGATTCAGTGGGTCAACCAAATAGTGACTGAGGCCAAGGACGTGCAGAAGTTCATATGCAATCACCACACATCATTGACACTTTTTTGAAGAAGGAATTTCTGAAACCAATTGACACTTGCTTTGCATCCTATTTTATTTTGTTGGAGAGGATGTCTGAGTTGTAGGAGCCCCTGCAAATTATGATTATGACACAAGATTGGACTAGGTGGTGTGAGTCCAAGACAAAGCAAGAGAAAAGAGTGAAATGGTGTTGAGGGAAACATTTTGGGTTGATATGAAATACATCATATCAATCATAGCTCCAGTTTTTAGTGTCATCAAATATGGGGATTCTAACAACCACGATCTTGGTGAGATGTATGAGTGCATTGACAACATGTTTAGGCAAATGAAGGCAGCTATTCGGGTGAGGGACCCACTTTGGAGTTCTATAATGAACATATACAACCCATTATTCAATAGAGATGGGAGAAGTTGAACACCCCTCTTCATATGGCTGCGTATGCACTGAATCCCAAATGGTATGTGTAGAGGCCAGGTAGAGTTACCCCTTTGGATGATGACGAGGTGAAAAAGGGCCTTATGAAGGCCTTTAAAAAAATGTAGTCCACAAGAGGCTTCAGAGATCAAGTTGGAGTGGCCCGACTTTATTGAACTTGATGAGTACAAAACATCAACAAAGTCGGACAGGGCAACAATGGCACAAGAGAAGCCAGTGAGTTGGTGGCGACTGTATGGGCTTCCAGGACTGCTGTGACCACTTGCCATTTGCCTTCTTTCCCAGGTTTCTAGCTCCTCTTTGAGAGGAATTGGTCTACATATGGTTGGATCCACTTTGTTAAGAGGAATAGGCTTACCTCTGCGAGAGCGAAGAAGCTTGTAGCTGTACACATTGCTTTGCGTCTTATGGATCATAAGACACTTGAGTAAAAACATACCCCAACATTACGGTGGGATGTAGATCTCGAGGAGCCAAGGCATGTTGAAGAGGACAATATTGTTGAGCAGGGATTGATTGGGCTTACCTTTGAGGACGAGGATGCTAGTTCCAGCGAGGAGCTCATGGATATTTCTTCAGATGTCGATTCCGAATTTTAGGCTGATACTTATAGTTGTCCTTTTTTTTTTGTAATATTGACAATAGACAATTGTTGGTGTATTTGGATATGAGATTAATGATATGAATATCAGCTATTGTCACTTGATCAATCATAATTTAGAATGGTTTTATAATTTATTTCAACTCATCTCAAATTCAAAATTCAAATCTGACATATGTAACTTACATTATTAACATATTAATATTATGGTATTAAGGAATGTATTTGATGTTTATGAGTTCAAGTTTCACCTTATTCAAATCTCAAATGGTTTTATTTCAGCTTTTTTATATAGTTTAGTCACTATATCTTTATATTTTTTAATTAGCCGTCCCCTCGCCGTCCCCAAAATTCAGAAAGTTTTTGCCGTCCTGGAAACCCCGTCCCACCATCTCAGAGTCTTAGGTAACTATTGACTCCTAAATTATGCTCTCAATTTAGTTGTTTCACAAATTTTTGAACCCTATAGTTTTGGCGAAGCCAAATGAAAGCCAACTTGAGAATTTGCTATGGCGGAGTATGATGCATTAATGAAAAATGGCTCTTGGGTTTTGTCTGATCTACCTCAAGGCAAGAAATCCATTGGCTGTAAATGGATTTATAAGTTAAAATGTAAGTTTCTTTAGATAAGTACAAAGTTCATCTTGTTGCTAAAGAATATTCACAGGAAGGAGTAGACTATGAATAAACTTTTGTTCCTAAAGTAAAAATGGTAACGTTCAAATTGGTTATTGCTATTACTGCTCAGTTTGGTTGGCAGGGATATTAGATGGATGTCAAAAGTGCTTTCCTTAACGGAGACTTGGAAGAAGAGGTGTACATGGTTCAACAATAGGGATTTGAGATTCCTGAAAAACAACATTTGGTTTGCAGATTAGTGAAATCCTTGTATGGACTTAAGCAACCTCCTCAAACTTGGTATGTTAAAATTGATAAATATCTTACAATTAGATTTTAAAAGAAGTAATTCAAAATCTGCCCTCTATATTAAGTTGGATGGTGATGACATAGTGAAGCTAGTTGTCTACGTTGATGATCTTGCAATCACTAGAAGCAGTAATGACTTGAGTAAACATGCAAAAATTTACATTTGTTTTGTATTTGAAATGAGTGATCTAGGACTGCTTCAATATTGTCTAGATGTAGAATTTTGGTAGTGTTACAATTTTGGTTGTACCTTTTTTATCTCTCAACAAAATATGTTAAATCCTTTATAGACAAATTTAGAATGTATGATTGTAATCCGGCAGCTACAACTATGGAAGTTGGGCTTGTGTTTTGTAGTAAGTTATCTTTCTCGCTTCATATTCCAACCACATGAAAAACATTGGCAAACTGCGAAACAAGTTCTTAGATATGTCAAAGGAACTCTTGCCTTTGGCATTCTATACCAGAAATCTGTTGATTTTAAGCTCACAGGGTATATTGATTCAGATTGGGCAGTCATTTGATTCTGTAAAGTCTAAAACAAGTTATGTTTTCACTCTTGGTTAAAGAGTATTTTCATAGCAAAGTAAGCTTCAAAGTACACTTGCCTTGTCTTCTATTGAAGCTAAGTACAAAGCAGTTGAGAGTGCGGCTAGTGAGTTGACGTGGATTCAAACAGTAATAATGGATCTCCAACTTGAATCATCTACACTCATACCAATCTTCTGTGACAACCATAGTGTTCTTAAGTTGGTGAAAAGCTCAGTTTTTCATGCTAGAACAAAACACATTAAAGTTTATCACTGCTACATCTGACAGTTGGTTAATAATGAAGACATGTCTTTATTATTGTCCTACCTTAGAACAACCAGCTGATATAATGACTAAGCTTTTGAGTAAAGATAAATTTGTAAAATTTAGAGATAAACTCAGAATTGTTTCCAATTTAGTCACTAAGGGAGGGTGTGAGATTAGTTTGTTAATAACAAGCTTATAACAAGCTTGATATATTGTTAGTCACGTAGATTTACCATAAAACTAAGTTAAGCTTATGGTTATTGGTTTTGCTATCTTGCTAAGTTTACTCTCCTTGATTCTAGCATTGTTTGAGCTATTTAAGTGGCTCATCTTTCTAATGAACATAACAGCTTTTGGCTTCTCTATTAAATCTTATAATGAACACATTAGGATCAACATTAAGGATTTAGACAACAGCATAGTGTTTTAGAAACCATAGAATATCGTACAACCGTACAAGTATTATGTTGAATTTCATTATCTTATTGAATCAGCAACATAATCTATTGAAAGGTATTTTAGTCTGGCTATTGGTTTGCTCACTGGGCCATGTCATTTATATTCAATGTCTGTAAATAATCGTATTTAAATATAATATGGTAATGAAAGGAAAGAGACTTCCAGTAGTAGAGGTATGAAATAAATGTATGTATACCTGAAACAGGTATAAATAGAATACGAGCCCATCTGATTTGGCTTTGAAAGAGATGACCATCTTGTATTGTATGCTATAGATGAGTTGTAAAATGTGTGAATCCAGTTTTCCAGTGGATTTATTAAGTGTACATGTCTATATATGGCATTATATAACGTGCAGTATCGGTTGGGATTGTTTGATAGATATGGCTTTGAGGTGGGTTGGGATTGGCTGAAGGATATGGTGTTGAGGGGGATTCATATCTGAGCTGCCTCTTAGGGAAAGGGCTCAAGGAATCACCCCTAGGGAAAGAAAAAAACACATCAAATTGGGAGGGTGATCATCCTTGTGAACCAACCATACCCAAACAAATATAGGTGCATTACCATTGCACATGCTTCCTATTTAGATTGCTGTAGGTATTTTAGGTCAGTGCTTTCTGGGCTGTGGTCATATAGCTTTGAAATTCATTTTGTTGTGTCAAATGTTTTAACAATTTTCATTTGTACAACGGATACATTATATATGTAATGTGTTTCTCCAAATCCTGTACTATTTTTATGTCACTCTATCATTCTTATCTTGTCGCTACAGAAACTTATAGAGGTGTATCAGGTGATGCAGGTATGGGCCTGTTTGGATTTCCACAACCCTAGTGTTTATGGTAACAGCACTGGGAAACTATGCCTCCTATTTATCTTTCACAAAGAGCAAGGATTCTACTAAATGGTACTATGACATTAATTATGTTAGTTGGGCTGCTTGCATTATATATGGATACATCTGTTTGGTGCCCCTTGGATATTATTTCCTTCTTCGGTACTTGGGTATACCTACAACCTTCGTCCAGCTCTGCTGTCTTTGTGGATACTCTCTGTTTCTCTTCATTCCATCTTCGGTATGTATCTGCTTATTTATGCTAGACCCTCAAAAACGTATCATACCATTTCATGTCCTTTTAAGGGATTATTAATTATCTAATTGCTGTTGCAGTTCCTGTTAATCTTTCCAACTGAATTTTTAAGGTGGACTGTCATTATCCTTGCTGGCATAGCATCAGCATGCTTTCTGGCATTTAATCTGCGATCATACATAATGAGTATGAGTGATAAGTGGACAACTGCCGTGGCAAGCGCATTTACAATACAATTGTGTTTGGCCCTTTTGATTAAGGTTTGTTTCTTCGCATAAACAGAATGGATTTAGACAAGGAGTCTAGGTTAACTTGCATGTTTTTTTAGAGTTTCTTCAGGAGAGTCTAGTCATTTTAACTCTTAACTTGAGCTCACGTATACTAAATATCAAAATGATTATTGAAGATAGAAAGTAACACTGAACTAAACACATGGTCATGGCTGCTGAATTTCTTTGCACATGGTACTGCACTAAGGATCCTCTTTCTCATGTATCTAACAAACGTGGATTTGGGTAACTTCTAAGTCACTCATTGCTGTAATTGTAAGGGTATATTTTGTGCCACTCTTTTCACTAACAATAAGCAAAACCCTTTATATTGTCACAAGGCATTGTAAAATAGTTCATTTCGTTTTCTACAGTAATTATGTTTTCCCTTTGGAAATATACTCTACAAGTTCGGCACTTTTACTACCGGTCAATTTTGTTGACCCTGCATGGTTCAGGGGCTGAGGAAGACACTTTAGGTTTCGAGATAAGTGACACCGATTTCATTTTAGTGTATACTTTCAATTAACGTCAACCTCCTTACTAGTGCCCGGTGCATTTTCTTTGGAATTCCCAAGATTAATAATCCATGAATAATTGAAAGCTCTTACAATCTGTATTCTATTGAGGTAGTATTTTTTTCTACAACTTTTGCATGAAATATTTAAAAAAATTATTTGTACATAACCAAAATTATATTCCTTCAATTTTTTGTTCAGCTTTGTGTGACATTGATTTTTTGTTTTTTTTTATTGAAGGTTGGAAACACCCAGAGCCTTGTAGGAGAAATTTTGCATCCATTTGTATAATCAACATTCTCTAGCATAGTGTCAAGGACTGAGGGGTATACATTACGTCAAATTCACTCGGGATTTATCTGCTAGGATTTATACCTTGGTGGACAATGAGGCAATGCCCTTTATACACCATCCATACCATTGAATAACAATCCATTTGATATGCTAGGTAAGTTTAACTTTACAACAATTAAAAAATGACTTTGAGACTAGCCAATACAAAAGTCACTAAGAGACAAGTCACGAGTTTCAAAAGTGGCAACTTAGCTCTACTCTCAAGCTGTAAGAGTTTTGCTGTAGGTGTAGAGTTTCAAAAGTGGCGACATAGCTCTACTCTCGAGAGCAAAGGCAGATTAAGGCCCAGGCAAAGCAGGGAGCTGCCTAGGGTGCCAACATTTAGAGGGTGCTGTTATAGTGGGAAAAAATAACCTTATATGTTAACAAGCTAGGGGTTACCCTTATATACCTATTCAATTCTCATCCTCGGAAATAAAATAAATTATATACAAGTCCATTAAGAATATAATGTTTAGCATTCCCTGTACCTACAAGTGCAAACTTCTAATATTATAATTGTCCTTATATATTTTTCATACTGTATTTGGTTTAAAATCTTGGGAATTTTTGTTTTGGGGAGGAAAAATGAAGCAACTTAAAGATGTAAGCAATTTGAAGAAATTCGAGTTGGAGAAAACAATAAGAAAAAAAGGATTACAATAGACAGGGTGTTAGATAAATGGAATGGGGAATTTGGGTGGTGGCTGCTAAGGCATTTTTTATATGAAATTTTTGCTAGGATGTTGGTGGCGTTGCATACCAAGTAATCCATTTTTTTTCACATGGTTAATTATTTTGTTCACAATATAATTTGTATAAAAAATGAAGGAGGTGTTGGCTCCAAATGATGCCTAGGGTGTTCATAATCTTTAATTTGGCCATATTCAAGTTATTATAACAATTTTGCTATTGGAATCGGATGTAGTCATTGAGTGCTTTGTAATGATGAAGCAACTAAATCTTGCCATGCCTTAATCCATCCAACACTTGATTTTTAACTATAGTGTCTTTTGTGCTATCTTGATATGAAATTCATGTAAAAAATGTTGTTCTAAATAAGAATCTAAACCAAGTTTTAAAAAATAGCTATGGCATTCAACAAAATATGCCCTGTGAAATGATGTATATCTTGAGGGAAGAATTTTTGTGTCAAGTGGAAATGTTAAAATGTTCTTATCTATCAATGCAACACTCATTAAACATGTAACAAAATAAAACACATCCAAAAATAATTCATTTGTGAAAGCAATGTCTTACTCTATCCACATTGAAGTCGATCTGACATGTCACCAATTGAAATTAAAACCTTAAAACAACATATGTTATACAAATACAAATTGAGCAGTTTATAATGAGATCGATTACCTATTATTGCGCAACAATTGTATAATGCATCTACATCTAATGATATGTTAAAAAAGGCTGCGATAAATAGTAATTTTTTTTGCCATGCACATTGAAATAACCTTCTAATATGACGAGTATGTAAAGTTACAAATTGACTTATGTTTGAAAACCTTTATAATGATGTAGATATGAAAGATAAAATAAAGTTGCCTTGTTACAATGAGATCATCAATCCAAAAATTAAACATCCTTTATATACATATAAGGTTGATAACTTAAAGAATAATATGTAATTTAGATCTAAATTGATCAATTAGACACAATTGTCAACAGGAGGCTCATCTACAAGATATCATGATATGGGATATTCATGAAATAATAATAACACTTGAAAAGGCTAGATAATTAGGGTTTCATATGATAATATTCAATTTTTTGAGAGTATGGCGATAAATACCAATGACAAACCACAAAAGACAAAGTCCAAACAAGGAAAATTAAACCTAAAAAACTCAAATTGCATGGCCAACCCAACCAATTTTGAACAAAATATAGAAATGGTTCATGTAGTTGATCATGGAAAGAAATTTGCGGTCATGATAACCTAGGTTTGGCTTTTGAAAATCTTGCCCATTTTTTCCTAATTTTGATGTGGATCATTGAAAAACTATCCTTACAACAAGACCTAACCCAATTTCAACGTTTTGCAAGAGCCATAAAACACACTATGCTAATTGGGGTTAGTATTATCCCTCCTCTATTATCGAGCCCCCCTAGACAAATTGATAATCAACACTTGATGCAAGTCAAAAAAATAATTTGGTGTATGTAAGTGTCCCAATAGTTGTTAGATTATTACTTCAAAATGGATACAAAACAATTAATAAATGCTAGAATGCTCTTTAAATACTTGGATTCTACATTTGGCACTGAGATGCTCTTGGAAACAATAAATTGTTCTCTTATAACTTCAATATTAGGCTTGTATTAAGAATCTTTTGTTTTGTATTGGTCTCTTAAATGTGTTAATAAATTCATGTATTTATATACTTCATGAATTCTAATCAAATGGGTTGTGGTCCAACAATGCATATGATGGTGTAAAAAGTGTTGCCTAGCCATCCAACAAGGTTCCAATCCCAAGAAATACCAATAAATAAGGGATGAGGTCGGGATTGTGCCTCTAGTGAATTTGGTGGAATGCAAACACCTTAATCCTTGGCAGCTAAGCTTAAGAATTTTGTGTAACTAATCCCTGTAATTTCAAATTCAATATAAAGAAAAATGATTCTATTGGTGAACAAGTTAACACACAATAGATGAGAAAGCTAACATAAAAGTACACTCTTGTGAGTTCAAGATCAAGGACCAAAAAAGCCCACAAAAGTGGTGACCAATTTTGTAGTATAGCGCTGACATGGCCAATTTTGTAGAATACATAATTGACAACTTCCTAGGACCAAAGGAAAAACATGGGATAAGAGAGAAATGTGGACCGATAGGAACAAAGAGAGAGTAAAGTTGAAAGGGATAACGCAAGGTCAAAAATGTAAAAAGTTGAAGAGTGGAACAAGATAAGGAACACGTGTCAATAAGAGCTTAACTTGGATCAATAATCAATAAATAGAAATACACTGACATTAAAATAGTTAGCTAGTATTATACTAACATTACATGTCTACCTGATGTCCCACATTGATGTGTGTACTTAAATACATTTCAAAATAAAACAAAAACATGTTTACCTCAGAATGTTTTGTTCGAGTTATTGTGATTTCATTTTTTTTTGACAAATCCACCATATACGTTGAAAAATTCATAATTTTTTTGAGTTATTTACATTTTAGGAAACCTCATGAAATTTTAGGTGGGGTACATTATTTTTGTTTTCATAATTAAGGTACTCTGTATTCTAAAAATTTCAGGTTAAAGTTAGTCAATGGTGGAACATCTAATTCTGAGATAACACATATTTTGACGATTTATGGTTATTCCCCCTCAGGATTTGATAATAAATCAAGAACTAGAAAAAATAGTCATATCACTACCCATGTATTTTGAAATAGATATGTTTCCATCAACCATTGATCCCAATGACACTCTTTATTGTCCACCACAAAAAATTGAGGATGACATTCTTGCAAGATTTGAAATAGTGGTAACTTTATACATGAGAATTTGTTTTCCCCATTTGCAACATCTTTGAGTGAGGGTTTAGATAAGCTTATTAAACATACGGCTTTTGATTTGAAAACCTTAATTAATCTATCTCATACAACCACTCACAAACAAACAAAACATACATGAGTGTAAAATAGACTAAATACATGATAACCATTCCAAGGGTCAAAATTGAACCTACCAAAGATGGACATCCGTAAGTTCGATGGTACATATGTAACTTCATGAATAAGTCTCATGGAACAATACTTTAAGTTGCACAATATACTGGATGATGTAATGAATGCCATAACTTCACTTCACTTGGAATCAAAACCATATTAGTGGTACTAATGAATGATGAGTGACAAAAAAGGAAGGATTATTAGTTGGGAGGAATTTATTAATGACTTATTTGCCCACTAAGAGCAGCAATGGAAGGGAAGTTACTTCACCCAATTAACAAATCTTAAACATACATGACCCGTAGGCGAATATAATATTGAGCATATGAGATTTACAATTTGAACTCTAGAAGCAACACCTTACTAGAGACTACAATTTTACATCTATTGACTAAATGATTAAGTTAAGTATGACATTTATTTGTTGGAATCATGTATAGTTAGGAAAGCTATGCAAAAAGTACTACACATTGAGCAATGGAACTCGGCTACTAAGAGATTCACACAAGGTCAAACTATGGAATAGAGAGATAAAAATATGACTAATAATATTAATATAAATGTGGTAAAATCTTTTAACTGAAGTCAAATTACCAAGCTTCGTCCTAAAAAAAAGGTAGAAAAAAGATAAAAAGGCCTATGTTGGCATTGTGATAGTAAATGGTCTAGAGGTCATAAGTGTGCTAGTGGAGAGAAAGGAATCATGTTTATTGAAAATGAGGCCTTGGATAGGGAAAAAATTGATAGTACAGAACCAATTGTAACACATGAGCATGCTAACTTGGAGGAGGAAGAAAATCATACTATCTCACTACATGCATTAAATGGGACAAGCACACCAAACATGCTCAAAAGTTGTTGGTTATGTTAAAAAAGAAAAAGGTGACAGTTTTGATCAATACAGGGACTACCCATAACTTCATTGATAGAAAATTAGCTAATGCACTCAACTGCTTTGTGTTCCCTGTATCCGATTTTCAAGTCATGATTGTTGATGGGAAATAATTCTCTTGTGGTGGTAAATGCCATCATATCAAACTATCAATGGGGGACTATTTTCTCGATTCTTAAATGTTTTCCATCCCAATTAGAGGAGCCAATGTAGTTTTGGGAGTGCAATGGCTTAAACAATTGGGAACATTATCTTTCAATTTTCAGGGCTTATTCATGACTTATAGTATGGATGGGAAAAATTACAAACTTCACGGGATGTAGTCACCACCAAGCCAAATTATTCTCTCTCATACGATGGAGAAATTGCTTAAGAAGGCAGCTTATGGTGTGGTGGCACAACTACATTTCTTCGAAGCACACTATGTAGAAAACCAAGCTCCACCAACTCTTCAAGAGATTATTCAAAACCATCAACACATATTTCAAGAACCAAGGAGCCTACCTACAATTCGAGATCATGATCACACAATTTAGTTGATTTTAGAAAGTATCCCTCATAATATTAGACCTTACCGCTATCCCTATCAACAAAAGTCATAAATTGAAAAGTGGGTCATGGAAATGCTCGACTCAGACATTGTTGTCCCAGTAAAAGTGCATATTCATCCCCACTGATTATGGTTTGAAAAAAGACGAGTCATGGAGAATGTGCCCATACTACAAGGAACCTAATAAGATCACTCTTAAAAATAAGTTTCCCATCCCTATCATTGATGAATTATTAGATGAATTGAATGGTTATGTTTTCTTTACTAAAATTTGCATTCAAGGTACCATTAAATTTGAGTAAAGGAGGAGGATGTACATAAAAAACATATCAAACACATGATGGTCACTGTGAATTCTTAGTGATGCCATTTTGTCTCATTAACACTCGTACTTTTTCAGAGCCTCATGAATTCAATTTTCTACCCATTTCTTCGAGCAATTACATAATTTTTCATCAAATGGAATAATGTACCAATTGAAGATGCGACATGAGAAGATGAACATTTCATGCTACATCCCGAGTTGCTAAGCATTGAGGGCAATACTTCTCTGAAGGGGAAGGGCATGATGTATCTTTAACATTATATATTCATATGATTACTAAGGCTATGCATTGGAGTGCATAACCTTAACTTTTCATTTATTAGTTATTAATAAATAAGTTAGGCCGACCTAATTAGGATGAAAGGGTGCGACCCTTCATATTTATGTATATAATTATGAATGGGTGTGATTCTCCCAAAGGCATCACATATTATATCATTCAGTTTATTTAATCATTTGTTTTGATTTTTGGAGGTTTCCCCCTCAGAGTGGACTATTCGAATAGTTTGATAAAGAAATGTCATAACAATCGGTGTTTATGCAAATGTATATTCAAGAAACTATTAAAATCTAGAAAAACACAAGAATGGAAACACTTGATTGTGCTGATTTTTTGAAAGATGCCTCTATGAACTCATGTCTCAAAGTATGCGCTGAATTTGAATCTAAGCTAACCATTCCTTGTGGTGAGACAAAATGGAAAATGCTAAGTAATGTCATGTGATTGCTTTCACATAAGGAAATTACCGAGATGATGTGTAACATCTTGTGGTTTCTTCTATATCAGGAAGTGAAGAAATGTACTTAGGTGTGGAGATTGGAGATGAATTTTTCAATCACATATATCAAAAGAAAAGGATTTGTTATTTCTTAATGATAATGGAAGAAACATTGAAATATAATTTTATTTCAAGGGGAAATTTTCAAGAGATCATAATAAATAAGGAAATGGATTCAATAATATGATTGTGATGATTTGAGAGGGTTTTGATCATCCACATTTATATACATAATTAAGAAATGTCATGCCCTTTCATCCTAATTAGGTTAGCCTAACTAAATATTAAGAATTAATAAATGAAAGATAAAGGTTTTAAAATCCATTCACTAACCTTAGTTCTCATAAAAAATTATAATGTTAGGGGTGTAACATGCCCTTCTGCTTTACAAAAGCATTGCCCTTAACACTCAGCAACTTAGTATGTTTTTTGCATGAACAATTCATCTTGCGAGGTTGCATCTTCAACTTGTAGATTCTTCCATTTGATGAGAAATTCAATAATCACTCAATTTCACAATTTCTTTACTCTTTTCTCAATGATTTCCTTTGGTTATGCAACGAGCTTCCCCTCTTTATCTAACTCGAGCAACTCAAACTGTACTGGAAGCTTGGTACTCATAACTTTCTTCAAGATTGAGACATGAAATGTTAGATGAGTCTTGGAAGAGTGAGGAACTTCTAACTTATTAGCCACACATTAGCCACACTTATGATCCTCGATTGCATAAGATTTGGAATGAAACTACAAATTAGATATAGTAGAAGGTGGGGTTAGCCATAAAGAGCCTCAAATGGAGTCATTTGAAATGGTGTGTTATACCACCATTCTTCATGTGAAATCCATTTAGACCAGTGTGCTTTATTTCCTATGACAAAACAACGAAGATATTCTTATAGACATTAATTAATTATTTCTGTTATGCCATCTGATTGTGGATGATAAGATGAACCATATACATATTTTGTGTCCCACACTATAAATAGTTAATGTTAGGCATGTTTTAACTTTTCATATGTTTACACAAGGTGTATAATGTAGTGGATATTGTTACACAATGAAAGCTTGCACAAAGGCATGTGTGTAGGTATATGGTCACATGGGCATTATGTGGGACATGCACAATGTGGTTTAGAATGTTTTACGCACCATTGTCTAGTTTACAATATTGTGCACAAGGATACGTGCACAATGGGAGTTGTGCTATGGTGTGTAGTAGTTTTGCCAACATTGGAATGTAATGGTAATGCATTATCAACACTTATTTGACTACGCATGAATACTGGAGGTGTAGAGTATCATGTTGGAGAATATTCTAACATGGTTGGTGGAAGAATATCTTGTATTAATGACCTGATGACAGTTAAAGAAAATATCAAGATTTTCTATGTGTCAAGTCATAAGATGCTTTAAAGCATGCACCAACTTTTGAAGCATGTAAATTTCTAGCATAAAACAAGGAAAAAAACGGTTGTAGCAGTTATTGTGGTTATTGGTTTTTGATGAGTCAACTAAGTCTTAGTATGTTACATATTGATCAATCATACCTAAGGATGTATATACTTGAGAAGTTGGATAATTGAGTAGTTTTGTTGAATTTTGTTTTATGCATGGACTACTAAAGTACTGTGTTATAGTTTTATGAATATATCTTGTTGTATTTGTAAGCTAAGTTCAAAGTTAATATAATAAGAGACTATTTTTCACTCAAAAGGGATTTCCCAAGTAACCATGTGTACAACTTGTCTGACGTTTTTATATGTTATTTAGATTCATTGTGATTCTTTTAGTTCACTTATTGCTTATAGATCTAGTTTATTCCCTAGTTTCCAACATATGATATCAGAGCTTGGTTCGAAGCCCCAAAAAATATTTTGGGTAGGTCCATAATAAGTGTTTAGGTTGAGAGAGTCCATTTACTATTGCAATTGTTGTCTATGAAGATATGTCAATAAGCACAAGAATAAAGATTGACATGTTCTACTTTGGCCTAACGAGAAGAAGGGACACTTTGAGCCTCCTATTTCTTGTTCTACTTTGGCCTTGGGTGGCTTTATTTTTGGCGTTCCTCTAGAGTATAGTTAGATTGGGCTTTGTTTCGTTGTTCTCCTAGGCTTGGACTAGTTTGTTGGTATTTTTGGGGCGTGCTCTCATACTACCCGCTTTTTGTTGGAAAGTTATCTTGTATAATGTTGCATTTAATATAATATAGGATCCTTTTTCATAAAAAAAAGATTGACAATGGTCAAAACTTTGAGTTATTGAAACTGGAAATGGAGGATCTATTAATATATAGAGATTAGTGAGTTGGTGTGACACAAACAAGACTTGCGGGTTAAAATAGGAAGAGTGGGATAAAAATCAATAAAAAGTGTTAAAATCTCTATCAAAGTTTGTCTATTAGATTAAATTTTATTGATATTTTTGCTGAAAAGATGGCAAAAGGCTTATGGGATAAGTTAGGAACGTCGCACCATAAAATATTTAGTCAATAAAGTATTCCTAAGAAGGAGGTTATATTCATTGAGAATGAATGATGGTGACTTAAATACATAGCACTTGAATGCCTTCAAATCATTAGTAAATTATTATTTGTGGGCATAAAAATGGATGTTGAAGACATGTGCATTACACTTATATGCTAGAATCTTGGGATAATTTAGTGATGGCTATCACTAGCACCTCATATCTGTGTGTGCACGTGTGTGTGCATGTGTGTGTGCATGCATATGTGCGCGCGCATGTGTGCGTGTGTGCAAGTATTTTGAAGATCACCAATGAGATGCATTGTTGGTGCATATGAGAACACATGAAAAAGGAAAACAAAGATCAAGGGAGAAACATACAACATCTAGAGGTAGATCTAAGACCATTGAAAGAATGTATTTGAAAAAATGTTGGAATTGTGGCAAAACATGACATCTTAAGAAGGATTATAAAATGAAATTAGATACGAGCAAGCCACCATATGCTTCATCTTCAGGTGAAAAGGAATCCATTGATAAAAATGAAGATGCACACTTGGAAACTTTGAGTGTGCGTGTATGCATTGAAGCATGGTTAGTTGAGTTTGGAATGTCCTATCATATGACGTGCCATAGGGAGTGGTTATGTGAATATGAGGAATATGATGGTTAGAATGTCTTTTTATGAGATGATTTCACTCACCAGATTGTGGGTTTGAGGAAGAGTGAAGTTAAATTTATGAGATGAGAGGATTAAGACTCTCCTTGGAGTTATGCACACACCAAGTCATGTGAAAAATGTAGTTTTAGACAATAAGATGTGTGATGTTGGAGTGTAGTTGTTATTTGTAAAGGATGGATACAAAATGGTGCATGGTGCACTACTAATATCAAGAGGAGAGCAAAATGGAATCTTGTTCAAACTAGATACAAGCACGATCATTGGTGGTTACAACAACAATGTTGTTCTCAAGGCCAATGAAGTACACAAGAAAACCATCATGCTTCTAGTAGAGAATACTATGCTTTGGCATGAAATATGGTCATATGTAAAGAAAGGGTTATGCTCACCGTAATTCAAAGGAATGCCAAAAGGGATTGATGATGGTCATTTAGACTTTGAATTATGTGTATGACAAGCAAACAAAGTCAAGATTCCCATGACTATTGTGCATGCAAAAAGGATCTTGTAGGTTATACATAGTTATGTGTTAGGGCTAATGAAGGTACCATCACTTGGGAAATTTGTGTACTATGTATCTTTGTATATAACTTTTCTAGGAATACCTGAATATAGTTTCTTCATAAGAAACTCTAAAACTTTCAAGAAATTAAAGGAGTTTAAAGCCCTTAAGGAGAATCAAAATAAGAAGAAGAAAAAAGTATTACACATGGATAACAAGGGAAAATTCTTCTCAAAGGAATTTTAGGAATTCTGCAAGTAACATAGAATTGAAAGAAAAAGGAAAACTCAATACACCTTGAAAAAAAGTTGCACAACATATGAACATAACACTGATGGATAAATATTTGAGTATGGTCAATAGTGCACATTGGGAGTGGAAGTTTTGGATGAAATCAATTATCACTGCTTGGTATTTAGTGAGTCGCTTACCATCATCAACGTTGGAAGAAATTAATTCGTAGGAAGCTTGGACTTAATCCATCCCTAAAACACATGAGAATTTTTGTTGCGATGTATATGTACATGTTCCAAAGGAAAGATGAAAAATATTGACAAGTATGAGAAGTGTATCTTCATTGGGTATGGGAATGACAACAAAAGGTACAAATTTTGGAATCTTAAAATAGAGAAGGTGGCTTATAGGTGGAATGTGGTATTTACATAATTGAATATGATTCTTGTGCAAAAGGATGTGCATAACATTGAAGCTGAGTTGGAACATCTGAAGGAAAAACCAAAAGAAGAATAAAAAAGGTGCAATTTGTCTTGGAGTATGAAGAGCTTATATTTGAGTAAGATATTACTAAAGAAGAATGGGCATCAGAGAAGGAAGAAGAACTTGAAACTAAAACATAAAGAAGATCATAAAGGGTGCACAAAGTACCAGTAACATCTCACATCAAAATTTTATTTTGCGTTCTTACTTTTAGGAACTGATGGTGATGATCCTAAGACAATGAACAAAGCTCTAGAAATTCAAGAAGAGCATTATTTGGAAGAAAACCATGGAGGAGATAATGTCTCTAGATAAGAATAAAATTTGGGATATGTTAAATTAACCTATAGGTTGCAAGTGGGTTTTCAAGAAGAAGTGCAATGCACAAGGTAAATTGGGGAACTATAAAGCTTTCTTTGTTGTGAAAGGATTCTCTACGTTTGAGGGAATTGACTTCATTGAGGTATTATCTCTTGCTAGAAAATTGACTCAATTAAATATATTTTAGCTATTTATGTTACATATGATTAGGAGATCAATAAAATGAATGTTAGAATAATGTTTTTACATGGATAACTTGAAGAAGAAATCTATAGCTTGAAAGTTTGGTAGTCAAGGGGAAAGAAGACTTGGTATGCCACCTGAAGAAATCCTTTTATAGATTGAAACAATCGCCAATGATGTGGAGCCAAAATTTTCATAGCTATGTGTTGGAACTTGGCCTTGCATGCAATAAAATCATTACATGTTTTTCAAAGAAGAAAATAACGTTGTTTTCATAGTTTTGTATGTGGATGACATGCTGTTGATTTGAAATCACAAAAAAATGATAAAGTCTCATTTGTGTGTGCAGCTTGACATGAAAGACAATGATGGTGCAAATCTCATATTGCGTATGGAAACTAAGCAATCATGCAAACATGAAGCTTTAACTAGGCTAAACGAAATATGTTGAGATGTTATTGGAAAGGTTCAAGATACATGACAACAAGCTTGTGAGCACACATTTCCTAATTAGTCATAAACTCTTGGTTGCACACATTCCAATGAGACAAGAGGATATGGAGTACGTGGCTCATGCTTTATATACAAGTGTTGTGGGAAGCTTGATGTACGTATTTGTCTACGCAAGACTTGACATTGCACATGCAATGTGAGTAGGTAGCATATATATGTCCAATTTGTGAAAGGAACATTGGATTGTGGTGTAGAGGATCTTACATGTATTTTTGCAGAACTTATGATCATACTATTTCTATCAAGAAAGTCTCAGTGAAAGCACAAAAGTGATTTTACATGATTTTGTGGACTCTGATTGGGGTGGAGGTCTTGATATATAGAGGCCTACCATTGGGTATGTTTTCAACCTTTTCATTGGAGCTATAAGTTGGACGATTAAATGTTAAGCAAGTGTTACGATATCCATTGCTGAAGATGAAAATATGGCGGTTACTCACAAAAGAAAGGAAATAATTTGTATTCAAATATTATAATATGTAGTTGGATTCATATAGAGAATAGTGAGGATAGATCGCGACTCTCATAGTGTGATTTTTTGGTAAAGAAATCTAAATATCATTTTGGCACCAAACACATTGATTTGCAATATAATTTTCTAAGGGAAATGGTGGAGGAAAGTAAAGTGTGTATGGAAAGGTAATACAGAGAAAAATGTATACATTCATATAGGTATCAACAAGTTAGAAGATGAAAACAATCCATCATACTCACCTCTACATTTTGGGGATCATTCTTAGTCTAATAATGGCTTATTTCTGCCTATCTGATCAATTTTCCTAAAAGAGCTTCAATATACATTATATCTTGCTTCACACCATGCCCCTAATGTACTTCAAGCCTCCAATAACCCACTTTTCATCCACAATTACTTGGCACATACCTTACTCACTCTTCCCTTCAAGATTTTCAACCAAACCTCCTTCTTCAATATCCAAACTTGGGTTTTTGGCTTCTTTTCTTACTCCCTCTGTCAAGTACCCTGTTCACACACCTTGAAGCATAGTTACTTGATTACCAAAATGATTCAAAACCACTAAAACCACAATGCTAATCTCTTTTAACGAAAAATGTCCTCCTCCTTGAGACAATGTGTGTTTATACTATATAGGGGTATAGACTTCTAGGACCACCCTCAAGGTTCTCTCATCTCTTTCCAAGCCTCTTAGTCATGCTTGAGATGTACCCCAAATTTCATCTCTTGGTTCGCTAGGCTCCTCTTGTAAAACTACTTTTATTACTTATGACTCATTAGCTCCAACTAGCCCTATAACAGGATATTGTCATTCATATCTTCTTATATAAGAGGTATCCAGCCACAAAATAGATGTTTTAGAACACCCTTTAAGCTCTTTTCCCTCTCTTACAAATTTCAAGGCTTAGCTCCAGGTATAAAGCTTAGTTTCTTTGTAAAATGGCTTCTATAATCAGGTTCTTTATCTGTATCTCCTTGCCTCCGAGGGAATTATCATGAAAACATACAAATTCCACCATGAGAATTCTGAATTTATTATTTAATAAGCTCGAGGGCTATATCATCATCCTTCCTAGTGATTCTAAGGGCTTAGTTTCATGTCTAGGATAATTTTAGCACACCTTTTCTTATCAAACCCTAGCCAATCTATAATGGAACCCGAGAAGGGTTAATTGGTTATGAAATTCATTAGGCTTCGATTCAAGGTCCTAAAACTTGCAAGAGGAACTATTTCCACAAGGTGAAAGTAATTTCCTTACTAGCATGACTTCAAGGGACCTCCAAGTTGTAACCACACGTGAGTTTCACCTTTTAGGGTATTAGGAACCAAGGTTTAATTCTTCAATACAATCAAGGAGCAACTTCCAGGGTTTAGTTCATGTACCATCCTTCCAATATGACTTTGATTTCACCTTTAATGAGAAGATTCATCCACCCAAAGGAAGTAATCTAAACGCATCAGTTTAGTAAAGGACAATCACAATATTGACTGATACCACACACAAAATCATACCTATTGCATGCTAAGAATCCTTACTCACCTTTAACTTGAGATTTTGATGTCTCCAAACCTCCTAATGGAGCCCCAACACAAGCACATTAGATGATAGAGCACACAGTTATGCTAACAAAAAATAGGGGATTAGATTTTCCGTAATAACTCGGAATAAGGCACAATCAAAGATCATTGATAGTTACTCAGTCAACTCACACATATGTCTTGAAGGGAGAAGGTCACATGTCCCTGATACAAACCCAGAAATATACTTGCAAGACAGTTTCAAAAATCACAATTCCTCCAACATGCATTACTCATAAACAAGGAAATCAACCAAGACTTACCAACTACACCCCTTCAGGCTTCAAACTCTCTCTACCATTACATGCACAATATTTCCATTACTTTATCACCTGATATATGATGCTCTACAATCACAAATGGTAATACTATGCAAGTAACATCCAAATTAATTCAAATTTTCATTCACAAGCTTAAGGTCACCTTACATGGCAGCCCTGAGATCAAGAAAGCATGTTAATAAACACAACAATCCTACAAGAACTATACCACATTGAGTTTAACAAAAAAATCCTGCAAGAAACCAAAATAAATTGATTTTTATCCTTCAAAGCTGCTTGAAAATTTCACATTTGATTCCTATCCAGATGGAATGAGGAGATTTAGTTACATTTTTCAATGTATAATTATCACATCCAATTCTAACGGAATAAGCTCTTAGTTTTCTTGGTCACATGAGTGACTTCTAGACTTAACACTAGGTTTCTTAGCTTAAAGAATCAATTCCTTAATTATTGAATCAATTATGACTTCTAAACCCCTAATAAGACCTAAGACACTCATTTTTACCTCTTTTCATCCTTTTACAAGTTTACAAGCCCCAATAATTTATGAAAATGACAATAACAGTCCAAAAATGGGCTTCACATTTAAATTTTACATTTTGGAGGGAAATGTTCCATTTGAATTTTGAAGAACCTATTCACCAACTAGTACCTCTAAATTACTTCAATGGACTCCTAGGACCTATAACCACACCTGCAAGCCAAAACTGATGTCTTCATGACTTATTCATATACACGGTGTGATGCTCCTACATCAAAAGCAAGAGGTGGATCTAAATGTTGTGGATTTATTAAGGAACTAGCTGCTCAAAAGTGTTGGTCATTGTGTCTTAGGTTGTCATTTATGTCAAAGGTATTTGATGGTAAAGGGTGTTTTGGAGTCTTCATGAGGTATCATTCATGGTCAAATTTGAAGATTAATTGGTGGTGTCTTGGTTTGGTGAAGTTGTTATGGTGTCTTGGAGCATGGTCTAGTGTGTATAATCATATTATGATATCTCCAATGGTTTTTGAAGGATTTCATGAGGTCAAGGCTATTATGATGTGTCAAATGTGTATAAGAGTCTGTAAGTGGTCTCCATGGTCAGTTCATGAGGTGGTTATGTTGAGTCAGGTCATTCTAAGGCCTATTCCTATACCCAGTGCATGGTGGATGGTATGATGGCATGAGAGATGGAGCAGGAAATCCTGGTTGAAGCATGCTTAGATCATTGAGATGTTTCATAACATGTGTACTAGGAGTTTAGACTCAATACTTAGTTGTTTAGTGCATGTTCACGGTCCTTGTGGAGCAGGAAGGTGAAGACTAGTCAGGAAAGCACGGGTAAGTCTCAATGGCTGGAGATATTTAGAATTATTTGAACATAGATGAGAATTGGGTTATTTAGATGAGGTAGCTATGATGCTTGAAGCCAAATTTCAGGCCAGTTTGAACAATTTTTCTCAAGATATGATGTTTTAGAAAAACCGAGTTCTAAAGAAGGAGAAAACAACTCGACATGTCATCTTGTTTTGCTCACCTACTCAAACACATTATGCATGGGACATTTTGGATTTCAAAGATGATTTTTCATTGATCTAAAACCATTTTAAAAAAATAATGAGGTGATTTTATCCTCAGACATTTATGAACAATCGTTAAGAAGTTAGATAGGTCAAAACCTTAGTTAAAACCTTCCTAGCATAGCAACTTGGAAGAAGTGAATTGTTTGGGATCCATATTGTCTTGGAAAGAAAAAGTGATGTAACAAGGTTGTAGAGGATTATCCAGAGCTCATTTTGGTCATGGTTTGATGTTCCAACTAATTCATGAAGTGAGATAAAAACCCTAGTTTTGTGGAGATTTGTAGTTTTAGTGCTGAGATGGAAGCTTCAAGATGAAAAGTGAACTGTTATAGAATCCTCGGGAGATGTGATAGATGGACATGAAAATTTTCATGCATGTACAATGAGGAAATTTGAAGATACAGGTCTCCAAAGTTTCCCTACCAATTTTGGTCTTAACGGCTAACAACTAGTCATGGAGGTTTGAGATGAGTTCGATGATTTTGCTTATTGTAGCTACATTTGATGGTCATGGATAGTCGATAGGATCATAACATGATGTGTTAGAGTGATTTATTTGATCTGGAGTGATGGTTTTCAGTTGAATACCTAATGGCCTAGAAATCCCTATTAGGCCTCTCAAGAAGGCTTGAAGGAACAAGTGTGTTGGATTAGTTTTCTCCACATGAGCTATGTGCGATAATGCTTGAAGGTGTTTTCTAGGTCTCCCTTGATGTGTTCCAGGTTTTGGTTGAGATTGGAAGTGATTTTGAAGGTGATGGAGCATGTTTCTCTTAAGAGTGGTTCTTGAGTCCTATTTTATAATTTTGATCATTTTCAGAGATTGGCTTGATTGGAGGTCTTACACTAGGAGTTGGAGCTTAAAGTGAGTTGTTACAAAAAGTAAATTCAAAGAAATTTCCAATGGTATATTTATTGAGCCTTGATGATGATTTTTGGTATGAGAAGTTGGTTTTTCTTCATGATTGTTTTCTAGGCGTTTGAAGACCTTGTAGGGATTCCTTGCTTCTTGGAGTGTGTCATGGAGAATTTTGATGTTTCAGTTGTTCTTGAGCTACTTGATGATGCTGAGAGGATGTTTCGGAGTTATGTGGAGCTTCTTGAGTCATGGTAAAGATGTTTGATGCCCTTGGAAGTCCTTGTGCATTCGTTGGAGCTTGGAGAGTGTGTTTTGAGCTTGTTTGGATGCGTAGTGCTTGTTGGAGTTATCTTGAATCTTTCCGACCTACATGGGTATTTTGAGATGTTTTATATGATGCTATTGATACGTTTTTGAGTTGGAATGACCAACCTATATGGTCATGGCCGACCTTGGAGTGTTTTGAGCTAGTGTCATGTATATAAGCTAGTGTTTTGGTCATTTGTGACTAGTTGAGGTGATAAGGGCTTGAGCAAGCTAGAGGAGGTGTAGGAAGAGTGATTAGGGGTCAAGAATAAAGATGATAAAATGTGTGAAGTTCTAAGGAATATTGAAGAGTAGGTGTGCAAGAGTATTGACCTAATCAGCCTATGAAGAAAAAAGATTGAACGAGTTGAGAGAGAGAGAGAGAGAGAGAGAGAGAGAAGTTGAGAGAGAGAGAGAGAGAGAGAGAGAGAGTTTAGTGTGTTTGGATATAAATTTGGATCACTATCAGTTGTGTGAGCAACATATCTTCAATGGTAATCCATTTCAGGTAGTTGAGTTGGTGTTTGATCACCTTAGGGGGTTGTAGCCTCCTTGTAGGATTGGTGTCCTACTAAACTAGGGGCTGGTGCCTCACTAAATAAATCTTGTGAGATGTGTAATATTCACATGAGTCCTTTGTTATGAGTAATATTAGTAGAGGTTTCAGTGGGTTTTCTTCCCCTTGAGGGTTTTCCAATTATATATGGTGTCTTGTGTTCTCTCTCTTGTTGCATGCATTTGTGAATGTTTAATACACACCTGATAAGCTCATAAGGTTTATGGATGTTGAATGGTTAATTTGAATGATGAATGTAAGCAATGGGAAATTAAGTTAAAATTGTTGTATGACTGATTTAGCCACCCTCTCATTCACTGTGTTTCTAACAAAAAGATCTCATGGTGCTAGAAAAACTGAGAAAAACATGGGCCTAGATGCCCGTAGTTGTTAAATAATGGGTTAGAGCTCCCTTTGTGAAAAGTGTTCAACATGAGGGAGAATGCTGGGAATGTTTCAAATTTTCATAAGTTTATGCAAGATGTATTGTGCAATGCATGTTGTTGCGCAAACTTGAGTAACACTATTGTGCAAAGAAAGCTTATGCGTAATTATATAGGCACATGGGCACTGTGTGGGATGTGCACAATGTAGTTTATAATGTTGTGCACAACATTGTGTTGTGTACAAGACTATTCCTAAGAATACATGTAAAGTGGGAGTTACATTATGGTGTGTGGTGGCCTTACACAACATTAGAATGTAACGATGATGCATTTTCAAAACTTTTCTAACTAGGAAGGAAGACCGAAGGTGTAAAGAAACATTTTAGATAATATTTTGATACATTTTGTGGAATAATGTCTTATATTAGTGACTGGATGGCGATTAGAGAGAATCTCATTATTTTCTGCTTGTAACGACATGAGATGGTTTAAAGTGTGTAACTTACTTTTAAAGCATATATATTGTCAGGCATAAAACAAGTAAGAAACAATTGTAATAATTATTGTGCTTGTTGGCTTTTGTTGAGTTTGCCAAGTCTTAACATGTTATATATAGATTAATCATACATAGGGATATTTAATCTTGAGAAGCTGAAAAACTGAGTATTATAGTTGCATTTTATTTCGTACATGTATAAAGTACTTGTTACAATGTTTTGAAGATATCTAGTATTTTTAATTTGGATTTAACATTAATGCAATAAGAAAGACTATTGTATTGGGTTTTTTAGCCAAAAGGGTTTTCCGAAGATAAACATGTTTCTATATCTTGTAACTCTCATAGTGTAATTTTTTTGGTAAAGAACTTTGAGTATCATTTTGGCACATAACACATTGATCAACAATATCATTTTCTAAGTGAAGTGGTGGAGGAAAATAAAGTCTGTATGGAAAGGAGGAGGTTGATCTAAATGGCATGGATTTATTAAGGCGATAACTACTGAAAAGTTCTCTTGGTGCTAGAAAAACATGGGCTAGATGCCGATAGCTATTGAAGAATGGGTTCATTCTCCCTTTATGGAAAGAGTTAATAAGAGGGAGAATGTTGAGGATGTTTCAAATTTTCATAATTTTATGCAAGGTGTATTGTGCAATGCATGTTGTTGCATAAACTAGAGCAACACTATTGCGGAAATAAGGCTTGTGCGTAACTATATGGGCACATGGGAACTATGTGGGATGTTGGAAATTTAGTTTATAATGTTGTGTGTAACATTGTGTTGTGTACAAGACTATTCCTAGGAATACATGCATAGTGGGAGTTGCATTAATGTGCACGATGACTTTACGCAACATAAGAATTTAACAATGATGAATTTTCAACACTTTTTTGTCTACGAAGGAATACTAAAGGTGTAAAGCAACATGTTGGATAATATCTTGATACATTTTTTGGAATAATATCTTGTATTAATGACTGGATAGCGATTAGAGAGAATTTCAATATTGTTTGCTTGTAACGGCATGAGATGCTTTAAAGCTTGAAGCTACTTTTGAAGCATGCTTATTGTCAGGCATAAAACAAGGAAGAAACAATTATAACAATTATTTTGCTTGTGGGATTTTGCTGAGTTTGATATGTCTTAACATATATATATATATATATATATATATTGTACCTAGGGATATTTATACCTAAGAAGTTGAATAAAAAAGTATTGTAGTTGGACAATTTTATTCCATACATGGACTATTGAAGTACTTTGTTACAATGTTTTGAAGATATATTGTGTTTTTAATTTGGTTTCAACATTAATGCAATAAGAACGAATATTGTATTGGGTTTTTTAGCCAAAATAATTTTATGAAGATAAACACGTGTCTATATTTTGTCTAGCATTATTATGCATTATTTAGATTTATTGTTCTATAGTTTCTCTCAGTTCACTTATTGTTAGAATATTTTATTAATTTCCAAATTTCCTGAAATTTTAATCCAAAATATGCTAGTGAATATAGGATCACGATTACTCAAAATATTTTTTCAGAATTTTATCTAGGTTTTGTAGCTTTTCCGTGAATATTTTTGCCACTGTGGTAGCTTGAAATGGATGGGAAAGTCAACATAAACGTGCATATTTAGTGATTCTATCCAAAACCACCAATATCACATCCATGTTATCCAACTTAAGAAGAAATGTAATAAATTCCATTAATATTTCCTCTCATTATTGTGTCAAAATGGTTAATATTTGTAACATACTTGGAGTCTTAATTGTTTTTCTTTTACATTGTTGACATATCAAACATCCTATTACACATTTTTGTATGTAGCCCCGAGGCCTTGCCATAAAAATTCCTTCTTTATATGGTGATATGTCTTTAAGATCTTAGAATGACTTCCTATGGGAGAGTCATGCATTTAAGACAAGATGCTAAGATTTAACTCTAAATTTTTGTGCAAAAGGCATATCTTTATACCATAAGGAGTCTCACTTCCAAACATACTTATGTAAAGAACGATTTTGTTAAATTTACTATATGAGTTTCCTTAATGGAGTGTCTTATTGCACTTTTACTCATGTTGCTTCTACCCATTATAACTATAATAAAAAAATAACACAAATTGTCACTTCATTTGCTTCTTGTACATTGGAAAAATATGGAGCAAACACAACCAACACATGAGAAAACACAACTAGAACACACACAAAAATATATATTATATTTGATTTAAAAACTTCTTACAGACTTAAAGTTACGGCTCTACATATTCTTATTGTTTCTCTTTTCAATATTCTTTGAGCTACTACTCTATATTCTTCTCCGAATATTTTGTCTTTCTTCTTTTTCTCTATGTGCTGTTGCATGTGGTTTTCCTCTTCTATTTAAGACTTTGACATTGTTGTTTTGTATAGACCCTTCTCTTACCTTCTTTGTGTTATGCTACTACATAAATCTATCTCTTTGATCTATTCTGTTATATTTGTCGAAGCCATTTATATAGCTCTGTGTGTTTTCATACAATGTTGACTTGTGACACGAACCCAAACATATATTAGATATAGCTCAATCTAGGGCTTGAAATCCACCGGAGTGCATCGCCAAAAGGTGTGACAGAATGCCGCTACGTGTCGGTGTTGCACTAGTTATGGTGTCGGGATTTATAAATCCTCCATTCTATGATGCGAAGCTTTGACCAATGAAAGAGCTTCACAAATGTCGTAACTGTTAGTCTTCACATATAGATCTTGTCAGAATGTGAAGTTCGAACCAATGAAAGTGCTCCATTTACTTTGAAATTGTTAGTTAGTCTGACTTCGTGCTTGTCTATAATTGGTTGTGATTTTGCATCGTAATTTCTAGCAGGGCTTACTTAAACTGATGGCTCCATTAAGATGTAGCCATGTGAGCTGTCTTAATCGGTCGGTATATGACCGTTGACCTGTTTGACTTAAACAAACTCGAATGATATATAAGTTACAGCTTATTCCACGGAATTCACGTCCGTCCGAAGGATTTACCAAAAGAAATTTTAGAAAGATGACACATGTTGCTCCTCGCCCATTAGATCTTTGCCAAGTGGCCATCTCTGAGCTTGTTATGAGTCCTCTAACTTTTCAACCTTGCCTGATTGTTTCATGGACCTGACAAAAATATAGATTGTGGCTCATTTCGGAGCCTTTACGTCTACCGATACCAAAAACATTTAAGGGAGCTGAAATCTTGCCACATGTCCCTTCCAATGGTCATGACTAAGGTAGGTCATTCTAAATTTGACGATCATAATAAAATTAATATTGTCAACAAGGTAGATAGAATGAGAGGGAAAACAAAATTGAAATCCTGCGAGTAGCTCAAGATTACAAACTCCATTAATTTTGACACTTCCCCTTAATCTTGAGCCAACTACCAACAACTTATTCAAAACTAATTTAAATTTCTGGAGCTAGGTGGTGCTTCATCCATGACGCCTAGACTTGTTTTCAAACATTCAAACCTTTCTTTCGACAGAGGTTTGGTAAAAATGTATGTTAGCTACTACTTTGACATGTAAAACTTAAGTTCAATCTATCCTTTCTCAACCAGTTCACGGATGAAGTGATATATGATTGCAATATGCTTGCTTCATCCATGGAAGATTGGATTCTTTGACAATGCAATCGAAGACATATTATCACAAAAAATCATAGAACCTCCTTGTTGCTCTTCATGCAAATATGAGTGGATTCTCCTTAACCATATCATCTGACAAGTAGTTGAGTTTGTTATAATATACTCTACTTCAGGTGTAGACAATGAAACAAATAATTGTTTCTTTGAAGCCCATGAGATGACACTTGATCCAACATTGAACACATATCCAGATACACTCTTTCTATCATCAAGGCTACCTACCCGATCATTTTTTCTATATCCAACTAACTGAAAATCATTATCAACAACATATAAAATTCCATAATTTCTTGGGTCATTCACATAACTCAAACTATGCTTGCTTGTTTTCCAGTGTGTCTCCTTTGGTGTCTCCATGAATCTATAAATCAGACTAACTGCATAAATTATATCAAGTCTAGTTACAATAAAGTACATCAAGCTTTCCACCATGCTTTTGTACCTTGAGGGATCCACATTGTTGCTACAATCATCTTTGGTCAATTTCAGGCTTACTTCAGCTGGTGTAGATGTTGGTTTGTTATCCAAAAATATGAATCTTTTCAAAATTTCTTTTACAGACTTTGCTTGAGAAACAAATATGCCCCGCTCTGTTTGTTTGACTTCAATTCCAAGAAAGTACTTCAAGAATCCCAAATCAGTCATCTCAAATTATTTCTTCATGGCTGATTTAAATTCATATATTATCTTGTTTAAATTTCTAGTAAAGATTAAATCATCTACATACAAAACAACAATCACAATCTCACCATCCTTGCTTTCTTTGATGTAGAGTGTAGGCTCACTACTACTTTTGCTAAAGCCATTGCTTGTCAAATAGGAATCTATCCTACTGTACCATGCCCTTGGTGCTTGTTTGAGTCCATATAATTCTTTCTTTAGCTTGTATACTTTCCTGTCATTCCCTAGGATTTCATAACTAGGTGGTTGTCCCACATACACCTCTTCTTCTAAAACTCCATTCAAGAAAGCTAATTTAACATCCATTTGATGAAGTTTCCATTTATGTTGAGCATCTATGGCAATAATTGTTTTCGCAGTTTCTAGCCTTGCTACTGGAGCAAATGTTTCATTATAATCATGTCCAGGCCTTTGTTTGTATCCTTGGGTAACTAACCTTGCCTTATGTATTTCAATCTTACCTTCGGGAGTAGTCTTGGTTTTATAAACCCACTTGAATCCAATGAATTCCTTTCCTATTGGAAGATCTACTAACTCCCATGTTCCATTCTTCTCTATTGCATGCATTTCTTCATCCACTGCTTCACACTAGTTATGGTCCTTAATTACTTCCTCATAATAAATAGGATCAACTTCTGAAAATAAAGAAAAATTAATCATTTCATCTTCATTTTCTTCATACCTTGACTGCTCATAAATCTCTTGAACACTCTTCATTCGACCTTGGTGATTATTTGAGTAAGATGATGATGAAGATACTTCATTTGTTGGTCCTTGCATGCTTTGTTGGCTGCTTCCATTTGAAGATACACTCCTTTGTGAAATTGGTCTCCAACTAGGTACATTGTTTACTCTACCATCTGCCGGTTTAACATCAGTGATAGGTGAATTTTCCTTTGCTTCTGGCTTCTCCATTTCTTGTGCATCTCCTTAAGATGCTTCCTCAATGAATTGAACATCCTAGTTGATTATGAGTTTCTTTGTGATTGGATTCTACAATTTATAAGATTTAGATTGCTCACTGTTAAAATATAACACTTTATATAACATGTTAAAAAATTTATGTAGTTGTTCGATTTGTAACTATTCAAGAACCTCTTCACATATAAATAAACCTTTGCCTGTGTCATTCAAACAATGCAGTTTTCTCTCTCTCTATTTCTTTTTTCTCTTTGCATGTTCCAACATTAGTATCAGAGCGTCCAAGGTTACAGTTCGAGGAAGCCTCCAAGAGGTACGAACTATAAATTCGAGGAATCCCTAACAAGGCAGATATTTGATAAAGTCCTCCATTCGAGGCCAAGAAAATGTGGTACGAGGGCCTAAAGTCGTGATAGAAAAATACAGACATTTTTTTGCGAAAAACATAAAGCAATACAAGTAGATTTTGCACAAAAACGTGACTCAGTTCGAAGACAATACAGTCATTTTTTGTAAAACTGTGAAGAAGGGCATAATCGAGGATCGTCGTTGAACGAGGGCACATAAATCATGGTGAAAATCATTTTACACAATCATTTTTACACAAAAATCGTGGTTTGAATCCACAGTAGACGACGATAGAGTAGTGGAAGAGAAAAACGTCAAGGCTAGCACCAACAAAATCGTGGATGAAAAATAACAAAATCGTGGGCAAATAGAAAAATCGTGGGCACCTACAAAAATCGTGGCACATTACAACATCCATTTTTGAAAAATTGTGGCAGAGGTACTTGCAAAAGTTGTGGTTCGAAGGTGAAGTCATAAGAAAAGTCATAAGGATTAATATTATTTTCAGGCTTCAACAATAAAGGTATTCATTCAATTTACTGGGAGTAATTAATTAATTTTAATATTATTTGGAGGAATAAGTAATAATATTTTTACAAGCAACTATAGTTGGGTGATTTGCATATTTTTAATATTACTTATTGGAATAAGTAATACTTGGTGGAATAAGTATTATTTTATTGAGTGTGGGAAAATTATTATTTTATTATTTTCCATTACTTCGGAATAATAAAATGACAAACATATCACACTTAACTTTGCTGGAGACACAAAAATTAACGGGCACTAATTTCAATGTATGGAGCCATAAGATTTTAACGGTCGTGGAGTTTCGTGATTGTGATAAAATAATCAAGGGTGAGGAAAATCAACCAGTGACAAACTTTGAGGATTATGACAAATGTCATAAGGAAGCATTATTGCTTCTCAAGTTATCGGTGTCAGATGATTTGATACCGGAAGTGCGGAATGCCACTGTGGCAAGCACGTTGTGGGCCAGTCTGAAGGATAAATATCAGACGTCAGAAAAGAGTCAGGTTTTATACCTAAAAAATATGCTCTTTTCCGTATAGTTACAAGAAGGTGGATCGCTGTCTAAGCACATACTTTGGATGAAAGACCACCGAGACCAGTTATCTTCCATCAACAAAAAGGTAGACGACGATGATATGGTGGCTCTAGTTTTGAACAACTTACCTTCTTCATATGAGTCATTTGTGGAGGCATTCCATTTAATGGCTGAAAGTCAAACACTCATGTTTGACAAGGCGAGTTCCTACCTATTGAAAAAGGAGTGGAGACAACTTCAGGCAGAATCTAATAGTGACCATTCAGAGAGTGCTCTTGTCACCCAGTCAAAGGGAAAGTGGAAACGTCAATCTGGTGAGTCTTCCACTTGGTATTAAGTCGCATGCTATTACTGTGACAAGGTTGGGAACCTCAAGAAGGATTTCCAGAAATAGATGTATGATCTTTTGAAGAAGAAAAAAAAACCATGTAATGAGGAACATGTGGCAGCAGTTGCAGAAGAACGGGATTTGGATGACGGACATGCTCTTTATTGTCTTACGACATCATGCTCGAATGACAGTAGTACCAGTTACTAGATCATTGACTCTGGTGCGTCTGCACACTTTTCATGTCGTAGGAACTGGTATGTTTCATTTACTGCACATATATGTTTAGAATCAGTAGTACTAGCTGATGGACAAACATTTGCAGTAGAAGGGATAGGAGATATATGCATTGTATTGAATAATACTCATAAATCGTTGGTACAAAATGTTAGATATGTACCTTCTTTATTCAATTGACTGAAAATGCCAATATTTCTATGGTTTTCTGTGGAAAGAAGTGTGTTGTCTCTGATGTGAAACAGAGACAGATAATTTCACTTCGTATTGGGCAAGGTGGTTAGTATCAACTTGTTGATCTGGCTGCAATCAACATGAATGCACGTGTGGAGGACAACTCCACCATTCAAGATGTGTAGGAGGCTACAATGCCTTGGGAGGAAGTAATTCCTCACAAATATGTTGACTTGGATATAGTCAATCTACATGCACCTATTGTGGAGGGAATATCCACTATACTAGGTGTACAAGAGTCAGACATGCCTTGGGAGGATGGATTTCCTCATTTTGAAGAACAATTTGTCGTGGACGGAGACTCCACTATTCCAAAATGCACTAATGATGCATGGTGAGATGGCATGCCCATCCACTCACTCATAGGTCCTTTCTCGAAGGATAATAGAGCATGACCAGTTTGCTCATTGTGTTGTGAAAAATAATTCCCAACATAGGGGGATAGATGAGGACTTGATTCTCACTCTTACCACTGTTGAGACAGAGACCATTGCTAAGATGGAGATGGTTATTTCTCCTACTATTGCAGAGTTGGTTCTAACTCCTACTGCACAGATGGTCACATTTCTCTTCTTGAAAAAGTTGGATGAGCACTACATGGTGGTGCAAGGATGTGATCGAGGTGACTTCGATTGCAGGATGATTGAGTCTTTGTATAAACTCCAGCAGGCTACACAAGCTTGGAATAGATTTTTCAATCCACATCTTTGAGGTTATGATTTCAATACTCTTGAGATGTGGCTGACACTCTCATCCATTGGTGATTCATCACTGGTAAATGAATCACATAATAGAGAACCAGTGGACCACTTGCCATATCCTTTGTTCATGGGACCATTTTTTTGTTTTGCGGTTCTTCTTCATTTGACAACCGCAACAGAGTCATGGACTGATGATTTTGAAGTATAACCTATGACACAGTGTGTTGATGTAATGACTAAACATATGGGCTTTAGGAAATTTGTAAAATTTTGGGACAAACCTTGTCTTGTTTCCAATTTAGTCATTAAGAGGGGGTGTTAAAATATAACAATTTATATAACATGTAAAAACAATTATGTAGTTGTTCAGTTTGTAACTGTTTAACCACCTCTTCACATATAAATAAACCTCTTCCTGTGTGATTCCAACAATGCAGTTTGCTCTCTCTCTATTTCTTTCTTCTCTTTGCATGTTCCAACACTCACTATATCCAATAAAAATGCACTTCTCTCCTCTGTTATCCCACTTTGATCTTATTTTCTTGGGCACTTGTGCATATGCTACACATCCAAAAAATCTCAAGTTTTCAGAACTTGGGATTTCTTCCACTCCATGATTTTTGAGGTATCTTGTTCCTCACACTCTTTGTAGGACATCTATTCAACAAATATACTGTTGTTCTAAATTGCTTCAGCCCAAAATTCATCAAACAAACCTCTAGATTTGATCATGATTCTTTCCATTTCTTTAATGGTTATATTCTTTCTTTCCGTTACACCATTATGTTGCGGTGTACACCTTGTTGTAAATTACTTCTTGATCCCATGCTCCTTGCAGAATTTTAAGAACTCATTTGATATATACTATCCCCCTCTCTTTATTCTCAATGTCTTTATATAATGGTCATTGTGCTGCTCAACCATGGCCTTGAATTTTTTGAATATTTCAAATGTTTTTGATTTTTTTTTTCAAGAAATAAACCCATGTCCTTATTTTGAAGTAATCTATAAAAGTAATGAAATAATCACTTTCAGATAAGGAGGAAGTCTTCATGGGACCACAAAATTTTGAATGTATCAGCTCAAGATGTGAGCTTGTTCTCCAAGATTTTGTTGATGGAAAAACATTTCTATGTTGCTTCCTTAATATGTAACCCTCACATATTTTATCTGGTTTTTCAATAGGAAGCAATCCCCTAACTATTTCCTTACTATAGAGAACATGCAATCCACCAAAACTCAAATTTCCATACCTGAGGTGTCATAACGTAGATTGATCAATAACTATTATTTTGAATGTTGTTGTGCCTTCACTTTGCATCCTCAAAGGAAACATTCTATTTTGTGTCATCTTCAATGTTACAATTAACTTGTTGCTTCCACTTATATCATATATAATGCATTCTCCATTTTCAAACTTCACCTTATATCCTTTTTAGACAAGTTGTCTAATGCTTAAAATATTATACTTCAATCCTAGGACATAAAAGACATCATTTATCTGCCTCTTGTCTCCTTGCTTGGTGATAATGGATATATTGCCTTTGTCCATCATTGGAGCTTTTTCATTTGTTCCCATATTCACTTTAGATTTGGTTACTTCATCTATGTTATTAAAATTTTCCTTGTTTCCACATATATTATTGCTACATGCACTATCCAAATACCATGTTTGATTGTTTCCTTGCACAACTAAATTGCAAGATAAAAACAAAGTTCCACTCTTTACATTCTTATTAGGTTCAACTTATTTTACATTAGTAAAGCTTGCATTATGATTTCTCAAATCATATTCTTTCTTTCTACACTCACTAGCATAGTGTCCATACCTTTTGTAGTAATAACATTGTACATTTGATTTATCATACCTTTGTGTAGAACCACCTCTGGAAGTGTTGATGTTCCTTCATCTTGCTCTTGCTTGTGGCTTGTTATGATTGTGTCTTAACCTTCTTGTTGGTTTCTAAATCTTCCTCTTCCTCTATTTTAGGATCCTCTCCCCCTTCCTCTGACATTTGTATCTATTTTGAAGGCTTGTTCATTGGAGGAGTTGGCTTTCCTAATCATCCTTTGTTCATGGGTTTGCAAAGAACCCATTAGCTCATCAACTGCCATTTGTCTCAAATATTTAGACTCCTCAATTGCATCCACAACTGGATCAAAACTGGTTGGAAGTATCATCAATACCTTCTCTATGATCCTATGGTCTTCAAAAACATCTCCATTAGTCTTCATTTGATTAACTATATTATTTGTTCTTGTAATAAAATCATTTACTGGTTCTAATTATTTCATGAGAAGAGTCTCAAAATATCTTCTTAGCATCTGCAATCTAACTACCTTGTCACTTCCTTGATAAGCATTTTGCAAGGTATCACATGCTTGTTTAGAGTTTATACTTGATGCTATTCTTGGGAAAATTGAATCAGTGAGTACATTTTGAATATAGCTCAAATCCTTTGCATCCTTTCTTTTATTTTCCTTCAAAGCATTCTTCTAAGCTTGTGTCAATGCATTGAAAAAAGTCTGGTCTACTACCTCTACCTATCCTCCATGTACTAGTTCCCATAGCTCTTGAGAAGAGAACAATGTCTTTATATTGATACACCGGATATCATGGTTCTTCCCATTAAATGTTGGAGGATGTTGCCATGAGTTACTGCTAGAATCCATTAAAACTTAGTAGCTCAAACAACCTTTAGCTCTAATACCAAAAATGTTGGCAAAATATGGTGCCAACTCAACCAACACAACTAGAGCATGATAAAACACACACAAAATAATATATTATATTCTATTTAAAAACTTCTTACAAACTCAGAGCTATGAATTTGCATATTCTTTTTGTTTCTCTTTTCAATATTATTTTAATATTCTTCAAGTTACTACTCTATATTCTTATCTGAATATTCTCTTTGTCTTTCTTCTTTTGATATGTGTGTTGCTACACGTGTTTTCATCTTCTATATAAGACCTCAAGCTATTGCTATGTATATTCCCTTCTCTGCCTACTTTGTATTATGCTACTACATATATCTATCTCTTTTATCTACTCTGCTATATTTTGAAGCCATTTATATAGCTCCACATGTCTTCATACAATGTTGACTTGTGACACAAACCCGAACATATATTAGATCCAACTTAATATGGGGCTTGAAATCCGCCGGGGTGCATCGCCAAAATGTGTGACAGAATACCGCTAGGTGTCGGTGTTGCATTAGTTGTGGTGTTGGGATTTATAAGTCATCCATTCTCTGACGTAAAACTATGACCAATGAGAGAGCTCCATAAATGTTAGGTTGTGGAGCCTGTTTTCATGTGAGAAAGTGTTGAAGACTGTACACTAAGAGTACTATACACTTTCCACAGTTGTCTCGCCAGGGTTTTTTGACCCATATGGGCTGGTTTTTTGACCCATAGGTTTATGGGATGGTTTTGGCCCATGGTTTTGTAAAACTCCTTAAGCAGTTGTCTATTTATATGGTTTTGTGCATATGGTAGATATTATGTAACATTGCAAATGTGTTTTGAATTCGGCTATGAATTCTGTAGAGTTTGTTGAGCATAGCTCCAAACGGATCTGGGTATTGTATTGAGAGAGTGGTGGCTTGTAATAAAATTTGAGGAAGTGATTCTTTGTGGACGTAGCCCAAATTGGGTGAACCACGTTAAATATTGTCTCTTTGTCTTGTGTTATTTTATTCTGCACTTTTATTTGAGATCTGTAATATTTTTTGCATATTAGTTTCTACTATTGCGATTCTGTGAGGGATTATTTTGCATATTTTATCCCTTATTTCCTAACAATAAATGTAGCAAATGTCAGTATTCACATATAGATCTTGTCAGAATGCGAAGCTCAAACCAATGAGAGTGCTCCATGTACTTTGTAATTGTTAGTATGTCTGAATTCGTGCTTGTCTATGATTTTTTGTGGTTTCACATTGCAACTTCTAGCTGAGCTTACTTAAACTACTGGCTCCATTAAGATGTAGCCATGTGTACTGTCTTAATCTATCAGTATATGACCGTTGTCCTGCTTGACTTCCCAAAGGATATATTAGTTTGGATTATTCTATGGACTTCATGTACACCAGAAGGATCTACCAAAACAAATCTCAAAAAGGAGACACGTGTTGCTCCTCACCCGTTAGATCTTCGCCAAGTGGCTGTCTCTGAGCTTGTTACGAGTCCTCTGACTTTTCAACCTTGCTTGGTTGTTTCACGAACCCAACAAAAATATAGATTGTGGCTCATCTCAGAGCCTTGACGTCCATCAAGCCCTAAAACATTTAAGGGATTCGGAATCTCGCCACGTGTCCCTTCCAATGGTCATGGCTAAGGCGGGTCATTTTTAATTTGACGATCATAATCAAATTAATCCTATCAGCAAGGTAGATAGAATTGGAGGGAAAAAAATTAAAATCATGCGGATGGCTCAAGATTACATAATCCATTAATTCTAACATTGTCAAGAAAGGGCGTCAATTGTAATATTCTCTTTTCCTTTTTATAAATAATTTCAAAGTCATACCCTAGCATATTTGCGACCCATTTATGTTTCTCTTTTGAAGAAAATTGTTGCTCCAAAAACTACTTGATTCTCATGAAATATTTTAACAATTAAATGCCTTTTCATGAGATATTGGTGCCACCGTTTTCTTGCATGAGTGATTGTTGACATTTTTATCTCATATGTCGACCTTACTAAGTTCTTTCCTTTGATTTTTCAACTTTGAAATGCTAAGGGCCACTATTCTTGCATCAGTACCACCATAATGTTGTGTCCACAAGCACCGATTTCACCACAAATTTCTTAAATAAGTTTGGTGTAGTTAGCATAGGGTTGGAAGTAAGATATTCTTTTAGTTGTTCAAATTTTTGGGTTGTTAAATTTTTCCATGAAACGAATCCTTATTCAATAATTTTTTTGGTGTTGTTATGCAAGCATAGTTTCGAACAAATCTTTTATACTAGTCTGTTAGAACCAAGAATCCTCTTAAACCTTTAATATTTCTAAATGTGGGCCATGCTTTGACAATTAAATTTTTCTTAAGGTCTACTTTAACACCTTCATGTGACACCACATGTCCAAAGTATTACAAGTGGTTCACTCCAAATATACATTTGGATTTTTATTGCATAAATTTAATCATCTTCCCATACATGTAATGCCTTATCTACATGTTGTAAATGTACTTTCCATGTTTTGTTGTAATTTAAGATGTTATCAAAGAACACAAGTACAAATTTGCAAAGAAATAGGTGAAAAATTGAATTGATGAGGATATGAAAATTTGATGGATCATTAGTGTGACCAACTGGCATAATTAAGAATTCATAGGGACCCTCATGTTTCTTGAATACAATATTTTGTACATTCTTCTCCTTTACTCAGATTCACCGATACCATAAACACAAATATAACTTAGTCAAGAAAACAAAAACATTCAATTCACCAATGACAAAAATATGAAACTTATCTTTGAGATTGATCTTATTGAGTTCCCTATAATATTGGCACATTCTCCATGACTCATCCTTATTTTAATCATAATTATATGAGATGGAGTGGATATGACTAATGACTTGTACTGGGACATGGGGGATTCAATTTTTAAAAATTACCCTATCACATACATTCATAAAAAGGTATTAAAAATTGACCAAAATGAAGCCAATATATTGGCCCCATAATAAGTGGTAGAAGGGTTTTTTAATTTTTAGGAAAATAAAGGGGGCATGGTGTGTGCATAGAGGAAGAGGAGTCATAGACCAAAAAATTCAGTCTATTTAGTCGTTTTAGAGCTTTATTGTATCTCTTTGTTCAACCTCATAATCATGTTTTAGCTTAACCAATTGCAGGCACAGTTAAAACTTAGAGTTTTAACCCTTTGATGACACAACCTATTAGAAGACGCCATGTGGGCTTTGAATTTACTCTTATTAGCCCTATCAAGTAAATCCAACTTATCCAATTTTATGAAGATGGCAACCATTAGTTTTACCACTTACTGCAGGGTCACGATCTTTAGCTTTGGTTTAGAGTTGTGTAGTGCACCGATGAGTGACATGTGTCCTCAATTTGTGCTCCCATACTCGGTAATGTTTTAAACACATTATGTTGATCTTTGACACATGTTGCGAATCGCTATATCCTCCCTTTCAAGCATCAAAATGTTAACCTTCACAAAGCATCAATGAGTGATACTTGACGGGCATATGGGTGTCTTCTCTGTCTCCAAACCTTTTTAACTCCTCATAGAGTGTAAATGAATAACATGTGTCACTCATCGGTACTTTGCACTTCCACATGCCTTAGAAACTTTGGCCTCACCCAAATATTTTTTGAATTTAGATGAATGAAAAGTGTCAAGGATTGAAACATGACATGAATATATGAATCTTTAAACTGAGACAAAGGTTCCCAATGATGTTAAACTTGACAGATTCAAGTTTAGTGGAAAATCGAGGTTTTGGTTATCAAATGAACGTCTCTCAATGTTTTCACTCCAAAAACCATATATCTTCTAGGTTTTCCTTCCTTTTTGCTTGCACACATTATCAAAACTAAAATTAAATTAAACCATTTAGAGTACCAACAAACTCAAAGAACACATTCAACACGAAAGAGATGCAAATAATAAGGGGTATTAAAAATGTCATATAAAAAATAGGTATATGCAATATCTGGTAATATAAGGGGTATCTATAAACACCCAAAAATTACATGGTGAAACACTTGAATGTAATATGTCTCTGATGATGGAAAAGTTGCTTCCAATATAAGAAAAAAATTTAGATCCCTTCCCCCACTTTTTCATTCTTATCTTGACTTAGCCAAGCCTCTTGGCTTCGCTCCTAAAATTTCAAATGTTTTACAAGGTTGTTTTGCTAGTGTTTTACCCTATGCTTTAGCGGCGGTTACACAACCGAATCTATTTCCAAAGCAAAGGATGCACAACCGCTCCTTTGTCAATAGGGGAGGTTTTGTCACCGTAGAAATAAAAAACAAAACTTTAGTTTTTAAATGCGTGTTTTGACTACGATTTACTTTTCTTTGGGTTTACTTGGTCAAATATGCTAAAAATAGGCTCATTGGAATAGTATTTGCTTTCTCCTCAATTCTTGCTAAAAATAGCTTATTGAATTCTTCCCCATTATCTGAGTCACTCATTCTTGCTTTACATGTGTTTTCTAACTTCTTCCCCAACAGTTTATAAATATCCTGCATTCGTTGTATCATGGGTTGGAAATTTAAAGTTTTGAGAAGTGTTATGCTGTTAAATTTTAGAGAGGTTGTACAGACAACCAATTCTCTATCTTAATTTTCTGTTACTCACATTCCAACCATCATTCTTTATACTAGACCAGTCATCATATTTTTTGTATTTCATGTTGTCATCCATTGTTATTCTCAACTGGAACACTTAGAACTCATATATTAGGAGTTTGAAATTAAGGAGACATTGAATACATTACCAACAACACTTGGAAAAGCTACCAAAAAATTGTAGTGACCAGGTTGGGGATGCATTTCATTTATTTCAAATTTATAATATAAACAATTATATTTTAAAATCAAGAAAGCTAGTTTTAGTTTTATTTAAAATAGAAGATATCATCACTTCTTATGTACATATGTGATTATATTTTAAAATCAAGAAAGCTAGTTTTAGTTTTATTTAAAATAGAAGATATCATCACTTCTTATGTACATATGTTATACTTGTATTTTTTTCAAATATTTCTTCTAATAATGTTTCTACCTTAGATAATATCTTCCAAGCTTATGCTTGTGGATTTTCTCGGGAAAGCGATAAGAGGAAGAAGTGAAGAAATCTTTATATCTTCTCTTAATTATTATTTCTTTTAATTAGATTAGAAGTAATTTTGTCTAGGAAAGTTTGTGCAGAAGAAAGGAAATAAATTCTGTGAAGCTTCCCTTCATGAGAAATATAAGGAATAAGCTATGCTATATGAAGATTTAATTTTGTGAAATCAATAATATTTTGAGTCTTCTTCATTAGAATTAGTATTTTAAACCCCCTACAACACAGGAATAACCACATCCGATTATTCACTGTTTAGTTTATTTTGATTAGAAGAAGTAATTAATTTGGTTTTAGTTATTTGTCTATTTCTTTAAACAATATATCTTATTTTACTTTAAATAATCCAAAAAAGATAAAAAAAAAATTAGTTAGTTAATTAGTTTTAATTCATTTCTTTCAAAAGGCTTCTCAAAACACAAAAAAATTTAAACAGTTACATTTGTTTTATTTAATTAATTGAAAAGGAATTTGATAAACTGAAGAGATAAATTCATATATCTTCCTATTTAATTAAATTTCTTTCTGTTATTTAGTCATTTTTAGGATTTAACATAATCTAGGAATCCAAATCAAGACAAAAAACCTAGTTATTAGGAATTCATGCTTCCAATTCATAGCCTCTGATTATCCTTTAACCACCCATTTAGTTTCTTTTGTTCTTTCTCACGAGTTGATGACCATACATGACCATTTCCGGTTTGACTTAACCTCGTAGAAGGATCTTTAAACCAATTGTTAACCCATCAAGTATTGATCTATACTATGGAGACATAGACTTAGGATTGCGTGCACTAGTTTTCCACTCTACTCCCTTACTGCCAAAAATTAGAAACCAACTTCACACTCTAAACGAGTAATTATGCATAGTTGAGAAGATTATGGCTAGTCAAGCAAACTAAGCGTTCCTTTCACCAACATGAAACTAACACAACAACATGTGCAATAAGGTTTTCTGATTCAATCAAACCCATGTGAGCTTCTCATAGGGGCTAGAACCAATACGATAACCTTGGTTAGGGGGCACAAAATTATACATATAACAACCAACCCTATAATAGTAATCAAGGGTTCAACCAACAAAAAAACCAAAAGCAAAGGCTAAGGGATTACAACCCCAACTTATATTGCGTCTTTCACTTTGTTGTTGGTCACGAAGCCCGTACTTGCAGAGAATGCAACAAGTTAATCCAGAGACTCCCAAAGGATCAACAACAACTATTCATTGAAATTTTCTTAGGGAACTCTAAGGGATACCCACAATCTAGCTATATAGGGCTTGTTGCGCCTCAAAATGTAAATTTGCACATATATTGGGATCTATTACCAAAACACCATGAAGATGAGAAATTAATTCCCTAAGATGCGAAAAAGGGAAATCCTATTAGAAACCATGAAAATGAGGCCTTTACCTCTAGGAATCTTGGGGTTTCCCCCAATCTAAATAAAAAACAAGACAAAGATTGTAGGATTGATTGAGTTAGAAACCGAACCAAAAGTCAATGCGATGAATCAGATAAGAACATATACTTCGAAATCCCTCCCCACTTACTCTCTTTTAAAGGATGATACTCATTTACTCCCCAAACCAGTAGGAGCATATGGATTAATTATCAAATTAACCTAGAACTTCTCCCACATTTATTTTCTAGACTTGTTGAAGAATTTTACAACTCATCATTCCACTCTGTTGGACACATTGGATCTTGGCCATTTGGTCCATGTCATGCCTCCACTCGAGGCCTAAATTAATCATATTGAATTTGACATGCATCCTCCAAGGAAGAATAATAGAGACATTGGGTATGTGTTCGATATAAGTAAGATGCCTTCTGACACCAAAATATCCCAAAGAGGAAATCCTACATCATACTTACAAGTGTGGGTCTATAACAATTACACGAAGAGAGATATGATTGATGATGGGGTTGTTGTGAATATAGTTCCTTTCGTCTTCTTACAGAAGCTAGGATATAGAGAAACCAACTTCTCCTTTACTAGAAATGCATTGCGAGGCTATGACACCCTCAAAACAACTTCAATTCGAACCATAATCCTTCATGTCTTCCTTGGACAGAATTTTTTTTTAACAGAGTTTAAAATTATAGATAAGGATACAAACTAAAACATGCTCATGTGAAACCCACGGATTCACAGGATAGAGGCCATTCCTTCCACTTTATTGCAAGAGGTTAGGTTTCTTGATTTAGGGAATATCTTTGTTGCTCAAGGAGATCCTAGTCCTTTCAATATACACTTAACAAATATTAAGAGGAATCCCAAAGTTTATTCTGTGTTTAAACTCCTTGTGAACCAACTAAACAAACCACCCCCTTTGAAGGAGTTGGTTGCAATTAAAAAATGGGTTATGAAGGGTGGAATGGAAAACCAAAAACAATCGAAGCCACACAAAAAGGTGACAATAAGGTTGTTGTTGTAGAAGCCATATCCACAAACACCACATCAGAGATTGTTTAACTCTTAGAGAATGATTCATCAATCACCCTTCCTTTTGATCCACACGGGATTTGCTGTCAAAAATTACACCCCATGTAATTTTGAACAACTCATCATATGGACTTAGTCATATATTTTCTCAGGAAAAACTGCATGACACTGATTTAGTCTACCATAAAATTCATGAACTATTAGGTTGTGGAGCTAGATTGATTCACAATTAGCATGCAATGGAAAGTGACTGGAAATATAGCAACCCATCATCGGTCAAGGGGGGAACCGGCATGGTCACCCAAAACAGTCATCGGTCAGACATGCCCGACTTCAGTCAGAACAAGTGGGAATCGCGACCCGTCATCAGTCAAACAGGACAGACATCAGTTAGAGCAAGTGGGAACCGTCCATAGTTAGGTCTAATTGGTGTCAGTTACTTGTGCGATGTGTTTTATTTTAAGTCACAAGATTTAAATATAGATTTTTTTAAAGCAAATCTATTGGATGTAATTGCATAGCTAAGGTGCCCTAAGTTTATATATTTTATATATAAGCGTGAAAGTTAGGGCTTAGGTGGAATAATGAGAAGTATCGGATTAGATCCTTGATTCTCTGAGACCGAGAGGATGAAGATGAAGAAGAAGAAGAGGAAAAAGGAACAGGTTACATGAAGACAGAGACTCCATGGAGAGGAGTTGGACAGAAGGAAATAACAGGCTACTGTATTTCCTTTGTATTGTTTAGTCTCATGTGATGGCTTGCATAGTATGCAAAGCACATATGATTTCTTCTTGTAGATCCATATGTTGGTGAGATCTTGTATTATAGATCTATGTAGATCTAGTCTTGTATTGTTGATCCATGTAGATCTAGATATTGTAGAGGTCTAGTTTGTAGATTCACAATATAGTGAGAGCTTGGTTGCATAGTGGCAGATGCATGGTAGCTTCAGGTATGCGAGATTTGGTTATATTTTAGAGGCACGATTGTAGTGCACTCAGGTAGATCTGGTTAGATATCTAGAGGAGACGCAAGTGGTGGTATGGAGGCACGGTTTAATGTACTTAGGCAGATTTGGTTGGGGATCTGGGAGGAGGAGATACTCTTGTAGAGATACATGTACTCTTGTATAGAAGAGTGGGTTTGTAATCTCTTGTTATATTATATATATATATATATATATATATATGAGATCTCTATTTTTTTTTGTGGATATAGCCCACATTTGGTGAACCACAGTACATGCTTGTTATGTGTGTGTACTTTTATGTGATTTGGATTATTCTAGTTTATCCTCCCATTGCTGTAGATTTTTTGGGAAATTGTTTAGATCATGTCTGCATGATTTTGTTTGTTATTAAATCATAGCATTATTCCGCCGCTCCCATTTTCCCCAACATGAACTTAGTGTTCTGCAGGTTCTTCCAACCCATGAAACAAATGGATGAAAAATTTAGGGACTTAGGTAAATTTTGGGAATGATAGTGTTCCACAAAAGTTATTGGACTTCCACGACACTAAATATTTCAGTCTCTCATGGATCGAAGTCAAATTAGAATACCACAGAGTTGTATATCTATGGAGAGTTGGAGAAAGTAGCTAAGTTCAAAATTTGTGGAGTACTAATTTAGTGTCCTGCGGGTTTTCAAATATTGTAGTGTATTGCGGACCTGAAAAGTTACAAAACGAAGGAAAAGGGTCGCCTGGCCAAATGTTGTGGATCAAAGAAGTTAACCTTCACGGGTGTTGTGAAGAATTTTTGACCATCAAAACAAGCATGGAAAATCTGCGAAGGTCTACGGAAGGAAATAAACTTGAAGATCCACAATGAAATCCACGAGACAAAGCAATAGTCTTCCACATATTTCGAGCTTAATTGAAATGGCGTGGAAAGTCTCAAAACTGTGTCAATATACAAACTAGATGACCAAATGTCCTAACCACCAAAATTTAATGAATTATGGCATCCTTTTGTTAAGTCTGATGACGTGTGATAGAATCAAGGGGTCATGTTATGGTTGTAAAATTTCATCTAGGGGCACCCATGTTTGTACTAGAAACAAACTTTTCAAGAAATCCTGATGCCCATGCATATTTAGCACATTGTCAGGGGGTCGTGTTCCACCTCAGCAGTCCTTTCTTCCTTCACTTCTCACTCTTTTTCTATTCCACGAGTTTTATAAATACAAAGGGCTACCACCTTTGTAAGGGTTTTTCTCCCTTATCAATTTTTGGCATCTTCTTTATGAAACTCGAACCTTTATGCTTTTGACATCTATAACTTGAAAAATGAATATTTTATTGCCTCGAATTTGCATGTGAATTGTAAAGGATTGATTAATGCAAGTGTGGTTTCCCTCTTTCCTTTAGATACTTTGTGTTTGATTTGAATATTTTTCCCTCTTACGTATTTTGTGTTCTTCACATGTTTGCATTAGAACTGCGTGCATCCTTATAATCCCAGTTTTGAGAACTTACATTTTGTGTCATTTAAAATTGGGGAATTTCCACCTTATTTTGGTGCTATCACTTCCCCCGTTAGCTTAGATTTTTATTCCTTACATCTCTCCCTCTCCCTGGTTCCTTTGACGTGTTAGTGTAGATTAGCTGTAGGAATAGTTTTTACATTACAATATGTCGTGTTTGGAGTTATTTTCCTAATATGTGAAATAAAAGAAGTCAGCCTTCTCTAGAGGTTTGTCTCAAGCTGCAAGTCCCACACTTGAAGACAATCCCACATTTCCTCAAATTTTTTAATCTTTTATGGTTCAGAGCAGGGTGCAATTTGAAGCTCCAACAGTTTTGGCATGCCCGATGGGAGAGTTTGACGAGCTTTAGATCATTACTACTGATTTTTTTTTTGTAGCTGAGTAGTTTCGACCTTCAGATGTGTTCCTTCAACACATATGGTGACTCCTAAAGACTTAATCTTCTGATTCCAAGAAGTTTAGTTCCCCATTTCACGAGAAGAGTGAAAACGAGGTTGATCATATCCAGAGGTGAACCATTTGACTATTTACAACTCTCCCCATGAAGAAGAGGAATATCTCCACTTTGTGGCTTCCCCAAATAGATTTTTTTAACTCCACCTCTAGGTAGACCATTTTCACTTCCTATCAAAAGTCTTAGACCCATTCCATTCATGGTACATCAAAGGAAGTTTCCATTCATTAACTTTAGCGGAGGAAGCTCGTTGCTCCTAACTGTGCAACATGATATCCCAATAACTTTCTTGAAGAGTATATTCCATTCTTCATAATTGAAAATTCTACCACACCAATTGGAACACATTCAGGATGTTTCAAACCTCTATTCAGTACATGTAGTGATGGAAGATGATGTTGTGGTGTGGTTATTAGCATTATCTTTAAAAGGGAAATCCTTGCAATGGTACAAAATTTTACCTATTGCTTCAATCCATACTTGGGATGAACTTGGAACCACTCTATTTCAACAGTTTGATGAAAAGGCAAACAACATTTCTCTTCTTGAGAAGTTAACCACAATCAAGAGGGATGTAAATGAGCTCATGGCATATTTCAATTTTAGATTCCAGAAAAGTTGGAATAGAATTTCAGTCCTTTTAAGACCAACCCCTTAAGGTGCGCCTTTATACTTTCTTAGAGATTTGAATTCTGACATAGTAGTGATGATACAATCTATGGGCACTGTTATTCAACTCCCAGATTCTTATACAATAGCCATTAGGGATGAGAATTGTTTAATCGAAGCAAGAAATTTGGCCCCTAGATTACCAATGCCCATTTTCCTTGAATTTCTGCATGATACCCTATCCTTCATGGCTCCAATTCCTCAACCATTTTCTTCATCTTCTAATTCCACATCTAGTTCCCCCATAAAGTAGGAAGAAATTTTAAAACCTTAGTGTTCAGCTTAAAAACTTAGCAAATGATATTGTATCCCTCAAAAGACAACAAGCTCAAGCTCCAAAAAAATATCTTAACCCTCCTCGAGATTACCCGCAACGAGGATTTCAACACCTAAATCAAATATTTGCACAAAATTTCCCACCAAGAAAATCACCAAATCTAAACCCATATCCCCTACTAGCTCCTAGCTTAAACAAATCTATTGGTCAAGTCCATAATAATATTGCCCAAGATTTTGAATGGTGGTATCCTTGTGATCAACCCCATAACCAATATGCATGTGAGATTGGAATGAGTTCTCTATGGGAGAAATATATCATGGTGTAAACTCCATTTTACCAGCAAGAAAAAACTAAGGCTCCATTATAAGGAAATGTAAAAGAGACACAAAAGGCCTCCCTTGAACCTAACTTCATGCTCTTCAAACTTGAAGAATTTTGCGCAATTAATCAGGTGGTGGACAATTTGAACAGGCCACAACTTCATGTGGTAGACAATATGAGGTCCAAGAAGAGGTGAATGGATGTAAGATATTGTCTTGTTTCCCCTTCCTTGAGTGATGGTCCCACTCAATCCATGGGCTTGGGAAAAAGTTCAGTTTCATCTGGTCAGCCGCGGATCACTCAACAACCGCAGGATGAACAAGTTTCACGGACCACAAGAAATTTCCCACAACACTATAAGACCCAAGGTGGGTACATATAAATTCCACCAACCAAAGAGTTTCCGCAGAATAGAGCAGATAAGCAAAGAACAAGTCTCTCCTTCATTGTATAAATCTATGGGTATTCCTCTCAACATCATTGAACAAATGAAAAGGAAAAACCTGAATGTCATAATGTGGTATGCATTATCAATTTTTTCTTAAAGGGATCTATTGCAAGAAACATTGAAGCAAATTCCACCTCTTGAACCTGCCATGTACAAAGTAGATTTCACAGCTATCAAATGTTAGCCCAAGGGAAAACAAGTAAGTGAGATATATGTCTATGATAGTTGTAAAGTACTTTGTACACAATTGCATGATATATTCTGGTACTAGTACTTTAGTAATGCCACAAAAGATTGTAGATATCCTAGGAATTGAGTGTATTTTGGCCTCAAAGGGTGTTTTACAGCTTGACGGATCAACAATGAAAGTCTTGGGTGTATAAAAGGATATGGAATTGACTCTTCATGTTTTCCCAAGCCTAAATATAACACAAGACATCTCTATGATTGACTTGCCACCTTTGTTCAACCTCTGTCGCTAAAGATTTCACAACCAAGGTGGGCAGATATCTTTGTTCAAATTTCTCTCATATTCTGATAAGAACAAGGTATGGAACTAGGTTTACAATAAAAGTTGAACCTATTTCAGCTTATCATGTTGAAACTCATAATCCTAGCCCTATTAATGCAAATTTTATGCCCTGAGAAATGAGCACTGATCCTGAATTTTTTGAAACAATGCATTCATTAGTTTTAGTTCCTGATCTCATTTTAGATAAATGGGCTAAGGATCATTATGAATCTGACCCCTATGATATGATTTTGGAGACTGTTCTAGGTACTTATTGTATTCATGAAGAAGACTTCACTATCCCCATGTCATACAAAGAAGAAGACAAGGATGTTTTCGGGTATGGAAGATGTAGTTCTAGAATTAGAAATGGAGTTGGGTTTTCTGTATTTCTTATCTCCCCAATGGAAAAAAAATCCTCTATCCTCACATGCTAGAATTTGCATGCTCAAACAATGTGGTGGAGTATGAAGCATTGGTTCATGGCCTGTTAATTGCGAACAAGAGAGAGATCAAGGCTCTGTAGAAATTTGGGGACACTGAATTGATCATCCACCAAGTCATAGGCAAGTGTGCATCTATAAACAATATTTTAAGAGCTTATAGGCATTGAGTTTGGGACCTTTTAGAGAGTTTCTAAGTTGTCAACCTTCAAGTGATACTGCAGAAGTAGAACAAAGACATGGATCAAATAACAACTTTGGATATCTGTTTTCTCCCACAGAGGACCTTATTCAAGGAAATCAACATGTGAAATTGGTTCTAATACCATATATGAATTATGGATAATGATGTCAAATGGAAAGTTTTTTAGAAAAATTAACAAATAGTCCAATTCATACAAAACGAGGTTGAGTTCTCTTATAGCTTGCACTCTAGTCTATAAGATAGTTATGGTGATCAGATCATTCAATTGCAGAAAAACAAGCTACCAAAAGGATTAATACCTCTTGAATACATATTCAATTTTGATGATGAGGTTAAAGGGAAAAATGGAAACATATACGTGGGTTAGGAATATTGTAAGTTGGTTACCATAGCACAAGATAATGAACTAATGCCTAGAAGGGTGTGTGATCAAGTTGAAGAGCAAGATTTTATTTCCTTGTGTTAGGAATATAATGATATCTTCTCTTGGAATTGTGAGGACCTTAAGGTTTTTGACCCCAACATTGCTCAACATGCCATTGATATTGATCTTGATGCTAAACCGGTCAGACAAAAATAGAGACCAATAAACCCCAAGATTGACCCCCTAATGAGGAAGGAGTTATCTAAACTCATTGAGTCAAAAATCATATTTCCCATCAAATATTCCTATTGGGTGGAAAACCTAGTCCCGATGTGGAAGAAGAATGGAGAAATAAGGCTTTGCGTGGGTTTTAAGGATTTAAACAAAGCTTCCTTAAAGGATCATCATCCTCTACCCTCCATGGAACAAATTTTGCAGACTGTGGCCAGATTTGAAATATTCTCTATGATTGATGGCTACTCAAGATTTAATCAAATTAAGATCAAAGAGGAGGATCAATACAAAACTGCGTTCACAACCAAGTGGGGAACATATGCATATTGAAAGATGCCCTTTGGTAAGTCAAATGTGGGTGCCACTTTTTAGATGGCAATGGAAATTATTATGGACTATATTAACACCTCGGGATATTTTTGCACCCCACATCTTCATTTCTGGATTTGGGTGAAACTTGCAGTTGATTTGGGGTTGAGGAAATCATTTGTTAAGTATGTTGGGTTTTTAGGCTCTTCGTGCACCTCCACATGTTCCATGCTCCTCAATTTCCACCCCTAAAAATCATTTGAAAAATCTAGAAAAATACCTAAGTTTCAAATTTACCTTCAATTTCGGATTTTGGGTTTCAGAGATCAAGATGCATTTTACATGTGAATTGATACTCAAACCCCAAAACCTGAAATATAAAGGATTTAGTGTATTTCGGGTTTTGGGTTTCAACGTGCAATTTACAACCATAAACCCGATCCCCAAAACCCGACCTTCCCATTGCATTTCAGATTTCAGAACTAGATTGCATGTCAAGTTTTGAAACCCAAAATACAAAAAAAACTAAGAATTTCAGGTTTTGGGTTCTGATTTGCAGTTTGCATGCAAACCGCAACCCGATCCCCAAAACCCAAAACACGAAAAGTGCAAAAAGGTGGTCAACTTTTGCCCAAGTTCATTTCGGGAGTTCGGAGGTGCAAATTAGGGTCAAACTTCTGACAATCTTGTGTATTTCAAGTTTTCAGAACTCTTCCACATCGGAACATGAGGACCCAAACACATGTATTTTTCCGCTTGCATTTTGATCCCCAAAACTCAATTTCTTTTGTGTCGGATTTCAGAAGGTGTTTTACAGGGTTAAAGTTCCAGTGGAGGCATGATTTAACAGTTCAACCACTCACATTTAATGAAGTATGGCACCCTGAACTTCAAATGGTCATAAATTTCTCCCAAAAGCTTTGATTTTCACAAAATTAGACTTTTTGTAAATGTATCAACATCCTCTACACCATAAAATAAGATTTATTATTTTTAACAAGGTTAAATATTTAAAAAATGGGAAATACAATCCACCATTTAGAGGAACATTTTCAGATTTCTTAACTTCAAAAAATGATGAGGTATGGTGCCCAATCCTTCTCCTACAAGAAAAATTACCATGGGGGATGGCCTTGACAGGGTACCCATGCCTATTTGCAGGCATTCAATGTACCTTATTAGTTGTTAAAGGTGGAAATTCGAGTTCCCTCTCTTCCCTCCCCCCCCTCTCTCTCTCATTCTGATATCTATTATAAAATTTCTCATTTGAGAGGGGGGGTGTTCTAAAATGTGAAGGGAACTTTGTCAAATTATCCCTAAGCAACTGTGAGTTGTAAATCTTCATTTTGGGCATTTGCAATGCGTTTTATGCCTTTATACAACTATAATGGTTTGTGCATATTGCAATAAAACTTGTTTTGTGGTGTTTTCTCAACCCTAACTTTGTTATCTACAAATTTTCCTTTATTTTATTTGTTGTAGTGTGTTGTGCATGCTTTTCTCATTTGCAAGTTTGTTTTTTTGTGTTTCATGGAGAATAGATGGTAAATGAAGTCTCGGGTTTGTGTCGCCTATGTCTGGCCTCTCTCTTCTCTATTTTCCTTCTCCCTTTTACCTCATTAGAGTGTCTTCACCCTTTTCTTGGTGTTATCACCTCCCCTTAGTGTAAGATTTCATTTTATGCATATCCTTCTCACCCTGGTCCCTTAGAATTATAGAGTAGAGCTAGATAAATGCATTTCCCTTCTTAGGAGTAGTTTAACAATAAGATTAGGTAGAGGAACCAACCTTCTCTGGAGGTTGATCTCACTTTGCAAGTCCCACACTTGTGAGATCATCCCATGTTAGAAAAAAGTAGGGATCTGTAACAAGAAAATCCTAGGGTGCTACTTTTCCACGCTAACAATTACTTTTCGAGAACTCATCAATCAATTTGTCCTTGTCTATTTGGATGATATCACGGTCTTCTCAAAGTAGGGCCAACATCACACAGAGCATTTGGAGATTTTTTTTGATAGATGCAAAGAATTCAGAGTGTCCTTAAACCCCAAGAAATGCACTTTTATAGTTCTTATGGGATTAATCAGACCAATTACCTTGATGTTGAGGAAGGATGCGACTTTCAAATGGACTACAGAAGGAAGAGAAAGCTTTGTCAAAATCAAAGCTATGATTGCTCAAACACCAACACTCATTAATCAAGATTTTACAAAGAACTTCATTCTTTTTTTTCTTATGGTGCTAACCTTAGTATTGCCATGATTCTCACCCAAAAGAATGATGAAGACTTGGAGTAGCTTGTGGCCTTTTTCAGTAAAACATTGAAATATTTTGAGCGTAGGTATAATCATTTAGAAAAGTAGGTTTTTGCTATCTTGCGGGCTCTCAAAAATTCAAGCCCATGTTAGCCTCCAACCACATAAAATTCCTATAGTTTCGTATCCTAATGTGAGAAACTTTATCATGGGAGGAAAAATCAGTGAAAAGAGAGCTAGAGTGGGTAATCAAAATCATGGAGTTTGACGGGACCATCAAGGCTAAAAAGTTGGTGAGAGGATGAGAATTATGTGAGCAACTTTTTCTAGATACTCAAGATTGTCAAGAATTTTTTATCTTCATGAAGGAAGAGCTGGAAAAATCCATGTAGGATCTAGAAGACTTGGGAGGTCCTCAACAGGAAAACCCACAGAGTGTTATAAATCCCCATAATTTTGAATTTCCATGCAATATAGAAAAAACACGAGACAAAGGAATTCAACCTAACCATGACAGTCTGGATCAACAACATGGTAACATTTTTAGCAACTGGTAGCTACCCTCCTGATTTGAGAAAATCAAAGAGAAGGAATTTGAGGTTATAATCAGATCCTTGTGTGTTAATCAATGTGATTCTCTTCAAAAGGAATATGGATGGTGTCCTACTAATGTGTATTCATGAAGAAAAAGTAGGTAAATTCTTCGTGGAATTCCATGATGGTTTTTTCCAGTGGACATTTCTCATCCAAGGCTACAATAATGGAAATTATTAGAGCATGTTACTTTTGTCCCACATTGATCATGGATGGACATCAACGGGTCAGGAAATGCAAATTTTGTGCCTTCTTCACTGGTAAGAGAAAGATGGCGGCTCTTCCCCTTCATCCTTTTCATGCGGATGAACCCTTTTCTTAGTGGGGACTTGATTTCATTGGCATGATTAATCCTCCATCAAGTGTGGGTCATAGATGGGTCTTGGCAACAACATATTAGTTTACCATGTGGACAAAATTCATACCGCTCAAGGGGGCTGTTGAGTCAATCATCTTTGACTTCCTAGAGGATATTATGTCAAGGTTTGGGGTTCCTCAAACTATCATTTATGATAATGCCAAGTCATTATTAGGTTCCAAAATCTCTTATTGGGCTCTTAAACATGGATTTTATTTGAAGACTTCCTCCAATTACTACCTGCAAGGTAATGGTTTGGCAGAATCGACTAAAAAAAACCTGATTAAGATCATGAAGAGGACTATGTAGATCAATCAAAGGCTATGGCATACTAAAGTAAAGAGTGCTCTTTGGGATGATAGAATCAATGCAAAGAAGAGTAATTGGAAATTCCCCATTTGTTATAGTATATGGTAGAGAAGCTAGGCTCCCATTGGCACTTGAATTACCTTCATTTAAGCTAGCTCAACAATTGGAATTTGATGGTGTAGATCAAAGAGAAATTATAATTATGGAACTGATTGAACTAGAAGAAATAAGACAATCCACCATGATAAAATTAGAGAAGCACCAATTGCCAACCAAATAGTGGTTTAACAAGATAACTAAGCGACATCATTTCAAAGCAAGTGATCTAGTCCTTAAATGGGATGCAAATAGAGCTAAAACATGGCGACATTCTAAGTTTGATGCACTTTGGAGTGGGACATACATCATCAATACTTGCAAGGAGGCCAAATCCTTTGAGTTGTCTAACCTTGATGGAGAAGGTATTAGAAAACACTCAGTCAATGGGTTTTATCTCAAACATATCTCATTGATTTGGTACCATTGCATTTTGTAAATATTTGTGCCTTGTCCTCAATCCGTGTGATTTTTTTGTTGGAGTGCTTATCCACTCCTGCATTTTGTACTTGTTGATCACTTTGATTGAGTGTACTTTTTCCTCAATCCTTGTGAGTGATCATATTTTCAATTGTAATAAGCTTGATGTCAACGACTTCCATCATGTTTCACTTGAAATCATGTATGATCTCCCCTTTTGTACATAATTTTTGGAGACCCTTGCAGTCATACACGGGTCATCTCAGAGTAGATCCCATGGAAAAATTATATAGTTGGAGTAGTTTCTAAGTTTTGTCTCCCAGCTCCACAAATCAACTTCATTTAGTGTTAAGTTCATATGGATTCAGGAGATATGTCTTGAAGTTTGAGTTCAATTTTCTTCAAGATTATTCTTGACTCCATGCCCAATGGATGCTTCAAGGCAACTGGTCTTCATCATCTAGTAGACAGATGTTCCCTGTAGGTTGCCAAACTGTTTTCCAAAATTACGCCCCATGTAATTTTGAACAACTCATCATATAAACTTAGTCATATTTTTGCTCAGGAAAAATCCATGAGACACTGATTTATTCTACCACGGAATGAATTAACTTATTGTTCCACGAGTTCTCCCAACCCATTGAAACAAAGGATGAGCAGTGTCAGGGACTTAGGAAAATTTTGGCTAACGATAATGGTCACAAAACAATGCATAGAAGTTGTGCAGACCTTTGTGCCTCTAAGGAGATTTCCAAGTCCCTTGATAGGTCAAAGTTATGAATTAGATTGGTACCACAGAGCTGAATACCCAAAAAAATTTTGAGGAATGTGGCTAAGTTCAAAAGTCATGGAACAACACTGGAAGAATTTAGTGTTCATAGCAAAGATTTTCTAATATTGTAGTGTTCTAAACACAATACCTCAAAAGATGCTCTTGATAATAAAGGAAAAGTTTGGGTCACTGAGCTATGGAAAAATGTCGTTGGATAAAAATGCAAATTTAACCTTCGACGGGTGTTGCTAAAGAATTTCTGCACCATCAAAGCAAGTCATGAATAAAGAAAATTTGTGAAGGTCACATGATCAGAAGGAAAGAAATTTGAAGATTGCGGTGAAAGATCAAGGTGGGACAAAGCTGTAGTCTTCCGTAGTTTTGAGCTATAATTGAAATGTCCACAAAAAGTCTCAAAGCCATGTCACCAATTTAAACCAAAGGACCAACCACCCTGAACCATAAAAATTTAATGAATTATGGCATCCTTCTGTGAGGAATCTGATAGTGCATGCAGTAACAATCAAGATGTTCATGTTATGGTTATTGGCTCTCATCTAATGGGTGTCAATTCTCGAACTACAAGAAAAATCTACAAGAAATCATGGCACCCATGCATATTCACACATGTTTTCAAGGTTGGTTCTAAATTCCACCAGTCCTTTCTTCTTTCTCTCCCTCTCTCTTATCTCTATTCCACGAAGTTTTATAAACGTACAAAGTATTTGTGCACTTTGTAAGGGTTCTTTTCCCATTTTTTTCCATTAGACCAAATTTCAGGCTCATCTCTGTGAAACTATGAAACTTAATAGCTTTTGACCTCTATAACTCGCAAAATGGATATTTTTTTGCCTCATCTCTACATGTGAATTATAAAGGATTGATTAATGCAAGTGTGGTTTCCCTCTTTCCTTCAAATACTTTGTGTTTTGTGTGAATATTCTTCCCTCTTGCATATTTTGTGTTCTTCACCTTGTTTGCATTGGAACTTGTGTGCATCCTTATAATTCATTTTTGTATAACTTGCATCTATGTCAGTTTGAAATTGGGGAAGTTTCACCTTCTTTTGGTGCTATCACTTCCCCATATTATCATAAATTTGTATTCCTTGCATCTATCCCTCTCATTGGTTCTTTGGATGTGCTAGTGTAGGTTAGCTTAGGAGTAGTGATGGTAACATTAGAGTAGGTTTTGTTTTGAAAAGTATTTCTCTAATCTGTAGAACCAGAGGAAGTCCAGCCTTCTCCAGAGTTTTGTCTCAAACCGCAAGCCCCACACTTGGAGACAGTCCCATGTTGCTTCTAAATTCTAGATCTTTCATGATTCAGAGCAGGGTGCAATTTTGAGCTCCAACAAGATTGGTTGTCTTCTTGGCTTATCCTCTCTCCCCACTGATGATCTTGTAGTGATATGTATGGTAGAAGCATCAAATATGTGAGAGGAATACTCCAAGAAAGTTGTGAGTTCTATCTTCCCCACCAACTACCAGACACTACACTGTGATGGAGCCAAGTGTCGCTACAACACGGGTGCACAAGTGATCTTAACCTATCCTAAAGGTAAGATCATGCCCTTTGGTTTTATATTGGACTTTGAGTGCACTAGTAATGGGGAATAATATGAAGCCTTGCTTCTTGACCTCATTATCACCAAAAGGATGGAAGCTAAGAACATTAGGGTCTTAAGATATTCACAATTAGAAGTCAATCAAGTCTCCAAATTTTATGAGACCAAAGCGGAACACCACCAACTTTACAAAGATATTGTATGTGAGATAAGAAAATACTATGAATTTATCTCCATTGAAGTTATCCCTAGGGAAAGAAATTAACTGGCTGAATCTATGGCTTCTTCCTCTTCTCAATTTTTCCCAAACATGGGTTTAATGAAAACTGGATTTTTTGTATCCATGAGATTTGAATCCTTAGAGAAAAAAATGCCAAACACAATAATAATCCCTTATGTAGAAAACAACAATGAGCTTATCACCATGGATTATGCTGAAAATGACGAGGCAATTTTGGGTTTCTTGCATATGTACAATGATCTTCCCATGACTCACCAAAGGAGGGAATTTTATCTCATCCCCCATTCTTCATCTTACTTTGGAGCCAAAGACGGTCCTATTTCTTACTCCCAAGATTTTGTAATCTATGAAGTAGAAGAATAACCTATTGAACTTCCCTTAGCTCCTCGAGAATTCAAAGAGGGATATGCTTCTGTAATAGAAGACAAAATCAATATAAACATCGGAACTAACACAAACCCCAATATTTTGAAGCTCGGTTCTTCACTATCCACCGAGGAAGTGGAGCGCACCAATATTCTCATGGATCATTATGGGGCCTTTGCATTCACCTATAAGGACATGTTTAGGGTATGATAGGTTTTAGCCCATAATGAATGCAAGATCCGAAGGCTCAAAGTGCACATAGAAAAAAATCTCAGTCAATCATATTCAATAATTATTAATTGTGAACACTACAATAAATAATGAATTGTCATATAGCCATTTACACTAACAATAGGTTAGTTATCTTAACAACTGACAACTAACTTATCTATTACACATTTAGCTAGTTGTTATAACAACTGATATTATTTGGTTCTAATACAATATACATGATTTGCTTATCAAATCACATGTAATAATATATTGTATTTATACACACCTATTTATTTTCACACTAACTATAGGTTCAAACTAGATGTTCTCAACATGGTAACCAAATGTGATGCCAACTCCATGAAGAAAAATTTAAGACCGATGAAGCTAAAGGTCACTCTAATGGTCAAAGAGGAGGTAACAAAAATCCTACATGTAGGGTTTATAAAGCCAGTGGATTATTCCAGGTGGTTTTCCAACACCATCCTAGTCCTCAAGAAAAATGGAAATATGGAAATTTATATTGACTTCATGGATATTAATAAAGCTTGTCCAAAAGATGATTTCTCATTACCATTCATAGATGTCATTATTGACACAACTACTGGATATGAGTTGTTGTCTCTTACGGAAGGTTTATCGAACTACAATCAAATAACAATCTACGATGAGGATCAAACCAAGACAACCTTCACCACCCCTTGGGAATCTCATGTTACACAATGATACCCTTCAGATTGAAAAATGTCGGTGCCACTTACCAAATTTTATTGATTCATCACATTTTAACATTTTGTACACATTTCTGCATAAGGTTATTTATTTTAATTTTTCCTAAATAATTATAAGACGCCATGGTATTCAGGACGAGGCATGGAAGGACGAAGTCACAAGTCGACCCTAAAAAAGGGGTGTTAAACTTGACTATATACCCGTCTCAAAGGAAAAGTTAATTGAAGCTAATCAAAAACAATAATTTTAGCTCAGTCCAAATCACAAAACATAGTTAAAACCAACACCACAAATAGAGGTAACTACTAATGTTAGTGGGCAACACACAACATCTAAAAAAGTTTGTTTCAGAATTGATTGGACAACTGATGACATCATTGGAGCAACAAAAGATGTTGAAGAGAACAAGTATTCAATTTGAAATGTTGCATAAAAGTGGGGTGTTTTAGCAGATTCATTATTTAACTGGTTGAATGGTATCACAACTACAAAACATAAAGGACCCCCAACCATTTTAACATCTCAAGAAGAGTATGAAATTGTACAATATTGTAAACATGTGATATGGGTCATGGTCTACAAATTAAATCATTAAAATCTCACGTCGAACACATATGTGAGAAAAAGAATACTCATTTTACTAATGGTATGCTTGACATATCTTGGTGGGAAGGGTTTAGAAAGAGGCACAAAGATTTTTCTTTAAGGACCGCATAAGGTCTTGATCGTGACAAGGCAGTTATTGTTGTATATATCTCTCCTCGGGTAAATATAGACAAGCAGAAGATGTCGACACAAAAATGGATGCGCCTATGGCGCAGGTAAGAAGATGTCGACACAAAAATGGATGCGCCTATGGCGCAGGTAAGAAGATGTCGACACGAAAATGGATGCGCCTATGGCGCAGGTAAGAAGATGTCGACATGAAAATGGATGCGCCTATGGCGCAGGTAAGAAGATGTCGACACGAAAATGGATGCGCCTATGGCGCAGGTAAGAAGATGTCGATACGAAAATGGATGTGCCTATGGCACAGGTAAGAAGATAAAGACATAAGGATGGATGCACCGAGGCGCATCTTCAGGAGGCGCAACATTTTGAGCATTGACACCCCGACAGGAAGCAAACCCTGGCGCAAATATTCAGATGGCCATAACTTTTCACAGGGAGCTCGGATTCACGCAAGGTTGGACTTTTCGGAAAGCTTACGAGGTCCTCTGTCCAACTATGACTAGATATATTTAATTAGTGAGAAAAAGTTCTTCAAAAATGCAAAATACAATTCGCCATTTTTTGGGTTTGCTAGGGTTCTCACCTACCGCCATAATGAGATGAATTAAATGCAACTTGGAGGTGGTTGGGGTAGATTTGGAATTCCTCTCTCTTTTCTCTCTCATTCTTCCTATAAATTGTGAGGGGCTTCTTTCTAAAGGTTGGACATTCTTGTTTTTCCCCTCCCTTCTTCTCTTTGGCAGGTGAATTTGTGGAGTTCAAACCTCCCATCTAAAACTGTAATGCAACTTTGCCTCTTGGCATTTTGTAGTGTATTGTATCAATATTTGGAGCAAATAATGCATGTCTGTGGATGATTCTTAACCCTCTCTGTGTTCATTTACATCCTCCTGATCTTTCACTACAAATTTGGTTATCTGTGCATGATCTTGCATTGCATTTTAATGGTTTGTGTTTATTGGCAAGACAGGTGTTCTTCATTCCTCGGTGCATCACCTTTGTTAGTTTAGGTTTATTTTTATGCATCTTCTTACCCTGTCTCCTTGGAAAGTTAGATTAGGTTTTTGAGTAAACCCTCTGCATTTTTATGTGTGCATCTGAACAGAGGAATAGGAACCGGCCTTCATCCGGAGAGCTTTCCCGATTCACAAGGTCCCACACTTGGGAAAAGCTCCATGTTATGCAATCACACTGAGAGTCTCAACCCATCGAGTTGCAGACATTCAGGGTGCTGTGATTCGCCATCAACAATTTTGGCATGCCCGGTGGGACCAAGAGGTCATTCCACAAGATTTGAAGGAATTTTCAAGAAATTTGGACTTAGAAATTGCAGGTTTTACAATTTCATATTTTTTCACCTTCCAGGCTGAACTCCAAAATCAATTTTCAAGGGCTTAAATTGCTCAAAACAAGTCAAAATTTCACCAGTTGATAGATCAGGAGATAATCTTCAGAAGGGTATTCTTAGATTTTTGAGATTTTGACTTTCAAAATTTCATAGTTTTTTGTATTTCAGGTTTTCCCAGGTGTTAAGCATGTCCCAAGTTCTGACACATTGTGTTTCAGGTTTTGTAAGTTACCTTGCATGACCTGAGTTTCACCTATACCTTTCAGGGATTAGTAGCTACACAACAAGACCCGATAACCGAATTGAAGAACTGTATCTTCTAGGTCCTTCAAAGTTTTAAATTTTTTTTTTATTATCAGGTTTGGTGTGTAACTTGGCAAGACCTAGCCTTTTGAGGCTCATTATCTAACACATCTGGCGACTCTGAAGGGATAGAATTCAGTGGTGTAGCAACACAGGTTGCCCAGGTACATGAGAAGAATTCGAACCAAGTCTGATACTCAAGAAGAAGGGTTATTTGTCTACTTGTAGCTATCACCAGGCAGAGGAAGGAGAGGAAGAAGACCACAAAGATCACCATCTCCACCTAACAGGACTTTATCAACCCCTCCACCTGGTAGACCTTTCATCCAATCAACAAGGGTTCTCAGGCCAATCAGAATGGTGCAACAAAACCCTTTTATCAACTTCACTAGCAGCAGCCCACTTGCCCTCAATGCACAGAATCCAGTTCCAATTGCAGCATTGAAGAACATTCCATTTTTCACTAGAGAAAATCATACCACTCCTAGTGATCATGTCAAAGACATTGCTAATGTTTGTGCAATCCATGAGATAAATGAAATGGATGTTGCTGTCAAATTGTTGGCATCTTCATTCAAAGGGAAGGCATTGCAATGGTTTAGGAGCCTTGGAGCTGGTTCTATCCAAAATTGGAATCAGTTATGCATAGTTCTCCATGAGCAGTTTGGAGAAAAGGGAGACAATTTGTCTCTACTAGAACAATTGACAACTATCAAGAGAGCTCCCAACGAGCAGCTGACTGACTTCAACTTCAGATTTCAAAGGTCTTGGGATAGGATTCCAGTGGCCATTAGGCCAACAGCTGAAGGTGCTTTTCTATATTATCTTAAAGCTTTGAATTCTGATATTTCTATGTTAATTCAATCTATGGGAGGCACAACCTTACCTGCTGCTTATAGCATTGCCATTAGGGCTGAAAACTGTCTTATTCAAGCTGGTAAGCTGGCTCCTAGGCCTCCCATGCCCTTGTATCCAAACTTAGAAAATCCAAGCACTAGTCAAGCACCCACTTTGGCTCCTATTCCCACTCCTAGAAATCAAAGTTCAAATGAAACTTCTACTTCATCCTCTAGTGCTTCAAATGAACTCCAAGAGGTCATGAAACAATTGCAAAATTTGGGAAATGAGCTGGTTACACTCAAGAGGCAGCAAGCCCAAAGCTTTAGACCTTCTTATCAGCCTCAAGCTCAACCTAATAGGCCACCATACCAGCCCAATAGGCCACCCAATCCAGCTGCAAATCAAAGCCAAGTAAGGCCTCCCGCCAATAGACCATTTCAGCCCTATAACCCCAATGTTGCATCTGCTTCTAAAGCATTAGTGCCAGTGCAAAACAACATAGCTCAAGAGTATGATTGGTGTTTCCCATGCAATGAACCTCACAACCAATCTATGTGCTTCAATGGTGCTTTGAACCAAGCCTTGATGGTGACAACTACTGGCGTAGAGGGTGAAGTGAGTCAAGAAACAAATCAGCAACAAGGGACATCTCAGCAAAACACAACTCCAAATGATACCGCACTTGTGAATTGGCAAGCTGAGGATTTTTGTGGCATGAATCAAACAATTTCTCAGAGTGTAGCAGCTAACACAAGATCAAAGAAGAGGAATATTGGTGAAGGGCAGTCATTGGCTCCAAGTGATCTACAACCTTCCATCACTCCACAAGGTGTTGGTAAGCAAAATACAGTTCCAAACATGCAAGGACAGCCCAAACCACCTTCTAAGCCAACTCAAATGCCAGTTGTTGCTGCCCATGCGCAAGAAAGGAATGTGCAGCCTAAAGGACAACAAAGAGATCTTTCATCCCCATTTAGCATCATTGATCAAATGAAGAAGACAAATGTGAATATATCAATGTGGGAATCTTTATCCATCCCAGGCCAAAGAGATCTTCTACAAGCTGCCATGAAGAATTGGTCAACTTCGAACCAGCAGGTCCATATGCAAGAGAATGTCCTCACAAATGTTGCTCAGCCTGAAGGGAATCATGGAGGACAACAAGGTAAAGTTTTGAAACCCCCTCCATTCTATGTTTCATTAATCATTGGGGATAAACTAGTACACAATTGCATGATTGATTCTGGGGCAAGTAGTTCTGTCATGCCCAAGCAAATAGCTGATCAGCTGGGTCTCCAATATGAAGTCATATCAAAGGGGGTAGTGCAATTGGATGGGACAGCAGTAGCAACGGTGGGAGTGATTAAAGGTTTGAATCTTACCTTGCATGCATGCCCCAACGTTACCATTTTGCAAGATGTGTCAGTGATAGATTTGCCACCACTCTTTGCCCTATGCTTATCAAGGGATTTCACAGCTAGAATTGGAGGCTACTTATCTGCTGACTGGTCACACATGTTGTTCAGAACAAGATATGGTACTAAGGTCACAATCAGATCCGAACCAATTGCAAACTTTCATATTGAGCCTCATACTCCAAGCCAAATCAATGCCAACTGTTCAACATTTGATCAAGAAGATTATCCAAGCACAGATGAAGCTGACACCAAAGTTGGAAGCATCCCAGATTTGACTCTTGATGAATGGGCGAGCAAGGTACATGCTTTTGATCCCTACCAAGAAGTAGAAGAATCTGAGCTAGGAGTCTATTGCATACATGAAGAAAACCAGCCTATTCCTAGCATCACCAAACCAGACCATAAGGATGACAATGAGGTATGGCAGTTATTTTTCGATGGATCAAGGAGTAGGCAAGGTGCAAGAGGAGGAGTTATGCTTGTTTCACCTCAAGGCATCAAATATTATTCAGCTTTCTGTTTCCAGTTTTCCTGTTCAAACAACACAGACTGAATATGAGGCCTTGATTCATGGACTTCATTGGGCCAGGAAAAAGGGCATAAAGAACTTGCAGGTGTTTGGAGATAGCGAGCTAATCGTCAACCAAGTCAGGGGACAACATGCTACAAAGAATGACCTGCTGAGGAACTACAAGAACAGGGTATGGGACCTCGTTGAGGATTTCGAAGCTTTCAACATCGTGTCCATACCCAGGAAGAAAAATGAAGCCACAGATAGGCTCGCAGCAGTTGGAGCAACGTTTGATGTGGTTGACAACATCAGAAGGGAAAAAACACAACCACATATGCATGTGATTGTGAGGCCAGCAGTTCCAGATAACAACACAAGCTGGCAGGTGTTTGAGAACGATCAACAAATCGTCAATTTTTTGCAAGAAGAGGCTGAATTCTCAGCTAGGAATCAGGACAAACTAGAGCAGCAGTACGGGGATCAAGTAGTGCAGCTGCGGACAAACAAGCTTCCTAAGGGTTTAGTAACGTTGGAGTCTATCTTCAACCCTAACGACCAGTTCCGTAAGGAAAAGGCTAACATACAGGTCAAGAGAGAAGATTCAGAGCCAATTCTTGTTGGGGAAGGCAAAACACTTCAAATTGGTAAAGTGGCCACTGAGCAGGAGAAATCAGACTTCATATAGCTTTGCCAAGAATTTCCATATCTCTTCGCTTGGAGCTATGAAGACTTGAGAGGATTCAATCCGAAGTTGGCACAACATACCATAGAATTGGATCCAGATGCTAAGCCCATCAGGCAGAAGCAGAGACCAGTCAACCCTCACATTGAGCCTCTAATGAAGAAAGAGCTAAACAAGCTAATAGAGGCAAGCATTATATTCCCGATCAAGCACTCAAGCTGGGTTGCAAACTTGGTTCCAGTCAGGAAGAAGAGCGGAGAAATCAGGTTGTGTGTGGACTTCCGAGACCTCAACAGGGCATCTCTCAAAGACCATTACCCACTTCCTTCAATGGAACAAATATTGCAAGTGGTATCTGGTTCGGAGAGATTCTCTCTCCTAGATGGCTACTCAGGGTATAATCAGATAATGGTGAAAGAAGATGACCAGTTCAAGATGACTTTCACCACCAAATGGGGCACCTATGCCTACAAGAAGATGCCATTTGGGCTATCAAATGTTGGAGCCACTTTCCAAAGGGCAATGGATATGGCATTCAAGGGGTTGATCAATAAAATAGTTCTGATATATCTTGACGACATCATTGTATTCTCCAAAAATGCAGTGGATCACCTCTTTCATTTGAGGCAGGTATTTCAGAGGTGTAGAAGATTTGGGGTATCATTGAATCCCAAAAAATGCATATTCTTGGCTCACGAGGGAAAAATTCTAGGCCATATTGTTTCAAAGGAGGGGTTGACGATTGACCCAGAAAGAGTTGAAGCAATTCGAGCGTTGCCATTGCCAAGTCACAAGAAGGCTCTTCAAAGCTTCTTAGGAAGGATCAATTTTGTCCGCAGGTTTGTTCCAAACTTTACAGCTCTCGTAAAGCCAATAACACTGATGTTAAAGAAGAGCATGGCATTTAAGTGGACATCTGAAGGCAAGGCAAGTTTTGAGGCAATAAAAGAGGCTATATCTCAAGCGTCGACTCTCGTCAATCCAGAATTCTCCAAGAACTTCATGCTATATGCCTTCGGTGGTGGAGACACAATTTCTGCAATCTTGGTACAACAAAACAAAGAGGGATTAGAACAACCAGTTGCTTTCTTCAGTCAAGGCTTGGAGGAATATGAAACTAGGTACTCTTTCATTGAAAAGCATGTCCTTGCAGTGATAAGAAGCTTAAATAAATTCAAGCACCTAGTCTCAAATAACAAGATCCAATTGTTGGTCTCTCATGCGGGAGTCAAGGACTTCCTTCTAAACAAGGATTTGAACGAGAAACGTGCAGGATGGATAACCCGTGTCATGGAATATGACATCGAGATCAAGGTCACAAAACTAGTACGTGGAAAAGGACTATGTGAACAACTAGCTTTGAGTCAGCAAGTCGAAGCAGGTGATGAAAAAGAGACTGTCTTGGTACTACAGGATGGTCAAGAACAGGAAAATGATGATGTGCCCACTCCTTGTTGGACTCAGAATATGATACACTTCCTACAGGCAGGCCTATGCCCTCCAGAAATGAGCAAAGTAAAGAGGAGATACTTTAGATTACAAGCCATTCCATATGTGCTTGTTGATGGTGTTTTGTTTAAAAAAGACATCAATGGAGTTCTATTGAGGTGCATTGGGACAGGTCAAATTGAGAGGGTGTTACGAGATTTTCATGATGGAGATTCCGGAGGACATTTTTCCCCACGAGTAACAGCTCTCAAGATAATGAAGGCAGGGTATTATTGGCCGACAGTGTTCAGTGACTGCTATACATGGATAAGAAAGTGCAAGAAATGTGCACTCTTCACAGGAAAAGAAAGACTAGCAGCACTTCCATTGCACCCAATTTTGGTTGACCAACCATTTATGCAATGGGGATTGGACTTCGTCGGGGTCATCAATCCAAACTCAAGCCAAGGCCACAAGTGGATTCTCACGGCAACGGACTATTTCACCAAGTGGACCGAAGTAGTAGCGCTCAAAGAAGCAAATGAGTCTAACATACTAGACTTTTATGAAGGAATAGTGACCAGGTTCGGTGTGCCGGCCACTATCATATCAGACAATGCATTGGCATTCATAGGTTCCAAGATTACAGAATGGGCTGTCAAGAATGGAATCTATTTGAGCACCTCTTCAAATTATTACCCGCAGGGTAATGGACAAGCAGAGTCCACGAACAAGAATTTGCTAAGAATCATCAGAAGGACTCTAGATGAAAACCAAAGGACATGGCATACCAAGCTAAAATCAGCGTTATGGGCTGACAGGATAACACCAAAGAGGTCTACTGGTAATTCTCCCTACAAGTTGGTCTATGGGAAAGAGGCAGTATTGCCTATATCATTAGAATTGCCTGCATTGGAGCTCATGAAGCAGTTAGAGTTGTCTGAGTTCGAACCAATGGAAGCCAGGTATGCAGAGTTGATGGAATTGGAAGAAATTAGAGAACATGCAGTTCAGATGATTGAGAAAGATCAGGCCTTAGTAAAAATATGGTTTGATAAGAAGGCAAGAGCAAAGACCTTCCAGGAAGGGGACCTAGTTCTGAAATGGGATGCAGATCAGGCAAAACCAGGAAGGCATTCCAAGTTTGATGCCATTTGGAGTGGCCCCTACATGGTCACGGGATGTAAAAGTAGTAATGCCTTCCAATTGTCTACATTGGATGGAGAAGAACTCCCGATTCCGGTTAACGGAATCTATCTTAAACATTGCTACTAAAAGGAAAAGGTTTACCCTTGTAAATATTAGCCTAGATTTTAATTCCTCTAAGTGTGGATGCACATTGTCTTGTTGTAGTTAGGTTTCAATTTCCCTAAGTGCTTTGGCACAGGTTTTGTTGCTCTCAGGTTGAATTTCTACAGTTCAGCGTGCTCTCAGAGAAGGAGTTGCGGTATCAAGCTCGGGATCAAAGATCAGGTTGGTTTCAGGTTATTGCTTATGACTCCATGCCCAATGGATTGCTAAAAGGCCACTGATCTTCTACCTAGTAGGCAGGTGATCCCATTGAGTCACCAAATTGTTGTATATATCTCTCCCTGGGTAAATAGACAGACAAAAGAATATGGAAATCAAAGAAAAGATATTTGTGAAAGTGACACGAACAATCTGAGGCGCAAGTTGGATACAGAAGGTGTCGACATGACAAAATTCGCGCCCGCAGGTAGGAGGCGCACAATCAGAAGATGTCGACACGAAAATTCGGCCCATGCGCACTAGAGTGTCGACATGGTAAGATTTCGCGCTTAAGGCGAGGTTGGAGGTGCACGAGAGTGTCGACATGACAAAATTCGCGCCCAAGGCACAGGTTGGAGGCGCAGAACATAAAGTGTCGACATGACAAAATTTGCGCCCATGGCGCACGTAAGAAGATGTCGACATAAGGATGGATGCGCCGAGGTGCATCTTCAGGAGGCGCAACATTTTGAGCGTTGACACCCCGACAGGAAACAAACCCTGGCGCAGATATTCAGATGGCCATAACTTTTCACAGGGAGCTCGGATTCACGCAAGGTTGGACTTTTCGGAAAGATTATGAGGTCCTCTGTCCAACTATGATTGGATATCTTTAATTGGATGAGAACAAGTTCTTCAAAAATGCAAAATACAATTCACCATTTTTTGGGTTTGCTAAGGTTCTCACCTACCGCCATAATGAGATGAATTAAATGCAACTTGGAGGTGGTTGGGGTAGATTTGGAATTCCTCTCTCTTCCCTCTCTCATTCTTCCTATAAATTGTAAGGAGGGGCTTCTTTCTAAAGGTTGGACATTCTTGTTTTGCCCCTCCCTTCTTCTAGTTTGGTAGGTGAATTTGTGGAGTTCAAACCTCCCATCTAAAACTGTAATGCAACTTTGCCTCTTGGCATTTTGTAGTGTATTGTATCAATATTTGGAGCAAATAATGCATGTCTGTGGATGATTCTCAACCCTCTCTGTGTTCATTTGCATCCTCTTGATCTTTCACTACAAATCTGGTTATCTGTGCATGATCTTGCATTGCATTTTTATGGTTTGTGTTTATTGGCAAGACAGGTGTTCTTCATTCCTCGGTGCATCACCTTTGTTAGTTTAGGTTTATTTTTATGCATCTTCTTACCCTGTCTCCTTGGACAAGTTAGATTAGGTTTTTGAGTAAACCCTCTGCATTTTTATGTGTGCATCTGAAAAGAGGAATAAGAACCAGTCTTCATCTGGAGAGATTTCTTGATTCACAAGGTCTCACACTTGGAAAAAGCTCTATGTTATGCAATTGCACTGAGAGTCTCAATCCATTGAGGTTCAGACATTCAGGGGTGCTGTGATTCGCCATCAATAGTTATGCTTAGGCCTAACATAGTTGTTGCTTTTTATGATAACTTGGATCAAATGTATAAAACGAAGTAATATGGACCACAAAGGATATGGAACTACGATGAAACTAGTGTGCAAGTTGGTATGAATTGTGGGATGAGGGCGATTGCAAAGATGGGCAGTAGAAGTGTACCCCACATACTCCCAAAGAGTAAAGAGTGGATCACAATACTTTGTTGTGTTAATGCAGAAAGGAAGAGTATACCACATTTCTATCTTTTTAAAACACAATGACAATTAGCTAACTATTTCCAATTGTGATTCTGGTGCATGTACGACAACCCAACCACATGTATGGATGACAAAGGAATTATTTTTGAATTGGCTGCACCACTTTACTAGATCAATTCTAGGTGGTGTTTCACCATCAAATAGACATCAACTCATTTTTTATGGCCACGACATCCACATGGCATACTGGACAATCCAAGAGGCAAGAACACTGGGCATTGATCTAATCACTTTTTTTGTGCACACCAACCACTAGCTACAACCTTTAGATGTTAATTTCCATTTAAAACCTACTTCAAGGATGAAAGATCCAAATGGATGGTCAAACATCACAAAGTAGATGTGAGAAGATCTGAATTGGAAGCTCTTAGAAGCAAGGATTTTAAGAGAGCATTAACTTCATCAAATATAAAAGTTAGTTTTATGAGGACTGAAATATGGCCTCTAAACAAAGATGCATTGGTCAACGACATGTGCCCTAGTAATACATTCAAGGTTGAAATAACAAAGGAGGAAGCAATTGTGGAGAGCATTATGGAGATGGTTGGTTATAATAGAGATGAAATTGAACAATTTATTAGAGATAATGGAGAAGCAATCCAACAGACTACCAATGAAATCCAACAAAAAAAATGTAGACAACCAACAACAAGCTAATATAATTTAAAATTCAAAGGTGGAGGTGACAAAGTTAAATCAACAAGACACAACAACATGTTTAACTCATATTGGGCAAGGTTGTCAAAAACCCAACCGTGTTGAAGTTGAAGAAAACACACCGACTCATGTGAGTCACACACAAGAACCCGTCACAACCGAATACGAGATGAGTATGCCAACACTAGTTAGCCAGCCTGAATGGTTGAAAGAAATTGCTATGAACTTGGGGATTCCAATAGACCTTTCCAATGAGGAGATTACTCTTTCCATGCCATCCCCTCCTCCTAGCATGCCAAGTGGAGTAGCCCACTTTATGTAGATTATAACTCATGAGAAAATGAAAATGATAGTCAATTGGATGCTGCATATTTGGGGTGTTCAAAAATATTTGTACAATACATAACAGAACAACCATGCAATGCAAAAACAAGAAACCAGGTTAGCGGTTCATTGCGTAAATTTCTTAATCTTCCAATTAAAGGATTAAGGAGAGATCAGAATGTGCAAATAGAGGGACTCTAAGGTTGAGCAGGTAATAAAAAATTCTCACTTCGACCAACTACTTGAAATTGTTTGACGAACAAAAAGCGCGAATGAATAAATTAGAGGAGTTGAAAGCAAGAAATAAAGAGCAACTTGAGGAGAGGAAGGCAAATAGAACCATTACACAAGAAGAAAAATGAAGCAAATAAACTCGAACGACAACTTAAAAGGTAGAGGAGGCAACATGACAAAATAAAACAACATGAAAAGGAGAAACGAAGGGAACATGAGAAGCTACACTGGGAAATAGAGAGGATAGAAAAAGAAATGCAAAGGAAAAGATGATTGAGCAGTCCAGAAAATATTATTCCTTCACAGCATCCAATTATGATGGATTTCTATAACATTTACACTCTGAATTTTCCAAATGTGGCCAATTACCAAGTGAGCAACACATCTACTTCTACAAATCAAATGTTGTTTCCTTCAACACCAACAATGTAATTTCTGATAACACAGTCTCCTTCAACTGCAACAATGCAATTTCTGACAACACTAATGAATTTTGCTCACACAGGTTATATGCAATTTTCTACAAGTATAGCGCACATACAATTTCTTACATCCAGTCCCATGCATGTGAATTCAATTAGCCAAACGCAATCATGTCATGCAAGCAATCAACAAATCCCATCACTAAGCACAACCAACATGCCAATGACACCCCAAATGGAGAACAAAACAGTACAAAACAACATAAGAAATGACACAACTGATATAATTGAAGAATAATTCAGTTTTGGAACAATTTAGATGTTACCTTATTATGTGATTGGTATGCATAATTATAATATTATTATGTGTAAGTTATAACCTTCATGCAAAAAATATGAACTCGGTTATGTAGTTTTTTGGCAAATTATGCAAACAATATTTAGTTTTTTTCATCCTATCATTACACATAAGTATATGTAGTATAATCCATCATATCAATATAGAAGGATTTTTAGTAATATGTAAAAACATGAATTATCTTCTTATAGGTGTTTACGATTTTTATTATTCATTATTTTATAGAATAATGACATAAAAGGAAAACAATTCATTGCCTATGGAAGGTCCTTAATGACCTTACCCTTAGAATGAAGCCTTATGATTTCATGATGATTAAAGGTGTCAAAAGACATAGTTCGGATATTCTCATCTCCCCCTCCGATACAACATTCTTTTGTGAACCAAATTTTGATAAGGTATTTACAAAAAATGGACCCAGGAGCAATAAGCACATTTGCAAGTAACACTAATATCAACACCCATATATTCAATCTATGTTCACTAATTCCAGTGTATATTTAAACATATATTAAAATAAGAACTATGTTCTTCTTATGTTTTTCTTTGCATATCATATTATGTTTTTCTTTGCATATTAACAAATTGAAATTACTGAATACACATTGAAAATACTTATGTAATCCTAGTGTTGCATGCGAATGTGCTCAGTGCATGGAGAACATGAAGATGAATTGACCTTGCAGGTTGGAAGGGATCAACAAGTGTTATGCAAAGATGTTAGCAGGTAATGGTTGCTTTGAATATGGAATTGACACGCAATTAGAAATGACAGAGTAGGAATGCAAAGTGATAGGAACAAACTATGAACTAATGGTAGGGTGGGCCAAAAAATATTAACTACATAAACAAAGGCTACACTTATTTATATTCAGATATTCCTCAAATGTTAAGGTAAGTGATTCACATATTCATTGCATATGGAGACATTCTCCATGTAAAAACATCTTGTCTATTTCTTAACATTCCTCACATATTCAGACATTCTCTGAATACCTTGAATATGAAAAAGATAATTGTCATTTACCACCTGAATATGTGGCCTCCCTAGAAATATAAGTATTTATTCATTAATAACAATGTAATAAGAACATACAATGAACTAATAACATATTCAATGTATATTCAGTAATTTCAGTGCACATTAAAGGTTTTAATGTGTAGTAGAAAATAACAAAGTTACAAGTGTATATTCAATGTATGCTTAATATTTTCAATATATATTCAGCCAGTTAATATAAAGTTAACAGTGGATATTCAAATATTATCTACACAAATAACATTGTATTTCCAATAAATGAACAAAATGCACTAGGATAACGGAATATACACTGAAAATAGTAGCTCTTCTTGCTTGGTTGGAAAAACAACATGTTAGAATGAAACCCATTACTTAATAACAAGAGTGTATTGTCAATAACAACACTATATTTTGAAATTGTAAGACACATTGGTGAAATTCCATGTTTTTTTGGACAAACACTGCGCTATATTAGAAGACTTCGTGGTAAACAAAGGAATAAACAAATTGTACTGAAATAAATGAATATACACTGAAAAACCATAGTTCAACATGTTTGGTTGGAAAAACAACAAGTTATAATGAAACCCATTACTCAATAACAACAGTGTATGGTTGATAACAATATTGTATTTTGAAACTGTAAGACGCATGGGTGAAAACCTCTATTTTTTAGACAATCACTACGTTGTCTTAAAAGAGTTCCGACGAACAAATGAATAAACAAAATGCACTAAAATAAATAAATTTACATTGAAAAAACAATAGTTCAACATGCATGGTTGAAAAAACACTAGTCAAAACAAAACCATTACTCAATAACAACAGTGTATGATCAATAACAACCATGCATTTTGAAATTGTAAGATGCATGGGTGAAAATCCCAGATTTTTGGAAAAGCACTACGTTGTAGTAGAAAAGTTCATGTTGAATGGACGAATAAACAAACTGCACTGAAATAACTAAATATACACTACAAAAACAATAGTTAAGGTTTAAAAAATAACAGGTCAAAATGAAACCCATTAAAAAATAAGATTGTACAAAACGTCGAAATGCGATGAATCAATAGAGTTTGTGTTGAACAATAGATTAAACAAGAACATGCATAGAAACAACTCAATAATAAATGAATATATATTTGTAAAAGTAGTAATGTTTGATTAAACAAGAACATGCACAAAAACAACTTAATATAAAATGAGTATACGATTGTAAAACCGATATTGTTTGTGAATGTGCTCATTGCATGAAACCCAAAAATGGGCTCACCTCGTCTTCGATTCCGTTGTAGGGCATAAAGAGTGTTCCACTCCATTGCAAGGAAAACAGAGGGTGTTCAACTCCATTGTAGGGTTGGAAGGGGAGGGAATGTTTAGCTCCCCCCGCCCCCGCATGCGCACTGCCAAATGCAATTCCATGCAATAACTCAAGGAATTGAATGTTGAAATGGTGCATAGGGAAAAAACGAATAACAGAGGCTGGCAGAGTGGTAGGGGACGATGTCAAGTGAATAAAATGTGGATTTTTTGGGAAAAGATGCCAACTTGTCTACTTGTCACGTGGGTACAAACAATTTTTGGCGTGGGTAAGTTGATTTTTCGGTTCACTATGTAAATTTAATTTTTATTTAATGTTTGGTATAGTGGGCCCTCCACGTGGCAATTGACGTAGTGTCACAATGGCTTCGCCTTTTTTGACATTACGACAAAATTTGTGATGTGTAGGAAAATTTTTAGAGCCCCTCATCGTCACGGTATTACTCAACAAGTCATTGAACATATGGTGCTCAACGACTGGTGCCTTTCCCCTAATACACTTGCTTGGATCCTCACTATATTTTTGTACATCAAGAGAACAATATTAATAATCACCTAGGTTGATATCAACCTCTCCGGCTTTGAAATCTTTTTCACTTTGGATTATCAATAAAACAAAAATATAATCTTTCAAGTTAGCAATGAACTCAAGATTGGTAGTTTTCATCCCATAATCGAGACTTCGATTGAGCTTTTTTCGACAGAAGACATCAAGCAGGGCATAAAGAATCTAGCAAGTGGTAAAGCTCAAGACATTGATGGTCTGCAGGCTGAATTTTTAAAATGGGGGGTTGAGGTCCTCACGCCACACATCAGAAAAATATTCAATGATGTCAATCAGAATGGCTTTCCGACAGCGTGGACGACTATCATTGTTATTCCTCTATTTAAAAGTGGTGACATTAATAATCCGTCCAATTATCGCACCATCATGATCAACCCTCTTCTTGGTAAACTCTTTGGAGGCATGATAGAACAGAGAATCAGCAGTTGGGCTGAAAGAGAGGGTAAAAGAGCAAAGGGCAAGCGAGTTTTCGACCTAAACACTCAACAATTGATCATTATATCACTCTTAGGCATTTGATTGAGAAGGTTTGGGACACCCAAGGAGAAGAAGCTTTTTGTTGTTTTGTTGATTTCAAGAAGGCTTTTGACACAGTGCCCAGAAAGAAACTTTGGGACAGGATGGAGGAGCTTGGGATTCCAGATGAGTTTAGAGCAGCTGTTCATAAATTGTATGAGTAGGTCAGAGCTAAAATTAGAACCAGAGAAGGTATGTCCGAATGTTTTGGCAGCAACATCGATGTCAAGCAAGGTTGCCCTCTTTCTCCCACATTATTTGGGTTATACATTGACAAGCTTGAAGATTGGTTAAACAAAACTGAGGGAGGAGGTATTCAGTTAGCAAGTTACGTGGTGAAGTTACTTCTATATGCTGACGACCTTATCCTAATTTCAAAAACAACCCAAGGTTTGAGGGAACAGTTAAAAGCGCTAGAGCTTTTCTGTCAAGAAATTGGGATGCAAGTGAACACCAGCAAAACAAAAATCATGATTTTCACCTTGAAAAGGAAAGAGAGACAAAGCATCTTCCTTTTTGAGGGGAGCCCTTTAGAAATAGTCACTGAATACAAATATCTTGGGATTGACTTTCACCACAAACTTAGCTAGGAGACTTGTAAAGCAAAAAGGATATAGGGAGGTTGGAAAGCATCTTTCCTACTTCAAAACAGGTGTAGGAAAGCTGAACTTTGGGACTGGAAAACTAAGAAAACCCTTTTTGGATTGTTGGTTACTCTGGTTGTTCTATATGGCTGCGAAGTTTGGGGAAGTAGCATGTCAAATCATAGGTGGAGACAGATAGAAAGAATCCAAAAACATTTAATCACAAGCTCCCTTAAAGTCAAATCAACTGTTCCTTATGAGATCTTGTTGGCTGAAGCGGGTTCTTTCTCGTTGGAAGCTTCGGCAATATCTCGGATGATAAGCTATCTGAAAAAAGTTGAAAACATGGACAACCTTCGCTGGCCCAAAATAGTTGTAGACGACACTTTGGAACGCAGAAAGAAAACTTGGATGAATCAGAATACTAAATGGATGAACAAATGGGGCATCAACATGCATGAGTGTCCTAACAGCAACAGGGAAATAAAAAATTATGTGATAAAAAAGTTCAGGACTGCCATGTGGACGGGTTCGATTGGTCGAAAGAAAGCACATTACATCAGAGAATTCAATCTCACTAGGGAGCATGATGAAAAAGCTTATCTAGGGGCAACTATCAAAGGTAAAGCAAGGATTCTAGTGGCGCAGTTAAGAACCGGATCGCATCATCTTCGATTTGAAACTGGTAGATGGACTTTCCCAAAGGAAGATTGGGAAAGGAGAATTTGTCTCTTCTGCAGCAAAGGGGTCGTCGAGATAGAATGACATTTTGTCATGGAGTGTTCAGCATATGATGATATCCGTATTCAGTACAAAAAAAACTTGAGGGTGGACAGACTAGAGGAACTCTTCGAAGGAACAAAGATTCAAGCGACAACAGGCTTCATCATCAAGATTCCCAACGGAAGAGTGGATATTGAAAGGAGTATGAAATCTAATTAAAATAACTGTTTCTGTGGTCCCATAGACTCTTTAGTCTCGTGGACGTCATTAAAATCTTTCATTTCATTTCATCCATCGCTCTATTTTCTTCTTTTAGAATGCGACCCAACTAACCAAGACGATATCGATGGTCCTTCCAACCACAAATTGATGCATAAAGCTCTCCCATTAATTAACGCTGATACTCGTTCCTTATTGCGGAGGGCGACCTGCAGTGTTTGGATCAACAGCACCAAAGCCTTCCGTGCGAATGCAAGACCATGGAAATGGATGAGGTCGTTGATCCTCTGTGTACTGTGCATGTTTTGTTGCGTTGTGGAGGAGATCTTGCTACTGTGGATCGAAAAAGGGGCACGCAAGTCTTTTCACACAGTCAACTGTTTGTAGTAGGTTGGCTGTACCATGCTCATCCCTCTGTTTATTACACTGTCTGCATTCAACATTGGTCGATTGTAGTTACACTGTCTGCATTTAACATTGGTCGATTGTAGTTGGGCGTCATTCATTTTAGAGGTATACAGATATCTCCATTTTCTGCACATTATTGGGTATACAGATGTCGTTCATGGTACCAATAAGAAAATATGTTAGATATAGAAGTTGAAATGAACTCTTCGGCTTTATCACCTGCTAACTGTTATAAACCCTCTTAAATCCATGAAGGCTTACGCATTCAGAAGGTTTCATTTCCATGTAAGTACAATCAAAGATCAGGACATTTCGATTTTATCAACATCTGATAAGCCACGAGATAGCCCGACTTTCCCCTGTTTTTCGTCTTGCTTCTTTCGAACCCCGTTTTGGTTTGCTTGCCTGCCGCTTGGGCATGCTGCTCTCATGGACGATGTTGTTTCTAATACCTGGCAGTGACATCTGTCTTAGTAACTGCCATGGTAGGTTGGTTGGTTGGTTGCCAGCCGGTGGTGGTTAGAATGGAGAAGGCAACTACAACTTTTCAATGCAAGACCCCAACACTGACTCTATCCACCGGTCACCCTTCTGGTGCAATTGCTGGTTTCAACATTTTCCCCCCTACCTAATGCTTTGTCTTGTATACGATAATAGGATTCCCCGTCAATTAAAAAGATTTTATAGTGTCCTGTACTCGTACAAAAATAAGCCCTTTTAGGTCTCATATAAACACGCATTAGAGTAGCATTTTTGAGAAAATCAATAACTTACATACCTTTAAGGTTTTCAATAAAATCAGAAGTTATACAATTAATTTGACAATCCGAATACAAATAAAAAATATTTAATAAAATAACATTAAAATATTTACAACTTCTTACATCTAATTTTAGAATGTTTAATAATCCTGAAAATTTTATAAACTAAACAAAAAAATCAGGATACTTACATGCAGGAGCGATTCGTTTTGCAAATGCCTTCGCTTCTGCATGTGCCTCACATCTCACTTATAGCATTCTTCTAGAAATCTCTAACTATTACAGACCTCCATTTCTAAGAAAGCATAAGTGCCCAAAATATAATAATTACACCTTTAATTTCTCACCATGCTTGCTGCAACATCTTTTGTTACTGAAGCACCACTGTCAACCTTTAACGTTCTCACAACGCCAAAAATACCCTCTTGATCAAATTTTGCAGCTACAACCTATTGACAGCTTCCTCATTAATAAGTTTGATTTTATATTGCTTGTACGATTTATTGTTGGGGAGAACTATTAGTGCAAACTTTACATAGCTAGTTCCACACCCTTTTGTTTAACAGTTACAATCTATTGACATCCTCCTCATTAATAAGTTTTTTCTTGTTTTGCTTGCGTGATTTTTCTGTTTGACAAAAACTATTCGTGCAATTTTGCATACATAGCTATTTCCTAAACCTTTTATACCAGAATTGAATAAGTTACAATAAATTGAGGCAACCAAAATCAAAGTGGTGCTGCCCCTTGAGCATCTTTAAACCTCCAAATAGCCTCCTATCAGAAATTTGGTTTGACCTTACCTGCTCTGGTACCAAATGAAAACTTTGGACGGAAATTAAACAATACAAAACAGAGGTTTAAAAACACGCTGTTTAATTTAAGTAGACTGAATGCAGATATTTATACAATTTCAAAATCTGTTGTACATCCTCTTCATAGGATACAAACCTCGTCATTCTTCTGCTCATCCCTCGTTCTATTCTTTGTAACTCTGTTCTATGAGTGTTGTTACAACCCAATAACATACGAACCAAGATAGATAATTATTGTAGATTGGTTGAATACCAATAGTTAATTAATATCATATGTAACATAAACCAAGTGTAATACTAATCTATTCTTAAGGCAACAAGCATATATAAACCGTGCTAATATCCTTGGCCACAAGGAGTGAGAAATCAATTATGAACTTCAAAGGTCTTAGGACCAGTTATATACTGAACTTACTTGGCCTGCATTGGTCATTTTACTATCTCCATGGGAAAATGATCATCAGCCGCTTTCCTGGAGCATAGTCTTCAATAAGCAAAGCAAAAAATGACACAAACAGAAGACAATCACATTGAGGGAAAAAACATGAATCGCAGTGCAGAAAATCACATGTACCGAAGACAATTCTAAATGAAGGCCAAAACATGGATTGAATAACAGGATGACAGAATCAAGTTAGTTAATCATCTCTTAAAGCTAATACACAGAATTCTGCAGCTAAATCCTGCTACAACACCCTTACCTTTGATTTTAGAAAGGATCAAAATACAGATACAATAAATTTTCTTATTTACCTGTACTGCCATCTAAAGTAGAAAGAGTATATAATTGCATATTTTTTCCCCACTCCATTTCATTATTTCTTGGAAAACATTTCGAGATGCTCGAACAGTTACCAACAATAGACGAGAGTTTAGATATTCTCATCTCTACACGATCAGAGATTTGTCGGCATTCACATTAGATGATGGCACTTGTGTTATCTTGAATATATTACACGATCAACTAACCTCGCCACAAACAAGATTACATATTCATCTTAGTCAATCTGAGTTGACAGAAATAAAAGCAGTGACATGATGCTTTAGATATCGTTTGTGAGAGATTTAAAAGAAAAAAAAAACTTTAATTGAAACCCTTTATTCAAAATTGAATTACAAATATTTATGTTTGTCAAAGCCACTCCCATTCACGGGACATATATATACAAAACAATGTCCATGACAATAATTATCATATATATGACAAAGCTCAGCTCCAAATTCCAATTACACAGAATAATCATAAACCAAGAAACTTGGATATGATAAAACAATAGAAAATAGCAGGGATACTCCTTGAATAAATATCTTGAGGAAGTTCCATCAAGACTATTGATGGTTACTCTGTGCTTATAAGCTATGTACTTTTGCCTCGATAAAATACCATACTAACAAAAAAAGGTTGAAGAAATTATGCTATTCTAGGCTTTCTAATTTTTCAGAAGCCGTTGGCTAGCCTATGGTCTCCATTCTGCCAAGGGACATGAACACCATTGCTTGCATTTTTACTGCCCTTCGAGTTCTCCAATTTAACCTCAAAAGGAAGCTTCTTGTGACTGAAGTTTACACCATGATCACCATCCACAACATGGCCATGGCCTCTCAGGAGCCTGGAAAACAGGAGTCAGTAATAGGATACCACTAAATTGGACAATGTGCATTCTCGTGGAGCTTCAAAAAACCAAACGTCTTTAAAAAAGCCATGGCCAATATCAAGCTTGCAACAAAGTAATAGTTTATACCAGTAAATTACACAGATTTTTATTCTGATGCAACAATGCCCAACAAATAATATTTACTTCAGAGCTAAGTGCTTTACCATCGTGTCGTTAGCATCCCTTCTACTCCAACAGGTCCCCGAGCATGGATTCTACTGGTACTTATTCCAACCTGCTCAAATTTTAATGCACAAACATATAAATTTATTTACAAGAAATATTAGCTTTTACTAAAGACAAAATTATTCTCTACTGTAAAGTGGGAAATGTTGTCCACTTTACCTCAGCGCCAAGACCAAACCGAGCTCCGTCACAGAATCGTGTACTTGCATTATGAAACACAGCAGCGCTGTCGAAAGGAAAGGTGGTCAATAATAGATAGGCAAACCAATATCTACTCCTCTTCCCACACTAACATTGACAATTGGCTCATTATGGAATATAAAATTGCCATGTAAAGCTTGAGAATGAGTCTCTTGCAAAAACTTTCAGAAATCTTTGATGTTCCAAAAGATATTCACAGAAAAACTTTAATATAATAGCAAACCTATCTAGCCGATGCAGGAAGACTTCTGCAACATCAATATCTTCAGTAACAATGCAATCCGTGTGGGCACTAGAAAACACAATTATTTAGATATTTATTAGTTCGAATTAGCTTGGAGATAATTACAACCTCAAAATACATGTCATTATTTGCTTCACTTGGGAAACCGATACACACATCATACATAGCCAAGTGGATTTTTAATAGGATGTATTTACCAGAAAGCACTATTTGATGCATAAAAGTAATCACATTAGTGGACATTCATTGCAACTATCAGTCCATGAATATACCTTCCATGATCATGAATATGATCTATGGCTGCATAGACATCCTTTACTATTTCCAAAGTACAAGCCATCGAGCTGTATTCGTGATGAAGGGAAGTAGCTCTTGGAATATGCAAAAGATGATTAGCTTTTGAACCACCATATAGTTTTACACCTGCAGAGAGTTTAGATATTACGATGATGCTAAAAGAAGCTAGAATGAACACGTTATACTCTACATTCTCAAATGCCATAATGCTTCTTCCAATCACCTGTGCTTTCAGGTTAACCACAATGCATGAAAGAAAAGCAAATAACCACGTTCTTTAACTAACCCTTTAAAACCCCTGCCAAAAAGATTGATGATGTAAAACATGCATCCCAACAAAAATACCACAATCAATACATTGAAACTTCTCAACCATTTTCAAATTTCTTTGTAAGTCTACTTCGTAGATTCTACAAGTTCTCCATACGTCTGATAATTCCAGCTAACTATTTATGAAATCAATTGAATTAAACACTATTTCATCCTTGGACATGGATTGTATCACAAACAATGTAGACTAGTACAAATATCTTAAATACATCTATTTGAAAAATTCCAAATATCACATTAATTAATAATTCTATTACATTGTGTTCATATTTCCCAGAAAATAATGAAAAAAATCTGACCAAGAAAAAAGGGGCCTCAAACTTTATAGTAGAACTAAGATATTATTATTTTGTGATTGACTTTTTAAAAGTTAAAAAGAAAAAAGTGACAATCAAGTAGACATAGAATTTATGGTCAAAATTACCTTGTGACAGTCAAATGGACGTCAAATTTAATATCACAAATAAAACCTTACATGGTCACACCATCACACACCACCCCTTGCTGGCATTGTAGACTACCTATCAGCATAATGACGGTCAAATGGACATCAAATTTAATATAAAAAAATAAAACCTTGCACGGTCACACCGTCACACCTCATCCCTTGCTGCCATTGTAGAATACCTATCAGCATAATTAAGACTAGCTTATTTACTTTCTTGCCCTTACGTCAGGCTTGCCAGCAAAATCAATGAAAAAGAGAAAATCCAAGATGGACAATATAAACCTTTGCTTGCGTCTAATCGTTTGTTTCCAAAAAAAAGTGCTTCGAGAAGGCATAAAAACCAAAATGCAAATCATTTGCTTCGAAGTTAAAAATTATACTCAATGATGCACCTCTCCTACCAGAATCCATCTTACCTTTTTTACTTGGGAGGCTTATTTCTTAATAATTGCTGAGGGGCTTTCTTTAGCCATTCCTACAATCAATTTTTTTTTTTGATTTTGCTGGACCCAAGATGATTATCAACCCGATAGCTCAAGGCCAGACAATAAGATTTCTATATTTCAATTACTATCAAGCTTAGTGTATGATAATCAGCTTTGTCATTGCAAAGACAGAAACACACCCTCATATTTGAAAATCCAATGCCATGATGATTTCCAGATGGACGATCTTGACCATTGAGGAGTTTTCTGTGATGAGTTGTTTACTACTCTCTTTCTACCCTCATGCACAACTACCTATGTTTTCTAGCATGTCCAAAAACACTTGTACATTCAAAGGCATTTTGTTTTTCCCCGACATGTTTTAAAATAAGCTCATTGAGTCTCTGTGAATAAATATTCCTCCACCTTCATATCTGCAATAGTTAAAACGTTTAGAAAGCCTCCATTATCCAGATGAAGCATAGAGATGAGAATTTACCTGCCGTTTGTAATGCTAAAATAAGCTCATCAAGGCCCCCAGTTTTCAATAACTCCTCATGTACAAGAAGCGTTTCCTGAAAACGGCCCAGAGCATCATTTAGATCGCAGAGATGGAACAACTAAATCTCATGGTAACTCTACATGCACTTAGTTTAGGGAAAACTTCAAAAACATCCTCACCATGGCATTACAAGCAGCAGGATAGTCTGTCTTTGCATCCAAAATAATGTTTTTTGCCATATCCAAGTTCGCTGCTTTATCAACATACACATGACAAACACCATCTGGAAGCAATCGAAGTCATCAATTTTTAGCAAGCTTCGTTGAATTACGAAGAGAATGTACCATCTCCACTAGTTCAGGCACAGTTGCCATGTGTGTAAAAATTTAAAAGTAGCGCAAGAAATTTAATACCAGCATGACCAAGCACAGGAATTTTTGTTGAGTCCTTGATTTGTGAAACCAGCTTATTGCTGCCTCTTGGAATAACAAGATCTATAACATCATCCAGCTGAAAATGAAAACTTAAAGGTGTTGGTCCAAACTTAGTTAAGAAGCCTTAATTGGAAATTATGTAAAATACAAGAGCAAACCACACCTTGAGCAGATCTGGAACTTCATCTCTCGAAGTTACAAGGCCAATAAGACTATTTCCCACATATTCAGGAAGTGCTTCAGTAATAACCTGTTTGAGATGGAACCAAGTTATTTTTATTTCACCATGCATTTGTCTGGGGATTACTAAATTTATAAATGGAGTTGAAAGTCTATTATCTTTGCCGCCAAAGCTTAATCAGCTCTATTATATTTACATATACCCTCTGTTACCAGGAAACGCCTAGGGCCCCCCCGTTTCCGTTTCCGAAACGTTTCGGAAACGGAAACTCCTTCGAAACGTCCTAGTCTCCTAGAGATAAGTATACATGATAATAATGTATAATTTCAATGAATACAAAATATTTTGAGTGTTTTATCAGTTATTCTTATCGCTTATGGTGTATGGAGTACAATTTTAAAATGAGTACTATGCACACACACACACACACACACACACACACAGATATATATATATATATATATATATATATATATATATATATATATATATATATTGTACAAACGTTTCGTATGCAAGGTTTTTTGAAAATTGTCGTTTCCGCGTTTCGTACACGTTTCCGTTTCTGTTTCCTGGCAACATAGCATATACCTTATGCAAAATGGCATTTGTTCGAACCGCTTCTTTGCCACCCTTCAAAAGAAGACCATTTCCACTTCGGATTGCCAATGAAGCTATCTATAAATATTCAACAACCAATTATTGCACAAGTGGATCAACAAATTAGAGCAAATATAGTAATAATCATATAGGCCAAAAAATTGTGAATGATTTTACCCAACTAACAAAATTTTAAATGATCTCATTCTAAAAATAATCACTTTCAAACCAATGATACCTGAACTAAAGCATCAGGTCGAGCCTCAAAAATAATAAGTAGCACACCCAAGGGGCTGGTAGTTTTCTCCAAAATAAGCCCACCTGCCAGCTACATTCAAATTTTAAGTTGTCAGTTGAGCAGAAAAATAGTGTCTCAGACGCAGCACCCATGAAAATTAGATCAATTTCATAAATCACGACTGTCAAAGAAATTGCCCAAAAAATACAGCTTAACAATAATTATCACTAAAACTAGGGTGCATCATTCAAAACATTTCAATGCAACCCAATCTAGCTTTCTAAGGCTATTCTGACAACCCTTCATTGCAATGAATATCAAAGTTAAAAATGGGTTATTTTAAGCACTGAATTCTAGTGTACCTCTGTTCTTTTCTGAACCTGTCCAATTGGCTCATCCATATTTGCTAGAACTCGTATGGACTTGGCTAAAGAAGAAATCTGGAATACAAATACATTATTAGAAATTCTGTTTGGAGGAGGTGCAAGTGTGAATCAACTCCAAAACCATAAAGAGGAAAGCAACTCAAACATATGTTTAACTTAATGAAACTTGGAGGGCATGAGGGCATGAACAGTTAAACACGAGTTGACATAGAAGTCCACTGGATCAAAGGATGGAGAAATGAGGGAACAAGTTTCTGGAACAGCTGCACACCCCCAAATCTCAAAGGACATCATAGGAATCCATTTAACTGCTATAAACATTTACCATCTTGCATCATAACTTAATGAAACTTACAGGGCACAATGGCATGAATAGTAAAACACGAGTTGATATAGAAGTCCAGTGGATCAAAGGATGGAGAAATGAAAAAACAAGTTTCTGGGACAACAGCACACCCCCAAATCTCAAAGGACATCATAGGAATCCAGTTAAAATGCTACAAACATTTACCACCTGACATCACTATAGAAAAGCAAATACTTATAAATACACAAAATCCAAATATACTCAAATGAACGACAATCATAAAATCATTAATGATGACTATAAGTTTATTGGCCTATTGTAGGCACTACATTTCCTTTGTGATTTGTATTTGTGAAATTATATTACAACACACGTATTCTTGCTTAGGTGGCTTCCAACGGTCTTAAAGTAACTTCTTTTATGGGGCTTTTTCACAAGCATAAGGATCCTTTCCACTCAACCATGCTCTTATTGGCAATTTCAAAGCAATTTGAGTGCCTATGTGGTACTTTATGGCTGTTAGACATCCCCTGTGGAATTTGTGGTACTTTATGGCTGTTAGACATTCCCTGTGGAATTTGCGTCTTAGACATCACAGGCATGCACTCCCCAATCCAGGGACAGCATCTGCAAATCCATATAGGCAGAGGAAAAACCAGGAAGACATTTCCTAGGTATCCCCCCATTCTCACTTATTCAGAGAAGCAGAAACACATTGTAAAAACCGCTCAAAAGAAAGCAGTCCAGAATTAAGAGTTTAAATACCTTTCCAGGCTTTAGTGTTAAACGAGAAATTAAGGAATCTGGAATGCCAATTTGATGTGCCACAGATATATCAGCTTCATTTTCTATCCCAATCAAACCTTCGTTTGCTTCCAAAGCATCAGATACATCTTGTAGAATCTTTTTTCGTTCATCAGGGGAAAGACCCTGCAATTGCTACAAATCTTTAATGATGGTGACACCCATAGTAATCATCAAAAAATTCTTATAAATAAGAAAATCCAGCAAAAAGATGTAAACAAAGAAAACAGAAAGTAACATTTAGACAAAGAATACAATTCTAAAATCTTGTAATGCCGTAAGTAATCTATTCTTTGATTTGTGGAGAAAATATCAAAAAATCAGATTTAATAATGCAAAAGGAGAACTAAAAATCAGATTTGATAATAGGCAAACCTGCAAACGCCTGCTAGCATCTCTCGCAGCAACTGCCATTTGGCGGGCACTGTCATCCTTTTTTGGCAACCATAAATGAGCATCCTTATGGAAAAGAGTTCCTATACGATCACCTCGTAGAACTCCTATAATACCATCAGTAGAGTACCCACTGCATACATACAAAAATGTAAGTCTTTACAAATGCAAATGAAGGCATATTCAATAAAATAATTAAGTCTGCCATATACACATTATTTTCATATGTCAATAGAAAGACACTTGATTTAAGGGAATTAAGAACAGTTTCATGGCTTTGAAATTTTGAATTATAACACCCATGATCTGCAATTGGGTAATCAATGCATTAGTGAATTTCCCCAGGCACAGGATTAATGAATATTCTTGTCTACATTAACATAAAAGTGTGATTCATAACCAGTTTGATCATGAGGCCTAGTGCTGGTCCAAACAAACAATTGGAGACGAAATCCTCAAAGTCTAGAATTTTCACAACATAATTGCATTGCTATCATACATGATATTCGGTCAATTAGATTTGGGAGTATTTGAAAGTAACATTCACTAAATGATAAAACTAGAATACATAAACCCTATTATAGTTTACAAGATTATATGAAAATTATATTACAGATAATAAATTGAAACCTAACATTAGTAATGTTAGAATGGTTAATATTATGATCATCAATGTATGTCGAATGTTTTTTGATATAAATGTACATTGACATGGAAAATAAATGCCCAATATTAAAACATAACAATGTAATTTACAGAAGCTAGTAAGGGGAGTAGCATAGATTTACCTTGTAATTTAGATTTAGTTAACAATCGGTTGGTTATCTCTCCCACTTTATGTATTTATTATTTAACCATTTTCATTTTCTGAGATAACTGAAGAATAGCACAGCAAACCTTTATATCTTTACTCTTAAGTGGCAAAAAGAATTCAAATTTGTAATGTAATACATATGTTACTGATTCAGTCCCCCTCCTCCACCTGCTACAAGTCAGGGCGCAATTCACCTGCAGACTCATCCCAACTACTTCCGGGATGATCCACGTACAGCCAGGTGCTTTCGCACCCAGACCCTTGCAGCTGAACCCAGGGTGAAGCTGTTTTTTAATAATGATGTTGATGTCGATTTGCTCAATGAAGAGCGATATGATGATGAACACTAATTTTGATTAAGTAGCTAATATTTATCATGACATTTGGCATTCAGCTAGCATTATCAATTCATCAATACTGTTCTTGCAACTAATTAAATTATGCTATGTAGTATACCACGTCATTAACTCCTGTTTATTAGGCTAGATTTTTTTTTTTAAATATATATTTTTGGGATAACCGTACCCAAGCCATAGCCGGGTAAAAATAAAATCACTATACCCGAACCCATAACCCAAAACAAACTGGTAACTTGGTGTAATAATAATACTACCAACTCTACTAGTATAATCCACAGTTACGAACAATTTAAATTCAATTAAAAGCTCTGAAGTAGATTTTATGATGTCATATAATGAGCCACTCCACGATGAATAGTCCTAGCAGGACTATAATAAAGACTAATAATTATGCCTTCCCTTCCATTTTTCTACAAAATTTCATTGGCAACATGTCAGTGGCTCCAATAAATATTTTCTCCTCTTACATGTTTTCAATAACTTGGGTCTAAAACTATACAAAGGCAATATTACAGCCATGATAGGGTTACATTATGAACATTTAGAGTATCTTCTAAATGTCTCCTACCTCTAATTACAGAAGTTCTCTAAAAATTAAGTTCTAACACTTCCAGCCTGCAAGCCTGATCATTCTAGCACATGAGATCTTTCATTAAATCGAGAGGTGCTTTCTAAGAAAAAAATAATATTGGTTGTGTGGATCTAACAAATGAACAAGAAAGGAGCAACAAGAGACAAAATGAAAACACCAAATCATTTATGCAAATAATTCACTGTAAATAATGCATAAACACAGATTGTTAGAAATGCGGCACTATTATTTGAGGGAGGCATACCTAGTAATTACAACAGGGATCCCAGCACATGCTGCAGAATCAGCAGCTTTCACCTTTGCTGTCATACCACCTCGTCCCACCCTGGACTTTTCACCAAAGGTAATTTCCTCATTATGTTTTTCTCTTATGTATGTATGAATAAGCTTTGAACGAGGATCACTTGGAGGTCCACTGTAAAGCCCATCAACATCACTCAGAAGAATCAAAAGATCAGCATCTAACTCAAGAGCTAAGAGAGCAGCCAAACTGTCATTATCCCAGAAAATCCCAGAAGAATCCTGAAAACATGAAAGAAGGAAAAGGGACAAAATAAATTACCATTCTATGAAAGAAATCCTGCATAAATTGACAAACAGAAGAAAGGCATTGCAAACCAGGTAAAACATAATGTAAATATTTTATAACAGTAGAAAGAAATTCATTATAGATAACTATCACCCAAGAAACCAGTAGACTGTTCAAATAGCCAAAAACGGAAGAAGACATAAAAACAACAGTTTCATACTGAAGTTCCTACTTCGTAATGCTAGAGATACCTTGCAAGATAGTCTGCATTGTGTACCATGCATACTATGTTCAAATTGAGTGCCTGACATTTGCCAAGAAAGGTCCAGGAAAGTTCAAATTATTGAAAAGGTTTGAGATATATGCAGAATACATCTCAATACAAACTCATTCAATTTCAAAGACAAGTTGAGGCTAAATTACATCTCAATACAAACTCATTCAATTTCAAAGACGAGTTGAGGCTAAATGGTCAAGTGTCGTCCATATACTAGTATTTATCAATCCAAAATGATACAAGATGTAATGTCCCTTTTTCAAAATTACTTAATTTTGGATACCCGAGGCCTATTCTTATTTTCCATACGCAAAGAGAAAATTAAAGAGGGAAATAAATTAATTTAAGTTGTCCAAGGGTACTTTTATATTTTAATTGGAAAAAGGACACTTAAACTATATTAATCCAAAAAAAGCAGAAATAGAATAAAATATTAATAGAATGATTAACTTCTATTATGGGGTGCTAAAGATAGAATAATAATTAAATAAAGCATTCTATTATGGGGCGCAAAAGATAGAAGGGGCTGCATGCGCATCAAGATCCGATTTTTAGGATGGAGAGAGAATAAAGCAGTTTTATATTGTTTAGTCCTATTTTTAGGATGGGGTGCCAACATGAGAGAGAGGATAAAGCAATTTTCTATTGTTATTCTCATTTTTAGGAGGTGGTGCCAACTTTGGAGAGAGCCTTGGAAGTTATAAAGGCAGATTTGGGGTTTATTATTCATACATCTTGCAAATTTATCAATTATTTTCTGTCTACAAGTAGCTTCCGCGTCTGTTTCCATAATAAATGACGAAAACCCTCCTTCACACAAATTTGAGGACGGAATCCCTCACTTCTCAGTTGGACAATTCCATTTCAAGGGTTGCAGTGACAATTCAGGGTGCAAATGTTCCACCAGTTCAGCTCCAAACAATTGTATTTAGACACTGGTATTTTTATTGTAGCCGGTTCGTATTCAATAAACAAAAGACTGATTTTTAAGCATTATGATTCATTGTTTTTATAAAGAAAAATCAGATTATTGCTACTGTTATAAAAGTTAATTTTTATATTGTTTCCCTAAGGTTTTAACAAAGTATCCACATCTATTAGAAATTATTTTCAGGGATATTACACTGGTATCAGAGAAAATTTCCTCCCAACTTGTGGAAGGGAATTAAGAAAAAAAGAAACAAAAAAAGTAAAATAAAAAACAGTAGCTTTAAACTTCATGCAAGATAGTGACAGAGAAATTAGGTACCTCCAAAGGGAGGAAAAGAAAGCTTTAGAACAACCAGAACTCATGGGTAACAAAGATCCGAAGAGGCAATCTTTAATAGGTTTGTTCAGGGACAAGACAAGTTAGCTAATATGATGAGTCAATTAATCCAAGTTATGCAAGACACGAATATGCAAAGGGCTCCAAACGGTGAGGGAAGCTCTTTAGGAGCAAACCATAACCAGCCCTCTCAAAGGACAACCATTGGTTCTACTGTTAGGTCGTTCCAGCCTAACTCCCTACGTAGAGAGGAAGCAATTCAGGAGACAAAAATTCAGCCTACCATAGCACATGTTATTATTGCTAGCTATGAGGAGTACAAGGTACTTCCCTATGAGATTAGAGATGCCATATCCCTCATCAACTTTATTAATCTGAAGAAAAGTAGGGGTTGACCAAGAGTTGAACCTAGACCACAAACTAATAAGAGAAACCTATAATAGGCTTTAAGGAAGTTATCACTCCCTACTTTTGACAGATCTAATAAGAGTTCTCCCTTAGTGATGAGGAGAGAGAGAAATCATGGGGCATGAACCGAAGAAAGAAAAATCAAATTTGCAAGAAGGTTTTGGGGTGTAGTTCCAAGAAGATCATATTGAGGGGCATGGATACGAAAAAAGGTTTTACCGGTTGCTAATGTTGATTTTCAATTTGTTGGAATTTTCAGAACAAAAATTTATGAGAAGCGAATTGACTATGTTCATGACTTTAGCAAGAATCATAAAAATGTTTTATTGACTTCTAATGTTTGCATGTGTCAACAAGATTCACTTGTTGAATGTGAAGAGTTCAAGGTGAAGAAGAAAACCGATCCTAACCTAGAAGTACTGAGTCACAAGGTTGAGGATGCTGAAGATATCTCAACCAAGCTTCATTCGGTAAAGGAAGGTGAATAAGTTGAGGACTGCCAAAGGTATGAAAGTGTTGTGGATTTGTTGCTTACTACTAAGTCATTTCAAATGTGTGGTCATCACGGACAACATAGTTGAAATGGTGATAGAGTGAAGAACACTTTGAGCGGTAAAGGGCACATAGATCTGTTCATACAAGTTCCAAATTGTGTGAACATGAGAGTTTGGGATCCTAATATTTGCATAAGGGACTTGCAATTGCTTGAGAACAAGCAATTCTGGGAAGGGTGGACTGTAATGTCCCTTTTTGAAAATTAATTAATTTTGGATACCTGAGGCCTATTCCTATTTTCCATGGGCAAATAGGAAATTAAAGACAGAAATAAATTAATTTAAGTTGTCCAAGGGCACTTTTATATTTTAATTGGAAAAAGAACACTTAAATTATATTAATAAAAAAAAAAAGCAGAAATAAAATAAAATAATAATAGAATGACGAACTTATATTATAGGGTGCTAAAGATAGAATAATAATTAAATAAAGCATTCTATTAATGGGCACCAAAGATAGAATGGATTGCATGAGCATCAATATCCTATTTTTAGGATGGAGAGAGGATAAAACAATTTTATATTGTTTATTCCTATTTTTAGGATGGGATGCCAACATGGGAGAGAGGATAAAACAATTTTATATTGTTATTCCTATTTTTAAGAGGTGACGCCAACTTTGGAGAGGGCCTTGGAAATTTATCAATTATTTTCTGTCTACAAGTAGCTTCCACTTCTACTTGTAATAGAGGACGAAAGCCCCCCTTTACACACAGAATTGAGGACGGAATCCCTCACTTCTCCTCTAGCCAATTTCATTTTAGGGGTTGGAGTGACAATTCAGGGTGCAAGTGTTCCACCAGTTCAACTCCAAACAATTGTATTAAGATATTGGTATTTTTATTGTAGTTGGTTTGTATTCAGTAAATAAAATTCTGATTTTTATGCGTTATGGTTCGCTGTTTTTATATAGAAAAATCAGATTATTGCTGCTGTTAGAAAAATTAAGTTTAATAAAATATCCAGATCTGTTAGAAATTATTTTCAGGTATATTACACAAGACCATAAATGAAACCCCCAAATATATGAAATGCAGTATTATAATAAATTTAGCACAATGATCACTACAATATAGCAAGCTAGATGTGCACCATCAGACAAGCAAAGTGTCGCAAACTACACTTGATAGCTAGAAACAAACAAGATTATAAGCCCCTTGAGAGAACAATATGTCATCAGCGAATATAATGTACCTAGAAATATAGTCAAACTTCAATCAAAAACAATTACCACCTTCTTATGAAAATGCGACCTACCCAGCAGATGAGGTGTAGGTGGGTTGGTTGTGCCCAGCCCCACCCAAGTTCAGATCTTGTTGGGCTCTTGTTCGTTACTTATGGATGGTTGAGTTGGTTGATTATGTTGGCTTAGTAGTTTCCAAGGATTGAGCCCCCTGTTGTGACCCAGATTCAGTTTGTAGCTCCAATCTCTAAAAAAGCTATAATCATCTGGTTCAAAGCTTCAGCCAAAAGCATTTACCCCTAATTAAAAAAATAGAACCTACTCTGATAAAAGCCAATCTACACCAACTGTTTATAGGAATTGTAGGTTGCAAAATCAATAGTAATGATAAACCTCCTTCAAATATTTTGTCTTTATGAGGCGGCCATGTTCTTGTCAGCATACAATATAAGCAGTCTAGCCAATCAATAAAGATTCATGTTCAAAATCAGACATCGTGGTAATGCAACAGTGTGTATATTTCAGAAAGGAAAACCCAGATAGCTACCTGTAAGGGCTATTTAACTAATCAAGTTCATCCTGAAGCTTCTGCAAATTTGAGGATTTTCTTTAAATTGTTTCCAAATACAAAAAACATTTTTGAAGCAGGTTAAGGATTCCCCCATAGAAATTTGAATTTATGTCAGCATTGTCTTCTTGCACAAGACGGGACTCTAAATACATAGATAATAAAGACGATATCATTTGCACATCTTCAGAATGATATACTGGGAAAACTCTTTTCTTTAGTATTTACTTAGCCATACAAGCATTAATTTTCATCCTTTCTACAAAATTTTCTTATCGTGGACATCACTCTACTGCTTAGTAATGCTATAGATTTGTAGCAGTGTTTCAGAAATCTGTGGACCTGGTGGTTTAACATAAATACTTTTACTTTAGAACAAAGTGTTTCCATCTGCACCCAGAAAAAATGTATCGCACTAGTACAAAATAGACTGGCAGTTCGCCTTGCATAAGATGAGAAATACCTATTATGGAAAAGTTTTTGTTCTACGCTTGCCTTATCTTTCATTGTTTTCACAAAACACTGTTTCAAATTACATATAGATCTTGGTAAAAGAATACAGACAATTATAATGGAAAGGTAATTATTCTCGCACATTATAAGATGGGTAACTATTTGATAAATTTAACAGAGACAGAAATCATGTTAATATTACCTCATATGGAGCTTTTCTTGTGCTGATTGCATCATTTTCGTTGAAAATAGGAACTACATGAAGCTCTAGCAATGAGTTTACTGTTTCACTGAGTTGAGTCCGTAGGTCGGCGTCTTTAAAGTCGTTATCAGTTACAAGCAGTTGGGAAGATGCCACGTCCAGCTGCAAAATCCAATCAAATCTAATTCTCACTCTTGAATGTTCAATATAGTATCATCTTAATTAATTGTCATTATACAGATACTCGTGCAAAATGGTTAACTATCATAAATAGATGGCATTTCCCAGCAGTGGCAGCAATAACATCTTGTGCACCTGGCTAAACATATTATCATAGAGAGCCATGAGGCCACTCTGACCAACAGCAGCGCATGGCTTTCCGTCTAGTTCATCCTGAGGCTTCTGCAAATCTGCAAAGCTGCCAAACAGAAGAGATGTCAAAAAAAAATTGTATAAACCTATCAAGTAAGCTTAATCATATAAAGCATAAACAATGGAATTTTGGTTCTGGGTGCTTGAATACCTAAAAACATGCATGCTAGAAAGGGATTGCTTCAGAATATAATAGCAAGAGCACAACTTTTTGGGCATGATTGTAAGGTAAAAAGTAGCAAGCACAAAATAAACTTTACATGCAAATCACCATTAAAATACCAATAGGTAAGATTAGAAAACATCAGCAACTAAAGACTTGATGAAATTAAAACCTGCTATTGATCAGTTGTCGATACCGAAGTCTTTGCCTTCCAACTCCAACTGCACCAGAGGTGACAAGAACAACTTCAAAGCCCTCAGATATCATTTCTTTGACCTGCAGAGAATTGACTAAATTAGCATAACAGTCTGCATGTCAAATTGTTGAAATCAGATTGCATTGTGGTAATCTTACCTGCTCACACAAGCAGCCAAGACGGCCAAGCGCAAGTCTTCCATCTGATCGGGAGACAACAGCTGTTCCAACCTGCAAATCCACTGAAGTGAGTATTTACATTTTACCAATTTTGCGCCTTCTATTTTATTTAGACGAAGCAAGCCAAGCACATACTAACTATTAAGAACATGAAGAGACCATTAAGCTAAAATCCAACATAATGTAAGCCAACAAAACAACTTCTGTAGAAAAGTTAACTGTCCAGCATTTCTGGCCTATCCACGGTACATTAGATTTTCCGCCTTATTAAACAAATATTGGAGTCTAAATGAAAAGCCAAAACTAAAATTTATCAAGGAAAATAAAAGGAAAAGGTTTTTTACGTGCAGATGCCATATGAAAATTACATAAATTCAAAAAACTCCCAAATGTGTCCCTAAAACACTCAACCTCCCCTAAAGGTCCCACGGAGGGCAGCTTTCAAGATTTTCTCAGAAGGTACTGCTGATAAAATTTAGGCATATCATGCATATAAACTGGTCCCATGGAGGCATTAGATTTTCCGCTTCGGTCAGAAATTTTGGAGGCAAAATGAAAAGACAACTAAAACTGATCCAGGAAAACGAAAAAATAAAACTTTTTTCATGCAGTTTTCATTTGAGAACAAAAACTCCAAAAATCACTCAAGTGCATCCTCTGCCATTTAATAAGAAAAATGCCCCAAAAACCTCTCAGGTGTGTGCAGCATACTCTCAGGCTTCCCTATCCAGCACCCACTCAAAATTACCAAAAACAATGACACTATAAGAACACTACAATTTTTAGGCGAAGATATTGTCTTTTCCTACAGCCCTCACAACTCCATTTTCATGGAATTGCCATTACAGTTTTAATAGCAAATGTAGTCCCTATTGTCCAAAATTGCACCCCATGCAGTTTTAAACTCATTTAAATTGGGACTTGGGAACTTTTTGTTCAAGAAAGCCGTGGCACACTAAGTCAGTCTTTAGCGGGATGCATGAATGTAGTGTTCTGTGGGTTCTCCTAACCCACAAAACAAAGGAATTGGCGCCCAAGACTTAAGTGGACTTTTGATGGAGTTAGTGCTTCGCAGAGGTTGAAGTTAGATGTTAGACCTTCACGGCATTAAGGAACTCAATCTTCCACGGACATCAAAATTAGTCTTTTGTGAGTTGAAGGCAGAGCACCACAGAGTTTACATGCCCACAAAAAGCAGGTTCAAATTGGAAGCCATGGAACAAGAACTATGTATTCCACAAGTTCTCAAAGTGTAGTGTTCTGCACACTTCAAACGCCACATGACAAAGGGATATTGTCGTAGAGATCCGAAGGCCGCGATATGGCCTGCAAAGCACAGTGAATGCCACAGGACAACAACAGAGGGCCGCGGGTGGTATAATGCACTGTGGAGTTTGATTGTTGCTCACAGATTTTGGTGTAGATCGGAACAAAGCTCTAGAGATGGGAAAGCAAACGAAGGATGCGAGGGATAAAAACAAAGGTGAAAGCCACAGATCAAAGCAAAATCATCTAAAACCCACAAAGCATGAAAACACCGCGTTTGTTTTGAACCAAACACTCAACCACCTTAACGACTAGAATTTAATGAAGTATGGGCGTCGTTCTCCTGCATTAGCGATCTGAAGGCGTGTAGTTGGGCCAATGTCAGGCACTTCTTCTCTCCTATGTTCTATAAATGCAACTCAAAAAATCATTGAAAAGGATCCTCTCCCAAGTATAAGGTCACCATGTCAAAATGGTGACCAAACTTTCACAAGTTGTAGGCATCGGACTTGAACTGTAATGCATCTGGTATCCTCCATCATTAATGTAATTGACTATGCATCCTTCAAGCAATAAAATCTTGTCGTTGTGGCTCATTTTTTCCATATGCTTGTGTTTATTGTGTTCTTTCCTCTCCATTAGTTTTTGATATGTTGTGTGTGGATAATATTTGCAATTTTCCATTTTTGTGTGTCTATAATGCGTGGAATGGAAAGGTCAACGTAGGGTTGGTCTATGGCACATGTTTGCCCTCTACTCTCTATGTTTTCTTCTATTCTTCCCCTCATGGAGAGCAATCCCCCTCTTTCTAGTGCTATCACTTCCTTCCTTAGCTTAGGTTTCATTTCCTGCATTCTCTCTAACCCTTGGTCCCTTGGATGCTTGGATTAGGATTAGTTAGTTGTTAGCTTAGTTTAGGGCTAGTGTTAGCTCTTGGCTAGATAGGTAGAGGAAGCCAACATTCTCTAGAGGGTGATCTCATACAATCAAGTCCCAAATTGAGAGATCATCCCATGTTTCATTGAGGTGTTGAACCTAGTTTCAGTAGGGCGCAACTTCAGGAGTTAACAGTCCCATCCATGAAACCTCGTCCTTGAAGAGAAATTTTGGCAGCTTCATAATTTCGTTTCCTTGAAAAATGCAAAAATATTTCTAAATAGTATCTGCTAAGAAAACCATGGTAGCCAGTGCCCATTGGACCACAATACAATTCTTTAAACAAGAGAGGGAAACTCCTTACTTCAAAGATAATAAGACCATCCTCTAAAAAGCAGTAATATGGTCACAAATAACAGTTTGTTTGTAGTCGAATGGGATAAGCCTAAACATTACATTACCAGGGATTGCATAATGGAGCCCAAGGTTCAAATCACCTATAGCCATGCAAAAAGTTTCAATTTTCAAATCACCTATACCGCATGTTAAACAGTTTCAAATCACCAGCGCATGTTCTAAAGTGCTCACAAATAGTCAAAAGGAGCGAGCTTAGATGCTAAATAGCACGAGGATATGTTGAATATTGAATTTGAGAAAAACATTACATCCAACTCTAGATGCTGTGTACTCCAACTAGTGAACCGAGCTGATTCAGACACACGATTCTACATATATTTCAGACTTATCTGGAAAAAAAAACCTAGTTCTGAATGAGGATGCCAGACTCGGACTCTATCAAAAACTGCACCTTTCCTTTTTCTACACACTAAGGCAGATCTGGTACACATTGTCTATTCTGAATAATCTATGACAACACTGTCATAACTCCCAATTGTCGATCCGCTCTCCAAGCCAAAAAGGAACCTGGGAGGAGTCGATGGTTCGATTATAGAGCACCCAACCTAGCTTTGAGTCTTAGCTGTTCCAAAAGTGATTTAGGATATGAATGTTCTTTCTGTTAGTCAATTAATAAATACTACCAGTATCACTTTCTACCATAAATAAGTCCAAATTGTTAATGCGTAATGATTGATGGGGTATACCCAATTTATATTACCACACCCCACTACTGCAGTCCACATCCCAGAAGATACTCTAAAAGCGCGTGAGAGATGGAGTCAGTCGCCTTGGAGAACTAGGGCAGTCTATCTTGATAAATAAAATAATTAATTGTAATATTATCATTAGATAACATAAATCAAATCCAAAGAATTGGTTTAATGAGAGGCAGATATTCAAATCCCCACACCCTCTAACACGCAATCAAATCCAAAGGATTGTGCTGCAACATTTAATGAGCTACACCAAAGTTTAAATCCCAACACTGCATATAGGTTGTTTACATTTCAGGGAACTCCCTCAAAAAAAAATCGCAATAGGACTGAACATCCATAGTAGAAGATCCAGCATCATAAAAGAACTGAAAATTCACCAAGAACAGATAGTCAGCCCTGTATCAGACAGCCGTGGGTATTATTATAATCTTTTATTATTCCATTTCAATAATCTAAACTACCCCAGGAACGTGGGCCCTGGCCTGTGTTCCCATATCCCGCTGGCCGAGTGATTTGAAATGTTTTATATTATTAGCATCCAGAAAACCAAACACAGTTGTCAAACTCTCCTTTTACTCGAGTCTTTTCGGTTCAAACATTCCCCAGTATTTTTCGATATCTTATGTTCTTTCTATTTATTGATTTTTTAAAATATCTTCCTCTAAATGACCTAACCTAGAATAATAAGAGGACTGTAATTTTGAGGGATAGATAGCACTTCCAGGCGAATGGTAATATCCATACGAGTCATCTATAGGTCCACAAACAGTATATTAATTATTTTTGCATACACCTGTATTGACCGAGACATAAGCTAACAGCAATGAATTGAAATGGTCTTAATTCCGGCCGTGGGACCACAAGTTGCTGTAACAAGTTGGTCAAGCACCTTCAAACACCTCAAAACACTTTTTCCGGTAGAAAATGTTCCACCTGGCAAAATCATATGACATTCAACAAAGGTATTTCGTGACTTCCATGTCGAACTGGACACAAAACCACAAAAAGGTGAAGGAAATTATGAATACCATTCAAACATAACGGCGTCGATGTTTGACCTACACAAAGATATGCTAAATTAAAGGCTAGCAACACGAGACCCAATAAAGAATAAATCACATCGACCGGCCGATCAGGTCATCCATTTTCATGGCGGACCCGGGCCTCCACAATAAATAATTGAAAATATATTCAAAACGTCGGGAAACGGCACCGTTTTTTCACAGAACAACACGTCAGCAAGCAGCATCGATTTTTTACACAAAATTAACTGCATAAGACAAAAACAGGAAATCTGATTCCTTCAATCAACATCAAAAACAGTGCAACCTCAAAACTGTCAGTACCGGCCGCAGAAAGCAAAAGTGCTCTGCTAACTTTGCAGAAAGCAGAAGTGCTCAGCTACTGTAAATTATCACGGATTCTTAAAATAAAGATTCCAATACTCCCGTCAAGAAACCGGAAGTTAAATGGACCTGAAAAAAATAACAAAATGGTTATAATGTTCACATCAGCTGACGGGAAGTTTAATCAGAGCAAATCAAGGGTTAGCATATGGGCGTCAACTGACGCGAAATGAAAATAACATGTCCTATGTAACAAAGGGTGAAATTGTTCCCGCCGTCAACTGATGCGAAGATAGAAATTTGTCAGATGAAACGAAACAAAGGGCGGAAACATTCCCGTCAACCGACGATAGGTAAAATATCATCTCAATATCAGGAAAACAGAGTATCCAAATTTCCCATCGAGAATCTAAATTCTAGCTAAATCAAGCAAAATAAAGGGTTGAGGTAGACCCGTCGACTGCCGCATAATTTTTTAAAAACCAAAATAGCTTCCGACGACAAAAACATCGATACGCCATGGCATTACAATCATGCAGAACAAAAATGGTCAGAGTTGATTATTTCTCAAAAAAACTAAAAATAAAAGCTTCAAATTGAACCGAAACAAGAGCTTAAAAAAAAACAACAACAATGGAATGCAAACATCTTTACTGCTCTAGAATACCTTTATTACAACGCGCTTGACGTCCTTGATAAAAGCTCGAGTGACATCCATGGCTTCAGCACCTTAGGGTTTCGTCAAAGAAATTTCTCGGAGCCAGTATCGGAATTGATTTTCTGTTTCTAGTTTCCGATACTCGACGGAGAAATTTATTAATTTGCAGACAGCTCATGAAAATATGCGGCAAAATGTGAGAATGTGAGGGAGATCGTTGGGTTATTTATATTGAGTCGCGGGTATGGTAGAGTCCATATGCCAATGGGAGGGGAACAAATATCAGATTTTTTTAGGGATAACTTTTACGGAGTTCTGCTTAATTTGTGGAGGAATTCTATTAAAAGCGAAAAAAGGTGCTGAGTTTTATAAATGAATGGTTAAGCTTCCGATGGTTATGAATTTTAGGGAATTGCAAATGGCGACACGTGGTGATGAAAATTAATGCGGGGTTTGAAAGGAATTAGTGAGGCAGATTTGTGTTGTCTTTAGCGAGTAGCCAGATTTGCTGGTATAACTAGTTGTGATTGCCCGTAGGATTTTAGGTTAAGATACCAATGGGATTGCCCACCTCCATACAACGTATGTGGACAAAATTTGTGAGTGATCTATAAGCTTAGATTTTAAGTCCTATTTTCTACCACCTCACCCAAATTTTCCTCTTAAAGAATAGAATATAACTAATGATTTCAAACACTTTCATTATGGGAATAATATTTTAGGAAGCTTCTCGACGTGAGAGAGTAGTGGAGGTATGTGTTTTGTGGAAAGTGGGTTTACATTACTAATTTATTTTATTGGAGTTTAATTTGAATTTAGGTGGTGCGACGATAGCATCAACACATGTATATGTATGTCATCATGTCAATATGATAAATATATTTTTCTATACTTAGATTTATTTATTTTTTAATTTTACATATTTTTCTACATGGATTTTTTTATTAAAGTTTGTTGTAAACACACTCTTGATAAAGTGTGTTTATCAACATGTGCTAAAAATTATGTGGATCAAACATGGGACCTCTCGTTTATGACTGAAACACCTTACCAATTGCTCTGCATCAAATCGTTATATATTATAAATGTATTGATATTTGAGAACAACTCACATTTGTAAGAAGAACCCATCAATCTGTATGGTATGCATGATAGTTTCATGTAACATGTATGTAGAGTCATAGTATAGAAGTGCTACATATAGGCAAGATAGCCTCAATCGTAACAAAGTATGAAGATAGTTAATCTAAGCTATGAACAGTTGTATACTGAAAGTAATAAATGCAGTAAAGAAATATGTTAATGATCTAAACAACTATGTAAAATGAAATATGCTAAACCCTAATATGTAAGAGAGAGTGAGGAAAGAACTCAAGATAATAACAGATCCTTTGTCAGAGTGTTGTAGTGATGAACTAGAAAAATCAGAAAGTAGGAGCGATTGTGCAGGGTCCCGCAAAGGACAAATCTAGAGTGATCTGGCTGGACTTGGTGCGCTTAGGAGAGGACTGGGGCACCTGTGGGTGCTCTAGTAAGCAAAACTGGGCACCCTGGTCTGGGAAAAAGGTTTGTAACTGGTCTTCACAGGTCCGGAAGATGATTTTTATCCTTCGCTTCTTGTCACATTAATTTTCCTGTTATTCTATGTCGAATGCTCCAAATATTCCAAGAGGAAGAAAGACCTGCAAAAGACCAAAAGGAAGTATCAAAACCCTAGAAAAAAAGAAAGATAAATGAATGGGTCAGACTGATCTCATCTGCCACAACAATGGACTTAGTATCTGAGCGCTGCACTACATTTTAGACCCAGATGTAGTTCTAGTGTGTGTGTGCATGTCGTGCCCTAGGTGCTCTTGTGTCAGTTGCACTTTGTGAAATAACGAGCAATAGCTAAATGTAGAAAATGTAATAGAATGTGTGCATGGAATAAAATAGAATCCCTCCCCCTATGAAGTGTGATGCAGATGTCCTAGCTTGTGCCTTGATGATGGAGCTATGTGGATGCCAATGCAATAGATGGATGCAACTCTAGATGGAGTGATAGTAGTAGATGATGCTAGGTCCCTCATTATGGTCTCATAACTTTATATTTATAGGGTTCTCTTGCTCTAATTTCGTAATTAACCCCGAAAAGGCTGACCACAAGAAAGATAAAGATGAAAAATGGCTAGAAGAGGCCCAAAAAGTGGTGGGAAAGTGTAAAATGGACAAGGGCACCCCAAGGTGGGACCAGGGTTCCCACGAGTGCCCCATTACTAATTTAGGCGACCCAGTTGAGGCTAAAATAACGTAGGATGTCAGAAAATGGCTGGGCATATGGGTGCAATAGGTCGCAAATTATGAAATAAAATAAACAAGATGGCCAAAGGATGGGGGTTAATTAGTACTTTCTTCACTCAAGAACCTTCTAAATAGTAGTATGAGAATGGGATAAATAAATGTCTAAAGTGCATGATTTTGTGACTACATTTTTCCCCCACTTTATGTTGGTGAGCGGAAAGCTCGGTAACATAAAGTAGATAGAGATGCGTACTTGATGTCCATGAAGAGTGTAGTAGAAAACATGCCGAAGGACTAGACAAAAGCATGGAATGATAAAAGGATGGAGGAGCATGGAAACTATAGATGAAAAATGCACAAAGAAAAAGTGATGAGAGTGAACCTAGGGTGGAACGTGTGTGTGTAGTTGTCACAGTGTGTAGTGTACCTACATGGTTAGTAAAGCATGTGTGCTACCATGAAACGTTGTTGTTGTTGTTTTCATTGTTGCCCCCATTTGACTGCTTGTTTCTCATACGGCTGGACCTGCAAGGAGAAAACGATCAAGTAGTCAAATATGTATGTATGTAAGTGTAAAAATGCTATGTAAAAGACACATGTGTATGTAAAATATGTAAATGTAAATGGAAAATGTAAATGTAAAGGTAAATGGAACATGTGCACCTGATCCATGTCGAGAGAGAAAGTGTAGAAGGATATCCTATACTACAAGTTTTTGGGTGATCTCATGCCATAGGCCGAAGAAGTGTAGGGAGGAAATGCTTTGTGTCCTCCAAGATCTAACTACTTCCCTGAACTGTGTGTAGAGATCTTTGTACTATCCTAGTTTTTTAGCAATTTGATGCCACTGGCCAAAGTAGTGTAGAGAGGCACACCCACTGTAACCTCCAAGCCTATAACTGCTTCCCAGAAATGCTAAGGACACCATGTCTTATAAAATTTATTGTGTATGGGGTTCGTAGACTAGTCTGAACCCACTCACTGTATGTAACCCACAATGCCAAGGGTGGAAAGTGCACTGAACTGAATCGGTGTAAATACGTTGTGTTAGTATGTAAACCCCCAAATGACTCCCCCCTCTTAGGGGTGCATGTGACATTGTTGATAGGATACATGCGGCCCCAAAATAGGACCAACCGCATGCACATTGTAACCCTGGAAAGTTCTTGGTAGAAACCAAGGCATGCACAAACAAGAAGGCTAGCCAAAAACAAGTGTAAACATATGCATGCATGTAGAAAACAATGTGTAAGCTACGTAAATAGTGTAAAAGCTACCAAGCAATGTATGTAAACATGCAAGAAGACAAGTAAGCCGCACAAAGTGGGATTGTAAACATGGGACATCACTCACGATGTCGCAAGACACACACAAGGCCATCATGGCCACAAACAACAATTAAAAGTGTGTGCACACCAAACATAGGGCAAGGCCCGCAAACAATAGCAAACAAAGAACAAGACAATGTAACAAACAGTAGTATGGAAACAATATCCTGCATAAAAAATGCTGCACATGAAACACTTGTTGGCATGTTAAAAGGATAACTATATGTCAAAAGTGTGTATAAGCAAGTAATGTAAAGTGCTAAGTATAAAATGAAACAATAACACCTGGAAGAGATGAATGTGGATGCCCCCAGTGACTAGTGTAGGTAGGGTAGAAAGTGAGCACCCATGTTACGTGTAAGAGACTTGTATCTGCAATTACAACTACAAAGGCATGACATGAACGTGCATGTGTGGATAGATATAGATAAATGACATACAAGTAATCAAACTAGCATGTGTAATAAAGTGATCATGAACAACAAAAGTAAGCAAGAATAAAAGCAACCATAATATGCAGTATGTTGTGGATGGATGTAATGGAATGCAAGATGGAATGATAGGAGCCGTGTGCCCCTCGAGTGAATGGAAATGTATGTAGTGAGGTTCATTTTGTTTTCCCCTCAATAGTCAAGAATGAACCGTAAACGAGAGTGCGTCATCGGGAAATGGTCGAGTAGTGTGTGTTGTGTCTAACGTGTTGTGATGAATGTGTATGTGTAGTGATGAGATGTGACATAGTAATTGATGTGTGTGTGAACCTTATAGCCTAAGCATATACCTTATACAACTGGATGAATGATAGATGAGTGATGATTTAGCCTAAGCGTATATCACTATAAGATGAATGGATGAGTGATGATTTAACACTAAGTGTATATCACTACAAAATGTAAGGAGGGTGTGGTGATGTAACCTAAGGTGTAGACCACTAGAAAATGATAGAATAGGTGACAATTTAGCCTAAAGCGTATGTCACTACAAGATGAATAGTAGGGAGTGGTGATGTAACCTAAGGTGTATACCACTACAAATGATGGAATAGGTGATGATTTAGCCTCAAGCGTATGTCATAAGATGAAGCCTAGGGATGTTGCATGGTGAAAGGTGTGATACCATAGAAAATGTGTAAGGTCCATTTGATTTGTAAACCCTCGACAGTCGAGTATGGACCTAGGAACTAAAGTGTTCATCATAGTGAGTGTAACATGAAAGACAATGTATATATGTGTGCATGAAAGATGACCATTGATGAAATTGTAAACCCTCAATAATGGAAATGAGTATGGATGCGTAAAATGTAAAGTGAATGCATATAAATGTGCATGTGTAAATAATGTAATGTATAGTGTAGCGTGTAGATGTGTAATGTAAGTATATGATGAATGCATGCTTGACACGTAAAACCATGTGGTGTAAGTAGAACATGTAATGGAATGATGTGTAGAATGTAATGCAAATATGATGAAGTGTAGTAGAATATGTGTGAATGGTATAGTATGTATGCATGTAGATTAATGTAAGTAGCGTGTAGAACAATAGTGTAGGATTTAAGACACGTGCAATAATGTGTAACTATCATGATGTATGAGGTGTAAAGATGAAAATGACCAAATGATGTAGAATGTATAACACGTAATGTGTGATGCAGTGCAATGTGTAATGCCTATAGTGCAGTGTGTGTGGTTCATGTGTAGTAAACCCTCAACTGTCAAGTGTGAACCAAAGCACAAGAGTGTGTCATCGAGTAATGACAATAGAATGCATGATGAATATGCCAAATGCGAGGATATGAATGTATAAGGATGTAAAATATGATGCTTGTGACTATGATAAGACTAGATAGGGGGGAAAGTAGAGTGTCATGCCCCCCAAGTACATGTGAATGAATGCACTATCCAATGATGGTGAAAGATGAATGTCCTTCATCTGATGCACGAGGTGAAAGTATGATCATGCTCTAATAATGGAGGTATAGTAGACAAATGTTGTAGTGGTGAATGAAGCCTATGTGCATGTGAGGGATGAATGTATGAAGAAGGTCATGGGCATCAAAAAATGTGTTGGTGATGGAGATCTATGTGATACAGAATGTGAAGGTGAAGAAGACCCACGTGGAACAAAACAAGGTGGTGATCTATGTCGAGATGGAGTAATTGTGCGAGGAATAGGCCTATACTTATGTGTAGGGCTAGTGGAGTGATGTGGTCATGTAGATGATAAGTGAGTAGGTGAACTAGGAGTAGATTGTGCTTTGAGTAACATAAAGTGTGATGTGGTAGATGAAGTAGGGGATGCGCTCAATACCGTACGATGGGATGGTGACCACAGAGTAGATGGAGGGACACCATCAATAGAGATGACTTGATTATTGTAAATAAATTTGAGTTGTAGATGATTCATAGAAATGATAGATTGCGAGCAACGAATTCAATTAAGACCAAGGAGCATGTCACATCCCTCAACCATGTTTCCAACTAGGAAAGGCACAAGCATTATAAGAGGGCCAATCATGACCTGTAGTTGAACAACGCCAAAGGGTTTTTCGAAAGGGTATTCAACTTGAGATAGAGGATACCTGATAGCCTTAAGGAGTGACATAGAACACACACTAATGGGCCATGATGGGTCAACCTTAGTGTTGTTGATAGAGGTTGAGCCAATAGATGTGCGAATGTGCAAATGGTTAGATGTAAACTTGGTGTGGTAATCAATATTAGAAAAATAAATGATTGGTAGCGAAGATTCAATGTTAGCGAATAAGAAATCTAGAGCTCCGGATCCAAGAGGCAATACCACGTGATACGCATGATTAGCAGAAGAGTCTTATGTCTTCTTATCAAGTTTTTGAGAGTAAATTTTAAAAAGCTTGAGTTTACCCTTGTCATTGTTTGTGGTAGGGCTAGTAGATTATAGGAACTCGAGTTTTTTGTTGTGAATTACATCTTGGATGATGGTGTGGAGTTTGAGGCATCAATTTGTAGAATGTCCCACACATCGATGATAATCGCAACAAAAGTTTTCCTACATTTTGGTTGCGATGGGTCTAACTCAAGGGGAGGGGGAAGCATAATAATGTTTCTATCAAGAAGTTGTCTCAATATAAGATGTGGAGCCATGTGAAGGGTGTTAAATGTGCACTGAAGTTATTGTGGGTGAACCTCCTTAGAAGGAGCAATAGTTTTGACAGTAACTTTAGCATCAGTTGGTTTTGTTGTAGATGGCTTAAATGGCGTCTTGTTAGGAAAAACAAGTGGAAGATGAAGTCTATTTTTTATACTTAAGCTTTCTGATGGATAGGATTTTAGCCTCACGAAGCTTGAGAGTGTGACAAAGTTGATCAAATGAAGGAGAGGATTCGAAGAAAATGCTCTCTTGTAGAGGTGGTAATAGACTTTGTATAAATAAATCCTGAAGCTCAGAGTCGGTAAGCACATTTTTCATTTTAGCTAAATTATTCTTATGCCTTAAAACTTAGTTAGCGAGGTGTTCATTTGAGCCTTGTTTAAGTTGTGCTAGTTGGGCATAAGAAATATTAGAGCCGATGTTGATAGAAAAATGAGTAAGAAATGCATCAACTAGATGTGTAAAGAGGTTACTGAGTGAACATGTAAGTTGTAAAACCAACGCATCACATAATCGTGGAGACTACGAGGAAAAATATTAGCTAAAAGGAGATGATCATCAACGAAGTCAAGACAAGCAACATGAAATGCTCTAAGATGTTCCTATGGGTCCCCATGCCCATTGAAGATGGGAAGCTTAAGAGTGACAAAGTTAGGCGGAAGTGGATAAGTAGAAATGGCAGGAGTGAATGAAGTATGCAACAAAAAATTAGAATCTAAGGATGGTGATGCATGGGAGGTAGCTTGTTGTAACTTACGAATTTGAGCTTGAAGGTCATGATAAAGAGAAGTTAAGTCTTGGTTGCCAACATATGAGACCTGTTGTACATGAGAAACTAGAGGTGGTGTAAAGTGGTTGGTAGGAGTAGGGACAAAAATAAGAACAATAGAAATAGGAGGAATAGTAGAAATAGTTGGGTGTGTGGCAACAAAAGTGGGTATGGCTTTAGAAGCGGTGAGTTTGGCCAAGTTAGTAGCTTCCTCATGAGAAACATGTAAAAGTAAATGGAGATCTTATGGATGCTCAGCGAGGTGATCGTTGATGGCCTTAAGGTGAGCTTCAGTAAACTCCTCATGAGTTCAGCCGGTGGTTTGAAATGCAGGTGACTTAGATGAAGTCACAGCCGGGATTATGGTCAGTTTTCTATGATAGAAAAGCTACAAGCGAGGATGAGAATCGGCAAGAAACTTTCTTATGGCTAACCATGGGAGGATCAGTGACTAAGATCTGGTAGTTTGATCTCCTGGTAGCTAAACTGAAAAAGGGGAGATTTAGAGGCTATGAGCGGGTAGCATAAATTCCCTAGTGATTTACCCTCCTAACTAGAATTTAAGCGTTTAATCTAGTTATGGAATCTCCAAATTAACTTAAACTGAAAATAACAATTTATACTACTACTGAAAGGGAAACTAATCTAAACAAAATATATGATATTATAATTACAAGCAACAATTAAACTACTTTTATACTAAAACTAAACAAGTGAGATAACCCGGTGTGGTTATTCACCTGTGCAGATGTGTGAATCTAAATAAAAGACAGCTAATTAACTTAATTGAAAACCTTCAATCCTACCTCAGAAGTGAGGAACAAATCATAGTTTCTCAGAAACTATCATTCCCCACAGCTTCCCCGACAATATTGAAAGCGAGCTTTAACTGAAATAAAATGATTCACTACTCTATTTGATAATAACTTTAACGATTTAAACCTGGAGTTTACTGAGCAGAGGCAAATCCAGTTGTGTTGTAGCTTGTCCCCTCAGAGTGATCTCTTTGTTCTTGCATGTTCACGTGAATCCAGAAAGAGTAGGAGTATGGCAACATCAGCAAGAGAAGGAACTGGGATGACAATTAATTTGAAGTAAAATGGCACAAAGCACAAGTAGGAGAGGGATGGCGCAAGTGAACTGGCTTGGCCTATGCGATTCCTAGCAGGGTTGTTGCAGCAATGATAAAACAAAATGATAAACAGCAGGTACTCAAACAATGAATAATAGAAGCTTCAGAGAAATACAACGAAGTACAAGTAGGAGAGGGATGGCACAAGAGAACAGAGCTTGGCCTATACGATTCCTAGCAGGATCGATGTCGGTGTACAGTGAGGCATAACTAAATACTCAGAATTCTAATCCATGCTAAAATAAATGATTCATAAAATAAATCTAGGACTGAGTATTGAAGACTAAAGCTCAAGAATGAAGACTCCAGACCAAAGAACCAAGACCATTTACTTGTAGACAAGCTACATATTTATAGCATTTGTAATGACTAAAAGGCAAGTTTAAATTGAACTCTCCCACTATTAAACAAAGATAAATCACTGTTCAGTCGGCAAAAACATAAATACAAGCTTTAGTGGTTGAGAAATGCGAGTGAAAATTGAATTTTCACGCTTGACGCGATCGTCAGAACATTCTGGAAAGCGCGTACAGGACTGCCGCCCTGCGCAGGGCGACGGTTACAGGACCGCCGCCCTGGCTTGGGTGGCGGTTACAGGACCGCCTCCCTGGCTGGGTGACGGTTACAGGACCGCCGCCCTGGCTTGGGTGGCGGTTACAGGACCGCCGCCCTGGCTGGGTGACGGTTACAGGACCGCCGCCCTGGCAAGGAGGCGGTCATGTAAATAACAACAAAACAAGGAGGAAAAAGAGAGAAAAGGCTAGGATAAAACGTGTAGAGGCTAGACAAGGATTTTTGGGATGCAAATGTATACTCAACAAACTTTCTGGATTCTGAACACCTTGCGAAGAGATCTTAATCATCATTGGGGCTTCCGTAACCAATTTCCAAATGTACAGTACATACAATTTTGGGTACGTACAGTGCCCCCAGTGTATGTGTAGGAAAAATGAGGTTCATTTATATAAGACCCCTCGACAATCAAGACTAAACCATAGAATAAGAGTGTATCATCGAGAAATAGTTTGAGAGCGTATGCTAAGAAGATGGAGTATGAAGTACAAAGCATGGAGAGTGAGTGATGTGAGGTTCATTTTGTAATATATCCCTCAACAATCGTGTAAGAACCTTGAGAACATGAGTGCATCATCAAGTGATGAGGTGACAATTTGGAAATCACCTACCAGAGATGTAAATGCCTGTGAGGGATGGTGGAAGCATGTGACATGGTAGCAACATGAGTGTAAGAGCTAGATTGAATGTCGAATCAAATGGTGCCAATGATGGGGGATGCAGTGGTAGGAGGCGCAGATGCCAACGGATTAGAAATCCAATGAGATGTAGTAGTCATGGATGTAGAAGGTGGAGGATGTAGATGAATGATAACTTGAGGTGGAAAAATGAAAACTTTAGAAGTGGGTGGAGGACACATGCTTATGTGGAATAGGTGAAAGAGACCACTCCTAAGAGCGAGAACTAAAGGTGATCACACCTCGATCTTATAATTGTTGTAATATGTCATATAAGGCACAACAGTCATTGTCCCAATGGCCATTGATGTGATGGAAATTACAATAAGGGCTATCATGTTGGCGATGCAAGTGATGAGGAAGGTGATGCCGATTAGATGGAAAATGAATTAAGCACTTGTCCATCAGAGCACATAAAACATCATGAGGCTTGATGATGAAGCTATGTGGATGCCAAAGAAAGAGATGGAAGAAGACTTAGGTGGATATCAATGTTGTGAAGGAGACAGATGGACACTTACGCAATGGAGGAGATGTGACAGGTCCACTCACGAGGTGGAGGAGACTGGAGACCAAAGAGGTTCTCTTGCTCTAATTTTGTAGATTGGAAGAGGTCGACCAAAGAAAGATAAAGATGAAAATAGCTAGAAGACTCCCAAGTAATTGGCAGGAAAGTGTAAAAGGACCGAGGCACCCCCAGGTGGGACCAGGGCGCAATAATTACTAATCTGGGCACCCCAATCGAGGCTAAAATAACTCATAGTGTCACAAAATGGCTAGGCATATGGGTGCAATGTATCATAAATTATGAAATAAAAGAACAATATGGCCATGAAGGATGGGGGATAATTATTACTTTCTTCTAGAACGTTCTAAACAGTTGTATGAGACTGAGATAAATAAATGTCTAAAGTGCATGATTTTGTGACTAGACATCTTGCCAAATAGCTTTAAAATGGGGGATGTCTAGAATGGGCTTGTATTTTTCCTCTGATGCAATCTAGCATGTAAGCAAGATCCTAATTTGTAAGTCTAGGACCATTGTTAAACACATAAATACGCTCTAAGAATATAAAATCTTCCATGTCACAATATATACTAGATATGTACCATAATTAGGTGTAAATGGGTAATGCACCATTAGAGATGCGTGTGTGCATACATATCAAGGCTAAAATGACGAAAAGCTGGATATTAAGTAAGTGTCTCAATCATTAGAATACATGAAGCCATAGTTTTAAATTCGATATTAGAATAATAGTGAATTGAAATCAAAATGAGAGAGATATGCACTTGAAAACCATCAAAACATTGGGAAGAGGTATGGAACCATGATACCCATCCTCAAGTGTCCTAATGATTTAACATGAATTGGTGAATATTTCTAGGGGTAGTTACATGATTGCCATGTGTTATCTTAGCTAATTAGTTTTGAAGGCTAATTCCTAACAATGTTGGGAGTAAGTGTTGGGGTTAGCAACCCAGTTGTACATACAATATATCATCTCTAAGCATACATGTAAATAAAATCAAATATTCTACCAGAAGAAATATATAAAACAAGAGACATAAATCAACACCAGATTTAATGTGGTTCACCTAGTGTGGGCTACATCCACCAAGAAACAAGCCAATCTATTATCAAAAGCTTTAACAAGATATACAATGAAGATTTAAAATCTTCCACACCTCTCAAATGTACAGTACTTTCTTTCCTTCAAGCTTTTACTTCATCACCAAGAATTCTCTCTCTCACCAACCTTTTTCAAAGTTCTTTCTAATTCTTGTTAATCATCTTCTTCTCTTACTTAAAAACCCTATATTTTATGCTTATATAGTCGTTTATAGACTTAGGGCACTTAGCAATGCAATTAAAATGAATAAAAATACATTAATGCTAAAAATAGATCTAATTCTTGAGAGTTAATTAAAATATCCTCGCACAAGTAACCGACGTTGGTTTAGACCTAACCATTGTCGGTTCCTCTACTTGCCCTTGACCAATGCTAGTCATACCTGACCGATGCCGGTCCTCCCTAACCAATGATCAGTTACTGTATTTTCCAGCAAGTTTCCAATTACATGCTAAACTGAAGTAATTGAGCTCCACAACTCAATAATCTCCCACTTGGAGATTAATTACTGCATCATACATGTACAATGTCATTCTTGGATCCTTCCTTAGCTTTGTTTCTTCCTCTTCAAGTCTCAAACTCAAAGACCAACAAAAAGTGGAGTGTAGCTCTAACTTCTTCTTTGCTAATGGCTTCATTAGCATATCTGTAGGGTTCTTACTTGTATGAATCTTTTTTAGAATCAATTGTCCATCCTCCAATACCTAGCGTATGAAGTGATACCTCAACTGAATGTGTTTCATTCTCAAATGAAACGTTAAGTTCTTTGCCAAATGAATTTCACTCTGACTGTCACTAAACAGTTTACAATCACTTTGCTCCTTTCCCAACTCTTCCATGAACCTACTCATCCATATCATCTCCTTACTAGCCTTTGTAGCTGCAACATACTCTATCTCTGTAGTAGACAAAGCCACAACCTTCTGCAATCTTGAAATCCAGCTAACTATCGTCCCACCTACTGTGAAAATATATCCAGTAGTGCTCCTCCTACCATCTAGATCTCCAGCCATATCCAAATCAACATAGCCACTATAATGAAATATCCAAACCTCCATAGCATAACTGCATGCTAGATGTCCCTTTCAAATACCTGAGTATCCATTGGACTACTTTCCAATGCTCTTTACCTGGATTAGCCATATATCTACTCACAACTCCCACTGCCTGTGCAATGTCTAGTCTGGTACAAACCATAACATACATGAGACTTCCAACTGCTGAAGTATATGGCACTCGTGTCATGTATTTGACCTCCTCATGTGATGAAGGACACTGATCTTTGCTCAATTTGAAGTGTCCAGCCATAGGTGTGCTAATAGGTTTTGCATTCTGCATGTTGAACCTTTCTAACCCCTAGTAGATATAATCCTCTTGAGACAAATAAAATTTCTTGTTTTTCCTATCTCTATGTATTTGCATGCCAAGGATTCTTTTTGCAGCTCCTAAATCCTTCATTGCAAATGTGTGAGCTAGCTTTCCCTTAAGCTCACCAATGTCCTGCATACTAGATCCTGCAATAAGCATATCATCCACATACAGTAACAAAATAATATAGCTCCCATTTTCAAGCTTCTTGAAATAAACACAATGGTTAGATTCACATCTCAAGTAACCATGCTCATGCATAAAACTATCAAACCTCATGTACCATTTCCTTGGAGCTTGTTTGAGCCCATATAGGCTCTTTTTCAACCTGCACATTAATTTCTCCTTACCCTTGACTTCATACCCAAGCGGCTGTTGCATATAAATCTCTTCATCCAAATCACCATGAAGGAAATCCGTCTTCACATCTAGTTGCTCTAAATGCAAATCTTGTACTGCAACTAAACTCAATACAATACGAATAGAAGTCATCTTAACAACAGGAAAAAATATTTCACCAAAGTCAATACCTACTTTCTGTGCAAATCCCTTTACTACAAGCCTTGCCTTGTACCTTTTCTGTCCACCCTCTTCTTCCTTAATCATGTAAACCCACTTGTTCTGCAATGTTCTCTTACCTGCTGGCAACTTAACCAAATCCCAAGTTTGTTTCTATTCCAAGGAGTCCATCTCCTCATTCATGTCATGCTCCCACTGAATGTGAGTCTTATCCTGCATTGCTTCTTCAAAGATCTCTGGTTCACCACTATCAGTCAATAATAAATAAAATAGAGAAGGTGTAAATCTTTCTGGAAGTTTACTTACCCTTTGTGACCTTCTCACAGGAGTTTGGGGTACCGGAGGCTCAATCTGGACCTCCTAGACATTCCTATCTAAATCTGACAGTGACCGATGCCGGTCACCTCTAACCGATGTCGGCTAGATTGGATCCTCTATAATTGATACCAGTTCATCTGACCGATTTCGGTCAGGGACTAACATCGGTTACTGTGTATTTCTGTAGGTGTTTCTTTAAATCTGAGAGTTCATTTTCATTAATAAACTTCTCAACTGGTTCATCCTTGGGTACCAAAATTTGATCCCTGTACATTCTCTTTTCATTCCATTCAATATCATGACTCCTAATAATTTTAGAATTCTCTAAATCCCAAAAATAGAAACCAAAATCACCAGATCCATAACCAATGAAAGTGCACCTCTTGGATTTTGCATCCAACTTTTTCCTATTTTCCTTATCAACATGCACAAAAGCTTCTGAACCAAAAACTTTAAGAAAAGAAAGATCTACCTCTTTTCTGGTCCAAGCTTCCTCTGGTATTCCTCCATCTATTGAACTTGAAGGCCCACGATTAATCAAATAAACTGATGTATCAACTGCTTTTGCCCAAAACTGTAAGGGCATTCTAGAATGTATCCTATTACTTCTAGCATGTTCCATAATTGTCTTGTTCATTATTTTTGCAACACCATTCTCCTATGGTGTTCTTGGAACCATTCTTTCTCTACGTATCCTCATTCACTAAACAATAATCATTGAAATCCTTGCTACAATATTCACCACCATTGTCAAATCTAAGGCACTTTAACTTTGAATTTGATTCATTCTCAACAAGGGCTTTCCATCTTTTAAAAGTCTCAAAAACATCATATTTATGTTTAATACAATAAACCCATACCTTTCTTGTAGCATCATCAATGAAAGTAACATAATACTGGGATCCTCCATGAGAAGTTACCTAAGTTGGTCCCCACACATCTGAGTGTACAAGCTCCAATTTCTACTCCTTCTTAGTTGCCCCAACTTTGAGAAATCTCACTCTCTTTTGCTTTCCAAAGATACAATGCTCACAGAAATCAAGATCTAAATCTTTCAAATCTGATAACTTACCCTTAGCCTTTAAGATCTACATTCCTTTTTGACTCATATGGCCCAACCGGTTATGCCACATGCATGCATCTGAATCTGAAGTAGATAATACAGAAAAGGAATCAGTAATATAGGTAGATAAATATAACATTCCTACCTTCTTACCTCTTACCACAACAAAAGCACCCTTGGTGACTTTCCAAGAGTCTCCTGTAAAAGTAACCATGCAACCAGATTCACCTAGTTTCCCTGCAGAAATAAGATTCCTCCTGAGGCTTGGCACATGCCTCACATCTTTTAATACCCATGTATTTCCATTCTGTAATTTTAGATGAACTTCTCCTTTACCAGTAATATTGCAAGGTTCATCATCACCCAAATAAACATGCCCAAAATTTCACTGGACATAATTTCTGAAATAACCCTTATTAGGGGTTGCATGGAAAGAAGCTCCTGAATCTAAAACCCATGATTCAATTCTATTATCTAAAGAAAGAATAAGAGCATCTTGCATTACCTCTGATGCATCAAGATTTACTTCTTTACCTTTGTCTGGTTGTTGGTTCTCTTTATCCTTTGACCAACAATCTTTCTTTGCATGTCCTTTCTTTCCACATTTCCAACAAGTAATTCCCTTACTTCTGGATTTAGATCTGCTATCCCTTGACTTTGATTTTTCATTACTCTTACTCTTGGATCTCTCCTTCTGCCTGCCCCTGCTTTCTACATTCAAAGCATTTCCAGATGATGATTCCTCTGTACTCTTCCTGCGAATTTCTTCATTCAAGATTATACTAACCACATCATCAAACTTCAAAATATTATTAGTAGATGTTGTATTACTAACAACCATTACCAAGTTGTCCCAACTATCAGGCAAAGAACATAAGAATAAAAGTGCTTTTACTTCATCATCAAATGGTATTGCAACCGATTTTAACTGATTTACAATAGATCTGGAAATCATTCAAATGACTAGATGCAGATCCACCTTCATGCATCTTAGAACTAAATAGTTTCTTCATCAAATAAAATTTATTTGAAGCACTAGGTTTTTCATATAAATTAGCAAGAGATTTCATTAACTCTATCGTAGAAGCCGCTTCTGTAATATTGGAAGCCACGGATGATGTCAGGCTCAATCTTATAGATCCCAAAGCCTTTCTGTCAAGAATCTTCCATTCTTCATCAGTCATCTTTGTAGGTCTAGACTTCTCATCCAACGGTAAATACAAATCTCTTTGATACAAATAATCCTCAATCTGCATCTTCTATAATTGATAATTTCGGCCGTCAAATTTCTCTACCTTGTATTTATTATCTTCTGCCATTGTTGTAGCTCCCACTCAATCAGAAAACCCTCTGTGAGTAAACCTGTCAACACAAAAAACCCTCAAACAAAGCTCTGATACCAGTTGTTGGGGTTAGCACACTGGTTGTACAGATAATATATTAGATCTAAGCATACATGCAAATAAAAGTAGATATTCTACCAGAAGAAATATACAAAACAAGAGACATAAATCAACATCAGATTTAACGTGGTTCACCCAGTGTGGGCTATGTCCACCAAGAAACAAGCCAATCTATTATCCAAAGCTTTGACAAGATATACAATGAAGATTTACAATCTTCCACACCTCTCAGATGTACAATACTTTCTTTCCTCAAGATTTTGCTTCATCACCAAGAATTCTCTCTCACCAACCTTTTTCAAGTTCTTTCTAATTCTTGTTAATTCTCTTCTCTTCTTAAAAACCCTAGCTTTTATGCTTATAAAGTCGTTTATAGACTTAGGGCACTTAGCCATGCAATTACAATTAATAAATCTATTTTAATGCTAAAAATAGATATAATTCCCGAGAGTTAATTAAAATTTCGTTGCACAGGTAACCGATGTTGGTTCTGCCTAACAGTTACCGGTTCCTACTTGCCCTTGACCGATGCCAGTTTTCCCTGACCGATGTCGGTTATTGTATTTTCTAGCAAGTTCCAATTGCATACTAAAAAATAAGTAATTGAGCTCCATAACTCAACAATAACCATTAAGAAATGATACATAATGATAAGCAATGATAGATAACAATATATAAAGCACTTGTAATGAGATAGAGAAGATGACTTAGCTGATCTCCTACTTTGTGTGATGATCTGGTTTGGTTTGATGACTAAGACAGGATGTAAATGACCTAATAGAGCCTCGTTGTTGAAATTGTGTCCCAAACTATTGCATGGACCAAAGTGGATGGCACAAGCCAAAGCGTACATAAGTTATGGCCATTCTTGTATGCCCTTATCCCTATGTGGTTTATGCTCTTACAAATTTCCGTGTCTAATAACTACTTCTTGTTCTGAGAAAGCTCTTGTCTGGAATTTGGGCCTGGAGGATACCCTGCCTGGTACTAGTGTGCAACTGATTTGTTCTTCAAAACCATATATAGATGAGAAATTCTACAAAACAAACATTAGGTGGGTTGTAGGGACCCCTTTGCATTTCCAACGTCATGACTACTCCGAAGAGGGCTTAAACGGCACATTGTTTTTGCCTAACATTTGATCTCTAGAATGTATGCAACCAAATGGATAGTCGTGATCTTGTAACAATATGATTGTACTTGCACCTTTTCCTTAACTTGACTTGGAATGATTATATGTTCCTTGTATTTGTAAATATGAGTGGACGATTACATGAGAAATATTATGCAGAGTATATGGAGCTCAAGGGAGTCTTGGAATGACCTTTCTTGTGTTTACTCTTAGTGTATGATCATGAGGATCTTTGGGTGTGAAGTATGTATGATATCCTCCTTCATAATGGATGGAATGAATAGCTTATATATATATGTTCCAAATTTGGAAACCTCGAATAAGGTTGACTAGGAATGACCCAAAGGAATTTGAATCAGAAAAAGTGTCGTTATAAGAGGAGGGACCAAACCAGCTAGGTTGGTTCATAGCATACAAATGTTATGGTCCTCCCTATCTATTATAGTCCCAGGTACATGTGTATAATGCCCACCAGTTTACTGATTTATTTCATTGTTGACTCATCTTATCATATTAGTGACATTGATACAATACTATTTTGGACATTAACTGGTTTTGTCATGGATTAGTTTTGTGACACAGGTTGTGTATCAGGCACACTGTGTCAATCTATTGTTGTAATTTTTATTTCTTAGTTTTTAGTGATGTTATTAGGGATATTATCAGGATGTTATTTATATGAGTTTTATCTGGTATATGATGGATGCATGTCATTCCGGATAATTATTCTGATTACTAGCTATGGTGATGATGTTATAGATGTTATCGTGATGTGATTTAGATGGATTTATTTTTGATCTACTATGGATGTATGTCATTATGGTTAATCATCTCATTACATATATTAGTTGATTACCTAATTTGGATTTTTTAGCATGTAATTGATTGAATTATTGGATATATGTGGCATCGTTTCACTTGGTTTATTATATCAAGTGAGTATGATGATGTGCAAATCAAGTGTGCAGGTTACATGTTCACGCAAGAAAATGTGGGACTCAGGGTTTGTACCTCCAAGATTACATAATTGGTCGTCTAGGTTGAATCCTCTCCCCTTTGTGTGATCAATTGTGTCTTGTTTGTCCTTGGTTTTGAGTGGATATGAGAAAATCATTCTCCTTGTGTATGTTTCATCAATTGATACGGGTAACTTGGGGGTGTTGTTTCCTTGGACTCATTTTAATGCTAATTATTTTAACCTCTTGTTTAAAGTCATTTTTAAGGGTCTAATTATTCCTACTCATATTAGAGGTATTTTTTGCTAATTGATCATGTTTAAGGAGGTGTGGGACCACCTAAGCATGGGTTAGGTGGGCCCCACCACCTCTCAAAGTGTGCCACTTTTCCCAAACCTGATTTTGGGCTAAAAATAGAATTTGTAAGAGGTCCTTTACTTATTAGTGATCTCATTTACACTAAAATGGACCCCTTAGACCCTACCTATGGGTAGGAGGAGGACCTTTTTCAAGGTTCAAATGGGCCTTTCTCTCCCATTTGAGCCTCTCTTGTCCACATCCAAATTAATGAACTTGTTTTATGAGCCACTTTGAAATTTAGAAGGGATTTTGTTTTATTTATTTTTTATTTTGTGGGATATTCCTCCATTATTTTTTTTGTATTATGTGTGATGGGGACATGGGGGTGTCTTGTTTTGAGAAGGAGATGGGCAACACATGTCACCCTCTCATTGGTGAGAATACTTTAGATTCTCCTTCTTATTCTTCCACTTTGGAGGCGGTAAGGACTTCTTGCGTCTTTTTGCACTTGATATTTTTGGGGAGAGCTTCGAGGAGCTAGGAGCTTGGAGATTTTGGCTTGCACTTGGAGGTTGGCTTGTTTAGCTGTAGAGGTAGGTCTCTCACCTTTTGTTTTTGCTTTATGATTGTTGTAGAAAATTATGGAATTTCATGTTTGTTTAGTCTTAAAAATTATTCTTATTATGTTGGGTGATGGATGTTTAATCTCATCTTCTTTTGTTTTCTCCATCCATCTCACTTGAGATGGATGTTGGAGTGTTGGGGAAGATGGAGAAACCCCCTCTTGCATCCACGTGGCTTGATGGGCAAGCCATGATGGTATTTGTATTTATTTTCCTCCCCTCACATGGTTGATGAGGGAGATGATATTTCATATGGATTGAAACTCATCTCCCTTACTTGTCAAGGAAAATTTCTAAGGTTTGAAAAAACCTGGTAAGGAGGAGGCTTTGAGTGTTAGAATGATGGAGATACAAGGAGTTATGGGGTATGGTGTTTCTTGTAAGGAGTGATTTCTTTATAATAAAAAATGAATTGCATTGGGCACTCTTTCCCCTCTTCCCCCTTCTTAAAGAATCTTGGAGTTTCTTACTTGTGTTCTTGGTCTTTGGTTTGTTTGGTTATGGAGTTGTGTGTGTGTGTGTGTGTGTTTACCGCCTTTTCCTCCTTTCTTATGCATCTTGGAGGCATGTAATTTCTCTCTCTCACATGGAATTGGAGGGAAGATAACATGTCCTCCATTTGTGGAGATAACATGTAATGATGCCAAATGGTTGGGTGGAAAATCAAGCCACCACTCTTGTGTTGTAGAAATCTCACTCAAAGGAGTAACATGATTTAAAAGTTTTGGATGAAGCATTCATTGTATGGAGAAAAGGGTGAAAATTATTGTAAATCTTGGTCAACATGTTGTTCCCCATTTTCAGGAGGATTATTCACTTGTATTTTAAGTGAAGTATTCTTGGATTTTTATGAGGGAATAATGGTTGTAAGAGGGTTTAGAGCAGAGTTATTAATTCTATTGTTATCTTTGTGCAATTTTTGTTTCGAAAGGAAGACACTATTTGTATAAATAAGGACAAGCTCATATATTTTCCATGACATATAAATGTTGAAAAGAAATGTGTTTTAATCTAATTTGAATGAAATCTTATTTCAGAGTAACTACTGTTCCATACGATATATGCATGTAATTAAGTTTGGTAAGGTCAATTGAAATAATCATTTTGTAATGCTAAAAGGCAGTTCAAGTGAAGTTTTATAAGAAGACTAGTCTAATTATATGTAAATCATCAGTCGATCATGTGGATGTATTATCTTGACATAGGCTAGAAATAAATTGAAAGGCTCAATGAATTATAACCCTAATGTCTGTAAGGGAGATACATCACCCATTGGGTATAGACAGGTCCTAAATCACACACTATTATTTCTAGGTCCTGATCACATCCATTATTAATAGATTCCTTAGCAAGAAAAATACTAATTGACAATGATCTTTGGCCTCTTTGCTTCCTTTTTAGTTTCCTTCTTGGTCTTACACACCCTACTACCCAGTCTAACTTTCAATACTACAGCTTTCCTGAGTCTAGAAACTAGCACCCAATCAAGACGTGGCAGCGCCCAAGCGCCCCCATTCCATCTTGGGCGCACCCCTGACCTTTTTGTATCTTGCTTGAATCTTTTGGGTATCTTCTAGTTGTTGGGAATCTTGTTTTCTTATGGGTCAGCCTTCAGTGGTTAATACAAAATTCAGAACAAGGGAATCATAAAAATACAAAGCTATATGATCATAATAAAGGACCAAGCTCTAAGCATCTACTTACTATTACCCAAGGTTACATCCAATGGTATTTCAAGAGCATCAAAGCATCCATCTAGCTATCATTTAAGGGACAAGGGACTACATTATTTTTTATACACTTTATAGGAGGGGAAGTTCATTTTTACATCCACACATATACTTACATTGCTACATCTAGCTATTGCTCACTATTTAGTGCATCTTGCACAAGAGCCACCTAGGGCACAATTCTACACACACACACACACAAAACTACATGGAGTTTGAGATGTAGTGTAGCGCTCACTCATAAGTTCACTCTATCGGGTGACCGCCAGGGTCAGAATGACTCCCCATTTTTCATCTTTTATTTTTAAGAGTTGATGTGTTTTGGGGTTTTGCAGGATACTATCTATTTTGTAGGTTACTAGCAAATTCGATGATCATCCAATGACTTACAGGTGATCAACAGTGAAGAATATCGAAGCCCTAGTGACACCAAGAAAATTAGGTTCTAACCCTCTACACAGTCACATGTGCCTACTGAAGGTCTCTAGCGCCAAGGTGTTCTTGTCCCTACTTAGGCGCCCTTGTCCAAGCCATTCTACAAGCTCCAAAATTCATATCGAGCATTTCCAGTACTCTGTCCAACCTATTCATCAGTTGTTCCAATTCAGGTATATTTTTAGGATAAGCAAAAATAAGATAAGTGCCCTATCTCTTTCATTTTCTTACATAGTTACATATTTGAAATGCTTAGCATTTGTATTTTATTATAGTGACTCTGAAATTAGATTTAATATTCAGGTTTTATTAAATCATTTGGTGAACCCGTCTCTTAGAACTCCTTGCCCTAGGATCCACTAAACCTTAATGGATAAAAATAGATCTTCCCATCCTAGGAAATATATGCATCATGAGAGTTTCAATCCTATCCTTGATGATGTTGAACTTATTGATTTATATCGTAATGTTTAATTTGATGACAATGTTCAAAAATTTCTTGTTGCTAACGAACACAAAGTTTCTACTAGTTTCTCCCACTCTACTGTCAGCATTGTTTCTAAGGACCAAATTTTTTATGGATTTAATCTTTGTTATTCCATTGTCACCAAGGCTACTCTACCTACTTCTATTTATGTTGCATCTTTTGATGATGCTATTATCGATTATGTGCTTGGTCTTGATTGTGCTAATATAGATAAAAACCATACTTCTTCCAATGATGAAATTTTACATGCACATGATGTTGTTTCTCATACTAGTCAGGATCAATGTAAAGTTGTATCTCATGCTTATTTTATTTTTGAAGATGTTTCTACTAATTGTAAAGATATATCTTATGATATTGCTTCTCTTACTTCTCTAAATGTTGATGACTCGCTTGATGAAATACTTGCATGTGAAACTTTGTTTGATACTGATTATATTTTTGAGCATGAACATGTTAGTGAAGATTCTACTTCTCTTAAGACTATTGAATGTGAATTTTCTACTCTGCTTTCATCTACTTCTAAGGTTATTTCTAATGGAATTCATGATGATTCTTCTATTCCTACTAGCTTAGCTCTTATGGTTTCTTCTAATACTACAACTAGCAATTTGGTTCATATCCCATGTTATTCTCTAGATGATATTCATGTTGCTTCTTCTATTTATCCTAGTGTACCACCCCTTATTTCTTATGCATTTACATCTAGTGTGCCCATAACATCTTCATCTTCCGCTTCTTCTTATCAAATTCCTATGATCACTCATAATGACAAGCTTCAACCTCTCAATTTGCCTCTCACATCTTCTATGATTCCTCCACATGATATTTGATCACTCATGCATGTTTTTGGCCAATTGAAATCTCAAGTTCAATATCTCACTCTTGAAAGAAAATCCTATTATGCTTCTATTGATAATAACTCTCTTCGTGACAATCCTATTCCAAAGAAAATTCACAATTCAGCATTTACTAAGGATTTCATCATGCCTCCCTGTATCATCTGACAAGCCTAAGCCCCTTGCGTCCCTTGTTGGAGCTCTCGTAGCTTCTACCGCCATATCCTTCAAGGATTATGAAATCTCTAACCTCCTTCTCGAAGACCACGATCTTCCCCTTTTCATCACAGTTCATATCATTGACACCTTCATCCACCCATACATGATTGACAATGGTACCGGTATCAACATCATTTCTTCCCACACCTTCAATCAACTTAGACTTCCTGACACCATTATTATTGAGTCCCCTATTGTCCTTTGTACTTTCAATGATGTTATTTCCCTTGCTTTGGGTATAATTATCCTTCCCATCGGTGTTGGCCATAAAATCCTTCATGTAATCTTCTACATTATAGAAGGGGAGTTTTAGTATAATGTCTTTCTTGGAAGCCCTTAGGCTCGCGTTATGAGCTATTTCCCATCTACCCTCCACCATTGTATTAAATATGAACATGAAGGGAAGATTCATACTCTCTGTGCTGATTTCCCTTCCTTCAAAGTATGTCACATGAATTACTACCAAAATGACGAGCTTGTCCCTAAACAAGACCCTTCTTCCAAAGCATCCACCAGTTCTTCTTTTCCTCCATCTAAGCTACCCCATGATGGATCTGTTGATGATGTGATCCAATGCCTTACCCTGGGGGAGTATCGACTCCTCGATATTAATTCCCTCCCTTCTGTCAACCACCTTGATCATCCTGACAAGGTCCCTATGTATCAATCCAATGTCAGGGATATTATTTCTTTCGGTCCCTCTTTCCTCAAAACCAATTTTTTCTATGGTGGCTTTGATCACCCTTCTTCTCATGGTAATGACCGTACTCACACCAAACCATACACTAATGGTTTTTATTTCCTCTATAAAAAATATTTTTCCTATACCTACCTTTATCATTGTGCATGGAAGGGATACTGTCTAGGACGTTATGAACAAGACATCCATGATCTTGTCCTTAACTAATCCCATGAACCATATGAGAAGTTTTGATTGGGATACAAAGATCCCTCTGCTCCTCCTCTATGCACTTATTTTTCTTCTCACATCGACATTGAGTTCCCTCCTTTCTCTCCATCCGACTATCTCATGGACCCAGATGATAATGTGTCTATCCCGCATGATTTGTTTTTAGTCCCCACCATTTCCCTCGAATCGGTCACCTATCAGGTTGAAAATGAAACCCATTCCTTTCCTCTTAAGTACCCCGAGATGATAAGGGAAGATTCCCCTACCATTGATATCCTCCAGTGCAATGATGACAACTCCACCCTTTCTTACACGGGGGTTGAGGATTCTCATATCCAAATGTCCCTTCCTCCTAACACTTCCACCCTTCTCAATGAATCCACCATCGACATCAACATAAGGACTCCCCAAGATCTTTGCATCTTCAAGGTTGGCCAATCTCTTGATCTGTAGGAACTTGAATCCTTTACCTCCTTATCCATGCATAGCCAGGCCTTTATATGGTCTTACTCTGACATGTCAGGCCTGGATCCTTCCATCTTCATCTATAATATTGTCACCATCCTTGATGCTAAACCTATCAAACGAAAGTTGTGCCACATGCATCCCTATGTTGCCCTTCTTGTCTAAGAAGAGCTACAACACCTTCTCTATGTTAACTTCATCCAACCTATCAATTATCCGTAATGGGTTTCAAACATCGTACTCATTGCCAAATCTTCTAGAAAGCTCCACATCTGCATTAATTTATGAGACTTGAATCTCATCTTCCCTAAGGATGAATTTCCTCTTCCCAACATTGGCCATCTCGTCAACCTCACGACCAGCCATGAGATTCTCTCTCTTATGGATGATTTTCTTGGTTACAATCAGATCCTTATCGCCCCAAAATACCAACATAAGACTTCCTTCATCACCCTTTGGGGGACCTTATGGTATCACATCATGCCTTTTGGTTTGAAAAATGTTGGGGCCACTTACCAACGTGTGATGAGCTATATCTTCCACGATCTCATCCATAAAACTATAGAAGACTATGTCGATGACCTCTTGGGTAAATCCAAGTGTTGACACGACCATATTTTTGTCCTTGATATCCTTTTCGAGTGAATCATCCATTTTATTCTTCATATTAATCCGGCTAAGTGTGTATTTTGGGTACTAACTGGTAAACTCCTTGGCTTCATCATCTCTACAAGGGGCATTAAAGTTGACCCTGTAAAAATTAAGGCCATTCTCAAAATGCCTCCCCCTTCTAGCTTCAAGCAACTTTGTAACCTTCAAGTTCGGATCCAATTGAATTCATTTCACATCTCTCTAATCACTGTCAAACCTTTCATCACCTTCTTCGTAAAGACACCATATTCAATTGAGATGCCAGCTACCAAAAATCCTTCAATGATCTTAAATAGTATCTTCTCTCCCCACCCATGCTCATACCTCCACGCGAGGGGGATCATTTCTATATTTATATCTCTATCTTCGATCATGCTCTAGATGCCATGTTGGCACACCACGATGAGCAAGGTAGGGAGAAGGCTGTCTATTATATCAGACATACCCTTCTTGACTATGAAACTTGCTACACTGAAGCTAAGAAGATGTGTTGCGCCCTATTATTTACCACTTCTAAGCTTCGTCACTACCTTCTTAACCATAAAACCTTCATCGTTACTAGCTTCCATGTTCTTAAGACCATGCATTCCAAACCTTATCACAATGATTGTATCACACAATGGCTCATGCTCATGATTTTTTTTAATTTAGGGTTAATTTCCCAAAAATCCATCAAGGGAAAGGTTATTTTTGATCAACTTGCTGAGGCCCTTCTCCCTGACAATCAACTCCCCCATGAAAAATTTCTTGATGAATCCATCTTCTACTTCCAACATGAATATTCTCCTCTTAAAATGACACTATTTTTTAATGGCTCTAAATGTCAACAAGGAAGAGGCACTGACATTATCATCATTCCTCCTTGGGGCACCCCTATTCCCCTCGCTAACAAGCTCAACTTCAATGCACCAACAATATGGCTGAGTATGAAGCCCTCATCTCAGGATTCTTAAATGTCGTCATACTTCACGTTGAAATTCCAGACATCTATTGGTATTCCCATCTCATCGTTAATCAAGTCAGAAGAAACTATCTATGTAAAAATGGCATCCTTAAAAAATACAGGGATATCACCATCTTCCTCGTCGAGGCATTCGACTCCTATACCATCTAAGCTATCATACGATCATCCAATCATTTCATAGACACAATGGATTCCCTCTCATATTTTATCCCATAGACACTATAAGAATCTAAGATCTTCATTATTGTTTATCTTCTTGACCAACCATCTCATTTTCATGAGCTTCCCCACTTTAATCACATCAATACCAATCAATCCAATCTTTAGTATTCTCAGATCTTTGACTACCTATCCCAATCTAAAGTCCCCTCCGACCTGTCTAAAAATGGTAGGAGGTCCTTCCTTCAACGTGCAACCCGCTATGGTATCCTCAGTGAAATCCTTTAAAAACATAGATTCAATAACATTCTCATGTGCTGCCTTAAATATTCTTAATCTACCCGAGTTATTCAAGAGGTCCACGATGACATTTGTGGCGGACACTTCAATGGATTGGTTGTCCCTAAGTGCATCCTTCGTTTGGGCTATTAGTGGGCCTTTCCCTCAACCAAGACTATTGTGAGTATGTTAAAAAATTGTTTTAAATGCTAACATCATTCCAACTTTATCTGCATCGCTAACCATGCTCTACAACCGGCCCAGAACTTGTAGCCCTTCTCAAAATGGGGACTCAACCTCTTTGGCACCATCAATATGTGCTCTTTGCAATGACATCATTCTATCATCACTGCTACTGCTTACTTCACCAAGTGGGTGGAAGTTATTCCACTTACATCAATCAAAGCTAACCCAAATCATCAACTTCATCTATCTACACATTATTTTCCACTTTGGCATTCCTCACAAGCTCATCACGAACAATGGAAAGTCATTTAAAAATAAATACCCTTAGAAGCTTTACGAATCCTTTAATATCAAGCTTAGATTCTCTACTCCTTACTACTCCTAGGCTAATGACCAGGCCAGAGCCTCAAACAAGACCCTTCGTAACATTATTTCTAAGACTATTGATAAATTGGGTCGTGATTGGAATCTTCCCATTCCATTCACTCTTTGGGCCTACCAGACTAGGATCTACACCACTTTGGGCGATACTTTCTTCTTTCTCATCTATGGATCCGTACCCATCCTTCCTCTAGAGGTTCAAATTCCTTCTTTATTGTTTCCCTCCGTGACTTTATCCTTGACGACGATTATCACCAGGAGCATTTAGCACAACTTAAATTGCTAGATGAACATTGCTTGGTTGCAATTCAACATCATCAAGTCTATCAAGATTGAATTAAACATGCTTACAACAAAAATATTAAACCTCAGGACTTTAACATCAGTGACCTCTTCCTTAATGAAACTTAGAATGTCACTACTCTAGAAAGGAGCCAACAAGGAAAGTTTTCTTCCAATTGGATTGGACCATAGGTCATCACACCTAAGTATGGTTCTAATTCTTATCGTTTAACTTCTCTTGATGGTAAACCTAAACCAGAACCTCTCAACGCCTTGCACTTGTGACCTTTCTATTGTTAGCGTACCCAAAAATGTGACCTTAGTCACCTTAGCGATCCCCTCTTTCCATCAGTTACCTCTTCCATCTACCACTGTAATGATATGGAATTATGTGGTCTACTGTCACTATCCTATTTATAACCTTAAATATGGGCACCACCACTATGCTCATATCATGTTCCTTATGGATAGGTTCTTCCTCCTTGGTGAGAAATATGTGATTGTTACTTCTGCTTCCCTCTTATTTTGCTTCTATAACCATGGCGAGGGTTTTCAAGTATATCTTGCACATCTTTATTTTCCCCTCCCTAAAATGTCTACTTGGCTATCCCCAGCTCCTATGTAAAGTTCAAAATCAAGGATGCTCCTGTAAGTTATCTTTTCTTAAAAATAGACTATTTCCTCGAAGGACAACTTCTCATGTAAATCAATTTATTTAAAAATATAGAATGGTCCCTCAAAGGACAACTATTGTGTATCCCGCCATCTCAAAAAATTAGAAAAAATCAAATAAAAAAAATGAAAATGTAGACCATTCCCTCCAAGGATGGCTAGTATCATGGCAGTAAAAGGCTTCCTGTATTGATCAATCTTTCATATGTAAAAAGCATCCTAGGAAAGCTTCCTGCATCAATCATCTTTCCCATCAAAAGTAAACTTTCCACATCGATTAGTTTGCGTCATTGTATCTATAGCTGGGGCATAGTCCTAGGAATGGAACCTAAGGAGAACTTATTTCCCATGTGCATGTTATATCTTCACCCTTTGCCTTGTCGATAGTAGGTCTATAAGACTTCCCTTTCCATCCTACTCTCTTGATCATGAGTGTAACTAGCTATCGTTGCTTCTATGTTAACATTTACTTTTGGTCGCAAGTGCATTACTTTGTTTGATTCCCATTCTTGATGTAACTCTAATCCATTTTGGATCATTCCTTCTACTTGCACCCTTCTCTAAGAGGTAGAGTACTTCACACGTTTCTTGGTTGTCGATCATCAGGTCGTGAATCCCTCTAATCTTATCTCTTTCACCCCCTATAATTTCCTACATTTCATTTCCATGTCATTTGATTTCATATCTTCTCTATGTCTATCTATAGATCCTTCACCAAATCACATTTTCATTCCCCATATTTTCATCAAAGCACATTTAATCAAAACCTTTTCCTATCTCAACCCATCCCATTTCATTTATACATACCATGTTTCTTAATCCATCACATCTAAGATATCTATCACATTTTATCACATCCATTTCATATTCTAAATTTTCGAAAACATCATTAAATCCATAAGTTAAACATTATCATAATCCATAATCATACTCATGACATTCACACCACATTTATATCCAAATTATCATCATGTCCACATTCAATCTAAAACAACTCATAGCATTCTACATCTAATCCATATGATCATAAATCATAATCATTACATCATTAAAACCATAAATAAAAACATATGACACACATGATGAATCACAAAAAATTTAAAATATATATATATATATATTATATATATTCATCAAGAATCCAAAAATACATAGACATCAAATATCAGGGCACTAAGAGTCATGTCTCGATCCAGCTACATCACCAATAGTAAAGTGCACATCAGATAGTCTCAAATCCTACCCTCCCGGGGCAGGTGTCAGAATCACTACTAGGCTCTCATCACCACCACCATCACCCACCTCTTGCCTTGCCTATGCCATGTTTTTCGTGCTCCTAGATGACACTGACTATGTTGCACCACTCACTCCGATTATTTGTAATGATAGATGCTTTGCATATCTCCGTATTTGGGGTAGCTTGTGCGTCACAATCTCCTTGTAGTATCATGTCTATACCGCTAACGCTTTGTACAAACCCAGAGGCACAGTCTGTGGAGGCCCCATCTACCCATCTCCCTGTGATGCATCTGGTGCACCACTCTCAGACTCTACAATGAATATGGGTACAAGGTCTCAAAACCTCACCCTGTAAGCCTCATGATGTCTCCTATATTGGTCCCACCGCTTCCTATCCTTGTACCTCTCTTGGCATAGGACTAAGGCCTCCTTTCATGTTGCCTCTCACTCTTTGTGAGTAGTGTCTCTATCCAAATGTGTTAAGTTGCACTCCATGGGTAATCTATCCATATATTTCTCATTTCCATCACCACTGTCATCACTTCTCGACACCACATCCTCTTTTACTGTTGACATGTCCTCATCCTCCTCCTCTCCCCCATAAGTCCCCTTGGCTACCATATAGGCAACCCATGTTCTGGTCATTAGTTTTCATAGCTTGCCCCAACTCCAACATCATTGTCATCATCCCATGGTATCCCGCCTCCTCCAATGGATTTTATATGATTGGAATAGGAAAATCCCTATCACACTCATCTCTCATATATGCGATCAACACTTGGGGCATCGTCTGAACTAACCTGAACTATTGTCAAACCTTGTCAAATTATATGACCTTGATCATCTCAAGCCGGTGATCTTGCACCCATCTCATACGCCACATACCAACTAATTCTACATCAACTCCTAGCCATGTAGGATAATCTCGGTATGGCTGCCATCTCACCTGATCCACGTAAAGCTCTACAAATTTTTCACTATACCAATCTACCTTTCTAACACCTCTATCACCATGAGCCTGGTCGGATTTCCACCTCATAAATCCAATTGAAAACTCAATATGTTCACCTATAACCCACAACAACCCTGGTGGCCTAATGATTTCCATATACTCGTAGGCCCAACAATGGAGTAGAAACCCTACATCTAGTCCTATCCTCCTCAAACTATACATCGACAACTCATGATTACATGTGCTAATAGTGCAGCACCGGACCAAAAATTGTCTAATGATCAACAATCTCTGCTGAAACTCCTGTTAATGTCCATGGGAATCTAACACCCCCTGAATAAGGAAGTGTATAGTAGGATATCGACATCATCCCTAAACAAATCAATCGAATCCATGACACCCTGTGATCATATATTATCTCATATGAAAATACCCCTGAAATAAATTTAATGTGAGGGGCATCAAATCTGAACAACCGTGTGTCAATACCTCCAATCTGCTATCCAATATAATCGACACTATCATGCTCCCCCTATATCAGAAACTCTCAAGATGTGATATACATCCTTCGAGAGTGACGGTCATCTCACCCGTCCTGAAACTAAAATGTGCATGTATGCACATCCCACCTCTCCACCAAGTGTAATCATCAAACTCAACATCCCATGGAATCCGCTTGGTAATATTAGAATCCACCCAATCCAACTACTATTCCAAACGATCCCACTCAGCATCTGGCTATATCATCCCTAGATCTGATCGTATAACACCAAAACTCTATATCTCAAGCATAAGATCTCTCAGGTCTGGAAAACCCAATCAAACACATAAAAATCAGGCCCTTCATCACCAAATTTCATCCAACCTTTTTAAAAAAATCAAAATCCTATCTTCCCATCCCTAATTGACAACTGACCCAGGTTGGTTCGTTGCGCCTCCAAGGTCAAGGTTTATGCAATTTTCAGGCCCGGTTCGCTGGCAGATGTGTCCAGTCGCTCGACTATCAAGCGTAACACCAAGCTAAAAATGTGAAAAATCGAAGAACAAAACAACTACAGATGCTTAACCAAACAAGTTAGGGTTTTGACACTCACCATCCTGTGAACTCTCTGGTGCTTCCTCGCAGCTCCTCAAGCCTCCATTTCTATCACAATATCAACTCTCTACCTTTTAGAGCTTAGAGTTCTAGATCATCACTTCGTAGTGTACAAATGAGCTTAATTGGTCTGATTCATGGGCTTGTATAGCCCATCGGACCCCAGTCACCACTGACCTCCTTGGGTCTCCACTACTTTACTCGGGTTGATCGTCGACCCTCTTTGGTCATCCGTCAAATTGACCTTAGTTTTTACCACTTTTTCACTTTTCATCATCTCCACCATCAAACCATATTTGCTTCCATTTTATTTCTAGTGTGTCACCCATAACACACCACTCCCTATCCATATCCGCCCTTTTGTTATCATCATGCGTCTTATCTAGACATCTTCGTGTTCCTTTACTAGAGGAACCATTATCTATCTTCATCCTCATCTTCACCAAATGTATTTTCTGCTTGATTCCTCATGTATGAAGGATTTCACATTTCTATCCTCACATTTGTTTGTGCATCCTCTTGATGTTCTGCCTCTAACATGTTGGTTCACACAACTTACACATCTATTTTAAGTGGACGCCCATTGGATTCCCTCCATCTTGTAGTGGTTTTTCGTCAACTCACGAGTCTGCATGACATTACCATTATCTCCTTTGAAGCCATACTTTTTCCCCTACCGAAGTGATTCCAAAAATCACTACCATGTTTTAATCCTCATTTTTCCTTGAATCCTTCCTATCTGAGGGCATCATGACTTTGTCTTCAATTGTTTCACATCCTTTCCCAAACCTTTCTTCTCATCTTATCTCTTTTAAACTAGTGATTAATTCCCCTTCATGATACACTAATCCCTAGTTTAAGGGGGAGGACCTTATAAGTTAATCCTTTCCTCATCAATTACCTTTTCCCATATCATATAATTTGTGTCATCGGAGTTTGCTATCACAAACTCCTCAACAAAAAAGGGGCAGAATGTAGAAACTCATTTTTAGCACTCTCATGGCTTCAAATTACGCATACGCCCCTCACCCTTTCCTAGCGCACCTCATTTCCATCCTATTTTTGAATTATCCCACTTTTCCCTCCAAAAATCCTATTTTTTCCCTACATCCCATTTTATTTACGATATATCTCCAAATATTTATCATTATCCTTATTATCCCCATTTATCCTTGTGTTTTAATCGCTACTATCATTTCTATAACCCTTAATCTACAATTAACCCCTTAATTATGATAAACCTTGTCCTTAAACCCTTCATTTAATACCATCATGGGATTACCTATATTCCTCTCATCATTTCACACCTCATTTAAATCCTTCCCTAGGATTCCCTACACTCATCTTTTACCCTTCCTAAGATTCATTACACCTCCCATAACCCTTTAAACACACCTTACATTGCATGTTTAGGGCTAAAAATAGTCTGCCAACCGTTATCTTCCCATTATTCACTGCCAATCCATTATCATCCTCTAACGGCTCTTGGCATATTGTCTCATCCCAGTCACTAATGATTGACCCGGGTCACTAGTCGACCCTGCCCTATCCTTATTTAATCACATTCACCCCCTCCTCTCGAAGGGCTGGAAAAAATTGAATCATCTTGAATGCTTTGTGATTTATGTTTTTGTGTCCTATCGTCATTGAAGCTCTGTGCCATCAGTTTTGAATCAATTCATTATCCCTTTGCATGCCATTGAGAGATCTTGGAGTTTAGAGAAGAGTATTGTGGAGATATCATTTGTGCATGTTGTTATTTTTTCTTGATGGTTTTCACAGGTATTCATTAAGCTTTATATCATCCTTCAACCATTTTCAGCCATCCCTAGGTCCATCTATCCATCTCATCTCTTTTGCAAAGATCTTATCCTTTCTCTAGTTTTTTTCGATCACGTCTGGTCGCCATCGACCAATACCCTCTAACTGTTAGATTCATCGTACCCAATATCCTCTTACATTTTATCCACTCTGTTTTACATCCTATTCACCCCTCTGTATTCCATCCATCTTGTCTAATGTCCTGTCACCTATTTTAGCCTATCATAATCAATATTTACCTAGTTTCTACATTATTCTACACATTTTGCATAGGTTGCCATTGACCCTCCCTACATCCACTTCATATTTCCTGCTATCCACACCTAGTTTGTTCTTCTATGTTTTGGTTTTTATTTCTGCAGCCCCGCATATGTTTTTTAATGTTGTTCTTGTACATTCTTGAAGCAACATTATTTTGGTCACCATCAACTATACTGTCTACTTTCGGGTCACCGTCGACCCACTCTGATTTAGATTTACTTATGGTGTTTATGTTATCAATTATCATTCTAGTTTATCTTAGCTTATCAAATATATTTTAGATTCTATCATCTGTATATTTCCATTTCATTATTGATCATCTACTTTTGTTATCAAAACGTGGGCTGACATCCTTCCTAGTAAGCCTTCGCTTCTCGGAGTCAACTTTGTTGGACATTCCACTATATCCATTACTAATCCCTTTTCATGTTTAATCTTTGTTTCTCTGCAGGTTGTCAATTTTCTGTAAGGAAGATATACTTTTGTGCGCTCATATCATCTTCATCGCCACCCACAATTAGGAGGTCCATAAACCCTCCCATTTTTTGATGTTTTCTTGATTTCTAGTTTAGTCTTCAATAATCTGAAGTAGGAAGCATGAAATATTGAAAATAGTTTGATTACTACTTCCATTTATGTTCTTTTCTAGAATTTGGGACTTTGATACCTTGTGATGCTCACTGTGCAACTAATTTGATCTTTAAAACCGTAGATAGCCAAGAAGTCCTACAAAACAAACATTAGGTGGGTTTTGGGCACCCCTGTGCACTACCAATGTTGCCACTACTATGAAGAGGGATTAATCATATGATCTATAGAATGTATTCAACCAAATGGATATACATGATCTTACAACAATATGATTTTACTTTCACATTTTCCCGAGCTTAACTTATAGTGATGATATGTTCCTTGTATTTACAGATTTGAGTGAATGAATTCCCTAGAAAGAGTATGCAGATTATATGGAGCTCAAGAGAGTCTTAGAATGTACTTACTTGTGCTTGCTCTTAGTGTATGCTCATGAAGATATTTAGGTGTCAAATATGTATGATCTCTTCCTTAATAATGGATGAAATGATCAACTTATATATATGTTATAGATCTAGAAACCTCGAGTAAGGCTGACCACGAATGAACCAAAGGAATTTGAATTAAAAAAAATTGTTATGGGAGGAGGGACCAAAGTGGCTAGGTCATCCCATAACATACATGTGTTATGGAGCCCCTATTTGCTATGGTACCAAGTACATGTGCAGATGATCTAGAAATTTATATTGTAATGTGCGAGGGTATATCCTGATTTTATCGAGTAATACGACCATTGTGTGAATAGATAGGTTGTGTGTGTAACCAAGAATGGGTGAGATATAACTAGGGATAATATAATTGGTTAAGTTGGACAAGTGTGGACTAGTGCAAAGGCATTGTACAATTTATGTTGTAAGACATGAATCACCAAAAAGAGTGTCTTGACACCTAAGATATGGAAAGTGGTGCCCAAATAATATTTTAAAAACTTTTAGATGTCCCTATGAAATCTTATAATATACACACAATATGAATATATATCCCATGATTTGAACAAGTGTCATGTATTAGGTATGTCTTAGAGTAAGCACTATGTGGTTACTTCCATATGAAGGAGTGACATACTAGTGATTTCACTTTTTTGTGAATATTTTCATTCCTTTTTATGTTTTAATAATGTTTCTAACTAACATACATAAAAATTATTGAAATAATGTAATAGGATGATACTCTAATTTAATTAACTTCCAATATTAATTACACAAATTAGAATAACACTTTTAAAAGTGATTATTGATCTAACAACTATTAAAAACATAAGGGAGAATCACACTTAGCTAATTATGTGTGGATTTGGAAGATTCTAGGTTATATGAATGTAGGAACAAGATAATTTGAGATTGAAAATGCTTCATTACAAAAAATGGTTCGTGAAACTGAAATTGGTCAAAATCGTAGAATTGGGTCGACATCATTTGTATGGTCTTATACCTTCTTAGAATCTAGATCTGTAACATCATGAATGCTTCACCTACCTAGAAATGAGTGTTGTTGTATGTCAATATTCTTCACTCACCTTTAGAATGGATCTATAAACTCTACTCAAACCCTAGAACCCTTGTAGTGCAAGAAGGAGTTCCTGCAAAAAAAAAGAGGTGGTTTATGGGCACCATTGTGCACAAATGATATCTCCACTATTCTAAAGATGAATCAAACTACATGTAATTATCTTAGCATGTGATATCTACCGTAGTGTAATCGGAACTTAACAACCGTGATTTGACAATGCTTTTCTTGAGTTTCACACTTGCTCAAGTACTTAGGAAAGACCACTTTGCTTGCTTGCAGAAAGAAGATGGAGACTCCTAGACCTAGAAGGATACTTAAGACCTATAGAGGGTTCTTCCATAATGGATATGCATGAGTTATTTTGTAGTTTAGGGAGATTGGAGTGTCTTTTGTGCTTTCTTTTACATGAGGAGTTATTAAAGTTCCAGGTTCTTAAATGAGGTATGAATTATTTACTTATATATGCTTCTGAAGGTTATTATGTTTGAAATGTTGACCAAGGGGATATATTTTATCATAAGATTGTGATAGAATCAAAAGAATTTTCCCAAACATGTCATTCAAAAACTATACAGTAGGTTGCCTTGTAGATTTGTACAACCCAACCAAAAAGTACAATTTTAATTAGGAGGGAAAAAGCATGTTTTGACTTAATGGGTCAGAGGATGAATGTTTATAGGTGTGTTTTATGTAGTTCAACTTAAAAAACTAATGATATAGAGGTGTGAAAATATAAACAAGTGATCAAAGAGCTATCAGGGTGTGCTAAGAAAGAGTGAGGAGAGTGCATTTGTACATGCAAGTCTGTAATGTCAATATCAACAATGCCAAAGGATAAATTTATAAATTTGAGTGTCTATATTTTCCTTCCTTTAAGTATAAATGAAATTATATACTTAAAGTAAAAGATACCTGAATGTGTAGACACACTTTGTATTTACATTCAATAACTTTGTTTTGCAATATTTTGTTGTGTTGGTGTTAACACGCTCCAAAATGAAACCTACAACACAAAGTGTAGTCAATTCCCAAAATAGGAAACTAAAATTTAACTCAATATGTAATGAAAGTAATGTAAATAAATGTGCAATAAGAAATGCCAAAAGAGATGCAAAACCTAGAATTAATACATCTATTTGTTTTGTGGAGGGAATGTGCTCCCGTTATTGTGCTTTGGATATTCTATATTTGTTGAAATCTGGTAAAGAATTAGGGGTGACTAGTCCTTAATTTGTGCCAAGGAGAGGTCAATGTATTAGGTGTACAAACCCAAAAAAAAATTCTGAAGAGAAAAACCAAAAAGATGATGACCCAAAACACCCCCCAAGGAAGAAAACCATATATCAAAATCATTAAACAACCATGATATCTTCCCCTTAAGTACAAAGAAGACAAGAAAGTCCTGCCTATGAAAAACTTAACTACTTCAATACCTTCCATAACCCCATGGACCATACCATTGCAAATGGATATAATCCCAATTTTGTAAATTATGGCACACTGTAGAAAAGAGAAATAAGTTCCCCCATACTCTCCTGATGTATCACACAACTGAGTATAACAGATTACATGTTGAAATTTGAGTGGTGAAAAGAGACCCATGCCCCCTATATGTCCAAAATTGAAGATGAAACTAAGTACCGTGGAGAAAGAGACAATGCGATACTTTATGCCCCTCGAATATGTGCCAAGCTAAGTTAAATTGAGTATGAAATCATATGAAAATGTTGTAACAATGATGAAAAAATTTAGAATATTGAAATATTTGGAGAAAATTACCCTGGGAAAAAACTGTATGATATGGTCAAAACCGTCTGTACAGTCCTAACTAGGATGTACAATTTTGACCCCATGTAGAATTTTTGCTAAATTATGCTTGAGTCCAATTCTGAGGCATTTTTATATGCTTGAAAAGATATTTTCATATAATAAATGAATAATCTACAAAATAATAACACAACAAGAGATATATTGGTGGGCCAAGATGCCCAAATATTTAATATATGCATAACAATACCCTTATGGTAGGGAAACACCATACAATGCTCCTAAAGGAAGGAGTAACTCCACAATCTTCCAAGATGGGATTCCTATTCGAGGGGGAAACCTCCAATATACCTCTACCAAGTAGAAGACTCAACATATAAATCTATGACATACTCATAATGATACTAGTATCCTTTATATAAGCATACATTACTCTTAATGGATGGGTAACACCTAATCCCAATGTAGGCCGACTCATTACCCAATATAACTAATTCCTATGTGACCCCATATATTATGAACATATAACTAACTAAGGGGATGTGTGCCACATGTCGATATCTCCATCAACCCATATACATTATAATATCATATCCCAAGGTACATACCATTCCCTCCCTCATTGACATGTTTTTCCCCTGAAACATAAGAAGAATCCATATAATGAGTGTGCTTTAAATTAATGTACCCTTGTTGCCATGCTCGATCATCCAACCACCCATATGAGATCTTAGTGGGTGATGCTTCTCTAAACCCGATTCCACATTCCATTATGCTTATATGATTCCATCCATGTCTATATGTGTTCCTCCTCGGCATCCATGCATATCCATAATAAGTATTCTTGTGATTCCATGTCATATAATTGTTACTCCATTGATTCCATGTATATCCATAATGATTTCTCATCCAATTCCATGTATATCCATATAGATTTCTGCCCTCATATGTCCTAACATGTCTCCATAATTTTTTCCTCTCATGATGATGTGTGTGTTTATATGGTGTAACCTTAGTATCCTCAACCTTATCAACCTTTTCCTAAACTTTCTTTTACTCTTCCACCTTGGTTGCTATTTATTTTTTCTCTTGAGTAGATGAATTATTTTGGTCTTTTTCATCATTTTATTCAACCTCTTCTTCTGAATAATAATTATTCACTTCTTCACCAGCTTCAAAGTCATATTCATGATCCTCCTTTACATTAATGTTTTCCTTGCTAAGTGTGATATCTTGCAATGTAATTTTTGTTCTCTTGTACCATAATTTCATGAATTTATTTTACACATTAATATTAATTATTCCCAATGTCTCTAACTAGGAATATCCAAGAACAATATCCATACCATCCATATCTAAAGCATACAAATATGAATGCAAAACATATTATCCATAAAAAGCTTTAAATCTTCAAAAAATTGAATCTGCTTACCATCCACTTGAGATTCCTTGATATGTTTTGTTTGAACATGTATATGCTGAGATATATCCATATTTATGAAGTTATATTTACTGCCATGGTTTATGGAAAAATTACCTTTTTCCTTTGAATGCACCCTTCAAAATTAAATATTGAAGCTTCCTTCCTAGATATGCGTTATTTGAACTCGTATCTTGATCTGTTGTATCTCCTTCTAAATCATGTGTAGCAACTTCACCATCAAAATTTTCTTGTTCTTGTTCTTTTTCTCGTTATTTTTCTGATATTTCCTCTTCCTCACTATTATCATTACATTCTTCTTCTTCCTCCTGCATTTCTTCTTTTATTTCCCATCTATCCATGAAAACATGTTCCAATTCCTCCCAAGACCAATTAGAATTTTCCTTTTCTAACTTAGAAAACCAAATATGTGTAGGGCCTCTAATTCAAAATTTTAATAACGAAATATCTGATGATTTAGGACATCTCTCCTTAAATTTGTTCCACTATTCTTTAGCATCAATCTTGCCATCTCTATAAAAAGTTATCATCCCCATGATCCACAAAAACTAGGGTTTTTTATGTATGACCCTTTTGATAAAAAAATGTTCTAACCCTTTCGGCTAGGGGTCGTCGAAAAATCAAAAACACAAAACACAAACCCCTATTTAATTTTTGAAATTTTCTGAAAATGTAAAAAAATCCAAAAAATTCCTAAAATTGTGGCATGTGGAGAAAAATATTGAAAAATCCTAAAACTACGATAAATATCTCAAAAAAGATCCAAAAGGAGATCTAAAATTTTATGGTCTATCACCTAACAAATCAACTCATTAGGAAATCAACTCAAAATACGAATTTTTAAGAGCTACTTCGTCATTATTTTCAAAGATATAAGGGGAAATTTTTAAAATTAGGTTTTCCAAGTCCCTAAAATTGACATATTTTTAATGTTCAAGACACCTTCAAAAAATGTAAAATTTTGAGGGAATATTCACTTGTAAATCTATTTCTCCACTTTGTACTCAAAAAATTGACTAAAAATTCAGAAGTTGATCTCAATTTTTAGGTGAAGTTCACCAACATGTATTTTTGTATCTTCACAAATTGCAGCCTCCGATCGATTCTCTGATACCATAGATGATAAGATCTTTGCATATAATAAATGAAAAATCTGAATAATAATAACACAACACAAGACCTATTTTGGGCCAATTATGCCCAAATAAACTTTAATATATGTAGAAAAATACCCTTAAGGTAGGGTAACACCATTACTATGCTCCTTTAAGGAAGGAGCAGCTCCACAATCTAGACATTTGGCCGTTATGGGAATCCACTTCAATAGGGGGACACCTCTGAATATATCTCTACCAAGTAAAGAATCAATACATCCAATCTATGACATTGTAATTATAATGGTGTATCACGTTTCCTTTCATATAGACATACATTACTCTTAATGGATGGGTAACATCTAATCACAATGTAGGCACGACTCATTACCCAATATAACTAATTCCTATGTGACTCCATATATTATAAAATTAACTAAGGGGATTTTGCTTACATGGTAATATCTAGAAGCAAATGATAATGATAGTTTTCATGTGGTAATTCCTTTTCATGTAAACCATGAGTTACTAGCAAACCAAACATTTGATTTGCAAGATGGATGTAGGTCTTTATGTTCATATTTAATATACAAATGAACACAACGCATTCTGCTATACTTTATGCTGCTTTTGTGAAATGAAGTTACATTATTGGATGGCATCTTGACTTCACAAGTCAAGGATTTACTCTTTTTGTGTTCAATGCAGGTAACATTGAATAAACCTCTAGAGTTTCCACAAATCTGGTAGCCAGTGGCACAAGGGAAACCTGGGTCTCTACAATAGATGGAGTACATGAGCCTAAGTACATTCCATGCACACACACACACACACACACACACACACACACACACACACACACACACACACCTCCTAGAAACATAAATCCGGGGAATGGGGGAACGGCCAATAAAACACATCCAGCAGGTGAGGTTAGCACTAAGCATGTACCACACATTTCATCTAAATAATCTTAAGTCACTTTAAGCACAACGAAGAGCCCCCAGATATAATTGTTCCATCGGTATCATGATACAAAATTATGTTAATGCATCCAAGAACTATATACTTTAATCAAATTTTAAACCTTGGTGAATGAAAAACAAAAGGGAACACTGCTAACACACTCTAATACAAAAAAAAATACTGTATATGGATGGCATTGGCATTGATAAGCCTTGTCTGTCTTCAAAAAGTGTTGAATTCTAGTTTCCAACAATGTATTCCTCTATGACATACTGTTAGTCATTAGGCTAAACCCAATTGGATCGAAATTGAAAATTGTACGAAAATGTCATTGAAACAAATTACAATTTTTCGCACTTATCATTAAAATATTGAAACAAATTACATAACGTAGATCTCTCCCAATGTTAGAAATCAATTCCAAATAAATATTCACGTGTCAAGTTGTAGAAAAATAAAGAACGGAAAAAAAAAAAATCAGAAGTATTTAGTTCGAACAATTCGAAAAAAATCATCCAAACCAGTCATATTTAATCAATAATCACTTACAGTGACAAGGCATCCAAGTCTGAAGAAATTATGTTGTTGAACTTTCGTAGAGGTGACCTTTAGATCTCCAGTAGGACCTGCAGTGAACAGATGACATCAGTAACTTCAATATTGAAAATTTCAGCTAACAAGAAAAGTAAATATAAAAATTTCCGTACAAAAATGTATTCAAAATGACCCTCAGCTATTTGACACCTAGAGAGATTTAACATTTTATGACAATGTCAAATAGACATTTGAAAATTTTGATTTACATCAATAGCAAAAGTTGTAAATAACTTAGTGTGCTAAATCAGATTCTATTTTATAAAGTGTAACTTTCTAATTTTAAATTACATGTTATTTAAGTAAATGTCAAATCATTGCTCTCTTAAAATGTTAAAAGACCATTCCTAAAATGCTTAAAACATCATTTCTTTTCACCCTCACAATGTAGAGGGGAAATATCATTTGGCCGAAAGTCCAATAAATCATTAGTTTTCCCAAGTCAAGGTTAGCAACATTATACAGAGCGATGGAGACATGAAATAAACATGGGAACAGTGCTTAGGAAGTTCCAAACAGATACCCAGCAAATGTTCCCATGGTGCAGAATTCATCGAGACATTTTTTCGTAGAGAGATTCCTTTTACTTCCCCAGTAAGGCTTATACAAGTAAAGACAAAGTTTTTCCGCATTATTTCCCTCATCACCATGAGTTGAAGGTCTGATTGGCTTATTGTCCACAAAAGCTACATTTCGTCTGTGCCTATTTTAATACCCGTGGACAAATCATTCTCCTCCTGCAAACACATTCCCATTGAACCAAATATTTGCAAAAATCAACTTGAAGATTAAGCCCAGTGCTGAAGTACACCACCTCCTTGATTCTAAGCAAGGGTTTGGGCACCACCTTCTCCCTCTTTTCCTTAGAAACGTTTGTCAAACACTTATGCACTGCTTCAAGGAGATGGTTCTCAAATGGAATCCTCCTCCAGGACACCAATAGGGATACAGATTTGAAGCATTAGTATTTGATAGAACTATCAACTATTGCTTGTGGCATACTTAGCATCGGATGCTAATTGAAACATTTAAATTCTTCATAGTAGTACAAAGAAGCCTAAATCTTTTTATACTTAGATTTTTAAATGTTCTTTCGAGAAATATCCCCTTCCTTACATAAACCATCACAATTGGATGTCTTCTAGCGTGAATACTCCAACTTGTTTTTTTAGTGATTCTATTGCCATCTTTCTTGAATGTGAAGGGTAGATCCAGATAACATTTTCTTGAGTATGTTTAATGCAATTGCTGAATACAATCCTTTGTCAAATAGCTATTTCATCATTACTCAACCTTTTCGGAAATTAATAGGTAGTTATACCATATTCCATTAAAACAACATTATCAATTTAGTCCATATCAAGAATTATTAAATGGAATACAATAATGTTATTAGCTATTAACTAATTTATATACAAATTAAATTTTGTTTGTTTTCAAGTCCCACTATTTGGGTCTCTACCAACAATACACCTAAATTTTTCTAAGATCATTATCACAATGTTTTCTCATAGACTGTGAAAGGATGAATGCCACTACTATGATTCTATATTAGTGACCAAATAATTATATGTCATTCATTTTAAGTGGCTTAATAAATTCGGGTAACTCATTAGTCTGTGAAATATCCTTTTCATGACTGTACTATTTTTTATTGACTTAATGAATTCTCTTGTTACCTGAAAATTTTATATGTAGAAATTAACTCTTGTACACACCATGCCCTTAGTATAATCTAAATGGTATGTTTATCTAGAATGTTTTATTTGAAAATTCATATCACCCTATTTCATATGTTTTATTATTATTGATGTTAAACATTCCTTAATCTAAGCTTGGGGCGCAACATCTGGGCCCCAGTCCCCTACAAACATCTACCAATGCCAAGAGAAAACCTAAAACAATTATCCTTTCATGAAGATCAGCCTGCAATTACTAAAGATTGGTTGGAAACATAAGAAAATCAACAAAATGCAATAAAGATTAACTCACCTAAAAAATGTAAGATGAAGGAAGGGAGAACCACCAATTCAACAAGCTCATACCAGAAACAAGGATCAACCTTGGGAAGGCACACAACCTCGTGGAGAGGAAGTCCTATGTAATGAATTACTAGTATAATTGAGATTATGAGAAACAATAGAACATGAAATAACACAATATTTCATAATAATTATCTCAATATGCAATTATAATATCTTTGACACTTCGAGGGGGCAACCTCCAAACCATATAATAAGACTAAAATGCTCAAATGATAATGAACTACTACCTACAATTTATATATACTATTCATTTGCTATGGCCATCACCAAGGCCGACCTATTAAGCATGAGAAAGTATAAATGATATAATAAAATGATATTGTAAGCCATGAAGTCGGCTACTCATATCCTAATACAAGCAATAGGTTAAGTGTAGCATGCCCTTCCCCTTCAAACCAGCGTTGTCCTCAATGTTGAATAATCCTGGATGTTGCTGCAGAAAACCTTCATCCTCCTAGGTGGCATCTTCTATGCTCAGATTCTTCCACTTGATCAGATATTCCTTAATGTCTTTGGTTCTCAGCCTCTTAGTACGTGTTTGCAGAATCTTCTCTGGCTCCAAAATGATTCTTCCTTCCTCGTCAAGTTCTGGTAACTCTGTCTGGGCTTCAAATTTCTGTCCAATAACCTTCTTCAGGCATGAAACATGGAATACTGGGTGTATGTGTGAAGATGGAGGCAACTCTAGTTTATAAGCAACACTGCCAATTTTCTGTAGAACCTGATAAGGGCCATAATATTTAGGAGCAAGTTTGTTGTCCTTTTTTTGTTACTTTAGGGACATCTGTTTGCAAGGCTGGAGACATACAAAAACTCAGTCACCAATTTCAAAATGTCTTTCACTACGGTGTTGATATGCTTGTTGTTTCATCATGTTTTGTGCTAATGCTAAATTCTTCTTCAAACTAGCCAAAACCTATTGTTGATGTTGAATGTGTTCCTCAACATCTCTGACCTTAGTTTGCACCCTCAAGGAGGAAGTGATAGAAGGTGGATGGTAACCATATAATGCTAAAAATGGGGTCATTTGAGAAGAGGTATGAAAAGATTTGTTATACTACCATTCTTCCAAGTGGTAGCCATTTAATCCACCTTTCCTGCTTATCTGATACAAAACAACGTAGATACCCCTCTAAGAATTTGTTGACCACTTCCATTTTCCCATCAGTTTGAGGATGATAAGATGAACTGTGAGCTAGCTGAGTACCCAAACATGAAAATAATTCCATCCAAAAATTACTTGTGAAAATAGGATCACGATCACTTACAATTATCTTTGGGGTTCCATGTAGCCTTTGAACTGTCTCCAAAAAAATAGTTGCGACTGTACTAGCTGCAAATGGATGTGATAGGGCACAAAAATGGGCATATTTTGTGACCTTATCCACAATAACGAAAATAACATTCTTACCCTCTGAACAAGGCAATCCGGTGATGAAATCCATGGAGACCTCCTCCCATCTCTGGCTAGGAATTGGTAAGGGTTGCAATAGACCTGGTGTCTTAATTGTTTCCCCTTTATTCTGTTGGCACACTAAACACTCTGATACAAACTTTTGTACATCCCCCTTGAGTCCTTCCCAAAATAATTCTCTTTTTATTCTATGATATGTCTTCAAAAACCCAGAGTGTCCTCCAACAGGTGAGGCATGTAGCTCTGCAAGAATCTTATGCTTCAACTTAGAATCTTTACTCAAGTATAACCTATCCTTGTACCATAGGGCATTACCTTTCCACTCAAATTTGTTAGATGTCATAGATCCTTGCTTGATATTCTATATTAGAGATTGTGTATCCTTGTCTTGATCCCATTCCAATCTTGCTTCATCCACCCAATCGGCCGTCAACATGGACATTCCACATAGTAAGGCATCTGCGGATGTATCCCTTCTGGACAACGCATCAGCTACTACATTTTCTTTACCCTTTTTGTATATGATTTCAAAATCATAACCCAACATTTTTGTTACCCACTTTTGTTGTTCCTCAGATGATAACCTTTGCTCCAAAAAGTATTTGAGACTATCATGATCAGTTTTTACCTTGAAGTGTCTACCCATGAGATAGGGCCTCCATTGCTTGACCGCATGAAGAATAGCCATCATTTCTTTCTCATAGAAAAGTTTGAGCAGATCTTTTCCTTTGAATTGGTGACTCTCAAATGCAATTGGTCTTCCTTCTTCCATTAGAACTGCTCCCAATCCTGATCCTGAAGCATCACATTCAACAATGAAGGTTTTTGAGAAGTTGGGAGTAGCCAAAACTAGGGTGCTGCACAAGGCTTCCTTCAGCTGCTCAAAGGATTTAGTGGCTAAGTCTGTCCAATGGAAGGCATCCTTCTTTAGCAATGCAGTGAGTGGGGTTGCTATTCTACCATATCCCCACACAAATCTTTTGTAGTACCCTATTAGTCCTAGGAACCCACGAAGATTTTTGAGAGTTTTGGGCCTTGGCCATTCCACCATAGCTTTGATCTTCTGAGGATCAACTTTGACGCCTTCATGGGATACAATGTGACCTAAGTACTCTACCTCTTGTACACCAAAAGAACATTTGGATGGCTTTGCATAGAGAGTATGTTTCTCCAAAACTTCCAACACTTTATTTACATGTTGTAAGTGTTCTTCCCATGTCTTACTGTAAATCAATATGTCATCAAAGAAAACTAATACAAATTTCCTTAAAAATGGCCTGAAAATAGTGTTCATCAAGCTTTGAAAGGTTGAAGGCGCATTTGTAAGACCAAAAGGCATTACCAAAAACTCATAATGGCCCTCATGAGTCCTGAAAGCCATTTTATGAACATCTTCCTCTTTTATTCTAATTTGATGGTACCCCGAACGAAGATCTAATTTTGTGAAATAAATAGCACCATGCAATTCATCAAGTAAATCATCAATTACTGGAATAGGAAACTTATCTTTGATGGTGTACTTGTTGAGTTCTCAGTAATCTAGACACATCCTCCATGTTTCATCCTTCTTACGTACCATGACCACTGGTGAAGAATATGCACTCTGGCTAGGCCTGATGATACCTGCCTTCAACATTTCTTGAACCATTTTCTCGATCTCACTTTTCTAGGAATATGGGTATCTGTATGGTCTGATGTTAGGTGTTTGGCTCCCTAGAATCAACTGAATGGCATGATCATGATCCCTAACTGGTGGTAGTCCCTTTGGAATTGCATCAAAAATAGATGAGTGAGAATCAACAATCTTGTGAAGATCGGGTGGCATTGAAGACTCTGTATTTTATACTTCTATGGAAAATAACTTTGCTATAAATCCATGTACTCCTTTTCTGAGAACCTTTCTGCATCTGATGAGAGCTAATAATCTATGGAGACTTAGCTACCATCCCATTCAATTGTATTGTCCTTCCATCTAAATGAAATCACATGAACAATTCTTGGAAATTCATCTCTATAGTACCTAAGGTTGTGAGCCATTGGACACCCAAAACAATATCTGCCCCTCCCATAGAAATAGCAAACATAGGTGAGTCTAACATGTAGTCTCCCATGGAAATATTGATACTATGGCACTTTCCTGTGCACTTGATTGTCCCACCATCCACAATCATAACTTGCATTTCTGGAGTTGGGTAAATAAAACAATTGAGGCGGGCAACTAACTTACTATTTATGAAGTTATGAGTACTCCCCGAGTCAATCAACACTGTCACCTTCTATTTCTTGAGATAGCCAATAACCTTGAGTGTTTGAGGAGTACTAATACCTGACAATGCATGACAAGAAATTGTAGGTTGGTGATCCTCTACTTCATCTTCTACTGGTTCCTAAGCCTCTCCTATAATTTCAACTGTCCTCATCATCCTCATTACTTCCGTCAATATAGAACAAATTCTCAGCACATTTGTGTCCCGGTCCATATTTTCTATCACAGTTAAAACATAATCCTTTTGCTCTCTTTTCTTCCATTTGTTGAGGAGTCAGTCTAATTGACCTAGAAAATGAAGGGGGAGAGATACTATGGTCTCTGATGTTAATGAAAGGCGACCTCCTAGTGCAAAAAAATTTTCCTCTACTCAACGTGCCATGATAATAAAATCAGAAAGCTTGAGTGGATTAAACATTCATACCTCATGCTCAATGTGGTCCTTAAGACCCCCAAGAAATAGGTCATTCAAATTCTCTTCTGGTATATTCTCCACCCTTAATGATAGGTTCTGGAATTGATCCACGTAATCTTTGATTGCTCCTATTTGTCGTAAGTTTGCTAATTGACTAAATTAGTTCTCTAAAATACTGGAACTATAGTACAATTGCAACTCCTTGGTAAAAACTATCCAAGTGACACCGAGACCATTCTTCTGCCTCTGAGCACAGAACCATTGATACCAAACGAATTAGTCTGGTTCAAGATACTGGGATGCCAATGTTACCTTTTGTCATGATGGTGTTTGATGTAACTCAAAGAAGTTCTGCATTTGATTTATCCAATGCAAGTGGATCCTTCCCATCAAATTTGTGCATATCCACTTTTGGCATCATGTTCCGTGGTTGTAAATAAGTTGTATTCTGATTAGGCTGGAAAAGTGATCCAACATGGTTATTTTGTCCATGAGTTTGAACTGAAGATCCACCTTGGTTGATATGGGACGGATTTGGGTCATATTGTTTACCCTTTACATGTTGCGTGATATCATCCAACTGATGATTGATTTCAACTATGTCTCCTCTAGAGGCCATCTCAGATTATACATTTCGCAACTCATACTCAAGTTGGTTCAACTTATGATCAATTGAGGTAAACCCTAGTGTTGAGGAATTTGTATTTACCCCTTCTGACCCCATATCTTCAATCATTATCCCATATTTATTTGGGGTTGTACCTAGAGTAACCGGATTCTTTTTTGCTCTTATGGAAGGCCCCGCCATGATATCAAACCTTAGGGTTTAGGGTTTTGATACGAATTCGGCCAAACAGGAAAAAACATAGAGAAGATACTAATATTATTGTTTTCAGAGCTTTCTGAAAATGTAAAGAAATTGAAATAATTCCACAATTTGCACCCTAGGGAGCGATTTTATGAAAAATGCTAAATTTGTAATAACTTGTGCAAAATAAATCAAAAAATTCTGAAATTTTCAGGGAACCTTACTTAAAATGTGTTGCAACTCTGGTAAAAATATCTCCCACTAATTCACTCTGGTTCGAAATATATTGTGGAAACAGACAAATTAGGGTTTTTGCCCTAATTTTGGCTTAGATTGCAGCTCTGATACCACTTGTAATGAAATTACTAGTATAATATAGATTATGAGCAGCAATAGAACACCAAATAACACAATATTTCGGAGTAATGATCTCAATATGCAATTATAATAGCTTTGCCACTTCGAGGGGGCAACCTCCAAACTATATAATAAGACTCAAATGCTCAAATGATAATGAACTACTACCTACAATCCCCGATATATACTATTCATATGCTATGGCCATCACCAAGGCCGACCTATTAAGCATGAGAAAGTATAAATGATATAATAAAATGATATGGTAAGCCATAAGTCGGCTACTCATATCCCAATACAAACAATAGGTTAAGGGCATAACATCTTTTAACGATCTTTGAGAACCTTCATTCACCATAAAATTGGCATCCCGTTGCAACCTTTTTGCTTCCAATTGACATCCCTTATGCTTCGTCGTCACGCTCAATTCCGTTAAGGACAACCGTTGAGTGTTAGAGGAGGGAGGAATAGCTTTGAAGAAATCAGAAGAAGCCATAAGGGAGGAAGCTCCAAGGAGAGAAGTTGGTTTAGTGTTCCCAGGAGGGGAAGGATCGTTGTCAACATCGGGTGAGACCACAACCTTCTCATAAACCAAGTTTGAAGAGGGGATAAAACATGATCAAAGCCCAAAACTATTGGAAAAGAATTTTCCGTAATTACACAAAACAAAATTAGAATTTGAAGAGCCCACATTTTTCCTCCAAATTTGTTGAAAAGGGGGAGTGGAAGAGAACCATCCACTAAAAAAGCATAAAACTACATGATAACCAAACATATTGTAACAAAAACATCGTAGAGGAAGACCTTCATAGTTGATAAATTGTGTCCACCTTATCTAGGGGAAAGGAGCCAATGACCATGCATGAGCCAATGACCGTGAGTAGATATGTGAAATAAAGTACCATTAGTTGTTTGAATTAAAGTTAAAAATGAATAAAAACTAGCCAATAAAGTAAGACACATCAATAAATTAACCAATGAAATGGTGACATACACAACCCATAAAAGGTGATTTTATTCTCAATTAATGGATTGCCTTAAATTCCTTTGTAATCAAATATTATTTATTTTAAATCCTTTAAAATTATATTCTCCACATAATTTAAATTTTTGAAAGAAAATCTGTATATTAAAAAAATCATTATCTACTAAAGGGTATTTTATTTTTTTTAATGATTGTTAGATGGCACTAACAACCTTGACATTTTGATTCACCATAACTAACTCATTTCCCCTATTAACTAAAAAATATTAGGGTAAAACAACCAGCTAAAACACATGGAATAAAACCGGAGTTTCAAAAAAAAAAACCCACACATGTATTCCAAAAATGGCAAATAACAATAATATCTTTTGAATTTTAATACCCTACTATAATATATATATAAGTTTCCAAACATGCACGCAATCTTATAGTGATAAACATTAAGTACCCTCTTCTTTTTTTACATTTATGAATTTTGTACCTCTTCTAAGAAGTTGATCAAGCTTATGAAAAACAAAATCTCCATTAGGTACCCTAAACCCCATTTTACACATTTAAAATAAAAGGTATGCATACTACCGTCTTTCATCCAAACACTTATGTTATATCGCCTCCTTTTGTCTATTGTGGTATGTACCAAAATTAAAATTTGTCGTATGTACACGTTTAAGTGTTTTATAAACTCTTGAGCATATTCTTTAAAGAATTCCAAAGTTGTTTTTTCGCATCCACATTGGAAAGTGATTTTAAATGAATAGATCACTTCATTTAGACACTTATTAAAGATTAGGTTAAAGTTTTCAAATTTTTTTTAAAGATGTCTATTTGAATGAGATTCAAACAAATTAATTATTTTAATTGATTTTTTACACTAGAAAACATTTTAATTTGCATTTCAACATTTAATATATAAACATTGAAAAAGGAAAATGTATGTAATCAGTGGAAGTATTGAAATTATTAAACTATAGTGAAATGTATGGTATCGTGTAGGCAAGAACTAATAAAAATATAATATAAGAACCGTGATAGTATAATTAGAATAAAATGGAGTGTGACATATGTGGTGAGGAAAAGAACAATAAATAGACTTGGAAAAAATAAACATAACATCATGGATGATGGCATGCATTGTTTAATATCTTATTTTGAAAATGATTAGAACAATCCATTTGTGCGCTTATCAAATATTGATGTTAAAGTTTTCATAATATATGTGACACGTGTTAGTTCTAGATTATTATTTTTAATTCCCCGGTAGGCATCTACTTTGAAGATGTCCTTGTTGGAAAGTGTCAAATTCTGACGGCTCTAATATTTATTGTCGTCCCAGATTTTAGATATTTTAAAGGTTGCCGGATTTTAGATATCTTTTCTACAATCCTAGATATTTACTTTCCTAGATATTTGATTTTGATTTTATTCTTCATAAAGTAAATTCTATAGTTTACTATTTGGAAAATAATATTGGTCATATATCTTTTTCAAAGTTTTTGAGATTCAAAAGTTTTCTGATTTTGATTTTATTCTTCATAAAGTAAATTCTATAGTTTACTTTTTGGAAAATAATATTGGTCATATATTTTGTTCAAAATTTTTGAGATTCGTAAGTTTTAATAGATAAATGTCCGGTGTTTGACCAAATGATGAAACGTGATTTAGTTTAGCGACTATCATAATTGTGTCTTACAAAAATATGGACAATAGCAAAATAAGAGCTTTGCAACAACATATAGACATCCAGGCAATATCAACGCGAAATACAACTCAAATAAACTAAATATTACTACTATCTCCGACATAATTTGCAACTCATTTGCAATTGCTAGTATTATAATTGCTTTAGATAGAGTGGTGACTCTATAGACGTAATCTGTAGAACTATGCAGATTTTGATGCATTCTTTGCTTAGCCATTGTTTACGCAGACCCAATTTTGAATTAAAAGCTTCTCTTTTGGTATATTGGCATGGCTTAGTGAGTTACTATGTTAATCTGCAAAACTAATTTGTCTATAAGATTTCTATTGCCAGCCATTGTTGCGCAAATCATTTGAATTTGAAGGTTATCGTTTGGTATATGGCTGTGGCTTTCTTTTTTTAAAGTACATTCCAACTTGTATTAATACAAAGATATTGAAAATTTATATCAGTGTGATTGGAATCAGCAGACACCAACGTGCTAAGCCTGTCATTTTAGACACGGGGATAAGCAGATAATTACATGAAAGCTACTTTCTTCCCCAATATCAACGTAATCTGTAGAACTATTGCAAAGATGCATTATTTGCTAGCCATTGCTATGCAGGGTCATTTTGAATTAAAAGCTTCTCTTTTGGTATCTTGGCGTGGCTTGGTGAGTTACAATGTAGAATCTGCAAAACTAATAAAGATTTCTTTGCCAGCTTCATATGTTGTGCAAATCATTTGAATTTGAAAGGTTATCAATTTGGTATCAAATGGCCGTGGCTATTCTATTTTTCTAAAACATTATGTATTAATGAAAGATTTGGAAATTTAGCATCATTGATCTGGGTCTAGCAGAACCAACATGCTGCCTGTCTTTTAACACGGGGATGCAGATAATTACATGAAAATGAGCAAGTTCTCCCAATAAATTCTTGACAAAAAACAACATTGTATTTTTTGGATCCAATGGCAACTTTACAATTAAGAATGAACAGCTGTAACCCATACTCCAAGCTACGAGTCCTGGAAAAAAAGCAGAGCCATTTTGAATAGAACGCAGGAAATATTGTTCAAATTCAGAAGAGGACATACTATTACCATGATCTCAGCAGCAGGACAACATTTTCGAATGACATCATCAATCAGACTAGAACAATGTGGCCCGGGCAGAATAATTTGTCTAGAGTTGTATTGTTTCAGGTAAGGACACTATTATTACTATTTACCAAGGGCATGGAATCAAATCCTGGTAGTGAGAATGTTTCTTCATTTATGGTAAAAACTTTTATGCTGAATTGAGAAATCAATAACTGGTCTCAATGATGATTTAAATTTTGATTTTTCCAAGGCTAAAATCAACGATATTGAGGAGGCTTCAATAGTTTTATTGAGGTCCATTTGAAAAATTTGAGCTGCTGAACCATGCTCATTGCTCATACTCCAGTGTAGCCAGGTGTGGAATCTAATCAGGTCGAGAAGGTGTAAAGGCAGAGCCGAGACTAAGGGTGTTCTAAGTGTCTCCCTTGACATAGGAGTGCCTCAAAATAGAGCTAATGGTAATCTATACAGGCTTGTTTCTTGCAACATCACCTGTTGATGCATTGTGTTGCATCTGGTCAGATGCAGGACCTCTATTTATTTCTTTCTGGAGTGATAGGTACAAGGTTCAATGGTCCTCCAGGTCTTCATTGACAAGCTGTGTTGAAACTAGTTGAGATCAGAATAATAGTTTGATGCATTCCTGCACCAATATATGAAACTTAAGTATTATGGTGACATAAAATGGACGACCTTGTCTTTTGGGTTTCCCTTTTTTAGACATCATTAGATTTGTGGCTCAATGTCCTTGTCATCGTAAACTTACGTCTCATACTTGGTCAGACGCTGGTTGGGTGATATGGAGGGCTTTTATAATGGGAGTTCTTTCTTTCTTGGAATAATGTACAAAGAATACCTCCCTCTACATCTCTACGAACAATTCATATCCCTCTTGTTCAAAGCTCTTGAAATATTTTTTCTTAAATTACCATTGTCATTAAGCTAGGAATCTATGAAGGGCTTAGTGAGGTTAAAGATTAAGTGTAGATGTATCTAAGCACACAATCTTATTCCACCACCCACATATGGGCAGATTCTTAACATGCCCAAAAATCCCAAGCCTTGGTACGCTTCAGTACATGTAGCAGACTAAGAGATTGGGATGACCAATTCTTATGGGCTCAAGTTCTCTTCGGAGGGAAACTGATCCCTAAGCTAGAGAGTTGCAAGCAGACAATGTGTTTTCACGATCCTCTCGCATAAACTTGCAGTTTATGAGGAGCCTGAAGACATTTGCAACAGTTGAGAGACCCCTTCATAGCTTTTTCAAATAACTTGATGCTGTTTTTGTTCTTGATTGCCATTACTATGTTAATTCTTAATGTGGTGAAATCAGGTCATAATGACCTCATAAAATGATGTCACTTGTTGCAGATGTCTATATGAACTTTAAATCCTAGCCATGCACCATAAAGTCTTTGAATCCATATTTTTCTATATGTGATGTTTCAGGAGGAGGGTCGGCAATCCTAATGGGCACTACATTGATTTTGAGTTGGCTTTCTTACATGTGCTTCTAGGACAAACACTTCATTTGACTTAGTCCACGTGCACCCATTTTCCATTGAGAATGGATTTACTTAGCCGACAGATAAACTCCCGATAAAATGTACCTTTCTACATGCATGCCCCCATGAAATTTATGCATGCCCATGCATGGGGGGTCCCTGTTGTTAGCTGTCACATCATAGGTGCATTTTTTTCAATATGAGTTTGACAATAAATAGTTGCATCTGTTCATATGCAGCTCAGTTGGCTAGACTATCTGCTGGTGGACAAGTTGCAGGTTCGAATCCTAGAAATCACAGCTAAATGGAATGAGTTTTTCAACAAAAAAATTCAGAAACAGATGAAGTAAATGCATGTGCGACATGTATGCATGGGACGGGTGCATGGTGATTTTATGGACATAGGTGCATTCTATTGGGAGAATAGCCCTCACCTTTACTTGCATGGTCCCCTGGTTGTTGAACCATGACAAGTATTTTTTGTTTAACACACGCTTCTGCACTTTAATAGATGTTAGGTTAGAAAGGGTTTGCAAGAATAATAAATATCCAATCGAGAGCATGTGACTTTATGGGAATGGCTTGCAACTTGTTAAACCCCATCTTAAGTTGGCGGAGGATGGTTTTAGAAAAGGGCTATCTTTCAATGCCAATAATTTGTGGTGGTCTCTTATGACGGCATATTTTAGAATTCCTCTTGTTGAAATGTCGAGTATAGCCCTTAGATTTTTCAAAATAGACATTGTTTCTATATGGTACTTAAGTCTATTATATAATAATGGATCTCTTGGACTGATTTGTAGAGGAATTATCATCTCTCAACTTCAAATTTGCCACATTTCTATCATATCAAAGAGCTTATGGAGGAAGCAATGCTACATAAACTTGGGCTGCAACCACGTTTAGCGTAGTGGAAGGATCGGTGATGGAATTACGACATTGATTCTAAAAACTATTCTCCTATTTTGTTGTATCAAATTATGAGTCCATTCCCCTCGGCTTTGGATAGACTCAATAATCAATATGATTTAAACTCTTCTTGCACTTGGCTAACCAAATTCAAAAGAATTTGGAATGCCAAGATAGAACCTAAATTACCTCACTTCCTTTGGTGTTTGGACTACCAAGGATTGCCCCTAGTTAAAGGCTTAAACATATTGACATTTGTATACACCTTATTTTTCGCTCTTATTAGCTTTTTCTACTGGCATAATAACCCCCTGCCACTCTCAAGTGATGTCCTACGGGGTATTGCCAACTATGAGTTGGGTTGTTTAGGGTCATATGTGAGAGCTTGATGTGCAATCGATGGTACCATATATATCTTATCCTATTCTTCATATCACCTGGTCATTCTTTTACAACCTCCTACGACATCACCTTACTATCCTCTTACGATCACCCATGTATCCACTTACAACACATTATTATTCTCATCAGATCACCCTTTATTAGCTTTTGGAACTTCCTCCACCTTCTAACCATGGTTATTACAGAGCTGACAACATAGACCATGGTCGATATTGTCTGATTGTTATTCCTCACGGCCGATTGGTCGATGATGTTGGCTATAGGGAATTGTAATAGCTAATCATGCTCCCTATTTATATGTGTTATTTGGGAGCATTTACCACCATCATATTGTTTGTCATTTGGTGTGCTTGCATTTGTCAAACTGCTCTGGAGGTTTTAAATAGTTTAGGAGTTCGTTTTTGCTCATCTTTGGAGCATTGGGTTTAGGACACTCAAGAGTAGGAGTTGCACCAACAAAGTTGACCAAGTCTTTGGAGTTCTCAATTATAGTTTATTTAGGTCTTATTCTATCTGTTTTGTTGTCCCGAACATCAAGTCTCTCATAGGTTGCTACTAATTAGGGGGTGTTAATGCACCAATGGTGTCTTCATAAAGGTAAGTATATGTAATTCTCCTTTTCCTTTGTCATTTTTTATTTGATTCATTCATTGATGTATCATGTACACAAATTAGAATTGAGTACCATATTTTTATGTAATGCATTATTATGTATGACTCTTGACGATTGTTGTACTAAAGTATAACGTATTCTCCAAAAGCATTGGAAACAACCATAAGATAAAACATTCACAAACATTCTTGCCTAATAAATCAATGAAAATTTAAAGTAATGATATAAAATATTCTTTCCCAAAATTATATGCCTCATACATAGTGCCCAAAGAATCATGTTGTGTGTAATAGTTAAAGACAAAAATGGAGTATAAAAGACCCAATGTAAATAGAATAGTCATAATGATTTTTATATCAAACTTTGTTTCATCAACTTCATAAAGTAGAAGCCTCGAGTGCTTCACTAGAGTGATGAAATCCTCAATTCAAGTATAATTATCTAGAGTAAGAGCAATAAACTTGTTTTCTAGTTTGGCATGCTCGCATTTTACTATTTTTTCCAAAAAAGAGTTTCCAAAACTCATTAAAGCGACTATGAATCAAGTATTAGATATGATATAGGGGTTGTAACTAACTAATCTCATAATGATAGGAATAAAACGAGTAAAGATAATAATAAATGCCTAAATAGTAACCCGAACAATGTCGAAAGGCTCCGGATATATCCGTAGACTACAAATAAAGGTAGGAATTAAGAAAAAGATCATGCGTGTGTTCACAACATCGTTTAAGAGTTAGATGTCCCAGATACATCAGGGAGGCGTGATACACAACTAATGAATAATTGATGTAGGAAATATATTAGAATGCTTTAAAATACCTATATGAATTTAAAACCTATACCATTTGAAAATTATTTCAGCAAATTGAATTGAAATGCTTAAAAATCGTTCATATATATATATATATATATATATTTCACTTAATACGACGTTATCCTTGTTCTATTTCCAATGTGAGTCATTCTCATCAACATTTTAGTATAAAATAGGCTTTGAGGTATTGTCCACTTTCATAATCAAGAATTTTTGAGATGGAATAGTTTCCCATGGTTTTAACTTGGAGACTCTATTTTTTAGTGTGAGATCCTTGAGGCTTCAAAAATGAAATGTTGCATTCATCCAAAATACCCACTAATTTAGGGGGTTTCCAACATTTTATAGCATGCTATTGGAACAATGTTTAGGACATGAAAAATCCTATATTCATATGGCTTACAAATTTGTGCCCGAATATTTAGAAGTTAGGGGTTCACAATTTTCTTAAGTTGAAATTTTTGAAAATAAGTACCCCTAATCTTAGGTACATATATATAGGAATTTTAAATCCTAAAACATCATTCCAAGTTGATTTCTCCTAGTTGGATGAAATCAATTTCAAACGACATGATTCAATTCAAATAATTTAGTTACTGAAAAGGTTTAAAGAGAAGAATCAGTGGAATTTTTTTACCCTTCTTAATTATGGTGGAACTAATTAAAAAATTCATAGTTTTTTTTGTTCTTCACCATTTTACTCACGTTCAAGAGTTAATAATCCATGGCCATGTTTCTAAGTAAATAATTTTATTTTTGAGAATGTTTGAATGGAATGTGGTTTCTTGGATAACGATGATTGTTGGACATGCACAAAATGGAAATGTAGACTTTTTTAGTGAGAAGGTATGAAGCCTAAATCATAAATGTTTACTTTTGTTCTCCCAGTATGTGTTGGCATGGTAGTTATAGAATAGGGAATGAATATCCATGAAGACATAACTAGAAGTGGAGTTTAATTCAAAGTATCTATGATGAATCATTTTGTAGGAATGTATGAAAAATGTTGTTATAGGATTTAAACCTTAAACCTTACCCTACTCCAAATAGGAATAATAATACTAATACTAATGTTAGTATAGTTGAAAGCAATGGGAAGAACAATGGAATTTAATTTTTGGAAAGTTTTTCTTTAGGGCCCCACAAATAGCCTATCACATAGAGGACTTTGAATCAATGAGTACCATGTGGTGGATTCTATAAGTATTTAAAGAGACATATTATTATAATATTAAAAATAGATCTTATTGTATTTTTTTCTTAAATATTAAAAAAATAAATAGAATAATTATTTTAAATAAATAAATGTAAAATATGCCGAGAGGTATCATTCTCGAGGTTCTTATTCCACTTATGTCTCAAATACAATATGTTCGACTTTGTAATGTTGGAGATGTTCTGATTTGGTTTCATAAACTTCATCAACTTGATTAGCTACCAGTTGTGAATCTCGTAGGACTCTAATATTTTTGACTCCCATTCTCTTGGCAACAATGATGCCTAAAATAAAGGATTCATATTATACTCCATCGTTGGTGCATTCAAAACTTAATTTGAAAGTAGAGGGAATGATATTCCCTTCTGGAGAAGTTACAACCATCCCTACACATGTGCCATACCAAAATTTGCCATCATAATGGAGTTTCCAATAATTAGTAGGTAAAAAAGATCCTCTATTATCTTCAGGAATTTCCTCTTGCACCTCTGATACTTATATCATTCATATATCTACAAGTTCATCGGTAGGGAGAGAGGCCAGACCAAGAAGATTTCCAATTCCTCATAAGTTAAAGGGGAGAGTGATGGGTGAGTCATTCTCCAAGAGATTTATGATTTCCACTGTTGTTTTTATGGAAAGTTTCTACCACAACAATCTTGTTGTCAATCTTCTCTGCAAATTCAATTATTTTTGGTTTATTAGCTCCGAATTTTTGAACCCACTTTGTGGTTGCAACCAATTCCTTCGAATGACGAGGATTTTTTAATTGTTTTGTGTGGAGTTAAAATTCAAAATGGACTCTCGGTTTCTTTTTGAGGTTTTCCAAGTGTATGTTAAAGGGTTTAGGATCCTCTTGAGTGATGAAGACCTTACCCAAATGGAGGAATCTAATATTTTGGAATAAATTGGAAGGAAGGGATTTCATCCTATGAATCCATGGTCTTCCAAGAAACATGTTATAGTTTGTTTCACTATCCATGATATAAAATTTGTTTAAAATGGTGTTTGGTCCAAGAGAAATTGGGAGGCCTATGGTTCCAATTGAAGTGGCCTTAAGACTATTATAGCCTCGCAATGTGTTCCTAGTTGAAGAGTTATTGGTCTTCCCATATCCTAAATTTTACAGAAAAGAGAAGGTAACTATGTTCACAGAAGCCCCATCATCAATCATGGCTCTTTTGATGTAATTGATTTAACAAAAATAGAATTTTTACAAAACTCTAATTAGAGAGTAACACATGTAAACTATGATAAACAATTGCTATATATAATATGACACAAATGATGATTTACGCCTGATGACAGAACTGTGCAGAATGGAGAAATTGATAAATAGGAAGGGAAGATTGTCATAACTATGTACAATAAATTTTGGAGTTGTCTGACATGCCTGGACTGGGGCACCTGGACTGGGTTAGAAGTTCCTGGGCATTGGAGTATGCTACTAGGCGCCCATGATTGTGAAAATTTCCGGAACCTGATTTTTTTGGTGTCACAAGGTTGTTGTTGATAGTCATTGTTAGTTGTTTATATATCACTAGATGATCACATAGTTCACCTGTAGCATGTAAAGAGATAATGACTTACAAAACCCTTAAACCACATCAAATCCCAAAAATAAAATATGTAATATCAGGAGTCAAAATGACCTCAGAGGTCACCCGATTGAATGAACTTACAACCGATCGCTGCACTACATCTCAAAATCCATGTAGTTCTTGTGCATGTGTGATATAATCATGCCCTAGGAAGCCCTTGTGAAATTGTACATGATAGTGGGTGATAACTAGATATACTAATGTAAATAGATGTGTGGATGGAAAAATGAACTTCCTTTCCTATGCATGTATGCAGAAAATGCAGTCCCTTGTCCCTTGAGTGAAAGCTAAATGAATGCATTTGATGCTCTTAGATGAATTTGGATGTAACCTTAAGTGATGATAATAGATGCTTAGATCTTGGTCCTTAATTTTGGTCACACATATTTGTATTTTATATGATTCCCTTGGCTGAATTTTGTAATTGAAAACTAGAATGCTGACCCATAAGAAAATAAGATGCCCAAAAGATAAAAGAATCCCAAAAGAGCGAGTAAGATAAAAAGAGGTTGGGGTGCTCAGAAGGACGAGGGTGCCTATGCGCTAGTGTCCTGTCTGGGAATTGGTGTCCAGAGTCATGAAAGATAAATAAATAAAGTTCAGACTGGGTTGTAGGGTGTGTAAGACCAAAGAGAAAGTAAGAAAGATAGAAAAGAGGTCCAAAATAGTAGTCAATTACTAGTTTTCTCGCTTAGGAATTATATAAATTTTAGTATGCTTTTAGGACCTAAAAATGTACCTAAGTGTGTGATTTTGTGTCTACAGTAATTATTATAGACCCACACTAGTAATTATTATAGACCCGCACTAGTAATTGTCATGGCTATTTCAGTGTCATAAATCATGTTACTTATGTGTTGGCGAGAAAATTTTTCAGGGACAAATTGTTGGATTTCTTACGAACACTCTAGGAGTTTAAGTCCCTCTACATAACTGGTGCAATTTCCGTATATGCATGTACGAGTGAAAGTGAGTTTTCTCTGGGTGGCCTTACGGCTGGGGATCCAAAAGGGGCACTCCACTGACCCTACAAAAAATATATCAATCTCTTTCTAGGGAAGAATTTGTCTGTAAAGAGGGAAACGGGAGTGGGAAATGAAGTAGGAGAACTAATGTTGTAGTTAGAAAATCAGATTCCTGCACACACTAGTTAGAAATTTCAACACATGCATTCATGAGAAGAAAAAACTCTGAAAATAACAACAAGACCAAATAGAAGCTAATGAGCACAAAGTATCAAGAAATACCTTAGTCAAATAAAGATAAAAAATCCTTCTTGTATTTATTGCTCAAACTAAAGTTGTTCATAGTGGGGAAATGGAGGAAATTTGGGAATGAGGGGGAATGGAAGAATTTGGCTATCTCTTTTGTTCTCTCAATGCACTCTTGATTTTACAAAAGCAATCACCAACCCTTTGAAATGGGAATAGATTTGAAATTTATAGAATGATATATGAATCTTCATCTACCCCCCAATGCCTTTTCATATGTCCTTGCACAACTTAAAAAATTTCAACTTCCTAGGAAACTTTTAAGTCCCTTTTTATAGCATAAAGGTGACTTATTGCATTAATACATATGAAAAAGTGAAACCCCAACAATAAATTAGAACATTAAGAAGAGAGAGAAAGTTGGGGGAAGAGGATAGAGAAAGACTGAGAGAAGTAGAAGAGGATATGCCATTCCCGATGAAGTCCATTTATCCTCATTGATGGAAAGCCCAATGCGATGAAACTCTAAATCTTTAAAATCGTGTGAAAATCTTACAACTCGAGCCATGAAGTGAGTGTCAGGAGACATTGTTGAATTCCCTGAGATGAGCTTCGAATTCCCTATGAGCAATGCCCATGGATGATCCATAATGATGGTGTTAACCTAAATGATCATCCATCTATGTCCCCCATTGTGCCAAACTTTCGCTTTTGAAAATGACCTGCTATTTTTAGTAAGTATAGATGGCGCAACTTACTATTTTTAGTAAGTGTCAATTGTGAGCCGAGATGACCTTTTTGATGACTTTTCCTATGATACTCCCTCTGTGTTCACTACCTTCTTCGTAGCCTCTTCAAATAGTGGTTTACCTGAAGTAACAAACCTCTATGTAGGAATGCATACTATTTTTAGTAAGTGCACCATGGATGTCAGATTGCAACAAAACATGTTTTGAAAATCCAGGTCTTATTCTGGGATTCCATGCTCCGCATTTTGAGTAATTCCTTTGAACAAGTGGGAAAATGATATTTTCATCGATGGGGGTAGAATACTGAAAAAAAGCACAGCCCTAAAAATCCCTAAAAAATAGGGACTTCATGGCATGAAAACTATTTTACGTGAAACTAGATTTTTCAACAATCATTCCCTCCAATTTTTGTGTGATTTCGCCCATTGGAACCCTGAGAAGTGAAGAGGTAGCTCGCTGCATTTTTCACAGATGTTCTTCATGTGACATGGAAGAAATCTGATGAAAAAATAGTCCTCCATATCCCTAAAAAATAGGGACTTCATGGTACAAAAACTAGTTCACATGAAAGTATATTTTTCAATGATAATTCCCTCCAATTTTTGTGCTATTTCGCCAACTAGAACCCTGTGAAGTAGAGAGGTAGCTTGCTAATTTTTTCCACTACTGTGTCATGGAAGCCATTAATGGAGCTTTAAAATTTTAGGTCTGGTTTCTATCTCCATTTGTGATGAAATCAAATCCATTGCGATAGGTTTTTGCTTCTTGTCTCATTGGTGAAATTTCTATTCGATCCGGTTGCTGGTTTGATGAGAAATTGAGCTTTGTTCTTCATGGAGCCAGAAGTGAAATTTATTCACTATGATAATTCATTGATGTTAATGGGAGGTTTTAAGGTGAGTTTTTAATGGCATTTGAGAGTGAAGAAATCATTAGTAGACGGTTCTTCGTTTCGTGCATTGGTTTGCAAGATATGTTCGAATCTTTGTCTCACAGAAATGGAGGTTTCTGAAGAATTCCTTCGCTCTTCTCTTTCATTATTAATTCCTCTAGCTCTTTTGATCAATAATTTACTTGAAACATGTGCATATTCATGGAGTGGAAGGTTTGGTTTCTATTGCAGAGCTGGTTCAGAGCAACAATGGTGGACTGAGGTGTTCTTTGCAACTTTTCTTTTGATAGTGAGAAACAAAAAGAAGCGACAAACAGTTAGATTTTTTTTCAAATATTTGAGTTTGAGTTGGGAAAATTTTCATGTAAATGATGTCCCTCACCTCAAAGGGATGTGAGGGACATCAAATTCCATGGAGAGCAAGGCGACGACACGTGGCTGAGATTCGACGACAGGGAATGAAGGCTAAAAAATCAACTTTAAAGCACTGAGGGGATGGAAGTTGGTCATATGGGTGACCAGAAGTCTCCTTAGGGGCTAGGAAATTTTTTCCATGTGTGATGTATTTGACCTTGAGGGACACAAAATTCCACTAGGCTCCTGGAGCTGACACGTGTCCTCCCAAAATTTGACTAACTCCCGAACTCCCTCCAAGAGGACAACTTGAAATGACAATAACTTGAGCTCCCGATGGAATTTTTTAATGAAATGTTATATGATCTTGATTGGAAATGAAATTTTGAATCAAATGGTGGGTATATAAATTATCTATTCCTCCATTTGATCCATGAAAAAAATATTTTTGATTTGGTACTCCACCTATGCATGAGAAAAAATGCTTGCAGACATAATGCGCCAAAGTGTTGTGAAAAAAATAATTTCACCATCTTGTAGGTATTAAAATTAAATTTATGACTATGTTTTGTTTTTCTCCTAACTCCATCTGGAGCTCCCAGAATCACCTTCGGAAGCTCAGCAGTTGTTTTGACCTATGCACTACCTAGGCATGTGAACCGTGTTTTTGATCAAACTACTCCAAACTCTCCAAATATTCCTTGAATCTTCCAAAATATATTCCATGATATTTCTAGGCATTCAATTCACGTCCATGTTGGATTTTCCTCCTCCATTCAGCTTCAGGAGGTTTCTTCATTTCTAGGAAGGCCAGTGATAGCCCTTCCCAACACTGCCCAAAGATAACATTTTTCAAGAACTCCCAAAATCACATAGGGGGGTTGAATTGAATTTCCTAATTCACCTAGGGGGCCATGTTACATAAAATGGGAGGTCATTGGAACTGAATGGGTATAATTGGGGTACCTCGGAATGATAAGATGTGAAAAATTTGGTACAAGGGTATCGTTGTCATGCTTAGAAATTGTCAATTTCCATGTTGCACATTTGCATGACAACATTATGTTAAACAAAAACTTGTCATCCCTATAATTTTTCCCTAGAGGATGTATGTCAAAGTAGATGTGGTTAATTTGAGCCTTAGGGGGAGGCATGACATGGATCAAATGGCCAAGTTCCAATGCATATAACAAGGCAGAATGATGGGCTAAATAATTGTTCAATAAGTCTAGAAAATAAATGTGAGAAAAGGTCTTGTTGAGATTTGTAATCAAGTAATATGGTCCTATAGGCTTAGGGAATATAGGGGTATCATCTTGAAAAAGGGGATAAATAGGGAGAGGATGTGAAGTATATCATCTTATCCAAGTCGTTGTGTTGATTTCCGAATCCATTTCTAATTCAGCCAATTCCATAATCTTTGTTTTGTTTCTTTAGTCTAGATTGGGGGTAAACTGAGAATTCTCAGAAGTTGAGGCTTCATGGTCATGGGTACCTATGGGAATACCCTTATTCATATTTTGAGGATTTTTTTTTCATCTTCAAGATGTTTATGGAATAGATTCTGATAGAATCCCAAGTTTTTATTTTGAGGCGTAACAAGCCTTGTATAACTAGGTTGTGGGGACCCCTTAGGGTTTCCTAAGAACATGTTTATGAATAATTGTCTTTGATTCTTCAGGATCCTTTGAATGAATTTATTATAGTCTCTACAAGTTCATGAATCATAAATAATCACACAGTGAAAGCCAATAATACAAATTAGGATTGTAATCCCTTGGCCGTTGGTTTGGGTTTTATTGTTGGTTGAATCCTCTATTATTCTTATGGGGTTGATTGTTGAGGGGTAATTTTGTGCCTCTTGGCCAAGGTTTTGGTATTGGATTTGACCTTGGGCTTAGTTTTGTTGAGGAGGAGGATGATTGAAATCAATTGTGTTGATAGAGGGGATAGAGTTATTATTTCTTTGATTCCCCATGTTTTTATTATTAATGTTTGTAACGTTAGGATTATTTGGTTGTTTAGTAACACCATCTGTGGTGAAACCATGATTTTGGTTCAAAATTTTGGGCCCTTTGTTATTATTCATGTTACTTTGGTAATTCATGTTATTTTGGTTGGAAGTTACCAACTTCCCATTAAGACCCCAAGTTTTACGTCCACTATCAATAGCTTCTTGATCAATGCAAAGTGCACCTTCTAACACTTCCTCATAACTATGGAAAGGAAGCTTTTGAACTTCTTCCTTATTTTCTTGATTAAGTGAGTGAAGGAAGAGATCATAGAGTTCCATTTGGTCCATGTTAGGTTTTCTTGTAGAGGAATAAAGGACTTGGTGCCATATTTGTATGAAGTGGGAAACATATTCATCTTGTTCTTGTTTAATGTGTAGGAATTATCCAATTCTTGTGTGTAAAAGTTTATTCATGTCGAAAGTTTTAATGAACTTGGAAACAAGTTGTTTAAAAGAGTGTATGGAGGCCTCATAGATTCAAAAATACCAATCTAAGGAAATCCCTTCAAGGATCTTTGGGAATATCTTTGCTACCACCACATTCCATGGGAAGAGTTCTTTGATTGTAGTTGCCTAGGATTTGATATGTGCATTGGGGTCTCCCTCTCCTTTAAATTTAGGAAGATCCGGAAATGGTCATGGAAGTATGACACCCCGTATAGTGAAGTCAAGGGGTTATTTCAAGTATTCAACATAAGTTCCCATTGCATAAGATTCTACCATTGAGGTTCCTTGATGAAAAGAGGAGGAGGAGGAATTTAATAGGTTATGGTGTAGGCATTAGTTGGGGCATATGGAGTTCCTTGGAACTATGTGAATAAAATAGGGAACACGTATACATCTGGTTAAAAATATTTTGAATACATATGAATTTTGGGAAGAGTAGAATTAGAGAATGCATTCACGAGAGTTCTATTATGCAAAATCACATTTCTAGAGGTAACATATCTAAAGGCACTCCCAATGGGTCCTGTTGTCCAAAACGAGATCACACTTCATTTTGGGCAAATGGTATCGATTTCCTCTTGAAGTGATTCTATTTTTATTTTTTTTTATTTTTTATTTTTGGCACTTGGGAACCTTCTAATCCATCAGAATTACTTTTTAAATCATATTTGGGTTCACTTTTCTCTAAAATCCCCTTCACTTGACTAGAAGAATACTCTTTTTCCCAAAGATCTAAAAAAATCCTTCGAAATTTTAAAGTTTTCATATTTTGGGGACTTGGGGAACTTTTTGCATTTTTACACATTTAGGGGGCCAAGGGAAATTTTTTCAACTTTTCAAATTTTGGGGACCTAGGGAACTTTTTGCCATTTTGCATATTTTGGGCTTGGGGAACTTTTTTGCATGTTCGTAGTTATCAATGTACAATCTTCAAAAATGCTCATAACGTTTGACCCAAGTCAAGAAATGTGACAAAATTTATACCATTGGAAAGGTCTTGAAGATTACTACATGGTTAACGTATTTTTGTGTAATATTAAAGTTATTTATTAGTGAAAAATTACAAAAAAAATGAACTTGGGGTCATTTTCAAGTATGGGCTCTACAAAAAATTAATGATGCCCATGTTGGGTTTGCAAACATTGTTATCCCGTAAAATTGGCAAGGGCAATTTTATAGATAACCCTACCAAAATTTTGTTCTGGTCCCTCGTCAGGGACCCCTCCACGTTCGGAACGTTGCAAAATCCCTTCCCGGGAAATCTGGTTTTCCGAACTTAGCCATTCTTGGTCTTTTTTGGTCGGGCGCACATAATGTCTATGCAACATAAAGTGTTCATGCACCCCCTTTAAATCCTTTGGCGCACGGTTTGACGTGTCGACACACCTTTTGGTGCACCTTACCATGTTGCGCCTTTCTTGAATTCGCCAAGGCGCATATGCCCTCATGTCAACAATACTTCTGTTGCGCCGTGTTTTGGTGCGCCAAGGGCGCACATATTTCTATGTTGACAACACTTTCGGTGCACCAAAGGCGCACATAACTTCGTGTTGGCAGGTCTTTTGGTGCGCCAAAGGGTGCATCCTTTCCATTGTCGACAGGTGTTTTGGCACGCCACTTGAAAAAGTGGTTGGCGCATTTATTACCACCTTGCCTATATATATAGGCGCATCCGCGCTGTCATTTTCACCAGCGAATCACATGTTTTTCTCTTCCCTTTGTACCTATCAGCGCACCTGCCCTGTCGTTTTTGAATCACTTTGTGGACCTGGTTTCACACTTCTCCATTATATAATCCGGGTAAGAGGTCCCTATTGCTCTTGTGCTTTGTGTTTTGTTTTTTGGCTACTTGATGGTGTGGATTGGGTTAAATAAGGCTGTGAAACCATGAACTTCCCCCCTGATGTTTCTTCTATTCTTCCACATGCATTTCCCCCTCTTTCCAGATCTGCTGGTAAAGGGGACTCTGTCTAGAAATATTGCTTGAAACTCTTTGATTAAGCTTCTTCATCACCCAAAGACATCCTGTAAAAGAAGTTTAAATGCATGTAACCCTCAGGAGAAAGGATCAAGGGTTGAAAATAAGACACTGTCATTTCCTCTTTTGGCACATCTGCCACCCTTGCAACATGATATACAGTCGTGCCAATAGCGCATGTACCATGCCTGTTACATAAAGAACAGTTGCGCCCTCAAGGCGCACTTCCCTTGCTTGTTGCAACTGCTTTTCCTGCGCCCTCTGGGCGCACCAAACCCATGTGTTGCGTTATTAAAACTCGCGCCATTAGCGCACCCTACATCCATGTAACACTAATTTTATATGTGCCAAGTACAACTGTTAAAAAAGGCGCAGGCGCATCCATTGTTACAACAACATTATGTTATGCATACCTTCCATGCGCCGTGCCAAGTTCCCCTGTGGCGCATGAAAAAATGATGTTACATGCATTAAACATGCGCCCTTCGACGCATCCTATACCCGTGTAACATGAAAAATATTAGCGCCCTTTATGAAATGCATACATATGGTGCTGGCGCAACCCCGCTTGCAATAACAACAAAATGTCATATGCAGTATCCATGCACCCTGCGCCCTTTGGTGCTATCTTATCCCCTGTAACACCATCTTCCTGTGTGCCATACTATTTAGCCCTGCAACCTGCAGTATTCATGCGCCCTGCGACCTGAGGCCTTAAAATCAATAACTCTTCCTTCTGTCAACACTTTAATGGAAGATCAAACAACTGATATGACTTTCTTGCATTGGGTTTCACTTCTTCTTCTTGCAGATCAGCAACTGAGTTCAGAGTTACATATGTCAACATCAAGCAAGAAACCCACCAAATCTAAGGGCAAGGCCAAGCTCATAGAAGAAGAAATGAAGTACAAATATCAGAGGGTCAGGATGCCCGAATCCCAGGCAGAGTGCGACCTAGATATCAGAGATTTAGAACTTGGTCGCATTGATATGGAGGATTTCTGGGCCAGAACCCGGAAGGTCACAGGAAGTCCATGGATGGACAAACTAGTAGGCAGTGGCTTGCATTTTGCTGGAGGGATCCCAGTTAGTGCCGTGAACAATAAGTTCATGATGGTAGCAGCCCACTGCTACAACAAAGACACCAGGTGTGTCCATAATGAGAAAGGCGAGGTTGTGATCAACCTCACTGCCCGGCACTTCAAGATAATGCTTGGCATTCCCCACCACCGGCACTTTGTGGCCGTAAGCTAGGAAGATTGTATCAAGGCTTGGGATGACAACGAGGATCAGTGTATGTAGCTGATGAATGAAGTATACCTGAAGAATAAAAAGGTATTGACCAGATGGCCACAAATCATTCATCGCAGTGACTTTTCAGAGGAACTCAGTCATACAATCACGTTCCTGAGAAGAGTATTTGGGCTCCCTGATGCCCATTACTTTCATAAGTGGATGCTGCGATACTTAGAAACGATGAGAAAAAATGTGCCCGATCAACGCTTTGAGTGGGCGGAGATCATAAGCAGCACAATATCTGAGCAGCTCCAACAACTTACCACAACGGGGAAGTTCTATATGAACTCCTACGTAGTCTATTCTGTAGCTTCAGAAAGAGACTATCCAGATTTAATGCGGTGCGGGGTTTGGCCCCAAGTCAAGATATATGAATATTATCCAAAATTGAAGCTGGAAAATAGCATCCCCCAGTTCACAAAGATCAACGATGCGTTCTTCTACGGCATCATCTGCCTTTTGAGGCCAAGTATGACTCACGGTCGTACGACCAAGAGTATCATCACAGCCACAGAGAAATGAGGGGCCTTGTTCACTCAGTTCCCCACCTTCACTTATCTGAGGGCAGCTAACTTCTTGGGGGAACTGACCAAACTGCCGAGATATGCCAGCCCCAAGTTGATCCTGTTGGAGCTGTCAAGACAGCTTATCACCTACCACGAGAAGTGTCTCAAGAGAAAGAAGGGAGGAACTCCTTTCCCCCTCACAGTGGGCAGGTATACTTGTCTCTCTGACCACAAGGCGAAGGACATGTTTGCAGAACTGGAGCTGCTAAATCTAAAACATAACTTCCCAGAAAGACCCAATTTCGACCCAAGAAATTGTCTCCCCAGGGCTAAAATCGATCCGATCCACATCCCTCAGATCGAGGATATTTACATCGACTTATATCATGAGGTCGAGCTCAGGAGGAAGGGTCATTCCCACTTAGCCTTGGCCGAAATCATCTAGTACGGTGTGGCCATCGTCCCAAAAGACTACCAAACTACTGAGTAATAATTTGATCAAGTGTATGTTGACACGGATGGGGACGATTGGCCTTTCACGGTGATCGACAGAAACAAAGCTCCTCAAACAATAGAGGAGAGGGTCAAGGAAACTCTGCGAAGAATAGAGCATTGGTGCCGAATGAATGGTCTCATCTACCTTGGAGTTGATTTCACCACATCTCCATTGGGCAACACACCTCCTCGGTCAAAACAGCTACCAAAGGGCAAGGGAAAAGGCAAAGAGGTTGAATCCGGCTCCACCCAAGAGGAAGCTCCTGAAAGTCCTCCTTCCGCTTCACAAGAACGAGTTGTAATCCTGGAAAGCTTAGAAGAAGAAGCAGCGGAAGATGCTCCGATAGGCACACCCACTCAGGATGTCACCACTACTATAACTATTGAGGTCCCTTCTGTCCCTTCTCCTTCTCCTCCTTCCCCTCCTCGAGTGACCCAAGCGACCATTCCTTTGGCCGTTTCCTCTCCCCTGTCTTCTGCCATTCCCCCTTCCTCATCATCCATCTTCTCTTCTCTCGCGGAGCTGTCCCCCTCCATTTCTTCCCTCATCTCTGAGCTCCCTTCCATTCCCATGTCTTCCTCCCCTGTAGTTTCCCTTCCCCCCGTGAGCACTTCCTCAGCCTCCCTCTCAATGCCACCTACAAGTGTCTCCACGTATTTCCCTTCTACTACTGCAGCTACCCCCTTCTATATTTCTGACCCTTCTCCCATAAGTCCAGCATGGATCTCTCAGCACCTGAACCAACAGAAGAGGAAAGTTCCCATCGCACCGATGGACTTTTCTGTCATCCCATCAAAGGGGACCAAGAAGAAAAAGCCTTTAACCCGCTTCTCTCAGAGTGCATTAGGAGAGAGAGTAATGGAGATTGTATACCCCAATCCCTTGAAGGATAAAAAAGATCTGTCTTCGACAGATTACACAGTGACTCAAGTCATGATGTGGACATCTTCAAAAATCCTACAAGGAGAGGCCCTATCTGCAGTTGAAACCCTTTACAAAAAGCTCGGAGAAGCAAAGGAAGAGAAAAGACTATTAAAGGAGCAAAATAAACATCTTCTCCACGCCTTGCAGAAAATGGGCAGTGCACCTCCTACAACTGCCGCCGAAACTCCTGAGCCTCTGAGCCAGGACAAGATTAATGAATATACCAAAATGGGCGAGCAGGGCATGGTAGTTTCCACCTGGAGGAACCAAATCCTCAAGGAAAGCGAGCGAGTGATCGCTAAGTTCACCGGTTTGTACCAGAATATCAATCAGACGAACAAAGAACTCCAGGCGTTAGCAGGACCCATATCCGAAGAGCTGGATCATGCCAGGATGCAGCATAAGACCTTTCAAAATATGCTCGACTGTTAAGTTGAAGATCTGGTAAAGTTCGGTGTCTTTGGACACTGTACGTACCCAAAATTGTAAGGTATTGTACTGCCAGAACAGTGTAACAAGTGCCCCAATGATGATACAGGTCTCCTCGCAAGGTGTTCGGGATCCGGAAAAGCCCTCGGAGTATGCGTTAACATCCCGCATGCCCCGCTTAGCCCCCGCACCCTTTGTTTTCCCCTTTTTCCCTCTTTCCTGGCATTTTGATCTTCAATGACGAAAGGGCGGCGGTCTCGTGACCACCGCCCTGATCAGGGCGGCGGTCCTGTAACCGCCGCCCTGCTCAGAGCGGCGGTCCTGCGCGCGTTTTCCAGAATGTTCTTTTGACGCGACTCGCGTGAAATATCACGATTCACCAGCTTTCTTTTCCGACTTGAGCATGCATTTATGTTTTTGGTCCCCTGGAATAGTGTTTTTCCTTTGTTTATTGTTTAGGAGTTCAGTTTGGTTTTGATTGTTTGGGTGATTGATTGCTCAGCTTTGGTCCTATAAATGCATGGTTTGTGCACAAGAAAATGGTCTGAAGTTTGGCTGGATTTTGAAGACTGATCTTTGCTCTCTCTAGTATTTTATCTTGTTATCTTATTTAGAAGCCTCTGAATTCACTTGCATCTTTAGTTAAATTTCTCAGCTGTTGGTATACCCATCTTGTGCAGGCAGTGCTGTCATTTGCTTCCAGTCTGAGCTTGCCTCTGAATTTCTCTTTGTTTTAATTTCATTGTTGCATGCTTAGTTCAGTTAGTTATTATTCAGCTGTTGGTAAGCCACATATCCAGCTTGTGCAAACAGTGTTGTTGTTTTATCCAATCCATTGGAGTAGAATAGCTTAGGAAGCCATTAAAGTTGCAGGTTTTGCTCTTCAAATAAGATAGTTCCAGGTTCTGGTCGCTTCATGTTGCATGACTCGCAGTAAAATCCCACTAGGAATTGCATAAGCCAAGCTCTGTACTCTTGCGCTGTCCCTCTCCTACTCGCATTTTCGGTCTGCATTCTGAGTTGTCCTTGTCCCAAAATCTACTCCTATCGATGCTAGCATTACACGCTTTTCTGGATCCACGTGAACATGAAAGAACGAGGAGATCATACTGAGGGGACAAGATCGCACACACACCATCGGGATTCGCCACTGTTCTGCGGAATCCAGGTTTTAACTTTCAAAGTTCTAGTTAGAATCATATCAAATAGAGTAGATAAATTGCTTCATTTCAGTTAATTCTATTCTCGATATTGCCAGGGAAGCTGTGAGGATTGATAGTTTCTGAGAAACTATGATTCACTCCTCACTTCTGAGGTAGGATCGAGAATCTTACAGATAGATTAGACGAGCTATTTTATTTATTTAGAATAAATCTACAAATTGCACAGGCTGATAACTACACTCGGTTATTTTGTCTGTTTTAAATTATTGTTTAGTTGTTATTTCTAGATACGCTTAAAATAGTTTGCTTTCCTTAAAATTCTTAAAATATTTCTTAGAAGAATAAAAGTTATATATATGTTTTAGATTTATTCCACGTAGTTAGAATTTGCTTTCGTTACAGTTAGATTTACATTTATGTTTCGTATGACAATCATGGGACCTCAGGAGCCCAGGGAATATATATTTGAGCCAATCGTGCCTCAACCAAACCTCGTCACAGCAATAGTTGACATAGACCAAAATCTCAGAATACAAGTATTCCGAACAACCACAGATTTACAACTGATCAGTTCTCAATTAAGAGGGTTAAACATAGAAGACGACCAAGCACACACGTTTTGGTCGAACCAACCAAACTACAGATTACCCTAGGTAAAGCACTCACATGACTGTAGAAGGGTTTGAAAGAGAACAAACCTTTGGTTGTGATCCTTTGGTCCCACAGCCGGGTGCAGGAGACACTCTCACAGACATAGACACCGGTTTAAGGATCCAAGTTGCGCGAACGCCTGTGAGATATTCTGAGAAAATCACACAGTTATTGGTCCTAAACATAGAAGCTGAGAAAGCATACGATTACTGGATACTAGGGATTAGAACTTGATTTCACGTATGACCATAACAGGACCGCAACAACCAAGAGTCTATGGTTGTGATCCACAGATCCCACAGCCCAACGAGTCCACAAGTCAATCAGATATAGACACTAGCCTACGCACCTTGGTATTCAGATCCACTCCACTTCCACCCATCATCATCGAACAATTGTCCTTACTAGATATAGCGGCTAACGAAGCTAGAGAATTCTGGACTAGGCCAGAGAATCATCCGTAGAGTCAATTATATTCACCATCCACTATATGACCTTATCAGGAGACATACACGAAACTATCCCAGGTCATTTTCCACGTATTCCGCAACCCATAGATTGAATCATGCCAGAGCTCGATATTGATTGGAGCCTTCGAGCAGTCATCTTTGCTGATCGATCTATCACACCGGTCCAAGTTAGAAGGGCCTTCTTTGCCTTAGATTCACAAATTCCACTAGTGCGTGTCGAAGACATTAGACTGCCTAACTAGTTTGTCTACATCCCACGCATATTCTACCCCCACTGGCTGTCTCGGCACGACCTCAGGAGGTCGGGTATGCGGAAGAGTTACTTGTAGATTCTCACGCTCTCCTGTCACTTTTCCGGCGTACAAAATTGGTGAACCCGACGTGAAACAAACGAAATTAGTGAAGCTGACATAAAACTTCCTACTTTCTCGTTCGGAGTCATAATATCACGCTTCCTTTCACAAATCACCTTCACTCCTTCCCATTATTCTGCGGGTATTCATATACCCCCCGAATATGTCGGGATTCGATGCATATAGCAGACCCCTCTTGGGTCTTGAGGCATACTACGCCCAACAGAATAGGCAATCATCACCCTCGCTCTCAGTATGGGGTGACAACTATTCAACTAATCAGTTGTCAACATAAACCCCAAGAATCAGATATAGTTCATCTTTTCAAACTTAGGAGTTAGATCAACCCCCTCGAGCGCAACAAACAGAGCCTTCAGGCTCAAACAATATGACGTTTACCGGAGAATCTGGTTCGTCTCCTCAAATGCTACTCAGACCACAAATTAGTAGGCAATCAAACCCATACCTGGTCTTAGATGATGGATAGTCAATACGTTATCCTAGGAGTGAACAATGCTCCTGGGGTATGTACCCACCTATAGGAGGTTTACAAATACAACCTGAGATCTCTTTGCAAGAAAATACCTCTATGCCACTGCATATAGGAAATACTCTCGGAGAAACTTGGCAAGATAGCAATCAGTTTATGACAGGATATCACGTACCTATACAACACCAAGGTATACAACAAACGCCGCTCAGGAAAAGTACCGTGACTTCACCAAATGAAGTCATTTCAACGTTAGTAGAAAAAGTGAGAGGATTAGAACTAGCTCAAGCAAGTCAAAATTCTCCGTTCATACAAGCAGGAAGTTCCAATCCTCCATACCACCCTAGCTAAGTAGATCTCCTCACGGTAGTAGGCACGTTAGGCATGCCTCCTCATTATCCACAACAAACGCCAACAAGGCCCATCATCTCTAACACCATTCCTCCCGGTCTAGTATCAAACAATCCATTCCTAGACAATACCCCGTCATACTTAAACATGTACTCCAAATCACCACAAGGAGATATTTTCTCCTCTCCTGGCATGTTTTCTCAAACACAGGGACCTCCTTATGCCCCTGCCAATGCATACGCTGCACCGTATCAACAACCTATCCCACCACCACTCCCTCAGCAACCACCATCAATGGTCGAAAGCTATGCGATAGGGACTTATTCAGAATATCTAAAGGAACCCTTAGACTTCACCATATGAAGCGTCATGCTTCCAAGACCTCTTCCTGATTTACCCAAGTTCAAGGGTGAGGGAGATCCAAATGCACATATCAAAGCTTACGCTACAGCCATACGAGAATTACTCCCTTGGGATGGGGTTGTTGCTAAAATATTCCCCAAAACCTTGGAAGGCATTGCTCTCGACTGGTATTACAGGATACCTGAAGCCTCCATCCATTCATTTAAACAACTCGTGTCAGAGTTCATCAAAGCCTTCGACATGAACAAACTATTGAGAACAGGAATCAGGGAATTCTTGCACATCAAACAAGAACACAACGAATCTGTCGCCCATTTCATCCAGAGGTGGCGTACAGTTCTTTATTCTTCAGCAAGTGCTCCAAACATGGATCAGATGGAACTATGTGATTTATTCCTTCATTCTCTCAGCAGAGAGGTGAAGGAAGAAGTCCAGAAGTTCCCACTAAGAACTTACGATGAAGTACTTGAGAGTGCTCTTCGAATAGACCAAGCAGCGATAGATAGTGGTCGTAAGACATATGGAACAAACGGGAGGTTAATCACCTCCACTCAGAACACTACAACTATCACAAATGTCAATCAAGGACCCAAAATCCTTAACAAAAATCATGGGGTAACAACGGATGGGGTAACCGACCAGCCCAAGAGGGTAAATGTTGTTAATACTCCGTCACAAACAAACAACCAACGAAACAACAACTTTACCCCGACAATCAATACAGTGGATTTTAACCATCCACAACAACAACAACAACAACGAAATCCCATACAAGGGCCAAGCCAAAACTCATTTGGTTATCAAAACCAAAGTCAAAACCAGAAACAACAATTCCAAAACTTTAATCCTAATAGGCAACAGTTTGATCAGAATTTTAGGCCACAATAGACACCTAACCAACAAAATAGGAATTACAATCCCAATTCTTATTGTGGTTTCCACAAAATTCGGGGTCACGATACTAGAACGTGTCGTGACTACAATAAATTTATGCAACGCTTGCCAGAAGAACAAAGACAGTTCTTCACAGATTTGTTTTTGGCAGATCCCGTCTCATCATCACCAAATACGCTCGCAGGGGCAGTTTCCCCTCAGAATGCTCCCCTCAAGATCTTTAACGATCCGCTCCCAAATCATGATAGCAATAGGCTGAATCCAACTGGAACAAACAAAGGTGCAATGACGGGAAACAATGATCATGAAGCCTCGACTTCATTAAATCCATCAGTTGCGCCACAGTTAGGAGCTCAACCGAGACCCAAGATAGTCAGTTTGGTAGAATTAGACGCTGAACTACCTATCGAAGCTATAACAAGAACACGAGAGTATTTCTCTCAACCGAGCCCAAGTCATCTGCCAGAAACAGATAAGAGTCAGCAAATAGTAGAAAAACCCGTAGGTGCCTATGATTTAATTAGTGACCTAACAAAGACCTTCTCACACATTTCATTTTTGGACTTACTAAAGAACTCTCCTCCTCACAGAGCTGCTCTTTTAGAAGCATTAGGTCTAGGTCATCTAATTAACATCACTCCACCTCCTGAAACACAAGTAAATCACGTAGATTTTGATATCCACCCTCCGGGGCAGCCGGACAAGGATGTCGAATTCATATTCGAAATAAGTAAAATGCCCACAGATGCTGAGATCGCACGCCGAGGTGATCCAGCCTTACACTTACAAGTATGGGTTTATAATAACTATGTAAAATGGGCAATGGTTGACGATGGGGCCGCAGTTAACATAGTCCCTTTCTCTTTCCTCCAAAAACTTGGATATGGGGAAACAAACTGTTCCACTACTCGAAATACATTGAGAGGCTATGATAGCCTTAAAGCCACTTCGATAGGAACTATAATACTGCCGGTCACCTTAGGGCCCAAAACAATCCTGACTGAGTTTTATATTATAGATCGGGAAACTAATTATAATATGATACTCGGCCGACCATGGATACACCGAATGAAGGCAATCCCTTCTACATTATTTCAAGAAGTAAGATTCTTGCATCTAGGAAAGGTATTTGTAGCCAAAGGCGATCCAAAACCTTTCGATTTGCACCTAGCTGATTTAAAGAAAAGACCAGGGGTGCACTCAGAATTTGAACTTCCAACAAACCAACTTAATAAACCCACTGACCCAAAACCAGAGGAAAAGTTGGTACCTACAACGGATCTTGAAACTACCAGCATAGCCAAAACAATTCCAACCCCTAAAGATAAAACTAAAGAAACAGTATCATTAGGGACTACTGCGAAAATCGTTGAGTTGATAGAACAAGATTCACCAATGTTCTTACCATTTGATTCAGTAGGCATAGGATTTTCCCTAGGTGTTGGTTCCCTTCCAGCAGAGGACCTCTGTATGGTAGAAGTAGAGTGCGCAAACGCAGCAAATGCCCCAACATCTATACTCCCGGCTAAGTATTGGACTCTCCATTTCGATGGAGCTAAATGCCGTTATGGAGCGGGGGCAGGTATAATTCTTACTTCGCCCGAGGAGAAAGTCCTCCCATTCGCTTTTAAGTTAAACTTTGAATGCACAAACAACGGCGCTGAGTACGAAGCCCTCCTCCTTGGCCTCACCTTAGCCAAAAGAATTGGCATTGATAACATCAGAGTCTTGGGAGACTCGCAATTAGTGACAAACCAAGTTTCTGAAGTATATGAAACCAAAGCCGAACACTTGCAACTCTACAAAAAGCCGTATTAGATTTAAGCAAGGCGTTTAACTTCATATCCATTGAAGCAATCCCGCGAGAGAAAAATCTTCTCGCCGATTCAATAGCAACCTCAGCATCACGTTTTACTCCAAGCAATGAATTAGAAGATACCCAGTTCACGGTGTCCATTCGTGATGAACCATTGATAAAAATAATGACAAATCCTCTTTCAAGCGGAAGTGAATCTACCGTCCTAGACCATGTTGATAGTGATGCGGCTACTTTGGATTACTTAAATGCCTATGCAGCACTACATCTCTCCTATCACATGCTAGATTTATCCTTGATTCCACATTCGTCTTCCTACTTCGGAAATCCCGTAACGGATCTTCCCTCACAAATGGAACCTAGCATATACGCAGTAGAAAATGGGGATGATTTAGATTTACCTCCAGCACCACCTGAGTTCGAAGAGGGTAACGCCTCTTTGATCGAAGAAACAATCGATGTCAACATCGGGACAGAAGATGAACCAAGAATATTGAAACTAGGTTCTTCGTTAACCCCAGAAGAAGTGGAAATACATACTCAGATTCTCAAAGAACATCAGAAGGCGTTTGCATTTAATTATAAGGAGATGACAGGAGTCGCACCCCACATTGCGGTGCACAACCTCGTCACTAGATCAGATGCAAAGCCAATTAAACAAAAATCAAGACCCATGAAGCCCAAAGTAGCTCTCATGGTAAAAGAGGAGGTAATAAAACTCCTTCAGGTAGGATTCATCAAGCCAGTTGACTACTCCCAATGGGTATCTAACATCGTTCCCGTTCTCAAGAAGAATGGAAAGATACGCATCTGCATAGATTTTTGAGATATCAACAAAGCGTGTCCTAAGGACGACTTCCCCATCCATAGATGTTATTGTTGATGCAACAGCTGGTTTTGAACTTTTGTCTCTTATGGATGGATTCTCGGGATACAATCAAATCAGAATATCTGAGCAAGATCAAGCTAAAACCACATTTATAACTCCTTGGGGAACCTATTGCTACGCTGTTATGCCATTCGGTCTCAAGAACGCCGGTGCTACGTACCAGCGGGCCATGACATACATATTTCACGATCTAATTCATAAAATCGTGGAATCTTACGTAGATGACTTATTGGCTAAAGCCAAGAAGCGTTGTGACCATCCCGAAGTACTCCGCGTCATTCTTTCACGTCTAATAGAATACGGAGTCACGCTAAATCCAGAGAAATGCGTCTTTGGTGTAACAGGAGGAAAGCTCCTAGGTTACATCATATCATCATGAGGGATTGATGTTGATCCAACCAAAATTTGGGCTGTCCTCGAAATGGTCCCACCTTCGAGTGAATCTGGAATCAGATCATTTCTCGGAAAGCTGGGTGCAATCCGGAGATTTATCCCGGACTTAAGCTTCGCCGTTCATCCAATCAACAATTTACTCAAGAAAGACTATAGCATTGATTGGACTGAAGATTGCAATGAAGCCTTTGATGCAGTTAAGCGTTTCCTTTTATCACCACCTACGCTAATGCCACCTAAGCTAGATCACCCGTTAATTCTATATTCACGAGCTACCAATGTCTCGCTGGCCTGTATGTTGGCCCAAGAAGACGATAACAAGAGAGAACGTGTGATTTATTTCATTAGCCGAACGCTGCTCGACTATGAAACACGCTATACACAGGCAGAACGAGAATGCCTTGCCATAGTCTTTGCTACTAAACGCCTAAGACATTATATGCTGAATCAAGAAACGAAGGTCATGGTAAAAACGGACCATTTACGGACTTTTCTCACACAAGGGTCATTATCTAAAAAGGCTGGACGTTTTATAACCTTAATGGGAGAGTTCGAATTAACATTTGTAAATCAGAAGTCGGTTAAAGGACAAATCATCGCGGATTGGTTAGCTGACAACCCATTAGACGGAGGTGATTTAGTAGATTTAGACTTTCCAGATGAATGCGTATACTACATCGAAACCCGACCCGCTATCTCTGAGTGTCCTTGGTACACTGATATCATTAATTATATCATGGACCATACGTACCCGGAGGCAGTTACACCGCAACAAAGAAGGCGGTTACGCATAATCGTAGCTAAATACGTCATTATAGAGCAGGTGCTCTATCGAAAAGCATTCGATGGAATGCTCCTAAGGTGTGTCGACACAGAAGAGTCCAAGAGGATTCTCCATGAATCCCACAGCGGTATATGTGGAGGCCACTTCGGTGGCCATGCCACCGCTCGAAAAATACATCGAATGGGCTATTTCTGGCCCACTCTAGAACATGACGCGATAGAGTTTGCACGCAGGTGTCATAAGTGCCAAGAATTCTCCCACGAGATCCACATGCCAGCACAAGCTCTACAACCAATCGCAACTCCATGGCCCTTTTCTACATGGGGTCTAGACTTAATAGGGAAATTCTCTCCCTCATCCACAGACGGCCATAATTTTATAATCACGGCCACTGAATATTTTACCAAATGGGTGGAGGCCATGCCTCTTACTACTGTACCTGGTTCTGTGATCGCCAAGTTCATTTTGAACCAAATCATTTGCAGGTACGGTATCCCGCAAATCATTATCTCCGATAATGGAACTTCTTTTAAAAATGAAGAAGTTCACGAACTATGCAGTAAATTTAAGATAAGCCATCATACGGCTTCCTTGTATTATCCCCAAGCCAACGGACAGGCTGAAGCAACAAACAAAACACTGAAAGCCATTCTCCTTAAAACGGTGAAAGAAAACAAGCGAGATTGGCATTTGAAGTTATATCCGGCCTTGTGGGCCCACCGAACCTCAATAAGAACACCAACGGGAGCAACTCCTTTCTCGCTAGTATTTGGGGCAGAAGCAGTTCTCCCGCTTGAGGTCGAAATACCCAGTCTCCGCATTTCACTACAAGGGATTCTGGATGAAGACGCTTACAGAGAAGCACGTCTTTCCCAACTAGAAAGCCTAGATGAAACTAGGTTAGATGCTGAGCAGCGGCATAGAGCTTATGCTGACCGAATGTGCCGGCAGTATAACAAGAAAGTCTATGAACGCGATATATACGAAGGTGATCTAGTTCTAAGACTAGACAGCCGGATCGACAAGAAGACCGGCGAAGGAAGGAAATTCCGGCCCAAATGGTTGGGCCCATACCGAGTCATGAAGGACTACGGAAATGGTGCTTACCTCTTATGTACGCTAGAAGGTGAGGAATTTGGTGAAACAGTCAATTCCCTGCACCTCAAGCGATTCTACGCATAAGCAACTAGCACTGCTTGTATAATTATCTACATTGCATCTTCATATAGATTAAGATCATTTTGTCCACTTGTTTCTTACATAAATTGTGATCAAGGAATCTATTCTCAAAGCAATTCATTACAAACTCGTGATGTTTTTGGCATAAAGCTCTTTAATCATACCTCTCCATCTTCATGTATCATCGAATCATCTCGGAATCTTTTATCAAATAAAATCAGACATGACAAAGTCCTAACGATAACCATACCAAGATCTGCAAGTTTGTTTTCGCTTTGATTTCTTCTTAGGATAGGTGTCTTGCCTATGGTCTGTTCTAGAAGCTTCATGGTGTCACATCTATCCCATATATACATCTCTTTGGAAATAAGCATATACTGACATTTTACTCAAATAAGCAAGTCAAAAAGTGATTAAACAGAAAATTTTATTTTTACACATTTCCTTGCCCCACCAACCTTCGGTGATGAGCTTGCGTCTCTTACTAGTGACGTAGGGTTGGGAAAGGATGGAAATGCCCTTACTCGCCTATGCCTTGCCCACGGTGATAAACCCACGCTTCTTACTAGTAGCATGGGGCAAAGTGTAGGGGGTCCTCTTGACAAAGCAAACGTTAAAAGGTCATAAACAAACAATTCAAACTTTGAGTCAAAAACGAATGAATCAGATGTTCAAAATCCCAAGAGAGTTAAAATCCTAAAAACCCAGATTTTGTCTACTATGTGGCCATCTACGGGTCTAAGTCTGGATAAACCGCAAAGCAAGTTGCATCCAAAACTATGAAGTCATTCGGGTAGAGTAAGCTTGTAGTTTTCAATTTGGTTCCACCAAAGCTTTGTCTGTCTTTCATCACTATCATTTCACCACATTTCATAACTTGTGCCCTTCTTAACTCTTGGTGATGAGCCCTCGCATCTTACTAGTTGCGTGGAGTTAGGAGTGGGGCAAGTTAATCTGTTCATCATACTGGTTATTTTCATCACTTTGCCAAAACAAACATGAGGTATCCAAATTGCTCACAGAAGCTAAAATTCAAAATCACAATATATCTACAATATCATGTATCAGCATCATGAAACACAAAAAGAAAGCAAGCATTTGCATCATCTGTTCTCCATTGCATACATATAAAAAGCATACAAACATACATCGTAGTATACACAAGGAAACTGGAAATAGAAAGGAAAACATGAGTGACAAGCTTTTGATCCAAAAACGAATGCATATATATAAATAATCAATGTTTATATACAATGCCATCATGCTCTAAGCATGGTCAAAATGCTCAAAGAGCCCGTGATATACAAAGAATATATAATACAAAGTACACGAGGGCCAAGAGGCCTCTCAATCCCTACGCGACCCCTCCGAAGGTGCACGCCCACGCCTAGGACTCCGGCTGCGCCGGCGCTCTGAATGTACGGAAGGCTCGGGGTCCTGAGGGGCAGCCGCGGTCTCACCACGAGAATGGCTCCTCATGAGGCGCTCAGCCGTCCTGTAGCCCGCTAACTCTGTGCGGAGGGTCGATACCATCCTGGCCACGTGCCAAACGGGAGCGAAGACATCGGTATGCCTACCGGCTGCTGAGGGCTCCCCGGCATCTACGGATAGCTCCGCGCGGGTCCTATCCATAGGGATCATCAGGGAATCGGTACATACCCTGCGGATCAAATCCCGCCACTCGTCAACAGTCTCTGCAAACAAAGGAGAAAAATGAATTAGAAACCAAGCAAGAGGCTAAAAGATACAAGATAAAAACACAAGGAGAGATGGCAATTAAGACAAATCCTAAATTAAATAAACATTAAAAGGAGAAGGGTAACTCACTCGGATCCCCAGGCATCCAAGATGGGTCACTGGGGCCGGCACCTGCCGCGGATGCCGCTGCCGACTGAGGGGCTGCTCCCGTGGCAGGGGCAACATGTCGCCCTGCAACTGACTCATCCTCTCCGCCATGGCCCTGAGAGAGTGGCTCCTCTGAAACTAGAGTGTCCTTCTCTGCGCTCTGCTCAGCCCTCTCTGCCTGCATAATATCCTGAGTGTCATGCCACTCAGGATCGCTGTCCTCGGTCTCCTCCTCTGTCCCTCCCTCTGTGAGCTCCTCAGAGTCGGAGTCAATATCTATAGGGTCATCGCTACTATGAGCAGGACCCGCAGCAATCTGAAGCAAAGGTGCCCGAGGCGCACCGGCTCTCCCTCTAGCGCGAACTATCCTCCTGGCTGCAATAGGAATGCCAGGAGTGATCGCTGTCCAACCACGGCCTCTAGGCCCCCCTCTGGCCTCGCGGACTGATCTGTAAACTGGCGCCACTGGGGGAAGCATGCCCAAATACGGTAGACCGAACTGCTGAGGAACCCGGCCGAAAGGATGTACCTCTACTCGCCCCACTCGATCAATGAGCTGCCCTGTGGTGGAGCAGGAGATCAGGGTAAGAGTCTCCTCGCCCCATATGCCGGCCATAAGCCGGTACGGTGTCGCCTCCATGTCTGCAGTAGTAAGGGAGGCAACTGGCTGATGAGGTGCTCTGAGCACCGACATATCTGTCCATCTGGCTGCCCTCACAGCCCCAGGATCTGCTACCTCCACACCTCTGCCATAAGGGATAAAGCGCTCATACACCCAACTCATAACTAAAGTCGGGTGGCTCAATGACTGTCCCTGTAAACGGACCACCCTGTATAAATCATGGTAGGTGGTCCCCAGAATATCTGCACCCCAGGCGTATATCCGTCCGTGCCCCTCTATCTGCGCAATGATGGGGGCCCAACAGTATAACAATGTATCCCCTCCCTTGTCCCCGATCAGTCTCGAGGCAAGGATCCCCATGACGGCCTGTCGAAGTACGGGGATAGGCAAAGAAGGAATGGATCGAACTCTCACTCCCTTCTTCGACCCCGTGGAGATAACTGCATCTCCCATATATGCTGCCCACTGTGCAATCTGTGCCCGTGAGCCTGCTGTCTCTAATGTAAGTCTCCGCCCAATGATCGGGACTCCCAGAATGCGGTAGACATCCTCGAGTGTAATGGTCCACTCACCACGGACCCCTGGCAGTCGGAAGGTGTTCCGATCTGCATCCCAATAAGAAAATAAGTCACAAAGGATGTGACTCGATGGTGCAACATGGGGCACGCGCGATATACGCAGTATGCCGGCCCTCTGTAGTGTGTCCTCCTCGTCCTGTGAAAGGGCATCCAGTACCCCTGAGAGCCAATCACACTCTCTCTCCCTGCTCCATCTAATGTACTCCGCTCTCGCCTGCATACACCCAAAAACACACAAAACAGAGCAAGTTAATATCCGAACAACGCCGAGAGAGCCATAAAAACGCGTAGAAATGCAAAAAAATACAAGTGTAATCTCAAATTTAAGTTCTTTTGCATTCTGTGCAAAACCGCCGCCCTGAGCAGGGAGGCGGTTTTGTAACCGCCACCTTTGGCGGTCGTGTAACCACCGCCCTGAACAGGGCGGCGGTCATGTAACCGCCGCCCTGGCCAGGGCGGCGGTCGTGGTCCGAAAACCCACGCGGGTTTTTAATCTTAAAAAGCCTAAAACTAGCAAAAAATGACCATTTGACCTAAAAATGGAGCCTACCCAGTAGGCGCCCCCCCTAGGTGGACCTTTTGAACCTAACATTTTCAAAAATAACCCCCCCATTACGACAAATTTAACATTTCAAATTTAAAGGGGGAAAAACGCAAAATTAAAGAAAACCAACCTGTGATCTAGCAGGGCGGTGTTCCGCACGTGGAGGCATGATCACGATCTCGCTGCGGACGTTTTGACTCTACTCACGCAAGAAACCGTCACCGTGGGTCCCAGAGCTCAAAATCAATCAAATCAACTCGCGCAAATGAATAGGAAAATGGGCCCACTTTCATATATATAGCACCCTGTTTCGTTTTAAAAGACTTTTTCGCAGGTTTGGAGCGCTGATGGAGGTAAGTTCCTATCCCCGCACGAATGGTACGTTCTCATTCCCTATTATTTTAGCGTTTATTTTCCAAGTTATTGTATCTATCTGCACTTGAGTTCTCTTTTCATTTTGCAGGTAGCGGGAATTTCGGATGGCGTCGTTTCAACACACGGACGAGTAAGGTATAACTTCTAACTCCCCATTTCGGGACTGCCATACTCGGACCCACCGTTTTATGCCTCTTCATGGCTAAAACGCTTCTCCGAGGGGGCAATATGTACGTACCCAAAATTGTAAGGTATTGTACTGCCGGAACAGTGTAACAAGTGCCCCAATGATGATACAGGTCTCCTCGCAAGGTGTTCGGGATCCGGAAAAGCCCTCGGAGTATGCGTTAACATCCCGCATGCCCCGCTTAGCCCCCACGCCCTTTGTTTTCCCCTTTTTCCCTCTTTCCTTGGCCTCTTGATCTTCAGTGACGAAACCGCCGCCCTGCAGGGCGGCGGTCTCGTGACCGCCGCCTTGATCAGGGCGGCGGTCCTCAGAGCGGCGGTCCTGCACGTTTTCCAGAACGTTCTTTTGACGCGACTCGCGTGAAATATCACGATTCACCAGCTTTTCCTTGCCGACTTGAGCATGCATTTATGTTTTTGGTCCCCTGGAATAGTGTTTTTCCTTTGTTTATTGTTTAGGAGTTCAGTTTGGTTTTGATTTTTGGGTGATTGAATTCCTATAAATGCATGGCTTGTGCTCAAACAAATGGCCTGGATTTTGAAGACTGATCTTTGCTCTCATCTCCTCATTTTTAGTATTTTAGCTTGTTATTTCATAGTTCATCTGAATTCAGATTGCATCTTTCAGCTGTTGGTAAGCCACATACCCATCTTGTGCAGGCAGTGCTGTCATTTCATCCAATCCTTTTGGTTTGAAGCTTGCCTTTGAATTTCTCTTTGTTTGTGTAGATTTAATTTTCAATTGCTTAGAGTTCTTAGTTCAGTTTTCATTATATGCATGGTTAGTATTGTTCAGCTGTTGGTAAGCCACATATCCAGCTTGTGCAAACAGTGTTGTTGTTTTATCCAATCCATTGGAACAGAATAGCTTAGGAAGCCATTAAAGTTGCAGGTTTTGCTCTTCGAATAGGATAGTTCCAGGTTCTGGTCGCTTCATGTTGCATGACTCGCAGTAAAATCCCGCTAGGAATCGCATAAGCCAAGCTCTGTACTCTTGCGCTGTCCCTCTCCTACTCGCATTTTCGGTCTGCATTCTGAGCTGTCCTTGTCCCAAAATCTACTCCTATCGGTGCTAGCATTACACGCTTTTCTGGATCCACGTGAACACGAAAGAACGAGGAGATCATACTGAGGGGACAAGATCACACACACCATCGGATTCGCCACTGTTCTGCGGAATCCAGGTTTTAACTTTCAAAGTTCTAGTTAGAATCATATCAAATAGAGTAGATAAATTGCTTCATTTCAGTAAATTCTATTCTCGATATTGCCAGGGAAGCTGTGAGGATTGATAGTTTCTGAGAAACTATGATTCACTCCTCACTTCTGAGGTAGGATCGAGAATCTTGCAGATAGATTAGACGAGCTATTTTATTTATTTAGAATAATTCTACAAATCGCACAGGCAAATAACTACACTCGGTTATCTTGTCTGTTTTAAATTATTATTTAATTATTATTTCTAGATACGCTTAAAATAGTTTGCTTTCCTTAAAATTGTTAAAAGATTTCTTAGAAGAATAAAAGTTATATGTTTTAGATTTATTCCACGTAGTTAGAATTTGCTTCGTTACAGTTAGATTTACATTTATTTTGTATGACAATCACGGGACCTCAGGAGCCCAGGGAATATATATTTGAGCCAATCGTGCCTCAACCAAACCTCGTCACAGCAATAGTTGACATAGACCAAAATCTCAGAATACAAGTATTCCGAACAACCACAGATTTACAACTGATCAGTTCTCAATTAAGAGGGTTAAACATAGAAGACGACCAAGCACACACGTTTTGGTCAAACCAACCAAACTACAGATTGCCCTAGGCAAAGCACTCACATGACTGTAGAAGGGTTCGAAAGAGAACAAACCTTTGGTTGTGATCCTTTGGTCCCACAGCCAGGTGCAGGAGACACTCTCACAGACATAGACACCAGTTTAAGGATCCAAGTTGCACGAACGCCTGTGAGATATTCTGAGAAAATCACACAGTTATTGGTCCTAAACATAGAAGCTGAGAAAGCATACGATTACTGGATACTAGGGATTAGAACTTGATTTCGCGTATGACCATAACAGGACCGCAACAACCAAGAGTCTATGGTTGTGATCCACAGATCCCACAGCCCAACGAGTCCACAAGTCAATCAGATATAGACACTAGCCTACGCACCTTGGTATTCAGATCCACTCCACTTCCACCCATCATCATCGAACAATTGTCCTTACTAGATATAGCGGCTAACGAAGCTAGAGAATTCTGGACTAGGCCAGAGAATCGTCCGTAGAGTCAATTGTATTCACCATCCACTATATGACCTTATCAGGAGACATACACGAAACTATCCCAGGTCATTTTCCACGTATTCCACAACCCATAGATCGAATCACGCCAGAGCTCGATATTGATTGGAGCCTTCGAGCAGTCATCCTTGCCGATCGATCTATCACACCAGTCCAAGTTAGAAGGGCCTTCTTTGCCTTAGATTCGCAAATTCCACTAGTGCGTGTCGAAGACATTAGACTGCCTAACTAGTTTGTCTGCATCCCACGCATATTCTACCCCCACCGGCTGTCTCGGCACGACCTCGAGAGGTCGGGTACGCGGAAGAGTCACTTGTAGATTCTCACGCTCGCCTGTCGCTTTTCAAGAATCAGATATGGTTCATCTTTTCAAACTGAGGAGTTAGATCAACCCCCTCGAACGCAACAAACAGAGCCTTCAGGTTCAAACAATAAGACGTTTACCGGAGAATTTGGTTCGTCTCCCCAAATGCTACTTAGACCACAAATTAGTAGGCAATCAGATCCATACCTGGTCTTAGATGATGGACAGTCAATACGTTATCCTAGGAGTGAACAACATTCTCGAGGTATGTACCCACCTATAGGAGGTTTACAAATACAACCCGAGATCTCTTTTCAAGAAAATACCTCTATACCACTGCATATAGGAAATACTCTCGGAGAAACTTGGCAAGATAACAATCAGTTTATGACAGGATATCACGTACCTATACAACACCAGGGTATACAACAAACGCCGCTCAGACAAAACACCGTGACTTCACCAAATGAAGTCATTTCAACGTTAGTAGAAAAAGTGAGAGGGTTAGAACTCGGCTCAAGCAAGTCAAAATTCTCCGTTCATACAAACAGGAAGTTCCAATCCTCCATACCACTCTGGCCAAGTAGATCTCCCTCATAGGAGTAGGCACGTTAGGCATGTCTCCTCAGTATCCACAGTAAACACCAACAAGGCCTACCATCTCTAACACCTATTCCTCCCGGTCTAGTATCAAACAATCCATTACTAGACAATATCCCGTCATACCTTAAACATGTACTCCAAATCACCACAGGGAGATATGTTCTCCTCTCCCGCCCCTGTTTTCTCAAACGCAGGGACTTCCCTATGCCCTTGCCAATACATACTGCTGCACCGTATCAACAACCCATCCCGCCACCACTCCCTCAGCAACCACCATCAATGGTCAAAACCTATGCGATAGGGACTTATTCAGAATATCTGGAAAGGAGCCCTTTATACTTCACCATACGAAGCATCATGCTTCCAAGACCTCTTCCTGATTTACCCAAGTACAAAGGTGAGGGAGATCCAAATGCGTATATCAAAGGTTACGCTACAGCCATATGCGAACTACTCCCTTGGGATGGGGTTGTTGCTAAAATATTCCCCAAAACCTTGGAAGGCATCACTCTTGATTGGTATTATAGGAAATACCTGAGGCTTCCATCCATTCATCTAAATAACTCCTATCAGATTTCATCAAGGCCTTCGACATGAACAAACTGTTAAGAACAGGAATCAGGGGAGTTCCTACACATCAAACAAGAACACAACGAATCTATCGCCCATTTCATCCAGAGGTGGCGTACATTTCTTTATTCATCAGCAAGTGCTCCAAACATGGATCAGATGGAACTATGTGATTTATTCCTTCATTCTCTCAGCAAAGATGTGAAGGAAGAAGTCCAAAAGTTCCCACTAAGAACTTACGATGAAGTACTTGAGAGCGCTCTTCGAAATAGACCAAGCAGCGATAGATAGTGGCCGTAAAACGTATTGTGAACAAATGGGAGGTTAATCACCCCCAATTAGAACACTGCAAATTATCCCACTACCACAAACGTTAATCAAGGACCCAAAATCCTTAACAAAAATCAAGGTGTAATAACGGATGGAGTAACCGACCAGCCCAAGAAGGTAAATGTTGTCAATACTCCATCACAAACAAATAACCGACGGAACAACAACTTTACCCCGACAATCAATACAGTGGATTTTAACCATCCACAACAACAACAACAATGGTGAAATCCTATACTAGGACCGGGGACAAAACTCATTCGGTTATCAAAACCAAAGTCAAAACTAGAAACAGCAAATGCAAAATTTTAATCCTAAAAGGCAACAGTTTGATCAGAATTTTAGGCCACAATATACACCAAACCAACAAAAACAGGAACTCCAATCCCTATTCTTATTGTGGTTTCCACAAAATTCTGGGTCATGATACTAGAACGTGCCATGACTACAATAAATTCATGCAATGCTTTACCAGAAGAACAAAGACAGTTCTTCACATATTTGTTTTTTGGTAGATCACATGTCATCACCACTAAACATGCTAGCAAGAGCAGTTTCCCCTCAGAATGCTCCCCCTCAAGATCTTTAACGATCTGACTTCCAAATCATGATAATAACAATAGGCTTAATCCAACTAGGAACGAACAAGGGTGCAATGACCGGGAAACAATGATCACGAAGCCTCGACTTCACTAAATCCATCAGTTGCACCACATTTGGGAAGCTCAACCGAGACCTAAAGATAGTCAATTTGGTAGAGCTAAGACGCTGATGCTACCTATCGAAGCTATAACAAGAACACGAGAGTATTTCTCTCAACCGAGCCCAAGTCATCTGCCAAAATCAGATAAGAGTCAGCAAATAGTAGAAAAACCCATCGGTGCCTATGATTTAATTAGTGACCTAACAAAGACCTTCTCACACATTTCATTCTCACCATCGGTACGCGGAAGAGTCACTTGTAGATTCTCACGCTCGCCTGTCACTTTTCTGGCGTATAGACACCCCAGAGCCCTCAACAAAATCCTTTCTACTCTGGATTATAGGGTTGATCAGCTGGAGTTCATCTTGGAGAAGATCGCCAAAGTTAAGGAGGAAGCCCTGGATGCAATGCATCAAATGGAGCAGATTGTCCCAAGAATGTCTCTAGGCTTGCTCACTCCTTCTTTCGCCTTAAGAAAGGTTGAGGAAACTATTCCGATCTTCAAGGAGATCGTTTCGTAGGGGCTGGGACCAGAGGTCACGTTCGACGCCGAATCCATCAATAACCTATTGGCTTGTCGTGACTTCATCAGGTACCTGATAGAGGCAGAGAATGATTATTCAAAACTCCCAGAAAAGCTCATAGACGAGCGGGAGACTTGCGAAGCTATCAGCGATCGACACAAGGATCCTTCTGAAGATCAACTTCAACCCATGATTAGCAAGTTCATGGAGTACCGTGCCCAATTCCACATCTCGTCACCTGAGCAGCAAAAACAGGATGCACCCTTTCAGCCACGGGACGACGATGAATAGTTTCCTTCTTCCCGAATTTCTCCTTGTAAATTATCTAAAGTGTGTTGACACAAATGATGACATCATCCATGTTGCACCATGAGATGATGTCATCCACCAAGTTGTGAAAATTCAACAAATGACTTTGTAAGATATTTTGTAGATATTTTGTAATTAGGTGGTTGGTTTGTTTTTACCTTCCTTTCTTCTCCTCTTCTATAAATACTTGAATGCTGGTTGTATTAAAAAAAGTGGACATTTTTTAGATGAAAAATAGAAGTGAGAAGAAAATGCTTTGTACTTTTTGTAACAGAAGAAGACATTAATACAAATATTAAGAATTTGTGTTGAATATGTGTGTTATGGGCATCTGATCTTTCTTATGTCAGATCTATGCATTTATTCTGTTGGATCTACCTCTACTTTTTTGTCATTTGTTCATCAGTATTGCTTTGTGTGTCTATGCAAGTAGGTTCGGCTCTATTTACTACCAGCCCAAAACATAGACCCTCTGACCTTTCTACTTTGGAATTCATTTATTTTCTCCCTTCAGATCCATCTTTCTTCCTTTCCTTCATTCATTTCTGTTCTTCGTCGGAACTACTCTACTGGGATGAGATCCCAACCCCTGAAGGTAGAATATTGTGAGACTTGCACAAGATTCCTACTGGTAGAATAGCAATAAACCAGTTTCACTTTGCTGAATCAAAGAGGGGCTGTGCCCTGCACACTATTGGCTTGTTTATCCATAGATCTGTCCATTCGACAGATTTTCAAACCAACAGTTTTTGGCGACTCTACTGGGGATCGAACAGATCTATCAGATCTATGATGGTGGTGTGTTTAAAAAATTAGTGAAAATCAGAAAAATCACTACCTGTTTGCAAACTTTAACTTTTTGTTAAAAATCCAAATTTTTTGCAAAAGTGACCCAAATTGAAAATTTTCTTCTGAGATCCATAGATCTGGCCTAGTTGGAGATCTTTAGTTCGCCGAGTTTTTATAAAAATCTATATTTTTCCGTAGATCTGAGTTTTGACAGTTTTACAAAAATTTCAAACCCTTGCAAAAAGTCAACTCTGAGATCCGAAAATCAGCTTACTAAGCTCTACCGTCGTTTTATCCTCATTGTTCTTTGTCATTAAAACCGCAATCGGTTTTCAAAAGAGGGATAAAATTTAAATATTTAGAAAAGTACACGTTGCTAGTTTTTGTCAGAAAAACCAGAAAAATAGCAAGTACAAACAAAAAGAATTTTTAAATATGCTCCACAACATCGCAGATCTAGAAGGTACGCTGGCGGGTGAACCATTTACTCGTAACAGGAGAGCTCGTGTAGAAGTCGATCCTACTTTCGATCTGCGTCAAAGGCACAACTTTAGTGTAACACTGGCATGCTTCTCATCACTAAGTTCAGCTAGCCGGTCATCCAGGAGTGTCTCACCTCCACGAAGGAAGCATCTCTCATCAGGAGCCTCCACATCCCTCTACAGCGCCTTGCTGCTTAGCGAAACTGTACTTCCAGCCCGCGTTCTCTTTCCACCCATCCAGATGGCGGTACCATGGGGAAATGCTATGGGTCCCCTGGCCTTGCCACATCCTGTTCACGCGCTCCCACATGGAAATCGAAAGAATTTTCCCAAATTTGACGGAAGTGGGAACCAAAGCACGGATTCAAACATATCTGCATTCATCATGTCATGCAGTATCCTAGATGTGACCCATGAAGATGTGTCTGTTCACCTTTTTCTGGAAACTTTACAAGGGCCCGTAGCAGAATGGTTTCAGCATTTGCCGGCCGGATCTATCACTAGTTGGGCCACCTTGCGGGCTATTTTTGAAGACATGTATAAGCCTTCAAAAGATGCATTTGCATTGTTATCACAAATCACTCACCTGAAGAAAGAGGCCAATGAGACCATGCATGATTTTATCGCCAGGTTCAATGCATTAATCAACCGTGTGCCTATTGCCATGTTGCCAACACTAGAAAATTAGAAGTGTTTCTTCGTGAACGCTATGAGCTCAAAAGTAAGTTTTTTACTTTTGCAAGAACAAGTAGCTACCTTGCCTCTTGCCTAGGCTGCTGCCATTCGGATAGAAGACAACTTGCTTATATCTGGTGAACTAAACCGAGAGTCGTCCAAGTTAAAAACTGTAAATCCTTCTCCCACTACTTCGTCTGACCCGACATTCCAGAAGATGGAAAACAACTTGCTCGCATTAAAGAAGCAGTTAGCTCAGGCTTCTCCAAGCACCTCATACCGAGATATCCCATGGAGGAATTTTGTTTCCAACAATGTTCCACAAAGGCCGCGCCTACCTGTAACTGCTCCGCGGCTGGTGCTTGAGGCTCCTCCGGTCAATGCTCTAGTCGAGATTGAAGAAGAGGAGCAAAATTATGAAGAACCTTCGTCTCAAGGTGAAGATGATCAAGATGTCGGTGAACCGACTGGCGACTCTACTATCGGTATATGGAATTTGATGAGGAAGAATCTGACGAAGAAGAAGGTACCCAGGGATATGCAAGCGGCCAATCATATGCTGTTTTTACCCGCTCACAAGGAAAAGAAGCAGAGGTTGCTACCAATGCACAGAAAGAGAAGGCTACGTCATGCACGCCTCCAACCATTGCTAAAAGAGGTAATCCTCTTCCTTCTCATCCCCCTGTTAAGTCTTTTACAAAGAAACCTTTTCCTCCCATGTCTCCTCCAAATCAGCCTTATTCCATTTCCATGAAGACCAGTAATCCTACCCTACCATCATGAAATGAGGGACTCATTCCTCCATTAACGCAACCCTTGGCCGCATTTGACATAATTGACCACGTTAAAAAGACCAAGATTCAAATGTCTGAAGCTGAATACCTTCAGTCAAACCCCGAACAACTTGTAAGGTTGACTGAATACATCCAAAGTCAAGCTGTTATATCTCCCCAGATCTCCCTAAAATGAATCCTTTCCACTCCTCCTGCATCCCACATAAATGTTGCTTCGACTTCTGCATCAGGAAAGATAGATCCTTTCTATCTCTCCCTCCTGATCAACGGCCACACATTAAGCAACTGCATAATTGATTCTGGAGCTTCCGATAATGTCATGCCAGAAAAAGTCACCCATGCTCTGGGCTTCACCCTTACCAAGCCTTTCGATCGATGTTATTCCTTGCAAACCAAGCAAGTTCCGCTGATTGGTCAGATCAAGGACGCGTAATTTGCATTTGCAGCATTCCCAGAGAAAAGGGTAAAAATGACCATCCTTGTTGCCGATATTCCAGCAGCCTATGGAATTCTGCTGGGAAGGAGTTTTTGCAGTGAAGTTGGTGGGGAGATTCATATGGACTGGTCTAAGGCTAGAATCCCTGTCAAAGGTGTAATGCAAACTTTGGAACCTGAATCGCAGAAGAAGTACCTGGTTACTAACTCTGAGGATCCCAAAGCCCAAATTATTTTTGAATCATCAGGGATGGGAAACTATTTCTTGTCTACCGAGTCTAATAAAATGGACATCCTCATCCAAGAAGGGGATCTTAACAAGATCTAGACTTTGCAGTTTGATGGCAGCTGCGCAACTAGTGGATGTGGTGCCAGAGCCATGCTAATATCTCCCAAAGGGGAGGTTATTCCTCTCTCTTTCAAGTTACAATTTTTCAATACAAATAATACTGCTGAGTTTGAATCTCTGCTACTTGGCATGCAAGCCGCAAAGGAAAGAGGGATCAAAAATCTGAAAGTACAAGGTGATGCAGAGCTAGTCGTGAATCAAGTTAAGAGGATATATCAAGTGAAGAATGAGAGGCTCAGGCATTACCGCAACGCGGTGTGGGACAACATCGAGGAATTTGACGCTTTTTCAATAGAATCTATTCCAAGAGCTCAGAATGACATGGCCGATTCATTGGCCGTTTCAGCGTCCCTCATGCTCCCTCACCTAGGTTTGAAAATAGACAAATATACCATTGAGGTGGTTTTCCGTCCAAGCGTGCCAGAAAATTCTCAGCATTGGCAAGTATTCAATAATGAAAATCAACTCATTGCCTTTCTAGAAAAGGCAAAAAAATTTAGTGAGCTTCATTTTGAAGGATCCACTTCTACATGCCGTGAATCAGTTACCGATCAAGATGAAGAATCGAAAGGAGGAGACGGCATATGTCAGCTCAAAGGAAGTAAAATCCCAAAAGTCCTAGTTTCTTTAGAGTGGTTGTTCGACAGAAATGATTGTTTTGTAAAAAATAAAAGGCGAGATGATACTGGCTCCTCCCCAGAAACCGAACCGGTTAATTTAGGTTCGGTAGAACATCTGCAGTTTATGAACGTTGGAAAATGTTGCACACCTGAAGAGAAGCGGAAGTTTGTCAAACTGCTGAAAAAATACATGGATGTATTGGCATGGTCCTACACTGATCTAAAGTCTTTCAAGCCAAAGGACGTCTAGCATGATATCCCATTGAAAGAAGACATCAAACCCTTTCGCCAGAAGCAGAGGCACTATAACCCTAAGATCTCATGTACTATCCAGGCTGAAATTCAGAAAATGCTGGATGCGAGAATCATTTTTCCTATCCATCACAGTACTTGGGTGACAAACATTGTGTCCGTGCGCAAGAAGAATGGTGAAATACACATATGCGTAGATTTTCAAAACCTGAATCAGGCGTCCTTGAAGGACTACCCACTTCCTATAATGGATCAAGTTCTACAAGCAGTAACTAGATCAGAAATGTTATCCATGCTTGATGGTTTTTCAGGCTACAATCAAATTGAAGTCTCACCTGAAGACCAATTTAAAACAACATTCACTACCCCCTGGGGCACTTTCGCCTATACCAGGATGCCTTTTGGCTTGACCAATGATGGCGCCACCTTTCAGTGGGCCATGGACCTCGCATTCAAAGGTATGATGGGGAAGGTCATCGTAGTCTACTTAGATGACTTAATTGTGTTCTCTAAACAACGAAATGATCATTGTGATCATCTGGAGCAAGTATTGGCCAGATGCCGAGAGCATGGGATTTCCCTGAACCCAAAAAAGTCTGTTTTTGGAGTCACAGAAGGAAAGTTTCTAGGACATGTTAGCAAAGAAGGAACGAAGATAGATACTGAAAGAGTTAAGGCTATTCAGATCCTTACTTTTCCTACAAGCAAGACTAGCGTTCACTCTTTTTTCGGAAAGGTGAACTTTCTCAGGCACTTTTTTTTCCGATTTTGCTGAAAAGACTCGTCATATATTAGACATGATGAAAGTGTCACCAACTTTCTAATGGAGTGAAGAAGGGAATAGGTCATTCGAAGAAATAAAAGCTTCTGTTGCTCACGCGCCAGTCCTGGTATGCCCCAAATTCTCCAAGGATTTTATCATGAATAGCTATGCATCTGAGCATACTGTTTCTGCCATCTTGATGCAAAAGAATTTTGAGAATGTTGATTCCCCAATTGCATTCATGAGCTCTCCCCTTAAGCCTCACGAATTAAAAATGTCTCAGTTGGAAAAGCATGCATTTTCCATTGTCAAAGTAGTCAAGAGCTTCAGGTATTACATTTTAAACTCTCATACAATGGTGCTGGTCCCTGACACGGCAGTCAAGTCAATTTTAACTCAACAGGAGTTAGGAATCTTGCGAGGAAATTGGATTGCAAAGGTCCAGGAATATGATCTAGATATAAAACCAACCAAGTTGGTAAGAGGCAAGGGCCTATGTCAACTTATGGCCGAAAACCAGGGGTCACAAGTTTCCAGAGGAAAAGATGATTGCACCAATGAAGCACTAAGCCAGTTGGAGAAGCCCAATTCACTACCCATGGTTCTATTTGTCGCAACCAGTGATGAGTGGTATTCTGATATCACTTTCTTTCTCACCTATGGCGAGTGCACATCCCATCTAACTACAAAAGAGAAGCGCACTAGAAATCTCAGAGTAGCCAGATATGTCATCTAGGATAATGGCTTATACAAACGTGGAATAGATGGAATCTTCTTGCGATGTGTTGAAAAACCACAACAGACAAAGTTACTTCAGAGTTTTCATGATTCAGCCTGTGGTGGTCATTTCTCTTCTTTCGTGACGACACACAAGATCATCTGGGCCAGGTACTATTGGCCAAAACTTTTCCAAGATACAGCTACCTAGGTAGCAAAGTGTGAGCCTTGCCAGCAGTTCGTCCGCAAGCCCAAGTTGGCTGCTTTTCCCCTCAGGCAGGTCATTGTTGACGAACCATTCAAGCAGTGGGGAATTGATTTTATTGGTGCACTCAATCCCCAATCGAGTGCTGGACATAGTTATGTCCTGACAGCAACAGATTACTTCACCAAGTGGGTGGAAGCCATACCTGTTAAACATGCCACTTCCGAGGTTGTTTGCAGTTTCATCAAAGAGAATATTATTGTCAGGTTTGGCGTTCCGAAAGAGATTTTTGCTGATAACGCTTCCAACTTCTCCTCATGAGAAGTTGTTGGTTTTTGCTATGAATACGGGATAACTTTATCTCACGCATCAGATTATTATCCTCAGGGAAATGGTCAGGAAAAATCCAGTAATAAAAATTTGGTGACCATCATACGAAAGTTAGTGGATGAAAATCAACGAATGTGGCACAAATCCTTATACGACGCTTTGTGGGTGGACCGCATTACTCCCAAGAGGTCTCTCAGCATGTAACCTTTTCAAGTGTTATATGGCACTGATGCCAAGCTTCCTATTTCTATGGAGCTCCCTGCTCTGCGCTTGGCACGAGCAATCAAAGATGAGACTTTCCAAAATTCTCTTGAGAAAAGGATCATGTATCCAGCCAAGCTTGAAGAAAAGAGAGTAAGAGTGGTCGACAGGATCACCGAACATCAGAATCAAGTCAAAATATTTTTCGATAAAAAAGCTAAGCAAAGAGAGTTCCAGGTGGGAGACCTCATCCTTTTGTGGGACAAGCGAAGAGAGCCGAACGACATGCATGGAAAATTTGATTCTCTATGGAGAGGGCCTTTCAAGATCAAGTAGCTCAACGGGGAGAATAACTTCTATCTCTCGTATTTGGACGGAACTGAGCTCCCACTTCCCTATAGCGGGTAACATCTGAAAATCTTCAGGAAGTAGAGCTTGCTCTCTTCTTTGTACAATTTGCTTCAGTTGTGTGTTTGTTTTTGTTGGTTGTGTGTTTCCCTTTCCGGTCACCCTTTTTTTTTACTCTGTTACCCAATGGATAGGCACATGAAGATCTGGGATTCTCTACCCCTGAGGTTTGCTCAGAGATAGTCCCCAGAAAGAGCCAGTTGTTATCCCGTAAAATTGGCAAGGGAAATTTTACGGATAACCCTACCAAAATTTTATTCTGGTCCCTCGTCAAGGACCCCTCTACATTTCAAACGTTGCAAAATCCCTTCCCGGGAAATCTGGTTTTCCGAACTTAGCCATTCTTGGTCTTTTTTGGTCGGGCGCACATAATGTCTATGCAACATAAAGTGTTCATGCACCCCCTTTAAATCCTTTGGCGCACGGTTTGACGTGTCGACACACCTTTTGGTGCGCCTTACCATGTTGTGCCTTTCTTGCATGCGCCAAGGCACATGCGCCCTCATGTCAACAATACTTCTGTTGTGCCACGTTTTGGTGCGCCAAGGGCGCACATATTTCTGTGTTGACAACACTTTTGGTGCACCAAAGGCACACATAACTTCGTGTTGGCAGGTCTTTTGGTGCGCCAAAGGGCGCATCCTTTCCATTTTCGACAGGCATTTTTGCGCGCCACTTGAAAAAGTGGTTGGCGCATTTATTACCACCTTGCCTATATATATAGACGCATCTGCGCTGTCATTTTCACTAGCTAATCACGTGTTTTTCTCTTCCCTTTGTACCTGTCAGCGCACCTGCCCTGTCGTTTTTGAATCACTTCGTGGACCCGGTTTCACACTTCTCCATTATATAATCCGGGTAAGAGGTCCCTATTGCTCTTGCGCTGTGTTTTGTTTTTTGGCTGCTTGATGGTGTGGATTGGGTTAAATAAGGCTGTGAAACCATGAACTTCCCCCCCTACTGTTTCTTCTATTCTTCCACATGCATTTCCCCCTCTTTCCAGATCTGCTGGTAAAGGGGACTCTGTCTAGAAAGATTGCTTCAAACTCTTTGATTAAGCTTCTCCATCACCCAAAGACATCCTGCAAAATAAGTTTAAATGCATGTAACCCCTCAGGAGAAAGGATCAAGGCTTGAAAAAAGGACACTGTCATTTCCTCTTTTGGCGCATCTGCCACCCCTGCAACATGATATACAGTCACGCCAATGGCGCATGTACCATGCCTGTTACATAAAGAATAGCTGCGCCCTCAAGGCGCACTTCCCTTGCTTGTTGCAACCACTTTTCTTGCGCCCTCTTGGCGCACCAAACTCATATGTTGCATTATTAAAACTCGTGCCATTAGCACACCCTGCATCCATGTAACACTAATTTTATATGTGCCAAGTACAACTGTTAAAAAAGGCGCAGGCGCATCCATTGTTACAACAACATTATGTTATGCATACCTTCCATGCGCCGCACCAAGTTCCCCTCTGGCGCATGAAAAAATGATGTTACATGCATTAAAATTGTGCCCTTTGGCGCATCCTGTACCCGTGTAACATGAAAAATATCAGCGCCCATTATAAAATGCATACATATGGTGCTGACGCAACCCCGCTTGCAATAACAACAAAATGTCATATGCAGTATCCATTCGCCCTGTGCCCTTTGGCGCTATCTTGTCCCCTGTAACACCATCTTCCTGTGTCCCATACTATTTAGCCCTGAAACCTGCAGTATTCATGTGCCCTGTGCCCTGAGGCCTTAAAATCACTAACTCTTCCTTCTGTCAACACTTTAATGGAAGATCAAACAGCTGATATGACTTTCTTGCGTTGGGTTTCAGTTCTTCTTCTTGCAGATCAGCAACTGAGTTCAGCGTTACATATGTCAACATCAAGCAAGAAACCCACAAAATCTAAGGGCAAGGCCAAGCTCACAGAAGAAGAAATGAAGTACAAATATCAGAGGGTCAGGATGCCCAAATCCCAAGCAGAGTGTGACCTAGATATCAGAGATTTAGAACTTGGTCACATTGATATGGAGGATTTCTGGGCCAGAACCCGGAAGGTCACAGGAAGTCCGTGGATGGACAAACTGGTAGGCAGTGGCTTGCATTTTGCTGGAGGGATCCCAGTCAGTGCAGTGAACAATGAGTTCATGATGGTAGTAGCCCGCTGCTACAACAAAGACACCAGGTGTGTCCATAATGAGAAAGGCGAGGTTGTGATCAACCTCACTGCCTGGCACTTTGAGATAATTCTTGGCAATACCCACCACCGGCACTTTGTGGCCGTAAGCCAGGAAGATTGTATCAAGGCTTGGGATGACAACGAGGATCAGTGTATGCAGCTGATGAATGAAGTATACCTGAAGAATAAAAAGGTATTAACCAGATGGCCACAAATCATTCATCGCAGTGACTTTTCAGAGGAACTCAGTGATACAATCACGTTCTTGAGAAGACTATTTGGGCTCCCTGATGCCCATTACTTTCACAAGTGGATGCTACGATACTTAGAAACGATGAACAAAAATGTGCACGATCAATGCTTTGAGTGGGTGAAGATCATAAGCAGCACAATATCTGAGCAGCTCCAAAAACTTACCACAACGGGGAAGTTCTATATGAACTCCTACGTAGTCTATTCTGCAGCTTCAGAAAGAGACTATCCAGATTTAATGCGGTGCGGGGTTTGGCCCCAAGTCAAGATATATGAATATTATCCAGAACTGGAGCTGGAAAATAGCATCCCCCAGTTCACAAAGATCAACGATGCCTTCTTCTACAGCATCATATGCCTTTTGAGGCCAAATATGACTCACGGTCGTATGAATAAGAGTATCATCGCAGCCACAGAGAAATGGGGGGCGTTGTTCACTCAGTTCCCCACCTTCACTTATCTGAGGGCAGCTAAATTCTTGGGGGAACCGACCAAACTGCCGAGATATGCCGGCCCCAAGTTGATCCTGTTGGAGCTGTCAAGACAGCTTATCACCTACCACGAGAAGTGTCTCAAGAGAAAGAAGGGAGGAATTCCTTTCCCCCTCATAGTGGGTAGGTATACTTGTCTCTCTCACCACAAGGCGAAGGACATGTTTGCAGAACTGGAGCTACTAAATCTAAAACATAACTTCCTAGCAAGGCCCAATTTCGACCCAAGAAATTGTCTCCCCAGGGCTAAAATCGATCTGATCCACATCCCTCAGATCGAGGATATTTACATCGACTTATATCATGAGGTCGAGCTCAGGAGGAAGGATCATTCCCGCTTAGCCTTGGCCGAAATCATCCAGTACGGTGTGGCCATCATCCCAAAAGACTACCAAACTACTGAGCAATAAGTTGATGAAGTATATCTTGACACGGGTGGGGATGATTGGCCTTTCACGGTGATCGACAGAAACAAAGCTCTTCAAACAATAGAGGAGAGGGTCAAGGAAACTCTGTGAAGAACAGAGCATTGGTGCCGAATGAATGTTCTCATCTACCTTGGAGTTGATTTCACCACATCTCCATTGGGCAACGCACCTCCTTGGTCAAAACAACTACTAAAGGGCAAGGGAAAAGGAAAAGAGGGTGAATCCGGATCCACCCAAGAGGAAGCTCCTGAAATTCCTCCTTCCGCTTCATAAGAACGGGTTGTAATCCTGGAAAGCTTAGAAGAAGAAGCAGCGGAAGATGCTCCGATAAGCACACCCACTCAGGATGTCACCACTACTATAACTATTGAGGTCCCTTCTATCCCTTCTCCTTCTCCTCCTTCCCCTCCTCAAGTGACCCAAGCGACCATTCCTTTGGTCATGTCCTCTCCCCCATCTTCTACCGTTCCCCCTTCCTCATCATCCATCTTCTCTTCTCTCGCGGAGCTGTCCCCCTCCATTTCTTCCCTCATCTCTGAGCTCCCTTCCATTCCCATGTCTTCCTCCCCTGCAGTTTCCCTTCCCCCCGTGAGCACTTCCTCGGCCTCCCTCTCAATGCCACCTCCAAGTGTCTCCACGTATTTCCCTTCTACTACTGTAGCTGCCCCCTTCTCTATTTCTGGCCCTTCTCCCATAAGTCCAGCATGGATCTCTCAGCACCTGAACCAACAGAAGAGGAAAGTTCCCATCGCACCGATGGACTTTTCTGTCATCCCATCAAAGGGGACCAAGAAGCAAAAGCCTTTAACCCGCTTCTCTCAGAGTGCATTAGGAGAGAGAGTAATGGAGATTGCATACCCCAATCCCTTGAAGGATAAAAAAGATCTATCTTCGACAGATTACACAGTGACTCAAGTCATGATGGGGACATCTTCAGAAAGCCTGCAAGGAGAGGCCCTATCTGTAGTTGACGCCCTTTGCAAAAAGCTCCAAGAAGCAAAGGAAGAGAAAAGGCTGTTAAAGGAGAAAAATAAACATCTTCTCCACGCCTTGCAGAAAATGGGTAGTGCACCTCCTACAATTGCCACCAAAACTCCTGGGCCTCTGAGCCAGGACAAGATTAATGAATATACCAAAATCGGCGAGTAGGGCATGGCAGTTTCCGCATGGAGGAACCAAATCCTCAAGGAAAGCGAGCGAGTGATCGCTAAGTTCACCGGTTTGTACCAGAATATCAATCAGACGAACAAAGAACTCCAGGCGATAGCAGGACCCATCTCCAAAGAGCTAGATCATGCCAGGATGCAGCATGAGACCTTTCAAAATATGCTCGACTGTTCAGTCAAAGATCTAGTCAAGTTTGGCGTCTTTGGACACCCCAGAGCCCTCAACAAAATCCTTTCTACTCTAGATTATCGGGTTGATCAGTTGGAGTTCGTCCTGGAGAAGATTGACAAAGTTAAGGAGGAAGCCCTGGATGCAATGCATCAAATGGAGTAGATTGTCCTAAGAATGTCTCCAGGCTTACTCACTCATTCTTTCTCCTTAAGAAAGGTTGAGGAAACTATTTAGATCTTCAAGGAGATCATTTCGCAGGGGCTGGGACCAGAGGTCACGTTCGACGCCGAATCCATCAATAACCTATTGGCTTATCATGACTTCATCGGGTACCTGATAGAGGCAGAGAATGATTATTCGAAACTCCCAGAAAAGCTCATAGACAAGCGGGAGACTTGCGAAGCTATCAGTGATTGACACAAGGATCCTTCCGAAGATCAACTTCAACCCATGATTAGCAAGTTCATGGAGTACCGTGCCCAATTCCACATCTCGTCGCTTGAGCTTCAAAAGAAGGATGCACCCTTTGAGCCGCGGGACGACGACGAATAGTTTCCTTCTTCCCGACTTTCTCCTTGTAAATTATCTAAAGTGTGTTGACACAAATGATGACATCATCCATGTTGCACCATGAGATGATGTCATCCACCAAGTTGTCAAAAGTCAGCAAATGGATTTGTAAGATATTTTGTAGATATTTTGTAATTAGGTGGTTGGTTTGTTTTTTCCTTCCTTTCTTCTCCTCTTCTATAAATACTTGAATTCTAGTTTTATTTAAAAAAGTGGACTTTTTTAGATGAAAAATAGAAGTGAGAAGAAAAGGCTTTGTACTTTTTGTAACAGAAGAAGACATTAATACAAATATTAAGACTTTGTGCTGAATATGTGTGTTATGGGCATCTGATCTTTCTTATGTCAGATCTATGCGTTTATTCTATTGGATCTACCTCTAATTTTTTGTCATTTGTTCATCAGTATTGCTTTGTTTGTCTATGCAAGTAGGTTCGGCTTTGTTTACTACCAACCCAAAACATAGACCCTCTGACCTTTCTACTTTGGAATTCATTTCTTTTCTCCCTTCAGATCCATCTTTCTTCCTTTCCTTCCTTCATTCCTTTCTGTTCTTTGTCGGAACTACTCTACTGGGATGAGATCCCAACCCCTGAAGGCAGAATATTGTGATACTTGCACAAGATTCATGCTGGTAGAATAGCAATAAACTAGTTTCACTTTGCTGACTCAAAGAGGGGTTGTGCCCTGCACACTGTTGGCTCATTTATCCATAGATCTGTCCATTCAACATATTTTCAAACCAACAAACTTAAATGCTGATTAGTCCTTGGTGGTTGAAGAAGTGTTTGGGCTCCTTAATTTCAAATTTCCTCTCTTTTCTCTTCTTATTATATATATGTAACTAATTTTTATTGTAATGTATCCTTCTCCATTTTTTCAAAGGCACCGTGCTAAAATGGTGTCCCAAACAAATGTGAGTTGTGGACTTGTGTTTTGGAGATTACAATGCTCTCAATACCTCCCAATTGGATGTAACATAATATTTATATTATGGAGAAATTAAATCTATACATTGTATCTCTTCTCTTTCTTTTGTTTATATTTGGTTGTGTTCCTTACCTCTTTGTTCTCTCATTTTATGCCATGTATGAGTTATACTTGCATGTTTTCCTTTTCCTTGTGTTTGCAATGTGTGGAATGAGTAGATGTGCTTGTTTTGGATATGTGGCACACTTTCTTGCCCTCTCCTACCTTCATTTATTTCTAATTTCTCCCTCATGGATATTGATCCCCATTTTCTTGGTGCTATCACCTCTTTTATGGCTTAGGATTCCATTTCCATGCATCTCTCTCTTCCCTTGGTTCTTTGGAGTGGCATAATAGGATTAGATAGTTGCATTTCCAACTATAGGAGTAGTTTAGAATTAGGAATAGGTAGAGAAAAAATAATTCTCTGGACATCTGTCTCAAGTAGGAAGTCCCACAATTTGGAGACAGTCCCATGTTACCCAAAAACACCTATTTCTCATCCATTCATTTATGAGAAATCAGAGGGTGTTGTTTTTGGTGATAACAGTTCAGGCATGCTTGATGGGAAAAATATGAAGAAGTTTACATTTCCATTTTCCAAGTTTGATGTGTTCTTGGTAAATATGGAGGCAAGCTATAAGAACATCTGGTGATTCCATTGTTCCCAACAACCCATATTTTACAATTAGCAAACCATTTCCTTTATCTCCATCATTTCATTTCTCTTTCCCATGAATTTATGCATTCACGACTTCATTTCCTCATTTTTATCACTTTCAGTAGCAGTATTATTTGAATTCACCTCCATCCTTCAAAAATCCTTCTTCAAGCTGCTATAACACACCTCTAGATGAATTTTATGAACAAAATCATATTGAGAATGCATGTTCTTATGAGCCAAATGTATACTTTTGAGACCATTCTACACTTGAAGATGATTTTGAAGGGAAAGTTCAAAGAATGAAGTAGAACTTGTAGGTTGTCAAGGAGAAACTACAAATTTTGCAAGCTAAACAACATGGTTTTAGGAATCCTTGTCTAGGGGAGGTCCTCTACCTAGTTGGTTTAGACCACAAAAAAGGTTGAGGTAACGAGTGATTCCTTCATTCAAAAGGTTAACTTTATTGCATCATTACAAGAATTAGAGGCTAATAAATCTAAGGTTGAAAAAACTTTTCAATGGGGCGTTTCTAAATTTTTTCCATATTATCATTCAATTGCCATTCTTTATCAACCACCGCAGCCCAAGGTCAAAATTCCTAGCTTTCTCAAATCTTCTCCTTCCATATCCTCTCCTCCATAAGAAGATTTCACATCTCCCCCTTCATTAGAAACATTGAAAAATCCTGTTGAAGCCCAACCTACACATCCTATTGCATTCCCAAATTCATTTGGAGAATAAACAAATCAAAAAATCAGTCAAGGAGGGCATCCATTTGAAGAAACCTGTAGAGAAAAACTATTGTAAAATTTGTAGGACCGGGCTTCAAAATTTGAATCCAGTCAAATGCCACAACTAGTTAAACCTTCATTGGAGGCTGGGAGTGAAGAGAACATGAAGGATTCTGTTTATTTATTTTCAGAATAATCAACAATGAAGGATGATAAATCATATTTTAAAGACTTGGATGAAGAAGAGATCATTGAAATATTCTTGCTTTCTTTTAACAGTAATAATTCAGTTATATCTTTTCCTCCATCCTTTGTGAAATCTATTTTTTATGAACTTGTCATGGAGGAGAACATTCAAAAAATATCCTGTTGAAATAAATCCTCATGAGGAGATAAAGGGTGAGTTTTATCTTTCAAACTTTATGCTTGAGGAAAAGGAGGAGGATGAAAACATTGCAGAATCAGCCATCATAGAAAGAACAAAGTTGTTTGCAATATCAAAATAGAGTTTTAATCACCTTGCAAGCATCTCTAATGAGGAAAAAACTATGTCTACCAGCACCATTGATGGAGTTGAGTGCAAAAAAAGCGGGAATTTTTAGAGGATCAACCCATGCCCAATAAGATATCTGGCTATTTTAGAGCCACCGAAGGAGTTGTAATCGGTCATGCTCATTTTAACACCTTAACACCTTAAAAGAAATGCAAAACAACTTGAGGAGGTATTCATTTTGGTTTTTGTTGATACTTTGTGGAATGAGGTGGGAAAATAGTTTCAAGACAAATTTTCACTCTTAGTAAAGACCATGTTCAGTGCTAAATCAATTACATGGTCTAAATTTTTAAGGAGAGGAAGCTACTTCTCCTAGCTTGTTTCCAATTTTATTTATCTTCCTTTGCCTCTGGTTAGATTAGGGTAGTGTAGGTCTACTTTTAGTAAAAGAAGTGTTTGTGAGCACTCTACATGTTTCTTGGAACATGTATGACTTTCCATTTTGTATATAGCTTTTGTGGGCCCTTTTTGTTTTTACATAGTTTATTCTAAAGTAAGTTCCATGGCAGATTCAAGTCTTTTGGTCCAGTTCAAAATATTTTTCCACTCTCATTAAGGACCAAATGCTTTAGATTCTCCAACCTTGGCAATAAATCAGATTGTGGGGGGAAAATAAAAATAAAATCAGTGTTCTCCATGCTCAATTTCCATGGTGAATCAGAAGATTTTGGGCTAGTTTCAAACTTTATTCAAAGCTCAAAAAGATCAGCTTCAAATTAGTGTTAAGTTTATGCGGGTTCAGGGACAAAAGTAAATGTTTGAGATCAATGTTTTCTTCATGACTCCATGTCGAATGGATGCTTCAAGGCTACTAGTTTTCATCATCTAGTAGGCATATGTCCTTTGGAGGTCACCAAAATGATCTCACACTTCATTTTTGGAAATTGGTATTGATTTCCTCTTGAAGTGCTTCTATTTTTAGTTTTTTTTTAGTTTTAGGGACTTAGGAACCTTTGAATCCATACAAACCATGTTTACTTATCATATTTGGGTTCACTTTTCTCTAAAAACTCCTTCACTTACCTGGAAGAATCCTCTTTATCCCAAAAATCTGAAAAAATCCTTCAAAGTTTGCAAGTTTGCATATTTCGGGGACCTGGGGAGATTTTTGCATTTTTAAACATTTCAGGGGCTTGGGGAATTTTTTTTGCACGTTTGCATATTTTAGGGACCTAGTAAATTTTTACATATTTCAGCCCTGGGGATATTTTTTGCATGTTCGTAGTTATCAATTTATAATCTTCAAATGCTTGCTTTTGACCCAGGTCACCAAATGAGACAAAATTTATACCGTTGGAAAATTCTTGAAGAGTACTACATGATTAATATATTTTTGGGCCATATTAAAGTGATTTATTAGTGAAAAATTACAAAAATGAACTTGGGGCATTTTCAAGTATGGCCTCTGCAAAAAATTGATGATGCCCATGTTGGGTTTGCAAACTTAAATGCTGATTGGTCATTGATGGTTGAAGAAGTGGCTGGGATCCTTAATTTTGAATTTTATCTCTCTCATCTTCTTCTTATTCTATATATGCAACTCATTTTTATTGTAATGTATCCTTCTCCATTTTTGCAAAGGCATTATGCCAAAATGATGTCCCAAACAAATGTGAGTTGCAAACCTGTATTTTGGAGCTTGCAATGCTCTCAATCCCTCTTAGATAGATGAACTAGACTATGTATACTCTAGAGAAATTAAATTTGGACATTTTGGATCTTCTCTTCCATTTTCTTATATTTGTTTGTGTCCCTTACCTCTTACTTCTCTTATTTTCTATTGTGTATGAGTTATACTTACAGATTTTCCTTGTCCTTGTGTTTACAATATGTGGAATGGGTACATGTGCTTGTTTTGAATTTTTGGTACAATTGCATGCCCTCTCCGACATTAATTTATTTCTCATTTCTCCCTCATGGAGATTGATCCCCTTTTTCTTGGTGCTATCACCTCTTTCATTGCTTAGGATTTCATTTCCATGCATTTCTCCCTTCCCTTGGTCCTTTGGAGTGGTATAATAGTATTAGATAATTGCAATTCCAGCTGTAGGAGTAGTTTAACATTATGAATAGGTAGAGAAACTATCCTTCTATGGAGGTGTGTCTCAATTAACAATTCCCTTAACTTGGAGAAAGTTCCATGTTACCCAAAAACACTGATATCTCATCCATTTAATCATGAAAAATTAGAGGGTGCTATTTTTTGGTGATAGTAGTTTCTTGAATAGGGTAAGCATAAGAGGAGCGAGGGATCATTCCTAGTGTGCCATACCCTAAGAGAATGTCACTCGTGTTAGAATTTTATGAATATCCTAGTTTTCATGATTTTTCAAGGTATTATTTAAACAATACAGTCCTACACAAAATGAATTAGTAGTTTTCTTGCAAAGAAATTATGATGTAAAAATGAAACAAAATTCACTGTTTTCAATTCTTAAGATCACCTAAGAGGGTACGAAAGAATAAAATGCATGGTTCATTTGATTAGTTTAGATTAGATTAGATAAATATTGAAATCAAAAAAAGTGTTTAGATCTTTTATTTATGAAAACCTACTTGAAAAGGGTTGAAAATAGTGCTAAAATAGTAATCAGAAATGAGCTAACATGATGGAAAGTTAGAAAATTAGAAAAAATATGTTTATATAATTGCACATGCAATTAGGTGCATTAACATGAGTGTTAATGATAGTACACTCAAGTAGATACACTAGAGTGACTACTTACGGTAGCGCAATCAAGTAGATGCACTAGCGTGATAAATAACTTTCCTGGTTTAGAATGGTTATGGTAGCAAATGTAGTGATACGCTAACATGTGTAAAAAGATAGTTGATAGACAATGTAAAAATAACACATGTAGTGTAGAAACCAATTCTTGGTATAGTGCCCCTTCGTCATCTCACATCCATTCAACTCTCGCTCTCGCTTTTCTTTTTCTTAAATTTAAATAAAATCCAACCCATTTACTCACCCAAGTTTAATTAATTATTTAATGGGCTCCAGGTGGACCCATTTAATAATTAGAATTTTGGCATTTTCTCCCATATCAAATTATTCAATCCATGGGTATTAATATACCCATCCGACACCCCTTTCTTAATTTCAAATGGAATATTTTATCTCACCTACCCATTCAAATCATGCTCCCCACTCCATCTAATAAGTCAAACCATGGGCCCCATGTGATCACATCATACCTCTTAACTCAGGTTACTCTACCCAACCCTGGTTACTTGTTAACCCCAATCTAACCTCACCTCCTAGCTATAAATATGGGTTTTCCCCCATATTTCAGGGACCTGTAAAAAAAGGACCGACCGAAAGAGGAGGAAATAAGTTGGAAACTCGAGGAAAATGTTGTTTTGAATTCTAAGCTTCTTATTTATCATTATATTCTCACGGTGCCTTGGTAATGACACTGTAATCCCCACAATAGTCTACTCATGATTCATTATTTCACATAGCGTGGTTCTTCTTGCACGTTGTGTTCAGATCAAATCAATAACACCATATACATACCTGCAGCGTTAGGTCCCTTTGTTCATCAACTTGCATGTTATCTATTTATCTTGTATTTTATCATTATCTTTCCAGACACGGGGGTTGAAATCCTCAAAGGGAGTTAAAATCCTCTCAGAACTGAGACTGTCTGGGAAACCCCCGCATATTGTTATCTAATCTTATCTATTTCAGTTTTGCAGATCTATTCTCTTTGTATCACACATCTATCTTCTTTGCATCTGTAGATCCACATCTGCATTTGAGGTCCTAAGCCTTCCGTCATTTGAAGGTGCTGGTGGCTTCCTGTATCGGCTTTCACCCGCGCGAGAATGAAGTTTCCTGTACAACATTTGGCACGCCCGGTGGGACTAGATCCTAGATCTGGTCATTTTGTTTGTTATTTTACTCATCTTTTCTAACTTGCTTGTTTGCAATATCTTAGTATTTTTTGATTTCAATTCAGTACGTTCACTCATTGAAATCACCAGGAGGTACGTACTCTTCTTGTTTTCTATTGAAATTTAACTGCATGGGATATGAATCCAAAAATTAACCTTATTATCCTAATTGTCGTCACATGACATATATTTTTCATCTTTCGTTGTTCTTACTCACATGTTTACAAGGTTTCGTATTATTCCATTCAGTGGTTTAGGTTGTCTTGGAGGTACGTGCTTCTTGTTTTTAAATGGCTTGTTATGTGGTTATTAATCGATTGTATTTTTATTATTCATCATAATAATATTAATATTAATTAAATACATAAATAACAATTAATTGAAACAAAAAAAAATGAAATAAATTATATAAAAAAAATTAAATTGGAATCCTAGCTATCCTAATCTACCCATCCCCTACCTATCACCCCACCTCTACTCTCCACTAACGTGGCCAACTCTACCACTTTCCCACGTAGACCCTTCAACCTACTCACTCCTCTTGCCACAAGCCATCCCTCCTAACTGAGCTACCTTTCTCCTCACCGAGTCCACAGTCTCCCCTAGCTACTTCCCTCACGAGATTTTCCAATTGACTCCCAGCCCACTTAGCCTACCACCAACACAACACCTCCGCACAACTCTCCATCAGAGCTCCCTATCTCCCTTCCACCTCGTTTCCTAACTCTAATTCACCTAGATCCTCCACCACATTCTCTACTATGATCTGTGCCCCAAGTCCATCCTTCTCCTCTCTGCTCAATACATCGACTCCCTCCTCACAAGAATGATCCACCCCATCCCCAAACACCAAAAATTCCAACTTGACCATGCGTCATCTCGCTCCGTTCCTTTGACTCGCTCCACTCTAGCAACTCCCATTTCCAACTCTCCACCCATCTCCCTTCCTTCCCACATAGATCCTTCCTTTTTCCCACATGCCATCTCCCTCCATTCCTTCAACTCACCACACCCATCCCATTTCTTTTCCTTCTCATATCTCAACTCCTCCACACCTAACATGAACTCCCACATCACTCCTCTTTGAGCTATCATCTCCATACACCAAGCTCTCCACTACACCTTGCCCAAGCTCTCATATCCACCATCACATCTCCCTTCCATAGTATACTTCTCCCCATGACTCCCCCACCGAGTCCTCCACTCTCACACCCTGCACCGACTCCCATCACCCAATTCAACGACTCACTGACTCAGCTCCACACACCTCTGCTCGACTCTCCATCTGAGCTCCCAACTCTCGACTCTCCCCTCATCCCTTCTCTCTTCTTGAGCTTACCTTCCTCCAGCGCCACTCCCCCATATTCCCCTCTACTACTCTCTACCCATGAGCTATCCGTTTTCCCAGCTTACCTCCTACTGTTAATCTCCTCTCTCCCAATAATCCCTCCACCTTGATTTGCCAATAATCTATAGATTCAAAAACAAAAAAAGGTAGTTGCAAACCCTGTGTGTGGAATCAATTGGGAGGAGATAAAAATAAGCCATGTAGCACAAGGGGATTTAATCATATCCACTTCTCTGAGCTCGTACTGAAATTATCAGTCAATTTGGCAGCTCATAAGATTTTGATTACATAATTATCTTGAATTGTTTATACTTACTGACTGAATATCCACACAGAGATAGGAATAATCTCGTCGATTCATAAGTATCTGATGCTTGGTGCTCCCAAATATTGCCAGATCAGTTTCAAATTCACACATACTTTGTGGGTAGTGATTGTTATTTCTCTTTCATGAATGTCCCCACAGACCTATAAGCTTCTGACATTTGATACATCCCACTGTCTGCAGCTCAGTTTCAAATTCATGCAATCTTTGTGCGTATTGACTATCATGTCTCTCAAATGATCAAGTTATGATGGAGAGTATTGATACTATTAGTTAATAAGAAGACTGCTTATTCATAACTTTCATTACCAATGTTTTTATTCATCAACTGTCATACCAATCTGGACAAGAATCACCTTATCAAACGATACTAGATCTTAAGCGAGCTAGATCCACATGGAATATTCTTCACATCATCATACATCATTGGATCAGTCTTGACTAGCATACCTTTCCCACTATCTCTGGTTTACTCTCAATGGCATGCACGATCTATGGGTAGCCATTGTACAATTGTCTTGTTTGCACAGTCTCTTTTATAATTATAGTTTTTGTACAACACATCTATACATAGTTCCCGCAACATGAGAAAGCCAATTACACATTTCTTGTTTAGATTTTCAAACATGTGAAAAGACATGGCCATGTGTAATATGGCCCTCTGACCCACGTCATTTTTCTTATCGACCAACCACTCCACTTCGACCAATTGATCAATGTTCAATCCAAATCAACTAGTCAACTCATTCACCTAATTAATTGACTTTTGTCACCACCGTCCAAGTACCTTATTGCTAGTCTTCCCTTCCTACATCACGTATCTTGTTGTTTAGAAAATCTATAATGATCTCAGTCATTTTTCTTGTCCTCTTTTCCAAAAATTCTTTCCTCTATTTTGTCTTTTGCTCCTTTTGATCTAGCGTTTTTCATCAATTTATAGTTTATATTATTCGTATTATTTGCGTCAAATTGTTTATATTATATTTACTTATCTTATAACTAGCCTTTATAGCTCTTTTTTTAATCTAATTGAATATGAGGTTGAATACATTTAATCATTTCAAATAGTTTATTGCATAATATTTAGTTTTTTTCGATTTATAGGATTTTATATCTATTGTTTTCTTCCTAGTATAAATTAATTAATTTAGATTCCTATTTCATGATCTAAATTCACTATTTTATAGTTTTGTTTATACTCTTTGTACACAAATGACTTATGACATTTGCATCATTCTTATTAACCATATTAACTAATTCCATTTCTTTTCTTTTGCAGGTGAATTTAACGACCTTGCAACCATTAAATCATGCCGTCAAAGACCATTTTACAAAACATAAAACACATCATTTTCACTGGTCTCGTCCATAATCATAAATGATGCCATTTTAGGGTACCCAGGAATTTCAGGCCACTAAATGGTGATTTAAAAATACATCACTATCACATGCACTTAAATAACCAGGAAAATGTTCTCCAGGTTTTTCTCATTTTTCTCTATTTTCTCTTTTTTGCATTGAACTTTCCCTTTTCTGAGTGACTGTCTGTATCGAATGTCACATTTCATTTTGGTCTAAAATGAACCTTATGCATCCTACTTGCTCATATAGACTAAGTAAGAGGTATTACTCTCTACATTTCAATTATCACACACTGCCTAAAGTTGCACAGAAATAATTAACACATCAAAACATTCCTCTCACCTGGTTAACTAATTGGGACTTGAACACCCAACAGGAAACCGTCTCAGACATCTCCCAATCCAAAACTATCTGAAACCAACCTTAGAATTCTTTAGGCACCTTCATTATCCGTTTTATTTTTTTTACATCTCGAAATTAATCATGATGATAAACAAAATGCTGCTTGATTTGTTTGTCAAAAAAATGCATAAACAAACGTTTCTCTATTTCACACCTCTTATCACTCTCTCTCAAATCAAACACAACAATATGCTCTATCCAATGATATTACTACTCCTGATGATCTCACCCAACAAGATTCTAAACTCAAAACCACGTCGTCAGTCACCCAACCTCCAGTCTCCATGGTCTCACCTCATGAGAACCATGTCATCCAAAATTGTCCCCACCTTGACACCAACCCTCATATCCCTCGTCAAGCCAGTCTTCCTAAATCAACTGCATCACCATCTCTTGCTCCTCTAGAGACACTTGGGCCTCCTCCTAACCCCATATATGACTTCTTACTCCAAAAATCTCCTACAATCTGTCAATCCTCCCAATCTCCTAAATTGGTGGATCACATTCCACCCACATCCCATTTTGACAATTCTATTTTATCCACTATTAATAGGCCTGTCCAACCATCTCAACCTCTTCACACTTACATTCCTACCCATTGTATGCTCCAACCGTCTCAAACTCTTAACACACATATCCCCACTTACCATTTACCACAACAACCTACCCTATTTCAACAAACACATCATGTCCCTAACATCCAAAGTCATCCTATGCAACAATCCCAACCCATGGAACATGTTAGCCCTTTCCAAGAAACTCCCCAAACACCCACATATCTACAAATTAATCAACTGTCTTATCAAACCATTCCACAAACATCTTATCCACAAACTTATCAACCACCTTATTAGACGATTCCCCAACTACCCAAACATCTACAAATGTATCATTCGCCTTATCAAACTACTTTTCAAACCACACAACCAATCCAATCTCAACCTTACAACACCTCAAGTGATTCAATTCACGCCTTAATGAATCAGTTAGCTAGTTTAGAAACCCTTACCGTAGCACCCAAGAACACCTTATCCTATGAACACATCTATAATGAACCCATTCATCCGTCGGTTCCAATCAAACCCTACCCTCCTCATTGGAAACTTCCTGCATTTAATAAGTTCAACAACAAGGAAGATCCCCAACAACATCTCCTCACATTCAAACATGCATGTTGTCTTATTTTGCATGATCGCGATCTACTTCTTCGCACTTTCCCCATGTCTTTTTCCGGTCCCGGGTTGGACTGGTACAATAGTATCCTACGAAATTCTATATTCTCCTTCACCCACCTTACACAGTTGTTCTTAGAACACTTTTCTATCAATATCACATGCAAAACTACTATCGTTGACCTATACACCATCTGAAATATTGAAGATGAGCACATCACTGAATTTGTTGCACGATGGCATGGTGTTATAAACCAACTGTCCTTCACTCTTCCTTAAACCGAACTCATTGAATTATTCTCGCATTCATGTGCAAAACATATATCATCTACTTTACAGATCCAATCATTCCAAACCTTTGATGAAGCTTTCACAGTGGCTCGCAAACTCAAAACCCGTGCCACTGAACATGGTTATCTTAAACTCAGATCGACCAAACCTAAAGTTGAATCTACTAAACCATTCAAACATAATGACAAGTTTAGGTTGTGGCCAACACTGTGGTCATTAAACCCTCGTCAGCATCTACATCAAACACATGGTCTCAACAACGATCCCCTCAATCAATAGTCAACTACACTTCCTTAGGAGAATCATATAGTTATGTATTTGATAAATTGATGACTGTAAAATCCATCCAACTTCCTCCCATACGACCCATGGATAACTCGCAAGCCAAGCCTATTTGGTATCATGAAGCCCACTATTGTAAATATCATCGAGTTAAAGGTCATGACATTGAGAGATGTCGTTCCTTTAAAGATCATGTCTAACAACTCGTAAATCAAGGGGATATCCAAATTGATAGCTCCACAACACAAACTAATCAACCACCAAGAAATAATGTCACCCCCTTTACATCCCAACTATCAAATGCTTATATCTGTGATACTATCAGTCAAGATCTTATCTTATCACCAACTCTGCATGTTCCCACAATGGACATTATTCCCATCCCTTATGTGGAACCTATCACACTTACATCAAATTTCACTACCAGTCCTGAACCTACACATTCTCCTATCGTTATCACATCCACATAAAATTCAGCTATACCATCCACTTCCGCTGCTTCAAACACACCCCAATCTACCACATTAGATTCATCCTTAGCACCTATTTCAGCCCCAATGATATCCACACATATCCCTACATCTATCACATCTATTCCTTCACCCACATCTGCCTCAAACACACCTGTTACTACACCTACATTATTCACAACCATCCCAACTAAACTCAGTTCTACTACATGCACCCTTACAACCCTACCTCCAATATCAACCCCCATAGCAAACATATCATTCTATACCCTTGAAACATTTATGAAACAACTAGTCACATCTACTTCTTCACCCAAAAATGCTGCTGCATTTGTTGCATTACCCATAATGTATACTCCATCAGCTATCACATCACCCACATCTCCAAATATCCCAAATATGCCTACATCTTTATCTATGCCAATGGCCCCTATATCTATCATACCAACAAATACACTTATCCCTGCCTTGATATCTTTACCTATATCTTCACCCATGGCCACATCACCCGGTCTACCTCTATACTCTTTACCTAATTTATCTATCACACCAACCAAATCCTCTCGATCTGTAACCCTATCAAAGATACCCTTTGGATCATCTACTAAACCAACACATCCACCTAAATCAAATAAATATGGTTTACATTCTCCCTCTAAAAAATCAACTCTTTCCATGCCAAAATAGAAACAATCCACATCTCACATAAATATCATTAATCACATCATACAAACACCTATCTCTCCATTAACATCCTCATCTTGTTTTAGGATATTTTCTCCATTAATAACCACACCACCACTGTCAGATCCTCTGGTTGAGATTATTATTATCCATGCTAGAGGTAAATATATTCTCGGTTGAAGTCTAAAGCTTGGGGAAAACATCCCCGATAGTCCCCTACGCATCCTTAGAAACTTTTAGGTTTTCCCTCTTCTCAACAATCCAATGTGACAACATCTTGCAACAATCAATCCACATCCAAATAATACAAACCTTCAACCAAATTTGATTTGTCCTCCAAAACACGAAATTCACCCATCCAATCTACATCCACTTTTTCTCCTAACTCCAAGATGAGATATCCTATCATGACCCACAAGAGTCACCTTCCCCATGATACTTCCACGGGGTCTTACCTAGATATCCTTCAACATTTAACTAGAACATTTGTCATCACACTTACTCCTATCAAAATATTTTAATCCCTATAGTCCTAATCCATCATGGTTCAATCCTAATTGTAGTTGCGCTTATAATCGTACCCCAAGACATGACATCGAACATTGTAAGGCATTTCAGACAATCGTCCACAACCTTATTGAGAAAGATGATTTCCTCATTCAGGGGAAAGTTCCTTCTCCATCTACATTAAATCCAATTCATATCCCATTTATTGGGTCTCCCATGATTCCTTCATCCACATCATCCCTTTACATCCCTCCTGCACATGACATTCCTCCTAAGGAAGGTCCTTCATTGTTCATCAATACCACTTATCTTGCCAAACACACTTGTGGTCTCTAACAGTTTATCCCATCCAAATCTAAAACAATCTCATCTACACTCTTTCGAAATCCTTTATTTCCTTCATATTGGGGGAACAACCTTCCCTCTCCCTTGAGAACATCATCTGTAAAAATCCCTTGTCACTAGTGGACTTTTCTCCTTGACATTTTTTTGTTTACCTTCCTCACATTCATCCAATTTAAACTATTTCTGTCCAACTCCTCATCTCATTGTAAGTCCACCATTGTGACCATATTTTTCCTTCTATTGAGGGGCCTTCTCATTCCAAGTCCACCATTGTGGCCATGTTTGTGTCTCTTTTGGGGCACCATATATTTCATCGAAGTCCTCCTTTGTGGCCATGTTTGTCCTTCTGTTGAGGGACCTTTTTACTGAAGTCCACACTTGTGGCCATATTTGTGTCTCTCTTGGGGTACCATTTATTTTCATCAAAATCCACCATTGTGGTCATATGTTTGTTTCCTTCAGAACATAGTTTTATTTACTACTTGTCTATCATCTCATCTCATGGAAACTTAATGTCTTCCCTCTCTTGGTGGAAAACCAAATACATAGCCTCTTAATGCATTGTACTTGCAACTAGTCTACTGTTAACATGTCTACCAATGAGCGCTTAGTTACATCCTTAGATTATTCCACCATCCTTATCCCCTTTCATTTGTCATTGTAATGATCTGAATTATGTGGTTCGCCTTCACTGCTTTGATGTGACCCCATAACCATTACATCCACCACCTTCTCTTTCTCCTATTGCAGCCATGTAAAGGGTCTAGGGGTGTCTCTTGTACATTCATTATCCCCTCCTAAGTGGTCTACTTCACTATTCCCATCTCTCCCCCATGTAAAGATAAAATTTATGTATGCAAAAGACAAAATCAAAGTTATAAATGATAGACTAATATCTCAAAGGACGACTGCTCGTATAAGAGAAAAAGAAAAAGAAAAACGTACAAATAAAAAATCAAAGCAAAATCAAAAGAAATAGACCGTTCCCTTGAAAGACGGCTATCATATTATTCTTTCCATCCATATTATGTATAAAGTAGACCATACCCTTGAAGGATGGATACTCTATTATTATGGCATTTGGAAGGTTTCTCGCATTGATTAGCCTTCATTTTATCAACATTTTCTAAAAGCTTCCCACATTGATCAACTTTATGCTATTGTTCTTTCTCTTTCCGAGAGCTGGGGCATAAAATTAAGGAACACCACCTTTGGAGATCCCTCTTCCCATGTACAAGTTACATCTCAATCCCTTAGTCATGTCAACATTAGGATTATGTTAATCTTTCATCCATTTTTCCCTCACAGTCTTTTGGTATAACTAACTATTATTGGTTATGTGTTAATGCCTACTATTGGCTGCAAGTGCAATGCCTTGAGTGACAAACTTTGTTGTTTATCTCTAATCTAGTTCGAAGCATAGTTTCCTTGTACGCCCTTGCTATAACTATGTCTCATTCCTCTCATCTAGATCATCTTTTATAAAAATCACATCAAATTTCACATTATGAATTCTATATCTATCCATAATATCCATGAATGTACTCACAAATACACTTTTCAGTTTGTATATTCTACTTGATCATCGTTGTAGTTTGCGAATCCTACTTGAGGATCCTTCTCAACACAAGTTCATTATCTTGTAGCTCTTTATTGCCCAACATGTTCAACAACATCTTTGATCCATTTCTCTTCACTCCCCATTTTCACTCATCATCATTTGTCTCCACATCATCCTTCTCACCTTTCTGTCCCCATTCACCACGTCATATATCTTACTTGTCTTTCCTCTTGAGTTTCCCTTTCACTCTTCCACTTTAAGTTTGACAATCTTACTTAACCATCCATACAACCATAGAATATTAGTTAAGGTATATCTTCTTCCTTGGATCCTCTTGTTGTAGAAGCTTCTCCACCATTTCCTCTTTCAAAAAAATAATCACCGCCACAAACGTCTTTTCACTCCTCCTTTTTCTGCCTAACACTCTTGCCTCATCACTACCACCACATGGGCATCCTAATTAAGGATTGTCCTTACAATCTTCATCTACATTGTATACATCCCTCCATCCACTGTGATATCACCTCCTTTCATCTCTTGTTCCATTTTGGTATACATTTCTCAGTCTTTTCATCATCCTTCTTCTTCTTCAGCTTGTTGATCCTACTTAACCACCCCCGTCGTAGGGAAATCTTACTTAAGAGTTCCTCTTAAGAATGGTTTTCCATCTGAACTTTCCACCTCCCATCATACCTTCCTCATATTCTATCTCCCACCTCTCATCATATTTGTCCACTCCAACCAACCATTCCACACCTGTATCCAATACAATGTTGTCTTTCTCCTTCCATATCGTCACTCTTGGTTTGGTGATCTTACTTAAATCCTCATGCGGCATGGCGATCTTACTTAAGAGTCCCTCTTAAGTATGAGCTGTCATCTTGCACTCGTCCACTACCCCACATTCTCTCCATCTCCATTTTATCGTTATTCCCCATCATCACATCCTCTCACTTCCTCTTCCATTCTCACAAACACCATTTCCTACTTGCTCCTTGTTCATCTCCATCATCCATCGCTGGGTAATCCTACTTAACCATTGATTCTCCATTCATTTCGTGTCTTGTTTCTTCATTTTTCTCTCATTCATTCTCATCCACTGTATCCTCTCCTCACCTTCATCTTCCTACACATCGTTATCCCTCCTTTCTTTACTCTTTCCACTCCATTTCTAGAGGTCTCCCTTATATCTACCCCCATACTTACCCGTCATTGTCATTGATCATCCCCTAGAATTCTTTCATCATCATCTTTTGTTTCCACGCTAGTAATTATTGGTGGACTTCTCCTAAAAATCACTCATCTACATTCTGCACAGCCTTAATCCTTTTCTTTGACCCCCTCCATTCTATCTTCATTCCTTCCTTCCTCTATGCCCTTTGATCATTATCGGGGGAATTCTCCTAACGTCCCTTCATTGGAGTTCCCCCTTCCATTCTTCATTTAATTTCTTCCTCGCCTCACCTTTTTTCCCATCCTTTCCTACTAATCATTATCGGTGGATTCTCCTAACATCCATTCACTGGCATTGCCTCTCCTATCCCTTCCTCTCTTGTTCCTCGCCACCTCTCCATCCTTCATTCTTCCTTGCCAATTTCTTCACTGTCTTCATCATGCACCCTCTCTCTATTTTCTTGTCATCAACTTATCCTCATCTCATACATCTATGCTTCTTTTCCAATCTGTGTCATTCCTCCCCTCAAGCTTCTCTTTACATTCCTTATGCTTTTCACTCTTTATAAAACATCTCCATTCTTTGTTCCCTTTCTTCTGCCTAATTTTCTCCGTTGTCTTCTCCTCCTTTCTTATCCTCATCTTATTTCACTTCCTCTATATCTTCCTTCTCCTCGTTTTACCTCGCACTTCCTCCTTACTTCCCTGTCAATAACCTGACTCTTCAGCATTGTCCCATCTCCTTTATCATCTCACCATCCACATGCATTTCCATGCGGTCAGTTCCATATTCTTTACCTTGGATTTCCTCACTATGATCTTCTTCCTTCAAGTTTATTTGCTTTATCATCTCTTTCATTTTCCATTATCTCTCTGCCTTCCTCTGCTTCATCCTCATTCACACCTTTTGTTTTAAATAACTCTCTCTCTTTTTCATAATTTCACCCTCCACTCTATTATTTTCTTGTCTTCTCCTTGCTTGTCCTAATTCATTTCCCCTTTTCTCTATAATCCTTCTTTGTTATCTTCTTCCTCCCCTTTCATTCCTTATTTTCTCCTCCTCCATCTCCGTCCCTCTATTCCATACCCTTGTCACCTTCACATTCGATCTTTTTACTCTTCTCATAATTAACCAATTCTCTTCTCTATTCCATTTTCTCTTTCTCAACATCCCCCACACTTGGCATTCACGGTCAATGCTAACGTTTCTCTGTTTATGTACCGCCATCGATCCATTTCATTACCGGTCTTGTTCTTCTCTCAGCCGCATTGACCTCTTCTATTTTTGAGAACCCTATCACATCTTTTATCTTCATCAGTTTTCTCATAGGGGCATCATCATATCCATTTCTAAGAATATCTTCCCACCTTCCTTTGAGATTTTTTCTTGGAGGATACCATAATGACCATCACCTATCTGATCTTGTTCTCTTCCATGAATATTTTCTCTTCTTTTTTTTGTTGCAAAAGTATCGTGACTTCCTATCCTACTTATCAAACAAGTAGAAATTATTTTTCTTTATAATTTGCTAACACTTATGCATCTTTCTTATGAAACATGATTACCATCATATTTATCACCCTTTTACAACATTTTATCTCACCCTTCTATCCTATATGCTTCTCATTTATGATTATTCCTCCTGGGATATCTTGTTTCAACATCCATCTATATCTTATGTTGGGTGTCAACACATATAACTCACTTTGTGTCCTTCTCGTGCCCCATACTGGGGCATCATTATTTTCATTCTTGTCCCTTTTGTGGACGCATTATTTTTTGCACGATTCCTCGCAGATAAAGGATTACACAAATCTTTCACATTCAGTTGCACATATTTTGATGTTTTCCTATGACCCATTGGTCATCTTGGTTTACATTCATACCGCAGTGGCCTTCACCCACTCACTGGTCTGTAGAACATTGTCGTCTGTCTCCGTTGAGATTGTAATTGTCCTCTATCGATGTGATATTGGAGTCACTGCCATACTTTTTTTCATTGTTATTGCGATCCTTTTTTGCCTGAGGCATCTTGCCTTTGGTCATGTCTTCATCCATCCTCAGACACATAGTTCATCTAACCCTTTTTGTTTTTTTCTCATGGCTTGCTATCACAAACCACTCAAGAAAAAGGGGAAAATGTAGTCACCAATTTTTGGTATAGTGCCCCTCCATCATCTCACATCCATTCAACTCTCGTTCTTGCTTTTCTTTTTCTTAAATTTAAATACAATTCCACCCATTTACTCACCCAAGTTTAATTAATTATTTATTGGGCTCCATGTGGACCCATTTAATAATTAGAATTTTGGAATTTTCTCCCATATCAAATTATTCAATCCATGGGTATTAATATACCCATCTGATACCCCTTTTTAAATTTCAAATGGAATCTTTTATCTCACCTACCCATTCAAATCATGCTCCCCACTCCATCTAATAAGTCAAACCGTGGGCCCCACGTCATCACATCATACCTCTTAACTCAGGTTACTCTACCTAACCCCGGTTACTTTTTAACCCCAATCTAACCTCGCCTCCTAGCTATAAATATGGGTTTTCCCCCATATTTCAGAGGACCTGCGAAAAAAAGGACCAACCGAAAGAGGAGGAAATAAGTTGGAAACTCGAGGAAAATTTTGTTTTGAATTCTAAGCTTCTTATTTATCATTATATTATCATGGTGCCTTGGTAATGACAATGTAATCCCAATAATACTCTGCTCACAATTCTTTAGTTCACGTAGCGTGGTTCTTCTTGCACATTGTGTTTGGATCAGATCAACAACACCATATACATACCTGTAGCGTCAGGTCCTTTTGTTCATCAACTTGCATGTTATCCATTTATCTTGTATTTTATCATTATATTTCCAGACATGGGGGTTGACATCCTCCAAGGGAGTTAAAATCTTCTTGGAACTGGGAATGTCTAGGAAACCCCCGCATATTGTTATCTAATCTTATCTATTTTAGTTTTGCAGATCTATCCTCTTTGTATCAGACATCTATCTTCTTTGCACCCTTCGATCCACATATGCATCTGAGGTCTTAAGCCCTCCATCATTAAAATTTGTAGGTGGCTTCCTATATCGGCTTTCACCTGCGTGAGAATGAAGTTTCCTATACAACAGCTATCTTATGTATAGAGATAGTTGACAGGCAATTTATTGGTAGCGCATGTAGTGATATGTTAGCACGTGAAAAATGAGAGTTGAAAAACACTTTAATGATAGCACATGCAGTGATATACTATGACATTCACAGAGACAGTTGATATACATTTTAACGGTAGCATGTGTAGTAATACACAAGTACATGTATGGAGATAGCTAATAGATAGTGATACACTAACCCATGCACAAAGAAATTTGACATAAAATTTAATGGTAGCACGTGTAGTGATACACTAGTGCACGCACAGTGACAATTGATAGACAATTTAATGGCAGGACATGCAGCGATATCTAGAAAAAATCATGTGTAATGCTAGCTCAAGCAGTGTTACGCTAGCACAAGTACTCTGTAGATGCACAAAAAATGAAAAATGACAAAATGACTATTTTTTGGGGGATTTTCTCTTAGTTTACTCCACCAAATACCCTGAAAATTTGACAGTAGATCATAATAAAAACAAAATAACACAAAAAAAATTATATTGATAAGAAACAAGTGAAAAATGATAAATAATTTGTAGGTGTCCCACCGGGCGTGCCAAAATGTATATAAGGAAAATTGAAAGCAATGGAAGAAAGAAATAATGACAAATAAAAGAAAACCTTCCTTCAAGTTCTCTTGCAACCTTAGATGAGATAGCTGAAGTGTGGAATGGGGATGATTTGGTTGTGGGTGCTCCAAACTTGGTTCCAAAATGGAAGAAGGATGGTACGAGCAATGAATGATCAAATGGAAAACCTTTAAGTATGAAAATTATATTGGAAATTTAGTAAAGCATTGCTATAAATGCTTAAATCTTCCAAGGATGAATTATGAAGGATCGAACCTCATATTCATATCTGAAGGAGAGGCCATGGATTGTGGATCAAGGTTTGAATGAGTTATAGGTAAATGAATGAATTTTACTGAATTAACAAGTTGATTTGGTCTTTGATTTTGGATGGTTTAAATATTCATTTAAGGGGAAATGAATATTTAGTTGGCTTTTGATTTTATTAAAAAAGGTGGTTGTATGTGAATATTTTTCTTCCACCTTTGTAGGGTTCTAGAACTTGAGTGGAGTGAGCTAGTTCAACTTAAGTGAGCTGATGGTGAAGTGAAGATGAGTGGATAATTAACTATATATATATTTAAATAGATAATTAAAATAGCCAAGGGGTGTGAGTGTATGCTTTATGCATAATATAATTAATTAAATTAATTCGAAAGGGATGTGGGTGAATTCTAATGGAATGTGAGAGGGTTGTGGTCTAAAATGAATTCTATAACTAATTTGGTGCATTGTGTAAGTAATAGGGATGATTAGAAATAGGTATGCATTCTTAGGACGTCTACATTTTCCCCTCTTTAAAGTGTTATTACAAAGCAATATAATTTTAAATATAGTAGACAAATGTAGATCAATGAGAAAATGTTAGGGAAATGTAGTGGGCCTACTTGATTTTCCTCGATGAAGCATTTAGATTCCCTAGGAAGTATGGATGCTTAACTTTCCTTGGTGAATAATTAAGATGTCCCAACGAGTATGGATTATGCTAAGGAATCACCCCCTCAAGCAGATGGGTGAAACAAAAAAAGGTGAACAACTGATTCATATGATGAAGGAAAAAGTGGATGATTCAAGAGGGATAATTTTGATTCTCGGAGCATGATCTTCCATTCAGATAGTGAAATTTAGAGTAACCTTATTTTGACGTTGCAAAAAGAGAGTTGGCACAATTATTTTGAAATAATTTTGATTTTTAACCCATTATGTGCGTAAACAAACACATACACAACAAAAAAAGAAAAAAAGTGAAACAAACTCAATATACATAGTAGATGTATGCACCAAGGCTATAAATGAAGCAAGATGATGATAAAATACTTGTAATTGGTCAAAAGAAAAACAAAAGATAAAAAGTAAAGAAAACCCAATATACAAAGTAAAATTATGCACCATGGCTATATATGAACCAAGAAGATAACATAATACTTGTAATTGGCCAATAAATAATATCAACAATACAACAAAACTATAAAAAATACAATTAACTATGCCCCTAATGTGTTCCATAGTCATGATTAAGAAGATCTGGGTGCCCCCATAAAGGATTCATGTAAGGGGATTAAATCATACTGCAAGAGTGGGGTCAAGTGATACTCTTTGTTGGATCTACATTGAAGAGTAATATGAGATTAAAATGGGTCATTGTGCCAAGCAAGGATGCATGTAAGGGAGAAAATGAGAGCCGAGATTTCCCCAAGTGAGGATACACACGAGGGAGATGATTAAGTTGACTTTCGCCCAAGAAAGGATACATGTGAGGGGTAATACAATATGTGTTTGATAGTCGTAGGATAATTGGATTGATCACTAGGATAAGAATTAAAATTTTGATTGTGTTAAGTTTTGTTTATGTTTTGGGATTTTGATGATGTGATTTTTTTTAATTTTTTGAGTTTTGACTATCTGATTTTTTTTTAATTTTGTTGGATTTTTTTTAATGTTTTTTAAATTATTTTGACTTGATAAAGAGTGCACTGTCTAAACTCATGTTAAAAAAATTATAAAGATGTTAATCCTTTGGCAGAGTGGATTGTAGATGAGAGAGTGATGAGATATCCAAATCCATTCTTGACTCCATGCAACTATTATGATGTGAGGGCTCAACATCGAGAGCCAAGAAGGACATGAGGCAAAGGAGATAATGATATGAAAATGAAGATGAAAAATGCAAAAACACAAGGTGTAACAATGGTCCATTGGGGAAAATATGTCTCATCTTCAATCAAGATTATCTGACCGATTCCAATATGATTTCACTTTATAGGTTTTGACTAGATGTAGATCCATTAATGGCATACTGATTGGAAAGATCCGGTCGAAGGAATTGTTTTCTCTCTTAACATGAACAAATAAATTACGTATTGGGATGTATATGATTAAGAAATTTTAATTTTAATTTTCTAAAGTATTTATTTTGTTTGATTTGCAGAGTGACCCCCTATATCTTACCCCATGCCACTAGTAAGAGGTAAGGGCTCAACACTGAAGACAAAATGCAGGAAAGTAAGGATTTCATCCTCCTTTCCCAGTCTCACACTACTAGTAAGAAGTGTGGGATCAACACTAAAAACTTTGAAGAATGAAAGGTGTAATGATTCACTATTTTTTTTTTGTATTTTGGATTGATTGTGCCTTTTTTTATATTGTGCTTGTTAAGAAGGAAGGTTTGCCCGCAAATCTCAGCCTCATGCAACTAGTAGGACATAATGGTTTAACACCTTAGACATAGATCAATGGTAAAAATATCTAGGTAAAGAAGTTTAGTGCTTTCTTGTTAAGGAGAGAGCTTGTTTGAAAGGATGATTTTCCATCAGTAAGATTCTAGACAAGACCATAGGTAAAGATATTTGAAATAGTACCATAATAGGGATGAGGTACACAATGCCTAATAAGAATGATATTAACATGTGTCTTATAGGGAAAGAGTGGGAATATATAATGATGTTATGATTGAGATCTCTACCAATCGATGAAATAATTAAAGCTATTTACTTAGATGAGTTGATGGTACAAGCAGTCTCCCCTAGCATGGAGAGTACTTATGGATAAGTAGATTTTTACTTCTACCTTTTTGATTTTCATAAAGTTCTTTGATGAAGGGTTTGTGAATGAAGATATTTTTATCTTTTTAAACTTTTTGATTTTTCATAGATTAGGGTTGGAAATGGACTCATTAGTTTAGAAGAGGTCCATGGTTATGTGAATCAAGTGGTCCTGATTTACGAGACATGGGTGGAAAAGGTCCAAGTAAACGAAGTAGATATAAAGATTTGCAATGAATATACAATTTTATTAGTTTTGATTTACGAGACTTGGGTGGAATAGGTCAAATTAAATGGAAAGGATTGAAATATTTTAAGTGAACAAGTAATTTGAGTGGTCCTAATTTACGATACTTGGGTGGATGAGGTACAATTCAATGAAGTAGATAGAAAGATGTTGAGTAAATATATGATGTGTTTGGTCCTAGTTTACAAGACTTGGGCAAACAAGGTCCAAGTCAACAGAGTAGATAAAAATATTTTCAATAAATCTATGATTTGATAGGTTTTGTTTTATGAGACTTGGGCAGAGGAGGTATAAGTCAAAAGATAAATAGAAATATTTTCAATGAATAAGGATTTATTATTCATGATGTTTGTTTTTAAAAGGTCACAAGGAACAAATGAGAGGATTATATTATTTAATGTTAGATTTGTGATTAAATATTGAAATTGGTTTATGTTGATACCTTTAATAACACACACATCATGGAGTGTATGTGTAAGGATGTTTTGAAACATAGGTGATATTTTGTTCAAATCCATGGGAAGGATTTGTGCATATGTCTTCTCTAATGGTTTGATAATGTCATAGGAATTAGATGAAGATTGCATATTGTACGACTATTGTGGAACATTACTAGACTTAGGAGTGGATGCTTGAGGTATTGTGGATAGTTTCCAAACCCGTCCTTATAGTGTGACTATAGCATGAATTGGGGTGTCAGTTGTAAAGGTAGCCATAGTGTGAGGTGTAGGATCTAGTGATGAAATTATAGGGTCAATATCAACCTTTTTCGATGATTGGCCCTTACCATTATATTTTTCATTTGTACCATGAGTTGAAAACGAGTCTTCAATCACTTCCAATTCATCATTTGAAATGGTCGTAGTATAAGTATATTTGAATTCAATGTATCTATTGTCACGTAAATCTTGTATGTAATGATGAAGTTTTAAACAATGATTTGTAGGATGGTCATTGATACAGAGGTATTCACAATATTTTGTTTCATTATACCACGTAGGTTTTGGTTTCCCTTTTGTGAAGGGTATTTTTAGTGGATAAGTGACCATGTTAGCGTATTATAATTAATGGGGGACACTTGAAAGGATTTCACCAAGATACCTAAATTGTCATATTTTGATTTCACATGGAGTAATTTCTTAACTAGGGAGTATGCATGTTTTTTATGTTGGAAACTTCAGAAACTGAGATGGGGGGGAATCAATGTTTGATCAAAATTTTAAATCAATTTCCAATTATTTATTCATCCAAAGATAAATAGTCTTAACCATGATAAGATATGAACATTCAACCATGAAGGAAAGAGAGAGGAAAAACACATAGGAACAATATGTAATGTTGGAAACTCTTCAGGGGAGAAAACCCACTAAAATAAGAGAAATAACTTTGACTCAAAGGTCTCATAATTGTCACAATGATTTCATGTTAAGCATCTACTCAACTTGAGGCTACAACCCCAAAATTTGGTTAGGAAACTACTTAAACTTTTACAAGCATCTACTTGCTTAGAAGCTATAACTCACAATCTTAAACTAGGCTTCTACTTGTTTATTCTCTAAGCTAAAAATCACAAGGAAGTTGTAAACACCTAAATTTCACTTTTCTAATCTTATTGCCAAAACGCACACAAATCACTCTCATTCTTTCCAATTCCATTATAATTAGTGATCTTTACTAATTAAATAACGTTTCTTGGCACTTTGATCAGTTAACAAGCACTTCGTTGATCACCAAACCTCTCTTGCATTCAGGATGCCACTTTAGACGAATCGTAAGTCAAAATCCTCTTCAAAATAGACAATTAGTGTTTATTAGCTAATTAAGTTTATTTTGCCCTTATTTTGGTCAATATACCCTAATATTGGCTTAAACCCCTCTTCCAACCACACAAAATCACCCCAATTTCCTCCACAACGTCTCAACAAGCTTCAAAATCTTATCCTAGCCTCCTAGTTGACCCTAAGCGGTTGATTAAGGCTTCATACCTCTTAATCACTTAGTAATTCACTAATTGTGATTAGCAAGGCCTAATCATGATTAACAATTCTAATCTAATTTAGGGCTTTTAGTCCCACATCCACCAAAATACAATTTTTTCCCAAAAGGAAAACTATAAAAAGAGTCTACCTCTTACCTTGATACTTTACACCATGCTTTTATTAGTAGCCTCATATAAGATATATGTTAAAGAGCCTAAACTCCTTTAAGGATTCACATTGTCATCTTTTCCTAAATACTTCATTATGGTTAGTAGGAGGGTATCTAACATGACATTGTAGTCTTGTGTTAGAGATATCTCCTCACCATTTGTGAAGTAACAACCATTCCTAATTTAATTTCTCCTATATCTATTTAGGTCTATGTTAGTTAATCAAACATACTAGTAGGCATGCTTAGATGTTAGGTGTCAGTTTCATTTAATACCCATTTTTATGCTATTAAGATTTTATCATTAATGTTTCATTCCTCAGCTTTTCATTTAACTTTAGATCATTATGGTGTTGATCTTTCTTTAAACTAGTTAATTTGTGCTAAAAGTTTGGGGTGTTATCATTTGGCACCCCCGGTGGGACAATACCCCATTGTTTTCAATTTTTAAGCTTTTAAAGTTAGTTTCAAAGTTTTTCATTTCAATTTTTAGATTTCTTTCAAGTTTCCTAGATTAATTTAAAGTTTTCTAGTTTACTTTCAAGCTTTCTAGAGTACTTTCAAGCTTTTTAGATTAGTTTCTCAAGCTTTTTAGATTAATTTCAAAGTTTTAGAGTAATTTTCAAAGTTTTATAGATCAATTTCTATTTTTGAAAGTTATTTCTGTAGACACCTATAATTTAACCTACGTTATTTAAATACTTAAATTGCACTAATTATTCTCTTTCTTGTAAATTGACGACATATCGTCAATATAGCACACTTCCTCTTCTATCACCGTTAATTAGCTAAATTACGCTAGTTAATTAACTCTTCTATCCAAAAAAATACACCAATTAATGACCTTCCGTTAATCAGCTCCCCTTTCTATCTAGATTAATTAATTATTTCTAATTATTTAATCCCCCTTTGTATCTAGACTAATTAATTGTTATTAATTAATTAGCTTCCTCTTCCATTAAATCAATAAATCATCATTTATTTGATTAAATCCCTCTCATAGTTTAAATCATGCTAATTATTCCTCTAAAAAGCTTCTATAAGCTTACACACCTATTAATTAATCACTTTGGTTAATTAATAAAGCCCCTTAAACCCCATGGGTCACTAAAGGACAAACTAAACTCTCTTAAGGTTGACTTAACCCTTTCTAAACCTTCCTTATCCATAACTAACCCAACCTCTCTATTTATCCCACATGAAGAGGGATGTAGAGATTCTTCTATCCACTGGGCTATATAAAGAGCTCTCCTCCTACCTTTACACCTACACCTTTACACACATTACATGTTTATAGCTAATCTATAGACATTTCATCTTAGAGCATCTTTCATTTGGGCTAATAGCCATCATTCTTGTATTTCATCATGTTAAATGGTTTTGTAGCCATGGATTGACAAGACTCCATTCTTGAAAACCTTGGGATTCAAACATACAATCAAAACCTTTGATTTCTAAGGATCTAAATAGGTTCATTTCATTTGATTAGAATTCAATAGAGATAGAGATTAATAGATTAACATGTTAGTTTGGATATTTGTTTATGTTATAATGCAAGGATGTTGGTAGATTGGTCTTTCTTAAGCTCTAAGTATGATGGTGCATTGATTTTGATTTTGATTTGTTATAGGAATACTAGGTGTTAGTTATAATTCTTTTTGCATTGCTAGCAAATACATGTACACATTTGGCATGCCCGGTGGGATGGGTCCTTAGTCCCTTAGCATTCTAGTTCAAATTTTATTGTTATTTCAAGTTTTTGGCTAACCCTCGATATACACATATGACAAATAATTTTCAATTTCTTAGGATTTTGCTAATATTACATGTGTAGGATCTCATTTAGAGCTTTAATTCTAATGGGTTTGTTGTCAATTTCAAGCTAACATACTAAAATTTGGAGTGTTTTGAGATTTTTGGTGTCTTTGGCCGTATTTTGACTGCAAGATGGGCGCAGACACTCTAAACATTAGTGCTAGAAAATTAAACCTTGGTTTTGGTGCACTAAACCCTGACGTTGGCACACTAAACCTGGCAAAGACACACATTCTGACGTGCACACACTCTTCTTGTACTGTACCTTCACTACTGTTGGAAACCTGTCAGGCTAGCGCATATGCCTTAACCTTGGTGTACATACCATAATCCTAGCACGTACATCTTTCAGGTGGCATAAGCACACTGTCTGAATTCTTATACCACCTTTTTGCTAACCCTGGCACACACACCTATACCCTGGCACACACACCCATATCCTGGCATACGCATCTCTCAGGTGGTAAAGGTGCACTGTCTGTGTTTTCGTACCTCCTTTTTGCTAACCCTGGCACACACACCTACACCCTAGTGCACACGCCCATATCCTAGCATAGGCATCTCTTGGGTGGCGCAGGCGGACTATGGATTTAGATTTACATAGAGGGCACACAAGCCCTAAACCATGCACACATGTCCTAACCCGCGCGCAGGTGCTTCGGTTTGAGTTGGTGTATTACTTTCAGATTTCTGGAAATTTGATTCCTAAGGTACTAATATCATTGCAGGTTTTATTTTCACATGGGTATGCTAAGTTAGACATGGAAAGAACCTTGCATGTTAATTATAAGAGTAAGATCATGCATGCTCTTCCCTCGCATTTTTTTGGGAAATCTTGGGAATCAGAAATGATTCTTATGTATCTTGTCACTTTAAGAATATGTTGAATGTCCAAAATTGAACAAGGATATATTTCATGTTTGAATTAAGTGTTTCCATTTGTTTGAAATCATTTGAATTAAGAATGTGTCTGTCTCTTGCATCTTAGGGCGATCTTGAGAATCAAAAATGACGTTTATTATTTTTATGGAAAATTACTAATCCATTTTAAAAAACCAAAAATGCTTGTAAAAGAAGGGTGGAGTTGAAACAAATATAAATTACTAATACAGTTTCTGTGCAGGTTTCCAAAAGGTGTTTAAGCAAACCACATTCAATTTTAAAAAGATAAAAAACACACCACAATCAACACACTATATTTGTAGGTTCGGAGAAGGGTACGTCCCATCTGCATAAAATTAGGACATAAACCCTTTGGCATAAGCCTTAAACTATAACAATGGGGGGTGGTCCTAAGAACCCTAAAGTAGTCCACACAAGAGGGAACCTTGTGGACGAAACGGGAAATACTCCGCACAACCTACTTGACTAATACTACCATTTGTGAGATTTAACATCACAAGTCATCTATATGGCGATCCCAGTGACAGTACACGATAGACACATTTATTTCCCACTGTGCTTGAAGGGGGTAAAGTAAAGCTGAGATACTCCCAAATTAGTCAGTGTGAATTTTTGGATAAATCGAGCTTGCTTAAGACAGTCTTGTGACACCTAGTTGAGTGAACCACCTAGGGAGCTAGCTTTGACCAAGATCCCACTTGAACCACATCAAATTTAGTTCATCACAAAACATGTGAAGTGTGTGTGAAGTGTTACTTTTGATTATTTTTTCAGTTGCCCTGAGGTGAGGTGAAACTCTGCCGAAGTGAGGCCAACATTTTTCAACCCCAATTGATCTACTTCCTTCACTTTATTTTGACACTTTGTTGATCAAAAGAAGAGTGACTGCCTTTGTGTTATCAATTGATTGTTTCACTAGTTTTTTTCCGTTTACGCCCATCCATGTTTGTGGCTGGGTTGTTAAATGTATAAAGTGTGTGGAGACATTTTCATATCATTAGTATCCTTTTTGATCTTGATACCCAAGTCAAGATCATCATCGTAGTTAGGCTTGGTTCATCACTTTGATTCTCCTTTGAATGGTTATTTTGTTTATATCGTGACACTACAATTTTGATATTTACGCGTTGTTTCTTGTAAAATTGGCCTAAATATCTATATTGTAAGGTTACGATGTATACACTTTAACAATTCCTTAGTATGCTATCTCTTTAGTTTGATTTCAATTATTACCTTGATTTTGAATATTGTTAAGCATTACCACTTTTGCATGTTATATCAATATAATCTTGATATTTATACCTTACTTTCCCATAAAGTTTGGTTAACATATCTTTGTGAAATTGTTGTGTCACCCACAATCGTAACTGACACCCTTTGGAATATAGGGCTTGAATGAATTTGGGCTTGCTTATAGTATACTTTGTTTGGAGGTCACGTTAACTTCTTGTTATTACTTACGCCTTGTTCATTTCTTTAAACTTGACATAAGTAGGGACATTTTTTTAATAATCATATGACACTAACTACATTTTCAACGATAAACTTAGGAAGTACTTCATTTGATCATTTGGTTTGAAACTCAACATTGTGTGACTGATTCTTGTTTGCAAATCATTGTGTAACATTGTTTCTTTGACATTCATAATACTCTTGATGTTCCTTCTTTTCACTCAGGTTTGATAAAAATATTTGAACATATTCACAGATACCTTAGTGAACCTATTACACATTATGGCTCCTAAAACATGATTAGGACTCAAAAGGTAGGATTTGGAAACCAGAAAAGCACAAACTTGGGAAGCCTCAAACAAACAAGGGTCAAACCCTTTTACTGGCCATGATCTCGGGCCTTTATTTTCTGTAGAAAAGGGGGGTAAAAGAAATGATAGATCATAGCGGTGATGAGTTGGAATCCCCACACGCGGAGTTTGACTTTGAAAACCACCTTGCTATATGAATTCATTTTTATAAACAAGGATCGGGTACGGGCACGAGTTGTAGAATTGGGAGCCAAAATGCCCTATTGAACAAGAGGCAATCCCACCTCCCAATGATGCTAATGAAGAGGAGAAACCCCTTATTAACATGGATGATATCTTAACACATGGTCATACTTCTATTTCTAATGTGGGAAATGAGAATGCAGTGGGACTATAGAATACCTTTCCTTAAAGTACCACGCAAAGTTGGAATAAAACACGAAAATGTTGAAAAAATTATGCAACATGAAGAAGAAGTCCCTATTCAACAACAAATTAGCAACCTTAGTCAAAAAATTGGCTTTGTTAACGTCTCATGTGCAAAAAGAAAAAAACAAGAATGTACAAAAGACAAAACCTAAGGTCAAAATTAGTGAACTTAAACTAGACAATCAAAGAGAAGAAAATATAGAACACCATCATTTATATATCCCTACTTCTCCTACCAAAGAAAAATTACTCGCTCAAGAAATGCAATCTATGAAAGTGACACTTGTAAGCCTCCAAGAGAGAACTATGGGGAATAACAGAAAATATCAATATGAAGAGCTATGTCCCTATCCACTTGAAAAAACTATGATGTCTTCAAACCCTTCCCTAAAAAATTTTGACATGCCAAATTTTGAAAAATATAGAGGGAAAAGGTGACCCACGAGACCATGTAAAAATATTTTTTACATGGCATGCTAAGAAGTGGCTTTTAGTGACAATTACCTCATACGACTCTTTCTAAAGAGTCTAAGGGGCCAAGCCTTGGAATGGTTCACTCGCTTACCTCAGGGGGGTCTATTTTTACATGGCTTGAACTGACATAAAGATTTGTATGATATTTCTTGCACAACATAGAAAGTGACATAACCATGGCAGACTTGTGTGGAACCAAAAAATGTCTCAATGAGACATTCGCTAGCTTCCTACAAAGATGGAGAGGGATAACAATTGCTTTCCTTGTACATTCCTTGAAAAATAGCCGGTGAGCATCTTTGTGCCCAATCTCAACCCAGACATCAATTTTCATCTTCAAATGCATTTTGTTTGCACCTTCAAAGAGGTTATTGAAAAGGGCATTCAAATAGAGAAAGCCCTTATTGCTAAAGGAACCATTAAGCCACACTTTAAGGATAACCAAAACGCAAAACCTACGGAAAATCCAAAAATATTCAACAAAAACAAGAACATGGTGGGAGACGAAATCAAATATGTCTCAAATGGCATGCAAACGGTTCAAACTAGTCAACATTTTAAACTGACTAAAGGATCTTTTCAACCATCACCTAAATGTAGAATGTTCACTCCTCTCAATGAGCCTTTTTAAGTCATATTGAAACAATTTGATGCAGCTCACATTGTAACTTATCCCATGATACAATCCTTTGATGACAATGATCCAAAAACCATCAAGGTACAAAGGAGCATGACTATTGTGAATTACATCGTGTCAAGGGACAAAACAATAGACAAATGTCTACAAATTCATCACTACATCCAGGACCTCATCTGAAAATGGGGAGATAGAAGTGGATAACCCGAAGAAAACTCAAACGCCAAAGGAAAAGAAGGGAATATTCAAAGAACCATTCCCTAAACATGATAAGCTAGATGAGAAAAATCCAGATCGAGGAGATTCATCTTAGGGTTACAAAATGGTGAATTATATATATACCAAGAAGGAAAATAATCATCATGCTTCACTTATTGGATATATCTGATCTCGTAGTGACGATGTGAAAACCATTCAACTTAAGGGAAAGGATTGCGTTGCGGTAACAAGGCGTAGCCATGCCTCTTGATTCCCGAACCCTCTTCATCAACCCAACAAGATGGTAGGTAAAACCTCTTAGAACAACTTGAGAAGATGTCTACCAAGATTTCAATCTTGGATCTTCTCAAAATATCAAATGTACATAAGGACATTTTGTATAAAAATATTCAGGGATCAGGAGTGCCACTAGAAGTAGATCCTACACATCTTCAAGCTGTGGTAGCCAAGTTTGTACCAACTAAGTACATTTCCTTTAATCATAGGGATATCCCTATTGAATATGCAATGCATAATATCCCCTTGTATATTGAGTTATTCTTCACCCGTAGAAAGATAAAATGGGTGCTTGTGGATAATGGATCAGGGCTGAATATATGCACATTGAAGTTAGTTAAGCAATTAGGACATACAAAAGATGATCTCAAGTCCCATTTCATTACTATAACCGCTTACGAAAATGTAGAAAGGGAGTCATTTGGCATGGAAGTCAAACCCACTTGTTACCACACAAAGTTTCATGTCTTGGAATTGGAGCTCCCATACAATATGCTTCTTGGCCAACTATGGATTCATGACATGCAAGCCGTGCGATCAACGTTCCATTAATGTATCAAATTGAAACATGAGGGACACACTGTCATGATATAAGGATATCCAGAGCCCTTTGCTCACTACAGAGCTCACAATAGTTTTTCTTGTAAGTGTGCATATACATGTCCCTCTGCTGATATAGTTGTTCCTCTTCAATCTGAAGCCATGGAGTCATGAGTAGATTCATATTCCCTAAGTTCTTGCATCTGTGAGGCTTCTACCTCAAATTTTCTTTTGATTCATGGGATATGAAGGTTCTGGAATACGGTTATGGAGAGTATAATGTGTAACAAGATCTTTTGGTTTTGGACTTGCCATTGTCACCAAAAACTAGAGGCCAACCCAATTATCATTTCAGACAGCCTAGAGATAAATGAACTATTGGGTCATTTTAGCTGAAGGGTTGCTTGCTAAAGAGAAATTGTTGGACCCACCTTCGATTTTGGTCTCAGAAGATACTCAACCAACTTTATACCAAATCCCTGAGTATGAGAAGTCTATCTAAATGATGTATTCCATGGGCTACATGGGTTTAGGATGCAGAAATATTGAGCAAGGACCAAGAGAACCAATTCATCTCCCACATTTCAATGGAAAGGTATGACATCAACATTCCACCCTATGGATCGCACCCCAATGATCAATATGCCACCTATTCTGAGCATGAAGATAGCTCTAATTATTTAGATAGTGATACAGATTCCCACTGTAGCCATACGAGGATCTTACCTCCATGAACTTGTTCATGAATACTGCTATCCTTACCATAACCCCTACTGAACCTAAAATTAACCTTGTTTACCCTTGCCTTGTCGAATGGGACCAATAACGTCATGTGCCACTAGATCTCTTTGAAAATGATGAAGCGATTGCAAAATTCAATGGCACTGGGGATACAATTCCAATCAGAGACCATAAGAAAGGTTTCTACATTGACTTAGATACCTACGCATACTTTGACAAGGAAGCTGAGCTTCGTGGTCAACAAAACTTAAGAAAAAGTGAGGGCAAGAGTTCCAATGAAAAGCCTCGGCAAAAACAAAAGTCCAAGTCACATAGTGAAAAAATCTTTGAGGTGCTTGCTGAAAAACAAGTAAAAAAATCAACGGACAAGAAAAGTGAACACACCAAGGGTGAAAATCTTGTAGAGACTCCCTTGGAAGAAGATCTCAACCTTCCTCTCGATCCTACGCATATGGAGTATTTTTCAACAATGCTAGTAGAAGAAACCATTCATGTGAATATTGGAATAGAAGAGGATCCAAAGATAGTCAAACTGGGAGCTTCACTCTCCGCACAGGAACAAAAAACCTTCACCATGATTTTGTAAGAATTTGTAGATGTATTCGTATGGTCCTATAAGGATATGTTGGGCTTGGATCCAACTTTGGTAGTGCATAACCTAGTGGTGCACGCAGATGCCAAGCCCATCAAAAAAAATCTTAGAAAAATGCATCCATGGGTGGCTCTTTTAATTAAAGAGGAGCTAGAAAGATTTCTCGCAGTGGTCTTCATTAGACCTATTGACTACTTAGAATAGATATCAAACATAGTCATTCTACAAACAAATTGGTTAGGATTAGAATCTGTGTGGATTTTTGAGATATTAATAAGGCGTGTCCAAAATATGACTTCCCATTACCCAATATTGATATGATCGTTGATTCCACTACAGGATATGAAATGTTATCTCTTATGGATGTATTTTTAGGCTACAATAAGATCAAAATCGTAGATGAGGATCAACACAAGATGACCTTTACAACCCCCTGGGGGAATTTTTTTTATCGGGTAATGTCGTTTGGTCTTAAAAATGCAGGAGTAACTTATCAAATGGAAATGACCATGATTTTCCATGATATGATTCATGACATCATGGAAAACTATGCAGATGATATCCTTGGGAAATCTAATATAAGAGCAGATCACCTTGAGATTTTGCGGTGTATCTTTGAACATCTACGGGAATACAAAGTCAGATTGAATCATAAGAAGTGTGTGTTTGGCATATTGTCAGGGAAGTTGCTTGGATTCATTGTATCTTGAAGAGGGATTGAGGTAGACCTAGCTAAAGTTACTTCCATTACTAAAGTACCTCTTCCCAAAAACATCAAACAACTGTGCAGATTGCAAGGAAAGATACAAGCCATCCACTGCTTCATTTCCCAACTTGCCGATAAGTGTCATTCATTCACTCACTTACGTAAAAATGATGTTGCCTTTATTTGGGAACCAAAGCAACAACATGATTTCACCTTGCTTAATTAGTACTTATCCAATCCACCGGTCCTCATGCCTCCAACTCATGGTGGGCCACTTTTCTACCACCCAATTCACTATCGGTGCATTTCTCACCCAATATGACCTCAGCCATAAAGAAAAAGTTGTGTACTATCTCAGTCATACTCTCATTGCTTACGAGATCAACTAACCTAATATTGAAAAAGCTTGTTTGGTTGTAGTTTTCACCTTCCAAAAACTTTACCATTACCTGGTGAACACTAAAACCAAGCTTATATGCAAAGTTGACCCGCTTAAGTACCTGTTATCAAAACCCACTCTTACAGGTAGGATGGCTAATTGCATTATTCTACTAAGTGAATTTGACATTGAGTATGTGCATCAAAATTCAGTCAAAGGGCAAGTACTCACTAAATAGTTAGTGGAAGCACCATTACTAGGGACAGAGCATGTAAGTTTGGATCTGCCAAATGCTTCATTATTGTATATTGAGGAATATATCATGTGGCAGGTGCACTTTGATGGATCTTTTACTTTTCATAGTTTGGGGGCAGGTGTGGTTTTAATTACTCCTTCAAGTGAAACCCTATACCTCCAGCTTTTCGCCTTGGTTTTTCTGGTACAAATAACATTGCAGAATATGAAGCACTCATCACAGGGATGAAGCTGACAATCAAATGAGATATCCATCATGTTAAGATCATTGGTGATTCACAATTGTTCATTAAGCAAGTTAATGATGAATATAAAGTGAATGATGAGAAACTCATCCCCTACACAAAAATTGGTGGAAACCTTGAAAGAGTATTTTGTGCGTATCACATTCGAGCAGATTCCCAGAGTAAAAAATAGATCCACAGATGATATGGCAACCATGGGCTCTATGTTACGAATTCCACCAGAGAGCAATGAAATTTCATTCTTTGTTGAGAATCTACGCCATCCTGCATATGATATACCTTAATCATGTTTGGCTTGTGAAGTTGTTGGTCCCTATTCCCCATGGTATGCGCACATCTACACTTATCTTAAACACAACACCTTCCCTCCTAACATCTCCCATTTTGAAAAACAAATCCTTAGCTTCTAGATAGCCTGTTACAACCTCTTGTGAGATACGCTCTATCTTTGTGGCTACAATGGGAATCTGTTGCGTTGTCTAGATGTAATGGAGTCAGTTCAAGAAATTAAAGGGGCACATGAAGGGGTGTGTGATGCCCATACAAATGAAATGGTTCTAGGTAATAAATTATTGAGAGTAGGATAATATTGGCCTACTATGGAAACACACTACTGCAATTATGTAAAGAAATACGTATTATGTCAAAAGTATGGAAATTTCATCCATGCGCCATCACAGCCGCTGCAACCAATCAAAAGCCCATGGCCATTCTACAAATGGGAATTGGATTTAATAGGAAAGCTCACCCCTACCTCATTTTATGGTCATAATCACATCATCACAACTAAAAAATATTTCACTAAGTGGGTGGAGGCTATTCCTTTGAATTATGTTATAGGAGCTCATATTTCAAAGTTGATCATGAACCACCTTATCTGCCGGTATGGCATTCCTGTGGCCATAGTTAATGATAATGGAAAATCATTCAAGAACAATACAATGAAGGAACTTTGTCATCAATTTTAGATAAAATTGAAATGGTCTATGTCATATTATCCATAAGGTAATGGGGAGGCTGAAGCAACTAACAAAACTTTGGTTCAAATAATGGAAAGGATAGTAAGTAAGACATGTTGTAATTGGAATTTGAAAATTCACCTCACCCTTTGTGCTTATAGGACCTCCATTCACACTCCTACTAGTGTGACACCCTATTCCCTAGTATTTGGAACTGAATCCATCATCCCATTGGAAATCGAGCTTCCTTCCCTAAGAATATCTCTTAGGGATTATCTAGACAAGGATGAGGATTACAGGGTAGCCACGATGACAGAACTAGAACTCTTGGATGAAAAGTGCATCTGTGCCCTTAACCATCTCAAAGTGTATCAGAACAGATTCTCCAAAAATTACAACAAAAGGATCATACTTCGTCAGTTTGAGGTCAGAGATTTGGTCATGAAATAAAATCAGTTCAACACAAGGGCGAAAAGAGAGAAGAAAGGCAAGTTAGAACCGCATTGGTTAGGACCTTACATCATTATGGCCAAATATGGTACAAGAGCATAAAAACTTGCCCATCCCAATGGTGATGAGCTCTGTGAACCTATGAATGCCATGCACCTTAAGTGGTTCTATGCTTAAACATGACACAAAAATCAGAAAAAGCAAACAAAAAAGGGGTAAAAATTGATCAAAATACAAAAAAATTAAAATAAGAGAAAAAAAGAAAAAGAGAAAACAGGTTGTCCATATGTGAAAACCACACAATTGTGGCACATTAAATAGGTCCCTTGGTGAAAACTAGTTTCCGACACCTTTGGAGAATTCGTTGTTCACAAGAATCTTGCATCTCGAGGGTACTTTTCCTTAGCCTAGGGATAGTTTTGCGTCTGTATCTGAGATTCCCTATGAACCTATCCTGTCAAGCCTTGATCCAACCTTTTCTCCTCTTTTTAATCTGTGAAGGGATGGTCTTTACATATTCACCATCTCACACTGGGGGCACTTCTGCGACTTCACCTTCCTGTTTATAGCACGTGGCCTCTGCTCTTGTATATTCTCTGTCTAACACTAGGGGCATCCACGTTTCTCGGTTACCTGTGCATAGCTTCGGAAAATGTTAGAAAATCACAAAAACATTTGAAAATCTTAGAAAATCACAAAAACATTAAAAAATGTTAGAAAATCATAAAAACATTCAAAATTGTTTTACAAAATCACAAAAACAATAGAAAATTGTTTCAAACAATCACAAAAACAATAGAAAACCTTAGAAAATCACAAAAACAATAGAAAATTGTTTCACAAAATAGTCTTGTAAAAACATTACATTAGTTTCCTTACATAGTCTTGTTTCTTTCTTTGTTTATGTACATTGTTTTCTTGTATATTTGTTACTTGTGAATTTGTATAGTTTATTGCTTAGACATACTTTGGTAAGATTCATCTTTTCTTACTTAGATTAGATTCATTCTTACTTGAACATATGCCATGTGTTTTTGCATGCTTGTAAATAATTGTACATAGTTGTGTTAATTCTTGTTGGTTGGCACTGTGTATTTTGTTAACATTTGATTTTGTTTGCCTATCGCATGTCCACAGTTCTGTTATCACATCAACATATCTCCATCAATATCATCACATCTAACATCATATAAATAAAAATATAAGTATACATCAGACATGAATGCTAAGCTAATCATCACATATCCTATCATCAAATGGGTGCAAGAGGGATCGAAAATATCAAAATCTATCCCCTGACACAATTATCATCATGTCATCCCATCCACTAATCTAGAGCATCACAGGTACAATCAATGGATATCATCTATGGATCTATCTTATCAAAATTAAACAGATGTGGTACAAACATCTCAACTATCATCATGAGGCATACACAATGTGAAATCAAATCATATAACATCGTGACACAATCGTAATCCACATGGTCAATCATCAAAAATAATAAAATTCCATCATCTCATAACAACGATGCCACATCAAAATTTCCATATATACAAGTATAAAATATCTGCCTCACAAAATATGTACATAATCGATACAAAATGGGCCATCAATGGGAACAACTCATAAAAATTCCTTCATCAGAGGTGTACATCAACAATGTTATACAACGGTCAAAAAAATTAAGCCTTCATCAGAGGCATGCATCAAAAAATTGGTACATCATATACATCAGTCAAAGTATAACACCTTCATAAGAGGTCTATATAACATGCTACAAATACAATAAAAAAAATACAATGAGAGTCAAGGCTGATTGGAATCCTCAGAGGGAGTGGCTGGTCTGTGCAATGGAGGACCCATAACCCGTGTCCCATGCGGTCCTATAGGTTGCCCTTGTGGCTGCTCCACTAATACATGCAGCCTCTCTAATCTTGTCGATCCACTCGACTGTTGACTATAGGTAGGTGCCCGCTTCCCAACTAGAACTACCTCATAATAGAGTGACCAATAATACAATGATTTTCCCTCCACTATAGCTAAGTATCGATGAGTACGAGTTGTCACTATTGTCCCGTTTGTGCGTCGAAATGACACTACCTCTGTTGCTAGCCGTGTAACCTTTTCCTGACCCACTGCTCGCTCTACGCAAAGCTGATCTCTCTTGACTATCACTGGTTGTAACTGGGTCGTCAATTTACTAATTTTAGAGTAATGTTCCTGAAAAAATTGACTTAGGGTTTGATAAGTAATTTTTTGCTAAAATTGACTTAGGGTTTGATAAGTTTTTTTCATGCTTTTTTTGAGTTTGGAATAGGGTGTGTATGATCTTCCTTGCACTTATTGTGATCTTGGGAATCAAAATCACTTCTAAACCACTTTTTGCTATTTTATAGTAAGTAAGAAAATTCATCATTCATTGATATGCTTGATCTTTTAGTTTAAGAAATTTTTCACTAAATAAAGAATCAAGGCTAAAAATTTGTGTATGCTCTTTCCTTACACCTAGTGTGATCTTGGGAATCGAAAGCAATTTTTAGTATTTCATTAAAAAACACTGGGATTAATAGGGAATAAACATTACTTTGCAAATTTTTATGGTAGTTAGTTGATTTACAATATTTTCATTTCTATTTAGTTGGATTATTTGTTGTGTATGCTCTTCTCTTGCACGTAGTGTGATCTTGAGAAACAAAAACAACCCTTAATCCTCTTTCTATGATATTGTGAACCTTTTTTTTGAACTACTAATCATTTGTGTGAAGGACCTAAAATGATTATCAAATAAAGAAGGGATTTATTTAAAACCAAAATTCTAACATTCACATGTGGTGTAGGTTGCCATTGGTGGTCTAAACCAAATTGCTTAATCCAAAAGATGAAAAATACACCACTATTCAAAACACCATATTATAGGTTTCAGTTAAGAGCTACGAATCGTCCGCTCAACTAGAACATAAACCCTTTGACATAAGCCTTAAGCTAAAATAATGGGGGTGATCCTAGGAATCCTAAAGTAGTTGACGCAAGAGGGAACTTGGTGAACGAAACAGGAGAGTACTCCACACTACCGAATTGATTAGTACACCTTGGTGAGATTAGAGTCAAAGATATCTGTATCGTGACCCCTGTGAAAGTATAACTGAATGCACTTTGGTGCTCATTATACTGACGGGGGTAAATTAAAGCCAAGATACTCCTTGGGAAACCTTGGTAAATCAATCTTGCCATAGATATATTGTGACACCTAGAGAGAGAACCACCTAGGAAGCTTTCCGGCTTGGAGCCATTATTTTTGTCTTAGTTATTATACTTGAGAGATCTCACAAAGTGAATTTTTTTTGGATTCAAACTCTTTTTTTGAACAAGGGAAAGAATCTCTTAAAGTTGAAACCACATGACATTTCATCACAAAACCTACGATGTGTTACTTTCCTCTAGTTTTTCATTTTCCCAAGGCAAGGTGAAACTTTGGTAAAGTATACTTAGTTTGTTTCAACACCATTTGGTCTAATCCTTTGTTTTCTTGTTGCTCATTTTTGAGACAAAAGAAGAAAAAATATACATAGATACCACTAGAAAGAATGTGTCCACCACTTTTGTAGTCTTCTTGCATGACTAGGTTGTAATGCCGAAATGCAAGAGTTGAAAGTGTGAATGGTACGTGCTCATGTTCTAGTAGGCCCCTTGTGTCTCAACACCCATATTGAGACTTATTATCATTCTTGTTAGGTGATCTTATCATTGTCTTCCCTTGATTTTTTATGCTGCCCACATTGTAGCCCTACAATTGTGATACTTACATTTTGTTTCCATTTGTGAAACTTGATTTAAGTATCCATATTGTAGTGTTACGTTGTTCGCACGAGTAATAATTCCTTGGTATACTTAGATGCATTTTTTGAGCACAACATTGTCTTGAGATTTTGAGGGTGTTGACATTACGTTGTTAGCATCGTGATAGCATCATTTTGGTACTATAATATTTCTTTTCTTACAATTCTTGATAGACGTGCCGAAATAGTGTCGTTACATTGCTCACATTGGTAACTTCCATTTTCAGGAACTTAGACATTGTTTGTGTCCAAAATTGGTTTTTGTACACCTCGTTAGAGGAATGGGTCAATACTCTCTTAGTATTTAGGTCTTGTTTATCTTTAAACTTGACCTAGGTGGTAATATTGTATTGTCACTCTTTGTTCTTGAGCATATCTTAAACAAACATAGGGAGTAAACTATTGTTGTGATTGTGATTATAACTATGTGCTTAATTGTTGTATCTTAAGTGCTTCTTAGTATATATTTCCTTGTTAGGATATATCATTATTTATTCATTATCCTAGGGTTCATGTTGATTTGTTAGATTCATGGATATTTCATAGTCACTATTTGTTGAGACCATTTAAGCGTTGTTACGCTACGTAAATCTACCTAGGGTCCAATCCCTTTGTTTTTACCTAGGTTCATTGTAGTACTTCAAACCTTAGCAAAAAAATCCCTTATTAAGCAAATCTTGCATCAAATTGAACATAGAAAAAGAGTTTTCATTTGTGTCCTTTGTGTTTCCCAAATTTGATCAAACATTTTGACCTTTACAGCTGCAACTTGTTGTCTAAACCTTGTTGAATTGTAAAAATTATGTCTTTGCGATACCTATTTTCCTTAGATTCTCTTTGGAAAAATCACACTATCTAGTCCTAGGTATTTTCCAACAATGATTGACTATTGCATTTCTCCTTATACGTATGACAATAGGGAACCTAGGTTTCTACATTTCCATCAAAGGATGCTTATCACGACTAAGCCTCATTTGGTTCTTCACACTAGAGAACTCATTCAGGTACCCTGTTCACCACCTTCATCTCATAGTTGATGTTATGGTTTGGACACTTCTGATCCAAATTATTATTCGGGTTCCTCCCACACTTCTTCTGAATCCAATCCAAACTATTATTCTGATTCTTTAGATTCACCTTGATCTTTTGAAAATTCTCATCAGTTCTATTCACTTTATTCAACTCTTAAGTCACATTCCTCCCCTTATTAGTCAACTAAATGGAATCTTCCCCCTTTGAAGATATGTGTAGCTCCAAGATCCATCAATCAAACATCTAATTTAGTTCTTGAGTCATGGTCCTCCCTTTCTTTACAGGACCTCCCTTATTCACCGCTTCGATAGCCTCCTCCTCTGTTGAAGATCTGGGTGACCCCAAATTTATCTAGGCCGACACCTACGTCGCAATCTCCTAAATCGACTCCCACGTCACATTCATCTAATTCAAAACTCATGTCACAATATCCTAAGTTGACTCCCACGTGACATTCATCTAATTCGACACTCATGTCACAATCTCCTAAATTGAATCCTATATCACATTCATCTAATTCGACACTCATGTCACAATCTCCTAAGTCATCTCCCACATTGCATTCATCTAAGTCGACACTCATGTCACAATATCCTAAGTCAAATCTCATGTCATAATCATCTAAGTCGATGCATACGTTGTAAACACCTCAAATGACTCCTATGTCACAATCATTTGCTGATTTTATACGTGATCCTCATTGTTTCTCAACAATATAGCATCTTCTAGGAAATCCAATACCAATCAGCTATCTTAAATCCATGTCTTCTTCTACTTGTGAGACATCTAGATCCAAATATACTTCATCTCTTGAGTCATAATCTTCTCAAAATTCCACACAAGTTGGACCCATTTCTTCTAGTCAACATCCTATGGTCAAAAAACAAATACCCCTACTGATTGATTCATCTCAAGATGAAGAGATGATCATGGAATTCCTGGGGTTACATGATGAAATTCCCATAGAGGATTACAATCAAGGATTTAATCTTGACTTCGATACGCTTACGTATTGGGAAGAAAAAATTGATTCCTTTTGTTGACATATTAAGGAATTTCCTAGGACCATTGAGGAATAGCCTATCTTTTCTTCACATCCTTCTTTGCATATCATCGTTCCTCAATTGCAATCTCACTTTGGGTCACCACCTGGTAGCCCATCATCTACTTTTATATGTTGGGCACTTCCAAGTTTTCCTTCATCATCTTTGTGTGGCTCACCTCTGGGTAGCCCCTCTTCTTCTATACTAAGGGCATGCCCTATAATTCCCTAAAATTTTATTATTGGTACACGTCCTAGTAGCCCATCATCTTTGATTTATGGGACACCACTGGGTAGTCCCTTATCTTCAATCTTAGGGCCACATCCAAGTAGTCCTTTATCTTCAGTCTATGGGACACCTCTTGGTAACCTATCCTCTTCGTCTATACTGGGGGAACGTCCTAGAAGACCCTCATCCCTAATTCTTGGGCAATATCATAGTAGCCCATTATCTTCTTTGTACAGGACACCTCCAGATAGTCCTTCATCTTCAATCTTAGGGCCGCATCCGAGTGATCCTTCATCTTCAATCTATGGGACACTGCCTAGTAGCACATATTCATCTTTGATTCTTGGGATGCCACTCGTTAGTACTTCATCTTCTATCTTAGGGCCATATCCTCATATTCCTTTATCTTAGGTCTATGGGAAACCTCCTAGTATCCCATCCTCTTCAATTATTGGACCATATCCTTTACTTCCATCATATTTTTCTTCTATTAATGATTGTAGCAAACCCATTGTCATTTCTCCCACCAATTCGATTCGTCTACTTTCTTCTCGTACTTCTCAAGATCAGATAACTCACACTTATTAGAAACCCAAATGGTTCCTTCATCCAAATAAGATTAAAAATTCCAAGATCTCTAAAGCTACCAATAATTCAAATGATCTTAAATTTCAGAATCAAACACGATTCAAAAATGTACATCAACATACCCATCAAGCATGGTGCAAAGTGTATAAACCTCTGGATATGGAACACACTCTCCCCCTTACAAAATCCACATTTCATGATAAAACACATTCATCTATTGAGTATGAGCTCACCACAATCATCGATATCAGGGGTAATATGAATAATGATAAGAAAACATGCCTAGTATTCCTTATCAAGGAAATCACTAACATTGTTTTTAGATCTTATCATGCCGAATGACCTTGTTGGTCCCACTTTTCAAAGGTACAAAAAATCCAAAAATAACGCACATTGCAAAAAATGCAAAAAATCAAAGGTAAACAAACACACATTGCAATCAGGCATTGCATACACATGGATGTGCTTTCTTTCTTTTCTTACTCCTCTTTTGCAAGTCTTCATACCATTTTCATCCCTTCAGTAATATTGTGGTTATCCAATTTGCATTCATTTTGTGACATTTATATCTATGGTATCCATTTGGCCTTGGTCTTTTATCACCTTGGTAAATTAAAGAACGACTGACCTCATAAAGATCCTATCACAATTAACATCTAAAAAAATTGTTGCAAAGAAATTTTGGATATATTTGTTGACACTAGCCAATGTTGTCATAATAATCACTTCCACCTCCTTCCATCAAGCCATACGTGGTTCTTAACCACTTGTTAAACAAGAGAGCTAAAATAAGTTTTCAGAAAGTAAAAAAATCAATCAAATCAAAAATCCAAAGCTAAAATAAAAAACAAATTGATATATAACTCTCTCTTGGGGTATTTCCAATAATCTCTACCGGGGCTATGGACACCTGACTGTTAGTAAATAAATGTTGTGATTAGAATCAAATGCATCTCCATCAAGGCTATGGATGCCCGGATAGTAGTGGAGCAATGTACAAATCTCTTTCGACAATCCATTCACAAAAAAATCAACTCTGAAAAATAAATCATTCCTACACATTGACTAGGGTGTCTTCACTTGTTGTATATCAAATATTCCCTCCAAGAGGTAATAAATTTCCATGTGCACACACTGTATCTCTATGAGCAAACAAGATTAGGATGCTACCAAGTGTATTTTTTTAGACCTTGTTTAGATTCTTACTCTAGTTTGTATCTTATCTCACGATTCGTGCCTTTGGCAAATCACTTATTCATTGCAAGGCTTCTAAGATAAATTCATTCACATTCATTGTTCTTCTAATTCATTCAAAACATCCATGTGTATAATATTTCCTTTTTTTCCATGTTTGAGGGCACCTTTTTCCCCTTTCTCAAAACAATCTTCCAATTCTTTCTATCATGTACTTTTTGGTCACCTTATGATGGGGGCATCCTTTCTCCTTCCTAGCACGTCATTAGGTTATGTTCATCATCATGTTGAACCTATCTATATTGGTTGTGATCCAAATTCTGCATGTGAAGAGTTTTCATTTGTATATTCTCAGCTAATGCTGGGGGCATTTTCACATCTTCACTTTCTTGTGCATGTGTGTGGCGTTCTGCCCTTGTACATCTCATTTTTTGCTGGGGGCATCCACTTTTCTTCATTTTCTTGTACATAGGTTCAAAAAAATTCTAAAAAAAAAAAACATTCAAATATATTTAAAAATTATACAAACATTCAAATATGTTTCAAAATTTGAAAAACATTCAAATATGTTTCAAAAATCCAAAAATCCAAAAGCAAACATCAAAAATTAATAAAATCATTAAAAATAGAAAAAATTGTAAAAAATTAAAATTTTACAAAAAAATGGTAAACCTCATATACACAGCTGAAACCTATATCAAATGCATTATCCTCAAACCTCGAAATATGTCTTACAAAAACATCTTTCTATGGTTCTTGCTTGTTCTAATCTCAAATGACCTTCGGATCATCGTGATCTACCTCCATTAACAAAAGCTAGGCTGCATGTTATGTCGGTCCTCCCATGCAATAGTGAGTTGCCAGGGACTATGTCATAGTGCACGAAAGCTCTTCCATAGGACTACTTGTGTCCTCCCTTATTCTCCTTGCTTTGGGAACCATTTTAAACGCTTGTAGTTACAACACGAACATTCGGGAACTGTAGTTTGATAACAAAAACATTGGTGTAACTTTCTTAAACGTTGTTGGTTTACTTTCTCGTATTGCATTGCATTATGTATATTGCATTGAGTTAAGCATAATTTTACCTTCTCGTATTACATTGCATTATGTATGTTGCATGGAGTTACGTAGAAATAGACAAATATTAGTAATTTAGCTTTTCATGTTATCTTACATTTTTGTTCATTTCAATAAAGGCCGAGGATGTAGATCATATGGGAAACATGATCAAATAAGGTTGCGTATTGAATACCGGATACAAAGATGATCATGTTCCTATTCTCCACTTTCCTATCTTATCACTATTAACTTTTCTTCTAAATCACCTGGGGCAATAAACAACCATGTTTATCCCTATCTTTTAAATTCTAAAATAACCAAGGGTTTCTTTCCCATTTTATCCTATTTCTTCTATCCATTTCAATTATATTTTTGATCGCCAATTGATTTCTTCTATCACCCCATCGAGACTCGAGGGGGCATCCTTCATCCTGCTAATTTTTCTTCAAAAATTTACATGTTTATGCTTGTCTACTATATTTGAAGTGAAGTTACTTACTTCACCTCAAACAGGGGAAAATGTAGACACCTAAATTCCACTTTTACAATCTTATTATCAAAATGCACATGAATCACTCTCATTCTTCCCAATTTCATTAAAATTAGTGATATTTACTAATTAACTAACATTTCTTGCCACTTTGGCCGGTTAACAAGTACTTCGATGATCACCAAACCTCTTTCACATTCAGGATGCCACTTTACGATGAATCGTAAGTCAAAATCCTCCTCAAAATAGACAATTAGCGTTTATTAGCTAATTAAGCCTATTTTGCCCCTGTTTTTTGGTGAATATACCATAATATTGGCTTAAACCCCTCTTCCAACCACTCAAAATCACCCCACTTTCCTCCACAATGTCTCAACAATCTTCAAAAGCTTATCCTTGCCTCCTAGTTTAGCCTAAGCGGTTGATTAAGGCTTCATACCTCTTAATCACTTGGTAATTCACTAATTGTGATTAGCAAGGCCTAATCATGATTAGTAATTATAATCTAATTTGGGGCTTTGAGTCCCACATGCACCAAAATACAATTTTCTCCCAAAAGAAAAACTATAAAAAGAGTGCACCTCTTACCTTAATACATTACACCATGCTTTTATTAGTAGCCTCATATAAGGTATATATTAAAGAGCCTAAAATCCTTTAAGGATTCACATTCTCATATTTTCCTAAATCCTTCATTATGGTTAGTAGGAGGGTATATAACATGACATTGTAGTCTTGTGTTAGAGATATCTCCTCACCATTTTTGGAGTAGCAACCATTCCCAATTTGATTGCTCCTATATCTATTTAGGTCTATGCTAGTTAATCAAACATACTAGTAGGCATGCTTAGATGTTAGATGTTAGATGTTAGTTTCATTTAATCTCCATTGTTATGCTATTAAGATTTTATCATTGATGTTTCATTCATTATCTTTGTATTTAACTTTAGATCATTATGGTGTTGATCTTTCTTTAAACTAGTTAATTTGTTCTAAAAGTTTGGGGTGTTATCAGAAGCTTCTACTCCCTTATGTTAAGCTGCAACTTAGAATTCTTCAAGATGTTGATCACTCATAATTTTTTGTCTTATACAACTGCTAGTGAAAATTAGATCAACTCACACTTCTTCTCAATTCTTCTCTTGATTTCCCACTCTCTTTTGATCACCTAATTAGCATCAATATTCTGCTTTACAAAGCTCATTTCACCCACACCTTTACATCATGTTCTCACTCATTCGAACACACAACCAAACACCAACTTCACATGTATTCAATATTCTATAGTATGATGTTAAAATTAATCCTTATGTGTTTCATGAATTATGTAACACCTCTTTATTACATTTCTAATCTAGGGAATTTGTTTTTTGCTAACTCATATAATACAATTGACGCCTTTGATGAATTTAATGCGTCACAATTAAATTCCAGTATATGAGAGTTATAAATTGTAGTCATTTTTATGTACCCTTAGTATAAATTTTCTAACCCCATGTGTGTCAGCCTATCACCCAGCGGCGCTGGGCACTCACCCGAGGCATGCGCAGGCACCAAGCCCCTCCTTTATGTAAGCATTGTGAGAAGTTATTGTCATTATTAAAGGATTAGTTGCAGAAAAGTAGATATTCATGTAAAATCACAACATGAGCTACCATATCCTTATAGCCATGCATGAAAATGAGAGAAACAACACAACATGGATTATGAAGAACATATCTGATTCATAGTATAAAGAAATGACACTAGGGTTTGCACCCATGCAACAAGATATCCAGAACATATATATATATATATATATACATACATACATACATACATTGATCAAGAGTGCTAAATAACCACATTACATTCAGAAGGTCATGTTAGGCTGAATGCAATAATCGTAAGGGATCCGACCCATACAATATATGTTAAAACAAAGATCTAACTCATATATCAGGGGTTCTAGATATGCCCCCTAGTTCATCCCTCATCACAAACCCTAATGCTATGCAAATGCTTGTTACACGCTTTAAAAACCTAAGCACTAAGTTCTCTAAAACCTAGCATAACTATAGTATCATGCTCTTAATACATTCCCTCCTAATCCTACACCTTTTGTCTTCCCCGAGTTATATCTTTCTTTCTCTAGAGAATCTCTATATATAGGTTCAACATCCACCGCCATGCCTTCTCTCTTGAACAAATCACATGCCAAGTGTCAATGTGGTCCTCCAATGGTGAATGCTTATCATGTTCTAAGCTCTCCAATTTTTGTAATGATGTCTTCCTAGGAATATTCTTCTCATGGAATATCATTTTCTTAACCATCAAGTCTCTAGGCTGGCACCTTATCCATTTGGCATGCCTAGTCGGGTCACGTTTTTCCTCAAATGCCTCCAGAAAGCTGAATGTGGCTAAGTCCTTAGATAATGCATATTGTCTTACACATGTGACCTGGTTTCTCCTAAACCCTTCTTAAACTCTTTCTCTATGCACTTCTCCCCATGCACCCTTCTTCTTATTGGTCCCACGCACTCACACGCCCTCTGGAACTTAGCCAATAATTTAGGGCCCAACATCACCCCACACTAAGATTGTTCTCCGTCCTAGGAAACATCCCACTTCTTTAAAGAATAAAGAATGGGGGGATCAAATAATTGTAAATGTTGAATGAAGAATGAAAGAATGGAAGAATGGAGAAAAATATACTATTGCTGCAAGAGGAGTGGGAACTCCTTCCTCATTGTTGCCTCAATATTCTCCCAGGCATCCACTTCACCCTACGCCTGCTAGAGTAGGTCACCCACTAGAGTGCTCACCTCTTCAAATCTCAATTCATCTCCCTTAGTGTTTAACGTATCTACAATCCCTTCCATCTGCTTGCTAAGGTCATCCAATGCATCCATTCTACGAGTGACCTGGGGGTACAGTTCCTTAAGACAAACCAAACCTCAGAAGGTTTCGATTGTTTCCATTATTTTCTCAACTTTGGCTAGGATTTTATCCCACTCTACCTTGTTTCCTTTATTATTCTCCTATAATTATTTCAGATCCACCTCATGTGTAGAAACTAGTATAATTACTACCCTATCTATATTAGCATAGTTATCATATATGACCTCAGCCATTCACACGATGGTATTCACAACAGAAAGGAGCTCAGAATACCGAGTGACTGTCTCCCCGATCTTCTATTTCTCTTCCTCCTTTTGGCATGCCAATGCCTCTTCTACTGATTCTAGTGTGAGTGAGCCACCTTTCCATGGTAAGGATGTGGGTTAAGTCTTCCAAGCATTGTAAGGTTGACTCATATTTTTGCTTAGGTGGGACCAGGTTTGGATGCTTTAAGATAATGACATCTGTAATCATTTCTATCTTCTTGTAGACCTCACACACCTTTTCCTTTTCCTCCCTTAGCTTGCACCTTAACTGTGCACTGATCATCTCATCCTACTTTAGAGCCTTTCTCTTCTCAATGATATCTTCATTCTTCTTCTCCAGCTCTCCCTCCAGGAACCTTACCATGTCATTCCTTTCGAAGAGTCTTACGTCAACCTCCACTGATACCTTGTTGAGTGCATTACAGAATTAGTCATCAGATAAATGTTGAGCATTTATCAGGGGGTTCACTCCCTTGGTCTCTGGTATCTTCATCAGTCACCCCTTTTCTTGACCTCGAAATTCAGGCTCATCAACATGGGACTCAAAAGCCCAAGATAACATCTTCCTTATTCATGGGTATGTGCCTTCTTATTTGAATGAAGACCATGCAAGGAGTTGGTTTATAGGCATGGTACTTTAGAAGCATGCGTGTAGTACCTTATTTGGAGCATTGATATAACTCATTCCCTACCACACCTTAAAAGAAACGATAACCAGATTGAACACCACTACCATGATCAATAAGATGAAAGTTTTGCCAGAATCACTTTCCCTTTACAAAACAAATGAGCAGCAATATCATATATTATTATGGAACCTTAGGAAAGGAATAACTCTAAGAACCAGTCTAGGCTCAAGGGGTCTCAAAGAACTAGTCAAGACCCATGAACTAGACATCAAGGATCTATATCAAGGAAAGAACTAGTCAATACCATTGATCAAGGAAAGAAATTTACCTAACAACTTTCCTCCTAATATCTATCCACTCCTTGAGCACTTACCTAGGTCAGCGCTGGTAAATCTACCTCATATTCCTACCAAATCCTTTATCCATATTCCCTATGATTTCCTACTTCCCTTTCGTTAGCACGATCTACATCTTCTATCTACTCCTTGGTGAGGCTAGGGGTCTTTTGATCTTTGGTGTTTACCTCCTCACTCTCCCCTTTTCCTTGAGCACCCTCTCCTTCCCTATCCTTTTCTTCATTTCCTTCATCTAAGTCGTGTACCTCACACACATGGGATGGTCCTGAGCCTCTTCATGCTCGTCATCATCCTTTTTCCCCTATAGGCTTCTAGGCTCTCCATTTCTTCTGATTCCACCTTCTCCACGACCTTTTGCTTCTTCCTAACTAGTGACTATAGTATAGGGGATTCTTCCTTCTCATCTTCTTCAGTAGGTGACTCCTTCCTCAATGACTCTTCTTGCGCAGGGGGCTCTTCTTGCTTTGGCACCTCTTCCTCAAGTGTATTTTATTTTTCCTTAATGGGGGACTTCTTCCTTCATGCATATGTGCTTGGCCTTCCACCTGACTATGAAATGCCTACCAATTGTGTTGTTTGTACACTTGGTGCCTTCTTCTCTAGTGCCTCCTCTATCTCCCTCTTCCTTAGCGTAGCCTTCTTCATTGCGGTGGGGTCTTCTAGGATGAATACATAATTCTCCATGTAGGCACCCTTCTCATACATGGGATTGAAGTGCAGGTATACCCTCACTGTGGTTCTTCCAGTAATTGGCAGAGTCACATGTTTTATCATATGCACATCATGGGAGACATACTTCTCCACATAAGCGTGCTTCTTGGGGTATACTATATTTCTACATAGATCATGGTGGTTTTGGTCCACCTCATTGAGGTTGAACCTTAGTATTTTGGCCTCCTTGAAGTGATTGACCCCGGCTTGGAAATATTGTGTAGTGAAGTAGAATGAAAGTTTAGACCATGGGATCTTGGTACCATATGTCAAGGAGAACCTATTAATACAAAAATGTTGGTATACATCAAAATCAGCTTCTCTTTGCACCAGTAGTGGAAATTGTTTGGGTACTCTCTACTCAGCCCGAACACATCGTCACATTCACTTGTACCATTTCTTCTAGGTGCACGCCTTGTGGGCAGCCATCATGGTGTCACATGTATATTTTTGAAATATCTTGGCCAGGGAGGGGTTCTCATATGGGTACTCCCATATAATTGTTTTGGTTCATCAGGAACTCTAATTTCTAAAAACACGATGGTAAGGAGGAAATTACCAAACATGATCTTCTCCCCATCGTATGCGGCACTGATGATATCTTCTACAATGAATACTGAGAAGTTGTAGATGGTTCCTTCTTAGATCTTCTGATAAATGTTCAACCAAGACTTGTTGATATGTGTCCACCTCCCCTATCCATTCATCTTGGTCACTAAGAGTGCAACCATCCTCATTACAGGGTTGGAAATTACTGATATGTCAAAGTATCGTGACCCCTTCTTATAGTCATAGGCCTCCACAGTTTTCTTTATGGCCTCTTTGTCCTCCAAGTCATCATCAAATGAGTCTCCTTCATAGGTAAGACCAATAAATTTGGAGATCAGTTGGGGAGTTATCCTCATCCTTCATCCTACGAAGTAGAAATGGTCTTCATGTATGCGTGACATCACCCATTGGTACAACCACTTAGGTTTACCAAAATAGGGCAACTCATACAGTTGTAATAATCCGACCTTCTCCATTTTCACCTTGACCTCATCATTATAGATGGGCATTCCATCTGGTGTCCGCTTGTCTGTAGGTCTAACCATTTCTAATTCCATATCTTTCTCTGTGGTGCTTGTTCGATGGTTGTATTAACTTTCATCCATTTTCCTCATGTGAGACACCCACTCTTTTCTGAGTAACACACCATTTGGGTATTGCATCTTCGTATATCACTCCTTGTATAAACTAGTGGAAACAACCTGTTTCCTTTTTCCCTTTCCCTTATTTCGGGAAACTTTTGCCTTTTTTGGTGTCATATTCTTGTCGGGTTACTAAAAAAAACTCTTCCTTTCTCCTCTTACTCACCCTGCTTAAATCTATGGCTTACCTTCATGAAAAATCCCTTTACTCCCATGCCCTATCTATAGAACCATAACCTAGACAATTCTTCCACAAGACAACATACTCTCCTGAAACCTTCTTCCCTACGCCCATGTACTCCTTCCACTCTAGTTCACAAATCACACTAGTCATGCACTCAGATTCTCATAATTTTTCCTTCGCACAAATCTTCTTCGCGGATGCCCTAGTTCACAAGAGCTCTTCGATATCATAATTACAGGGTAAAAAATAATGTGCATGACCTTCTACTTATAGATTTTTGCTCATCTCCTAGGATAAATGTTATGCCACCTACAACATACTTTTGCAATAAAGGAGGATTTTTCCACTAAAGCCAAACTTAAGCACTCTTACCCATGCACCCAATCTTGCATGAAAAATATCTACAACCTTTTGACACAAAAATCCTTACTGACTGAAGATCCTCACACGTGCACTTGCAACGCTGAAGGCACTTCTTTTATCAACCTAATTTTTTCCCTCACCTACCTCATGTTGTTCCTGCACTTCTCATCCTTTGTACGTGGTATTTGTAAAGTTATCCTGACACCAAACTCCTTATGTCCACCATTTCTATGTGTACTCTTCCACATTACGTTCCTTCAATCCATGCCATCGAAACACAACTTCTACTACCAGCTTCCATTTTACTTTGCATTACTCCACCCCACAAAAAAATAGATGCGTGGTCCTCTGCGCATACACAACCTTTTGAAAATAATAAGTGGCCACTAACGCACAAGTCTCATAAAAAAAAACATAACAAGAAAGGAACAATAAATGAGAGAGGGAAACACAAGGAAAATAAATGCATTAAGGGGAATCCTAAGCTAAATGGAAATACTGCCTTATTTATGAACATAAGGAAGACTTATTTATAGTAGGGCTTTAGCCTAATCCCATTGAAATGGCCTGGTAACCATGTTCCATCCAATGCTTGTAACTAGAAAGTGTCTGAATCAAGGATGTACGAGATGATATATGGCCCTAACTAATGGAATTTCAGTTTCCCAGGATGGTACAAAAACTTGGAATCATAAAGCAAGACCATTTGCCCAACCTTGAATTGTTTGTTTTTAATATGACGATCATGCCATGCTTTTTGTCATGCCTTTTCAGTCTTCTGAATCCATCTAGCAAGTGATCACCTTTCATCCAACTACATTAATTTCTCCATGTGCTCTTGAATTTCTTGTTCATCAGCTAACCCTCCTTTACGCGTAATACACAATGACGGTAGTATAAATTCAATCGGTAAAAAATCCTCTACGTAAAACACCAATTGAAATGGTGTGGCCGTATTCAATCTCTTGTATGGTTTCCTGTATGCCCATAGAAATGAATGATACCTTGTCATCCCAATCATGTCTTCCCACATCACAAATTTTTGTCAACGTATGACTCAAAATTTTGTTAAATGCCTCAACAGTTCCATTAGCTCGTGGGTGATATGGGGTAGTCTTATGATGGGCCACCATGAACTCTGCCAACAAAATCCTGACTGTTTCATTAAAAAAATGTGTACCCCTGTCACTAGTCAAGCTTAAAGGACATCCATACCTACTGATTATGTTCTCCCATAAGAATCTAGTAGCTGTCACCACTGTACAATCCCTTATAGGTGCTACCTCCACCCACCTTGTTAAGTAATCAGTGCAAGTAATGATATAACATGAACTAGTCCTTCACGCGACAAGTGAAATTGGTCCTAAAAAATCAATGGCCCATTTTTCAAATGGTTCTTCCCTGGATATAGATCTCAAGGGAATCTCATCCATTTTTCATGGCTTGCCAAGGCGCTGGAAATGGTCACAGGCCTTGCAAAATTCAATGCAATCCTGGTAGATACTTTCCCATCAAAGCTCTGTGAGTATAATCTTCTACACTGTGACATTCCCTACATAGTGCCCTCCTGTAATCCCACCATATGCTTCCTCCATGATTGCAATGCACTCATGTTCTAACATGCATCAACGCAAAACCTCATCATGGCCTAAATTGTATAAGTCTCTACTAATTAGCATGTAGGGCGTGGCGTTTATGGCTAATTTTTTTCTTTCCAAAGTCTTCATTCCTTCTAGTACCACACCCATTTTGAGAAACAAAACAATATATTATAATTCAAAGGGCACATCGCCACAACCTAAATAATTTGCATGTTTGGCATAACATCCTCAATGCTTTGTGTGTCCTCCCCCGAGTCAATCCTTGATAAATGGTCAGGCCCAAAGTTACTCTTTCCTAGTTTCACAACAACTGTAAACTCAAATTATTGAAACAAATAGACCCACCAACATATGCACCCTTGTAAAATGAGCTTGTTAACCAAGTAATTCAATGCCATGTGATCTGTGTAAAATATGAAGGGTGTTTCCAAAGTAGGTATTGCTTGAACTTATGCAATGTGTAGATCATTGATAGTTCTTTGCACTTTTTATTAGTATTGTTTTTCTTTGCTTGTGTCAACTTCATACTTGCAAATAAAATAGGGTGATGAAAAATATCCTAACCAGGTTGTGCTAGCACTGATCCAATGGTTGTCCCTAAGGAATCAATATGAACTTGGAAAGGTTTATCCCAAGAAGGAAACTGTAATATGGACACATTGACAAGTTTATCCTCAATGTGTCAAATGTTGTCTGCTGCGCCTCTCCCTAATGAAATGAACTCTTGTGTTTTAGTAACTCTAATGGAATAGAGATCTTGGCATACTCCCTGATAAAATTTTGGTAGTACCCTATATTCCTAAGGAATCTATCCACTGTGCTTTGACTGGTAGGCTCCCCCAATCCCACAATAATGAAAAATTTGGCAGGATCCACTAGCAAACCTACCTTACATATAATATGCCCCAAAAAGGTCTCAAATGGAGTAGAAAAAACAAATTTATTAATGTTGAGGGATATCCTAATCTTCTGAAATCTTTCAAACATCAACCTCAAATTGTTACAATGGTCTTTCACTAGTCCATACATTTTCCAGTCATCAAGGTAGACTTGAAGAAACTTATGGATAAAATTATGAAATGCCTGGACCACTATGCACAAAAACACAACATGCACGTTCTTCAGTCCAAAAGGAATGACCGTATATGAAAAAATTCCCCATTCAGTGGAAAACATTGTATTTTCTTTGTTTTCTTTAGCAATTCTAATTTGATGGTATCCTAGGAATCCATTATTGAAGGAATAGATTTCACGCCCAGCTACTCCTTCCAAGATCTCCTTAGTGAAAGGGGTTAGAAAAGGATCAATTACACATACCGCATTTAAGTCCTTGTAGTCAACAAAAATCCTTATCCTTCTATCCTTTTTAATGTTGATGACCATGGGGTTTACCCATTTTGATTCCTCCATAGCTTCAATGGTGCTTCAAGTAATCATCTTGTCTATTTCCTCCTTTAATTTATATGCAAAGATTTAGATTCATTCGATAAGGCCTCTTCCAAATCAGGCGCATACCCTCCTTTAACTTGATTTTCATTTCTCCCAAGGAGTGGTGAACACCTTTAAGCTCATGGTATCTGTGTGGAAATAAATCTTGAAACTCATGTAGTATATAAATGATCTTTGAAACCTCCTTCTTTGACCAATAGTCTCCAATAGTGGCCTCCTTAGGTTCTGTTTCTTAACCAATGTTAACCTTGTTTTGTTTTGAGGGGCTCATGGTAGGTGCATGATTTCTCATCAGAACTATTAATAAATTTGCATGTACCTTTAGTATGGTTAGCATTAAAACTCTCCATCTCTTCACCATCTATCACATAGACCATATTTCCCTTCTCTTTCTCCATGCATGCGCGCTCAAGCTGCATCTCTTCTGAATCTTCCTCATCAAAATGCAAGGTTCCAAGCCAGGTTCACCTAATAACTCCAATATTCTATCTTCTACCATGGCACTATCTCCCATCGTTAGGCACTTAATAACCTGTAATAACCTATCCATCGATGGTTTAGTACTTTGATATTTGAAATATTGAAGGAGGTCAGCCGTCAACTCCTACCAATTTCTTGTCTGATGGCACATCTATGAGTGAATATACCATGCACGTGCATAACCTTGTAAGGTGGAATACAACTTATGCACCCATAAAGAAGGTGGCAAGGCCTCCGCACCTTCCATCCATGCTTTCTCACATGTTTGGACATGAAATGAGGAAGGTTCCTTCCCATGGTAGTCTTGTATTGCAGTGGGTGCATTGCTTTAGGAAAATCTAATGGAGAACTCAATTCTTACTTTGCGCCACTCTAGAAGGCTTTTGTGATGTGTCACCCACCAACGCGTTGCGGTCCTGAGCAAGTTATAGCTGAGCATCCCTCTTTTTTCGATCTTATTTCTCAACTGAGCCTCCATTTATCATAAGAAATCATCAAGATTGGCTCCTCCAGAATAACTTGGTAACTTCTTCCTCCCAGACACTTGACTGAGCGTGCCTTTCTCACCCTTGTAACAAATCCTCTTAATTGTCACCCAATTAACTCATAAGTATCATGTGCCCAACTATCACATGCCACACTAGTTGTATCACTCATGGACTGAGCATCTTCGAACTGAATAACTCCCTTTGTAGGATGAATCACCTCAAGGTCCATGATAGAGAGCACATAGATCCTGTTGAGAACTTCTTATCCCAAGGGTTTAGTATAGGGTGTTGATTTCCCATCGTTCAAGGGAATGATAACCTATTCTTTCTTATTTTTAAAACTTATTTAACCCTTATTGAACTATAGGTCAGTATTATTATTATAACACCAGGGGCACCAAAGTAATGCTAGAAAGTTTTCTTCCTCGGCTAGCGCTAAGACTTCAAAATCCCCATTGAAAATTTCCCCTTTGATAGTGATAAAATGTCCTTCAAGACACCAATGGGCATTGCATTTGTCTTGTTAGCCATATACAACACATTTGAAGATGGTTGTAATGGGGGCCTTCCCATTTGATGTCATGCATCTAGGGTGAGGACATTGACTTCCATGCCTATGTCAATAAGAATATTTCTTAGAAGCCATCCATCCACAAAAGCATTCAAGGTAATCTCCTTATCATAGTCAAGGTTATGGGGAGGAAGGTTAGCATGCAGAACCTGCCTTTTGCACTCTGCTCCGACGCATGGTACCTTCTCCTGTAACCATTACCCTAGAAAAGGAATGATATTCTCTTGCCTTAACATCTTTCATTCTTCCCTGAATTCATCCAGATCCTTCTGTGGAGCCTCATCACTATTTATTTTCTCTAACTACCTTGACTGCTCTATCAAGCATTGGATCTACCCTTGTAGGCTTCGAATCACATTCATGGTTTCTTGGTACACTTCTTTCTGATGAGTAGGATCTGGATACTTCCAGCGCACCACCTCTTCTCTTGTAACCAACGGTTTCTACATTGGTATATCCCTTGTGCACACGTAGCCTCAACTCACGTGTCATAACTAGTATAGGCTCTAGTTACTGACTTGTGTGCCACTCTTGGCATCCATTGTGAATCGATCCTTCCTCATGCTTACCATCCTAACGCCTTTTTCCTTCTAGTGTTGTTGGATCATATGTTCAAATAGCTCTGGACACTCCTCATACTTGTGTTTTTTTCCACACCAAGAGAATTGTAATAGATCTGGGCATTCACGCTTATAGTGCTCCATAGACCCATAATTGTAACAGGTTCCATGTGGGAACTCACTTCTCCCTCCGTGGTTACCACAACCATGAAATCCTCCTTAAAAACCTCTTCCACACACCCCTCCATCTGCGCACCCTTCATAGTGACAACCATCATCCTTGGAATTATTTGCGAGGGTGGTTTGGCGCACACCAATATCAATGGCATCATGTATCTAGTCAATCAATCTACAATCCTTAGTGTCATGAGTAGTAGAGGTGAAAATATTGCAATAACAAGACACATTTTTATGGATCAGATTGTAGTAGTGGGCACCTACTTACATCATGATCTCCGTGGTAGATCTCATAGTCCACTGTCACAACACATGTACTGATCTCCTAGGGACAATTGTCCTTTGTATGCCCCTCTACCTCAACATTTGTGCACCATAGACCATTGCGAGTCTCATATGCCGAGTTCACAGATAGCTTTTCCAACTGCTTGGCCATTGTAGCAATCTGAGCCTTAAGAAAAGGGCTAACATTGGTATCAATGCTTCCAACCACCTCAACATGCATGGAAAATTCCAAGGCCTCACGTTGGTATGTGAAAGTCTTATGCAAAATTTCTCTCCTAAAAGGTGTTATCAACCCTCCAACAAACCACTGAGCATGCTGAGAGGGGTGAATATCATAAGACAATTTTGATAAGAGAGTCTTGAAATATGCATCGTACTCCCACACACTCTCTTCCATACCTTGTTAAATCTCCTTCAATGTGTTGATGTTATTTTGTTCAAACTCAGGGATATGAAATTCAGCCAGGAAGGCATTCTACAGTGCATTGTGGTGTAATCCACCACTGTTTGATGGGGGTCATTATTTTGGTACCAACTATGCGGGCATCCTTCTAAATGTCATTACAAACTGACTTGCTTTCCACTCTGGGGTAGTGATCCCCTTTTGTATGCCATAGTAGCTCACACTTGTGTACATGCTCTGTAGCATCCTCAACACCTTTGTAGTCTGGTAGATGCAAAGAAATTTTGAAAAATACTTGCTGAGGTGGTTGAGGTCCTTGTCCACCTGACCCAGAACCTTGATTTCCTCTGGTGTTTCCTCTACCACCAGATCCACTAGATCAACTAAGTTCTGTCCCTCTTGATCCACAAGATCCTCTAGATCTACCATGTCCACTAGGTCCTCTAGCTCCTATACCACCAGATCCACCTCCTGTAGCTGGTAATGGGCCTGAAGTGGTCGCACCTAGTGTCCCAATGAACTACACACCAACAATTTGTGATATTTCACCACTACCAGATGTTTGTCCTGCACCACTTCCAGATGCTGATATAAAAACTTGTGTACCCTTACTTTTCCCAAATGTCATTTCAGACAATATTCCTCCAAACACAGGAAATGATTGTGCAGCCATAGATGTACCAAATGAGAAATTATATCTCCTAGGTGCAGATCAGTCACTCCCACCAATACCAACTGGGTTAGTAATACTTATCTCTTGATTTGGAAGACTAAGAGCAAGGGGTTAGTCACCAGGTAGATTGAGATGCGTGTACCAATGGCTCTCCTTTCTCTAAGTGATGAACTCTCATCAGAAGCTGAAGGGGTCTCTATTCCGTGCTTTCCAAGATGGGGTAACACAGATGCTTAGGCTCCACGTCCTCTGCGTGAACCTCAATTCCTTCCCACAACATCTACCTCCATAAATCCATCACTCCTACAACCTCACATTGTCTAGCCAACTCCCTTTCACGAGCTTCACTATACTTGAGTCATCTCTCCTCTCTCTCCTTTTTAGCCAGAAGATCCGTCATCTTCCTCCACCCTAGCTTTCTTGCCCAGTGCTCAAAGAAGCTTAGCCGGCCATAGGAAATGCTTCCAAACTTAGTGTAATGATTAGGATCTTTATAGATAAGGGGCTAACATGCAAAAATGATCCTCTAGGATCCCTTAGGAACTCAAACTCAACAACCTCTGGACAAGAATACATAGAAATAATGTATTCTAGGGTATAACTGGTTAACACTCTTCTCCACCAATGATCAACAACACATGTTCAAGTCAGATCAACATCTTGCAACCTCTGATATTCATCTTGGGTCCACACACGAGATCTATAATACCAACATAATCTAGACACGTACGTGGAAAGCCATTCATACAACTCTACTGGAAAGCAGTAAAAGAAGGTAGTATACAACTCATGATATAGGTGCTCTTCTACCCATTTACATGCATAAAAAATGTCCAATACTAAATCTCTGAGAAAATTCATCCTCTATGCTCTTAAACCATGCTTTGACATTATCTAAGGTCAAGCAATTTTTCATCACACATCATTCTCACAACAGCTTCGAAAAGAGGTCCCGACAATGGAACCAAGATGTAGTCATTTTTATGTACCCTTAGTACAACATTTCTAACCCATGTGTGCACCAACCCATCACCCAGTGGTGCTAGGTTCTCACCCAAGGCACGCGCGGGTGCCAATTCCCTCCTTTATGTGAGCATTGTGAGAAGATCTTGTCATTGTTAAAGGCTTAGTTGCAAAAAGTAGATATTCATGTAAAAACACAACATGAGCTACCATATCCTTATACCCATACATGAAAATGAGAGAAACAACACAACATGGATTATGAAGAGCATATTTGATTCATAGTATGAAGAAATGATACTAGGGTTTACGCCCATGCACGAGATATCGAGAACACACACAATATATACTATATAATAGTATATATATATATATATATATATATATATATTGATTAAGAGTGCTAAATAACAATATTACATTGAAAATGCCATGTCAAGATGAATACAATATTTTCTAGGGATCCAGACCATACAATATATGTTAAAATAGAAATCTAACTCATATATCAGGAGTCCTAGCTATGCCCCCCCATTTCATCCCTCATCCCAGACCCTAATGTTATGCAAATGCTTGGTACACCCTTTAAAACCCTAGGCACTAAGTGCTCTAAACCATAACCTGACTGCAACATCATGTTCTTGATGCATTCCCTCCTGATCTTGCATCTTCTATCTTCCTCCAGTTATATCTTTCTTTCTCTAGAGAATCTCTATATATATGTTCAACATCCACCCCCATGCCTTCTCTCTTGAACAGATCGCATGCCAAGTGTCAATGTGGTCCTCCAATGGTGAATGCTTATCCTATTCTAAGCTCTCCAATTTTTGTAATGATGTATTCCTAGGAATATTCCCCTTATGGAATATCCTTTTCTTGACCATCAAGTCTCTAGGCTGGCACCTTATCCATTCAACATGCCTAGTTAGGTCACATTTTTCCTCAAGTGCCTCTATAACACCGAATGTGGATAAGTCATAAGATCTTGTGTATTATCTTGCCTGCGCACCCTGGTTTCTCCTAAACCCTTCTTAGACCCTTGATCTACGTGATTCTCCCCATGCGCCCTTCTTCTTACTGGTCTTGTGTACTCACGCACCCTCTAGTACTTAGCCAATAATTCAGGGCCCAACATAAATCCCTTAATTTATATTACACTGCAAAGAGTACATATATTACAGTAACTACTGAATTATTTCAACCTTAGTTAATTATCTTAATGCCTTCAATGACTAATAGCTTACAAAAAATTAATCCAAAATTGATTAGTTTTTAGAATCGAACCAAAAATGATCTGATAACCATGTGCAACTGTAAGGGAGAAGTGAAATAAATGTCACAGATCTGCACAATAAAACTATTTAGATTTATACATGGAATAATGATATTCTATTACATTCATTCCAGATACATTACATAGGATGAACTTACAAATATATAGGCACATAGTTTCCTATAAACTAGGAAACTACTATACTAACAAATACTAATCTCGTGAGTTGTTTGTAACAACCAAACAACTCAACACACATTTTTTATTAGTTGTTTTATATAAGAACTAAATAACAAATTACTAATATAATAATAATTACCAAATGTAATTATTATCTACAAAATGTAAATACTAATTCCTAACATTCCCCCACTTAGTGTTTATATGGTTCAATATATCTCATTCTTTGATTGTAGCGTGCCACCTCTGTGTGCTCATGATCAACTCTGCAAATGTGCAGCATTGGGATTGCACAAAACTCGAACATGTGCCAATGCAAATTGATGGTTTTCTCTGGCTTCTACCAATAACCTTACCAAATTGGTTTTGCAGGTGTACTAATAACCTTTCACAATTGGTTTTACAGGTTTACCAAAAACCTTACACAACCAGTTTTATAGGTTTACCAAAAACCTTACACAATTGGTTTTACAGGTTTACCAAAAACCTTACACAGTTGGTTTTCCTGGTTTACCAAAAACCTTCACATCATGATTGCTATAATACTTTTTGATCAATATTATACAATGTCTCTACAACAGGGAATCATGTAGGAAATACTGCTTTCAAAACTGGACAATAAAACATAATGGAAATGGAACAATGAGACCATGTTCCCCCCCTCAATGTGAACATTTCACTTATTCAATCCAAAACAGGAACTCTAAAATCATACTGCACGCAACAAACTGTAATTCTGAAATGAACGAAAACTCACACAACACACACACACACTGCCACCATAACTTCATGCGGCCCCGTTGTTGGTGACTGACAAGAGGTCCTTGTCTTTGTATACATTTCTTTATGACATCTTAATCATGAATGAAGCATGCATTGGTCTCTTTGAGACACTTGTATAATGCAGTTACATTTAACAACATGAAATTCAACCCTACCAATTTAAAAACTAAAGCCATGATTAGGTAAGTACAAGACTTGATCTACCTTTCAACTTTAATTAAACATTATTAAAGCCCATTTAGTATTCCTAAACCTAGTGTGTACATTCATACTATTTCCTGATTTCACGATATACTTCAATACCTTGCTATATTTTTTTGTAATTGATTCCACGCTATTAAATAGTTGAATGATCTTACGATAGTACATACAAGTATTTAAAGTTTAAGTTGCTGCTAAAATATTATAGTGATTGTATCTCCTACAATTTCCTGCCTACCAACTTTTCTATCTGAGGATATCAAGCTCTTCATCTCTACTTAATCCCCTTTTAGCTTACTTCCTTATTATAGGTTTGGAATCAAGGGGTCACAATATCCCTTATACTTGTTCCCAGTTAATGCACTTATTTACACTAGGTTATTGCAGACATATCATTACATTACAATGTATGTAACCATTCATAACTATGTTTATGTTACAAGGACTACAATGAATTCTTACATGGTAACTTATATACATACATACATACATACATACATACACACACACACACACACACACACCCATATATATAGACACACACACACACACATCATTGATTGTAAAATAAGACCATTATGTTTCAACACATTCTTAGCTTCATTCAATGCCATACAACTCTATTACATTGTTGATTTTTGAATCATTTATATGGTCAAAAGACCCTTTCATACAATAATACATGTACTAAATTTTTATATAAACTGAATACTTGATTGATATCAACATTCCAAAATTAAGTCGAATACACAATCTTAATGATCTAACCACTTCTTTATTTTCAGATCAAGGTCTATAATCCTTATCATGTCATTACAGTTTGTCAAGGAAATACACACACACACACACACACACACACACACACACATACATACTTGTATTTATGATTTTTTTTTTATTAAGGGAAAATAGTTTTGAAGGGACTATACCCTATATACAAAAGGGCTCATAAGCCATATATATATATATATATATATATATATATATATATATATATATATATATACATACATACATTTATGAATATTTAAGTATTATATATATATATATATATATATATATATATATATATATATATATATATATACATACATACATACATACTAATTCTTACAAATACTTGATTTTTAACAACACTTAACAAGTCATGACCACTTACTTAAATAATCATTTCATTAGTTGATATCTCAAATTTATTAAATTGAATCACATTTAATGAGGGTCAATTGTACAATAATCCTCATGGCTTTTTATTTCAATCTCCATAGATTATTACACTCTTTTCATATATTATGTGTTAGCAAGAAAAAATTTCGGGTGGAAAAGCTTCTGGATTTCTTGCCAATGCTCTCGGAATCTAAGTCCCTCTACTTAACTGGTGCATCTACCGTATATGAATGTGCGAGTAAAGGTGGATTTTCTTAGTGGCCTTGTGGTTGGGGATCCAACAAGGGCACTCCACTAAACCTGTGACAAAGCTAGCAATTTCTTACTAGAGAGGACTTTGTCTGAAAGTGGGAAAGGCAGTGAGAATATGAGGTAGGGGAACTAATGCTGCAGGTAGAGAATCAGATTCTTGCACACACACTAGTTAGAAACTTCATTACATGCACTAAATTAAGAGGAAACAACTCTACAGGTAGCAATAAGACCAAATAGAATTTGATGAGCACAAAGTATCATGAAATCCCTTAGTCAAAGAAATCTAGAAACTCCTTCTTGTATTGATTTTTCAAACCAAAGTTGTACACAATAGGGGAATGGATGAAATTTGAGAATGAGGGGAATTGAAGAATTTAACTATCTCCTTTGTTCTCTCAATGCACTCTTGAGTTTACAAAATAAATCACCCACCCCTTGAAATGGGAATGGCTTTACAATTTATAGAATGAGAGGTGACTTGTCATCTACCCCCAATGCCTTTTCATATGTCCTCACACAACTTAAAACTTTTCAACTTCCTAGGAAACTTTTAAGTACCCCTTATGCCGATGAAGAATCTAATCTTGTTGAATACTGGAAAGCTCGATCCGATTAACCCTGATACCTTTGAATCTTTCGTGGTGAAGGATTTTTTTTATGTTGTAGATGGGTCACTGTGAGAAATTTATTTGAATGCAGGCAAGAGACCACCCTTGAATGACCCAAATACACCGCAAACTAAGTGTTTATAAACACTATTGAATGGAACCCTTGATGACCATAAGTGTCACTTATGAATATATCCTCTGAAGAGACCGAATGCTTTAGAACAAATCATACCTTGATCCCCTGTGGCATTGCCACACTGCTTAGCTAGTTTGGACATGATCCTGATGAGAATTACTATTGAGCAGTATAACGGTGTCGACTATGGATTACACCTCACACATGAGTGTCGAAAGACATTGTTGAGATCCATGAAATTAACTTTTCTTATACAGTTCTCACCCCTACGAATCTAAACTTCAACCTTCCTTGACACCCACTATGTTTGGAAAAGGAAACTATTTCTAGCAAGTGTCAAGAATTTTCCCTTTTTGGGCTCTAATTGGTGATGTTAACTTGAATGTTCAACTCCCAGTGTGTTTTCTCTAGGAAATCAACCTTTTGGAGTAACCATGCTATTTTTAGTAAGATCCCCCATGACAATTTACTATTTTTGGTAAGTGCAAAAATTAGCTAGACCTCGGATGATTGTGGTAGCTTGAATTACCCTTTTTTCCTCCATTCTCCCTACCTTCTAGATTGATTTTCTATTTTTGGCAGGTGCTCATGGGACCACTTGCTATTTTTAGTAAGTACCAAAATTGGATGAAAATGTCAATTTTGATGAATTATCAGTTGTAGTGCATCTTCAATGTCTTCATTTCCTTTGCAAGTTCTTCTATTGATGATTTTCCCAAAATAATAGTCCTCTATGTAGAATACCTACTATTTTTAGAAAGTGTGCTTCTGGAGGTCAGATTAACACGGAACAAAGTTTTATGATATGGGTTTTTGCTCAATATCACCCCTTTGAAATTTTGTGCTTACCCAATCAACAGTTTAGGATATTTTAAACTTTTAATTTTTTGACCTAACAGTTCTTCTAGACATGACATCCATTAATTGACCTCAAAAATTGTAGGTATGGTTTTCTCCTCCGTTCACCATTAAATTTTTATTTTTGATATGGGTTTTTTCTTCTTGTGCTTCCGGTGAAATCTCATTTTAATCCGGCTGCCAGTTTTACAGGAAATCCAACTTCTTTCTCCGTTGGGCCGGAAAGAAGATTTATTCACTGTGAATGTTTAATGGTGTAAGAGGAGGGTATGAAGGCATGTCTTTGATGATTTTCGATGGAGGAAAAAACACCAAAAGATGGTTCATCAATTCGTGCACTCGTTTGTAAGATTTCTTCAAAATTTGATTTCACGACAATGGGGATTTCCATTGTTCTTCTTCTCCGTTCTTCATTTTTCTTCTTGGTTTAGTCAATATTTATTTTGATACCTACATATTATCATAGATTAAAGGAGTTCCTTTATGTAGTGAAGCTAGTTTGAGCTTTGGTAATGGCAGAGTGGTAATGAGAAGTTGCAGAGGGAGTTACATAGCATGTGCACAGAGGAGTTAGATGTTAGAAGTGGGAAACATGTGAGTATTTAAAATTTTAAAATTTAGTTGAGAAGGGAGATGGGTGAATTTTTCAAGGTTTGATGTCCTTGACCTATGAGGAATGTGAGGGGCATAAAATTCCATGATGAGCAAGGTGATGACACGTGGTAGAGATCCGATGACAAGGAATGAAAGATAAAAAATCAGCTTTAAAGCACTGAAAGGCCAAAAGCTAGTCATATAGGTGACCAGAAGTCCTCCTTAGGGTATGGGAAATTTTTTCAAGTTTTAATGTCCCTGACATGTGAGGGAAATCAAATTCCAGGACACTCTTGGTGATGACACGTTGCAGCAATCGAATGACTGAGGCTTTGAGCACCTGCAAGCACCTAGGGGTTGAACTGGCGTTCTTGGAGGTCATATGTGGGTTTAGAGGGCTTCAAGGGGGATGGGTGAATTTTCCAAACCTTTATGTCCCTAACCTTGAGGGACGTCAGGGACACAAAATCCCGCCATGCTCTTGGAGCTGAAAATTTGACTAACTCCCGAACCTTGAGGACAACTTGCGACAACAATATCTTGAGCTCCCGATGGACTTTTTGATGAAATGTTATATGGTATTTACTATAAATGGCCTTCTAAATGAAATTTTTAGGGTTTTAGGTCTTTATTCATTCATTTATTCCCTGAAAAAGTGGATTTTTGATCTGGTACTCCACTTATGCATGAGAAAAACTAATTACAAAACAATTGCGTCAAAGTGTTATGAAAACAATAATTTCACCATATTGTGGATATTGGAATCACCTTTCCAAAGATGTTTCAGTTTTCTCCTAACTCTATCCGGAGCTCCTGGAATCACCTTTGGAAGCTCAATAGTTGTTTTGGCATGTACACTGCCTAGGCCTGTGAACACTGATTTTGATCAAACTGCTCCAAACTTCCAAAATCTTCCCTGAATCTTCCAAAATAACTTCCATGATGTTTTTTAGGTCTTTAATTCAGTTCTATGTTGGATTTGGATCATTCGTTCCACTCCAGGGGGTTTCTCCATTCATGGGAAGGCTAGCGATAGCCCTTCCCAACATTGCCCAAAGATAGCATTTTTTAAGAACTCCTAAAATCACCTAGGGGGATTGAATTGACTTTCCTAAATAAAGTAAGAGAATGAGTTAACATGAATTGGGAGGTCATCAGACTAACTACGCAAACCCAGGGTATTTCAGAAGGATATAACATAAAAAAATTGGTATAGGGGTATAGTTGTCATGCTTGGAAATTGACAATTTCCTTGTTGCACATTTGCATGACAACAACTGGATCTAGCTTGAGGACATGACATGGAATGAGAACATTAAAGACATGACATGGAGAATCTAGAATCTTAATTTTAGACCATATAATTCATTGACCAATTCCTTATCTATTGGGACTTGTGGAGTCATGTACAAATTACAACAAGAGAGACAAAGAGAGAAGAAGGAAACACACAAACACCACGAATAATGAAAGGAAACAAACAACACACAGAGAAAGGAAAATGATATGCAAAAAAAGGAAACACACCTAGAAATCACCTATGGTACAAGGTGGGGGAAAAATCTCTTTCAATGAATCATGTTTCATTCCTCAAACATTACCCTTGAGTGGGAAACACTGAGTGATGTTGTTCTACGAAGCCATTGAATGGTTCTAGAAATTAGATTCCTCTCCTTAACTGTTTATGAAATTTGGGGGATTTCATGACCGTCGATTTTTTTTGTAGGAGTGATTCCACGTGAGCTTCTTGATGCTCAGGTCTTTGTCTGGAAATTCCACGACCTTCACGTTATTTAAAATCAGTTTCATAGTGCCAGTTGCCTTCCATGTTTATCAACATAGATGATTATTCATTGAGCATCTCATCACTTCCCCAAAGCTGATTTTCATTCAAATTTCTTGAATATCCTGAGTTACTTTCTTTCCTGATTCTATGCTCATTGATATCTTCTCCATGAGAAACATTAGATTCATCCCCTATTTCTATTCCATTGTGAGATGTTTGAGTACTGGCGGGAAGACCGGAAGTAACCTCATACTTGTCTTGTATGGCCATGTCACGAGTTAAGAGATCAAGAATCAGCTCGGGATCTTCTGCAACTTCTACTGCATCCACTAGTTCTTGTTTGAAGATCTCTTTTGTTACGTCCTGTAGCTCATCTTTGTATGCCTTCGAAGGATCCTTATTTTTCAGCTCAAGGAAACTATATAGAGGGATTACTTCATCATCTTGGGAATCACTACATTCTATCACTCCTTTTTCTAGAGAAGCTTCAACTTCAAACCCCTCAAAGCTCCTTTCTTCAATTTCTTCATCATGGAATGAGTCTTCCTCTTCAAATGGGAAAGAAAAAACCTCAATTTCATCGTTGCATCCATCAATAATTGTCTCAAGAGGGAAATCAAATTTCTCATCTTGTTTTGTTTCAATATGGCCAACCTTCATACTGGTTAAGGCTTTCAAATCAGATTCACGCTTGTCTTACATATTCATGGCTTGTGTTAGGAGTTCGAGATTGAGCTTAGGGTCTTTTGTTTCTTCCACAACTCTTAGTAGTTCTTGTACAGATGGTTCTTTCCCACTGTTTGAGGGCTCATTGTAACATGGCTTGGTCTCTTCCTGGGTGACATGATCAAGGGAGTCCTCATTTTTGAATTGGAATGAGAATATCTCTTCATCACGGATAAACACATAAGTTGATTTTTCTATTTGAAAATCATCAAGAACCATTTCCTCTTCTTCATGGTTTTCATCATCCAGCAATTCAAGGCTACCTTGTTGTATCTCAAATCTCCTCAATGCTTCTTTAAGGTCCATGCCTCTCCCGGAAGGCATGTCTGGCCCTATAGAGATGGGAATATCCTCTTCCTCCTCGGTTTTCACAAAGTGATTCATCAACTTGGTATCTTGATATAAGATGTTAGTTTCTTAGATTCTAGAATTACACACTGTGTACCTCATCTTCTTCTCTAGAAGTAATTTCTCCGTGTCTCCCTTCACTGGTATGGTTATAGATGACCAATTCATCTGAATTTTCCCTCCCAAGTCTTGGTAGAAGCTTCGACTTAGTAACATTCCAAATGAATCCGGAATGTCTTCTACCAAAATCATCATTGAAACTTTCTTGTTTGGAAATATGGTGAGAACCACCTGTGCATCTTTGACCTTACCTACAAGTGGGACCTCTTTTTACTCCAAAGAGTAACAAGAGCCACCTGGTGGAGTCATGGTGAGTTTGAGAGCCTTGGCTAGCCTCAAAGGTATCATGTTGTTTGAGGCACCAAAATTTGCTATGCAATTTTTTAGTACATATTCTCCAACAAGAAGGGAGTCGTAGAAAGAATCAACCTTGTCATTCTTGGATGCGCTCAAGGAAAGCATGTTCTGTGAGGGAGGTGCATGTGGGTTTAGTAGTAATCCTTTAGAATAGGGTGTTACAACATTGGGTGTCAAACTACCACTCCTGATGTATTGAAAAAAACTCTCGAATTGTTCAGGATGAGTCCACAAATATTCAGTTTCAGTAATCTGCACTTTGGATTTGTTCACATATTCTATGAAGTCAAAAGGAGCATATGCGGTTGAGGGTGATGAAGGGATTGCTTTTGGATTTAGGATAGGTTTGGAAGCATGAGTATATTTTTTGGGAAAATAGGATATATTGAAAGGTACACTAGGAGATTTTAAAGTACTATATTTAACAAGAGTAGATTTATATTTAGAATTAGAAGATGTATCAGAAGACTTAGAATTTCTGGAGACTTCTTATTTGCTACAGGATCAGGATTCAAAAATGCAGACTCCACGAAGGGTGGGAGTGGAGATCCTCGATGGATTATTTTGTTTTGCAGAGTCACCATAAGAGGATATTCAGTCTTATTTTTCTTTGCAATAGTAGAGGAAGAGCCCCCTTTCTCAGACTGAGAATGAGTGAATACCACACATGAGAAGTTAGGTGCATCTTCTTCGTCATCTTTATCACCTCCAAAATATTCGTAGAATCTTATTTTTGTATCGTTCTCAAACTCATCACTTTCTAGGAGATCATCACCTTTGATTTATTGTTCAATCTCTGCTTCACTTTCATGAATCTTGTAATTTCCATTCATGGGTGGGGATTCCAAGGCAAGCCTTAAGGGTGTTCCTACAACTTGATTTCTGTGGTTTCATTGAGAAAATACTCATTCGGAAAATTACCTTTTCGATAACGCCACGTCATTCACCAATTTTTGCAGAAATGAATTTGTTCTCTTGTCTCCAGGATGTTGGGCCTTGCACTTCGATGGGTTCTGGATCTTTCCAGAGAGGATGAGATCGTCATCAAGATTAATGGCCATCCTTTGTGCTTCTAGAATGTTCCTTGGTTTAACTCTTCATAGGATACATCCTACCTCCAGTGATTGAGAATTGATGAAGAATATCTTGAAATTGTTTTCAGATGGAGAATCCTCTTCCAATATCCTACAAAGCAACCATTCAAAACAAGTCATGCAGTCTCTCATAGTTTCACATTCTCCTTTCTTCATTTGAGAAAACTACACCAAGAGGTTCTTCCTGTCTTCAATTTATTTAAATATTTCCTCAAAGGTAGTCTTGATGTGGTTCCAACTAGTGATAGATGAGGTAGGTAGAAGGTAAAACCATTCTGCTATTTTTTCTTGGAGAGAATCCACGAAGAATATTACAGTGACATCTTCATGTTGGACACCAAGAATCCCACATTATGTGGTGAAGGCCAATATGTGCTCTTCAGGGAGTTGTGTGCCATCACCTTTGAACTTTGGAAATTTCTTACAGGAACTTATTAGTAGATCATGAAGAGGTGGTTCAAGAGCAAGCGGCCCTATATTTCTTCCCCATGGAATAATGCGTTGAGGTCTTTCTACTTCGTTTACCATTGTTTCCGCTTCACCTTTTACAAATTATTCTTCAAATTATTCTTCCTCTGGGAACTCAATACTCAATGATGGTTGAAAAATGGGAGAATTTGAAGGGGGAATATCAATAGAAGTCTTGATAGGATTTCCAGGTGAACTATTTGAAGAGCTAGATGGAGAGGAGGCTTGAGAGAAGAAGTATGGATTATCTCTAATTCGTTTTTGTAGATTTTGCAAAGCCTTGAAATTGGAATCAATAACACCTCTCGACCTGCTCAACCTGGTGTATCTTCCTTTGGTCAGCTTTTGGAAACTTTTGTAGTGGGAACACAAAAGGAAACTATGGAATATGAATTGTCACATGCAGGAATTGACAGTGTATCTTTCAACAATGGATTTCTATGAACCTTTTTTTTCTTTTTCAATATTTGATTTTTTTTGTATTTTGGGACCTTGCGGTCATATGTTGGGTGTAGATGCTGCTAAATCTACCCCACGGTGGGTGCCAAAACCTATTGGCGAGAAAATTTTTTAGTTAGAAAAACTTATGGATTTCTTGCCAATGCTCTAGGAATCTAAGTCCCTCTACTTAACTGGTGCATCTTCTGTATATGCATGCATGAGTAAAGGTGGATTTTCTTGGTGGCCTATGGTCAGGGATCCAATAGGGGCACTCCACTGACCTTGCAAAAAAGATAGCAATTACGTACTAGAGAGGACTTTGTCTAGAAGTGAGAAAGGGAGAGAGAATATGAGGTAGGGGAACTAATGTTGCAGGTAGAAAATTAGATTCCTACACACACACTAGTTAGAAACTTCATCACATGCACTAAATTAAGAGGAAACAACTCTGCAAGTAGCAATAAGACCAAATAGAATTTGATGAGCACAAAGCATCATGTAATATCTTAGTTAAAGAAATATAGAAACTCCTTCTTCTTGTATTGATTGCTCAAACCAAAGTTGTACATAGTGGGGAAACGAAGGAAATTTGAGAATGAGAGGAATGGAAGAATTTGGCTATCTCTTTTGATCTCTCAATGCACTATTGAGTTTGCAAAATCAATCACCCACCTCTTGAAATGGGAATGTATTTACAATTTATAGAATGAGAGGTGACTCATACTCTACCCCCAATGCCTTTTCATATGTCCTTGCATAACTTATAACTTTTCAACTTCCTAGGAAAATTTTAAGTCCCCTTTTATAAATTAAGGGTGACTTATTACATCAGAAATATTTAGACATATGAAAAAGTACAACTCCAATACAGAATTAGAACATTGAAGATATATATATATATATATATATATATATATATATAAATCAAGCCGATGAAGAATCTACTCCTGTCCACTCCTGGAAAGCTCGATCAGATTAACCCTGATACCTTTGAATCCTTCATAGTGAATGATTTGTTTTATGTTGCAGATGGGTCACTGCAAGAAATTTATTTGTTTGTAGGTGAGAGACCGCCACTGAATGACCCAGAGACACCACAAACTAAATGTTTATAAACACTATTGAATGGAACCCTTGACGAGCACAAGTTTTGGTTATGAAGATCTCCTCTGAAGAGACAAAATGCTTTGGAACAAATCCTTCCCTGATGCCCTATGGCATTGCCACAGTGCTTAGTTGATTTGGACATGATCCTGATGAGACATACTATTGAGCAGTATGATGGTGTTGACTGTGAAGTCCACCTCACACATGAGTGTCAAAAGACACTGTTAAGATCAATGAAAGTAACTTTACTCATACAGTTATCACCCCTGTGAATCTGAACTTCAATCTTCCTTGACACATGTTTAGAAAAGGAAGCTATTTCTAGCAAGTGTCAAGAATTTTCCCTTTCTGGGCTCTAATTGGTAATGTCAACTTGAATGTTCAACTCCTAGTGTGCTCTCTTTGGGAAATCCACCTTTTGGAGTAACCATGCTATTTTTAGTAAGTGCCCCTGGGATAATTTACTATTTTTTGCAAGTGCACAAATTAGCTAGACCTTGGATGATTATTGTAGCTCGAATTACCCTTTCTTCTTGCATTCCCCCTGCCTTCTAGATTGATTTTCTATTTTTAGTAGGTTCTCATGGGACCACTTGCTATTTTTACTAACTACCAAAATTGAATCAAAATGTCAGTTCTGATGAATTCTCATCTGCAGTGCATCTTTAATGTCTCTGTCTCCTTTTCAAGTTCTTCTGTTGATGATTTTCCCAAAATAGCAGTCCTCTATGTAGAAGACCTGCTATTTTTAGAAAGTAGGATTCTGGAGGTCAGATTAATGGATAAAAAAGTTTTATGATATGGGTTTTTTCTCAATATCTCCCCTCTGAAATTTTGTGCTTACCCAATCAACACTTTAGGATATTTTAAAATTTTATTTTTTTGACCTGGCAGTGCTTCTGGACACGACAGCCATTAATGGATCTCAAAAATTATAGGTCTGGTTTTCTCCTCCATTTGGGATGAAATTTACATTTTTGATATGGGTTTTTCCTTCTTGTGCTTCTGGTGAAATCTCATTTCAATCTGACTGCCGGTTTGATGGGAAATCCAACTTCTTTCTTCGTTGGGACGGAAAGAAGATTTCTTCACTGTGAATGTTTAATGGCATGAGAGGAGGGTCTGAAGGAATTTTTTTAATGGTTTTTAATAGATGAATGAATATAAAAATATGGTTCATCAATTTTTGCATCCATTTGAAATATTTCTTCAAAATTTGATTTCATGACAATGGGGATTTCCACTGTTTTTCTTCTCCGTTCTTCATTTTCTTCTTGGTTTAGTCAATATTTCTTCTGATACCTACATATTATCATGGATTAGAGGATTTCCTTTTTGTATCAACAAGTGACCTTCTTCACACCCGACCTCTCGAGGTCATGCCAAGACAGCCAGTGTAGAATGAGTGTGAATGTGAGTGTGGTGATAGGGATCGAGCTAATTGGGAAATCTTATATCTTCAACATGCAATGTTGGGATCTGCGTGTCTAAGGCAAAGAATTATCTCCTAACTTGAAGTATTGTGATGGCTCGGTCTGAAATAATATCCGCTCATAGACTCCAATCAATGTCGAGATCGACTGAGATTTTGTTTTTTGGATATTTAACACATAGAAAATGACCTACGGGCACCTTGTATAGATTTCTAGACAAGGTCATGGAAGTAAGAATGAGAGGCACAATGGAGCCATAGGTATTTATGGGTGATTTTCTAGTCTGGTCCAAAAATTCTTAGCCTGATCGGTTGCTATGTTCAGTAAGGAAATATTATAATAATATATGGTGGAAGTGGTGAAAATATGAATACTAATGCATGTAAACTAGTGTCAATTTCTAACTGAATGGTAAGCCTATTGGGTTGTGGAACCTGAGGATCACAACTAAAGACTTTTGGAGGTTGTGTTTGTTGAATGGTCATGCATGTAATCAAACCTTGTTGCCAAGAGCAGTCTAATAGTCATAGGCTTGATTAGCAACGATATTTAGTGTATTGATTTGTTCTATGTTCTCAGCAAAAGTTACAGGTGTGCGTAAGACTGTCAACCGTAAACTGGTATCAATTTTAGTTATCAATTCTGGACCGTTGGGTTGTGGGACCAAGGGATCACAACTGTATGTCTTTCCTGTTGTGGACTATTGATGGTCATACAGAATGAGATAAAATGATTTTTTATTAAGCAAACTAATTACTGAAGGAAATCTGATCTATGTTTTTGGAGTTTTCACAATATTTTGGATTAAAGCATTAAAAAATAATCTATCAAAGGAAATATTTTTGTTCTTTTCTAATTTTTAAGCAATGCGTTCTAATCTTATAAATAAACTAAATACAAGTAATCGGCCAGATGTAGCTAGTTACTTGTGTAAATGTATGAATCTAATCTAAAGAAAAAAACCTATTCTAATCAAAACCCTTCAAACCCTACCTCAGAGGTGAAGAACAAATCATGACCTTGAAAGGGGCTATTGTTCCTCACAACTTCCCTAGTAATGTTAAAGAGGCAAGCTTACTAATGACTGGATCTACTTATGATTGAATAATTCTATTGAAATGAATGATTTTCTATTCTATTTGATATGAATGATTTCCTACTCTATTTGATATGAATGATTTTCTACTCTATTTGATATAAATGATTTTCAACTCTATTTGATATTAATAATTGAAACTAGTGATTTGAAATTGACAATTCAACAAACAAGGAAAAAAAAATACATAATTCCAACCTGGACAAGCAAGAGCTTTGGAAAATCTGGTTATGTCTGTATCTGTCCCCTCAGTATGTTCCTTTCTTTCTCCGAGTGTTCATGTGAGTCCAAGGGATTGAGAATGCAAGAAAAACAAGAGGAGGATGGTGCTTGAGAAATGTCATCTTAATGGCAGTATGGATACAATGTAGGTGGAAGAGAGATAGCATAAGAGATCATAGCTTGGCTATGCAATTCCTAGCAAGATCGTAGTAACAATACAATGCAAGATACACAAAAATTATCAGGCCTTTTTTCTTGAATATAATCATGGAATATATAGGATGGAGGATTGAATGTGCCTTCATGCACAAGGCAAGAAAGATCAGTTCCAGCCAATTAAATCTATTTAAAATTAGGAGGAAGGAGAACCAAGCAATCAAAGCTAATTTTAGACAATTTGGCTCACTGATGCATGCAAAAACTGAAGTTAAGTGAATTGTCACATGTTAAAACACGCGTGAAGGATTCTTGAAAAAGCGGGTAGGACTGCCACCTTATGCAAGGTGACCTACCGCCACCCTGTTTTGGGTGGTAGGGTGGCGGTCCTAGCACTAAAGGCCAAAACATGTGCAGAAAGAGGCAAGAAGCTAGAAAAAGTGTGGGAAGGCTAAGTAAAGATGTCTAGGTGACAAATATATACTGCGAATGGAAATTGGAGCTTGAACACCTTCTTGAAAGGACCTGAATCATCATTGGGGACTTTTGTAACCATTTTTCGACAATGTAGCACATGCAATTTTGGGTGCATACATATTGCCCCCTCAGAGAAGCATCTTAGCCATGAAAAGGTGTAAAACATAGAGTCTGAGTATGGCATTCCTGAAAAGGGGAGTTAGAAGTTATACCTGACATGCCCGTGTGTCGAAATGTTGCAGCCCAAACTCCCGCTACCTGCAAGAGAAAAAGAAGACTCAAGTGCAGATAGATAAAATATTGAAAAATAAACACTAAATCAAAATGACAAGAGGACTTACCATTTGTGCGGGGATATAGAAATATACCTGTGTCCAACAAAATGAGGCTCCAACCCTACGAACACATACTCAAAACGAGGTCAAAACAACACATATATGTATCAAAACAACTCATTTTCCAATTCATTTGTGCTATTTGATTTGGTGAATTTGGAGCTCTAGACCCACGGTGACCATTTTTTATGAGAGTACAACCGATACGACCATGATGAGATCATGATCATGCCTCCATGAGCGGGAGATTGACCAGCGTGGTCTAAGGTTGGTTATTTTCACTTTTGTCTTTTAATACCTAAAATGTAAAAACTTTGAAAAGTTCAACTAGGAGGGATCATTTTCAAAAATTTGTCTTAAATGAGTCTCTAGGGGGGCGCCCATAAGGCATTCTTTTATTTGGTCAAAAGTAGTCTTTTTTTGTCTTTTTGGGCATTTTTAGGGTAAAAGACGTGTTTGGAAAATCGGTCCAGGACTGCCGCCCAACACTAGGTGGAGGTTCTAAATAGAATGACCAAAACATGTATTTAACTTGAATTTTTTTGGATTTTTGATGTTTTGTAATGTTTTTGGTGAGCTTATTATTTGGTATATGTTACTAACTTGCTCTTTTTCCATGTTTTGGTGAATGCAGAAGAAGGAGGAGTACATCAGATGGAGTCGAGAGAGGGAGTGTGATTGGCTCCCTGGTATCCTAGATCAACTGACCCAGGATGAGATGGACCTTCTCTAGAGGGCTGGTATCTGGAGGATTTCACGGGTCCCCCACGTTACTCCTATCAGTCATATTCTATGTGACTTATTTTCCTATTGGGATGTAGACAGAAACAATTTCTGGTTTCCAGGTGTCTAGGGTGAGTGGACCATCACCCTGGAGGATGTGTACCACATTCTTGGGCTCTCGATACTTGGGAGAAGGCTGGATTTGGAGACAACGGGGTCCAGGGTTGTGATGATGTAGTGGGCCACATACATGGGAGACCATTGTCTCATCTAGTTCAAAGAAGGGGATGAAGGTTTGGTCTATTACCACCACTCCCATTCCTATCATACGTAGAGCCATCATGGTTACATCTTGTCCTCCTGATTGATCAGGGACAAGGGTGGTGACACCCTTTTATATTTTTGGGCTCCTATCATTACACATATCGAGGGGTATGGTCATAAATATGCCATGGGTGTATATATATTTGGTACTACCTACCATGATTTATACTGGGTAGTCAGATTGTAGGGGTAGTCATTGAGCCACCCCACTCTTGTTATGAGCTAGGTTTATGAGTGTTTCATCCCCTATGGCAGGGGAGTACCAGTGTTAGATCCAGGGGTTGTTCAGGTAGCTAGATGGATAGGTATGTCAGTGCTTAGGATGCCACATCAGCTAAGTGGCTTCCATGACTACGACAGACATGACTGCTACACCCTACCAGGACATGGTAGGGATATGGGGACAGGAGGTGACTATAATGGTAGCTTGCTCTTCGATAGGTCAGCTGATTGACAGAGTAGGGAGACTTGAGGCCCACCCATTTGATCGGGTCCCCCAGTAGTTTGGCCTTCCCTACATTGATATGCTCCCTCCAGTTACACCAATTTATAGGACTATTCAGGAGGCTCTGAGGGGCCCTAGAGGGGATCCCGGTTGGACAGTGGTCATTCCAGGTGTGCCTATTGGGGTTAGATGGGTGGTCTATGCTCTATGGGTAGCTGGTTCCCCTCGAGCACCCCTACTTTAGATTACGGCCACTACTACTTACAGTGGGGAGCAGGATGAGCCCATTGATCTAGACTCTGACTCTGAGGAGGATACAAGGGATGAGACAGAGGAGGAGTCAGTCGGAGAGGACATGGAGGATGAGGGAGTTGGTGTTGGGACTAGTGAGGCAGCCCATGCAGAGGAGGAGGAGAGTGACCCTGAGTGGCATGATACTCAGGAGATGCTGAGAGCAACATACGAGGAGGCTAGTGCTAAGAGAGAGACCTTAGTCTCAGAGACGACACTTCCTCATGATGGAGAGGGGGATGATGATTCCATCATAGGACAGTGATTCACCTCCAGCTTTGGGGAAGCCCTATAACCACCAGCAGCATCAGAAAAAATAGCTACCAATCCTACTTGGATGCCTGGATACCCGAGTACGTTTAATACTTTTCTCTCAACTTTGTTAGTTAGGAATGTTGGCTTGTATCCCTTTCTTTATTTTTTTTCTAACTTATCGTGTCTTGTTCTCTTCTTGCAGTGATGACACAAGAGTGGTGAGAGCTCATCCATCGGGTGTGCATGGACACTCTACTGATCCCCTTGGGGAAGACCCAAGCTGAGCTAACTGTCGACTCGGGCCAGCCATTAGCCACCGGCAGACACACTGACGTGTTTTCCCCTGTGTGGAGGGTAGTGGAGATAGTGACCTCCCTCCATACCCAAGTGGTTGGATATGAGACTGTTGGAGCACTTGATGAGACGGATCCATTCTCGTAGAAAGGCCATGGGCAGCGGATGCCACCATGAGCACTCACATCATTTGGTTCAATCCCAACATCTTTGAAGCCACAGTAGGAGCCCTAGACGTGGTTGGGCACCATCCGAGGGATCCCACAAGGATTGACAGGCCATGGGGCCATTTTTATTGCTTTGATGACATTTTTTCGGGTGTTTATACAATGATTTTTTTGTGTTTCAGGCTCATTGTGAGCATTTTGACCATGCCTAGTGCATGGTGACATTGTATACAAACTTGATTCACCATGATATATACAGACTCTTATTTTTGGTTTGGTATTCCATTGTATCTGAGTTGACTTTCTTTTGGTTCCTCTCACATGTGTACTCTAGATGTTTTTAGAATTTCCACTTTTCTATGCTTTTCAGAATGTATGCAGTGGATATGAATGATAACAAAATGATTTCTTTTTGTATTTTATGATGCTGATATATGATGATGCAAAACACAATGTGATGTTAAACTTAGTTTCTTTAGCAATCTTTGGCACTTCATATGGTCTTGAAAAAACGTGATGACAAAATGATATGATAAGTAGATATACTTGTCCCACCCCTAACTCCATGCAACTAGTAAGATACGAGGGCTCAACACCGAGAATCAGAAGGGGCACAAGTTATGAAAATTTTTTGAATGGTAGTGATGAGAGAAAGACAAAGGTTTGGCAAAACCAAATTGAGACACTACAACCTTATCCTACTCAAGCTACTTCATAGTTTAGAATGTGAATTGCTTTCTAGTTTATCTAGACTTGGATCTGTAGATGGCCACTTGGTTGAAAAAATTTGGATTTGGGGTTTTAAACTCTTTTGGAATTTTGGACATCTAACTCACTTTGTTTTTGACTTATGATTTCACAATATTTGACTGGATTGTTTCTAACTTTCAAGTTCATCAAAGAGACCCCCTACACCTTGCCCCATGCTACCAGTAGGAAGTATGGGCTCATCACCATGGACAAGGTATAGGTGAGTAAGGGCATTTCCCTCCTTTCCCAACCTTACATCACCAGTAAGAGATGCAGGCTCACCACCGAAGGTTGGTAGGGAAAAGAAATGTGTAAAATAAAAATTTTCTGTGAATTTGCATTTGACTTACTTATTTGGGAAAAATGTTTAGAATGTTCTTATTTCCAAAGATATTTTTATGGGATAGATGTGACACCATGAAGCTTCTAGAACAGACTATGGGAAAAGACACCTAATCTAGAAAGAGACTATAAGCAGAACCAAGTATGCAGGCCTTGGTATGATCACGGTCAAAACTTTGTCTTATCCTGCTTGAACTGATGAAATGATTCAGAAATAATTGATGATACTATGAAGGTTTGAAGAGATATGATTTGAATGTTTTGCCAATGTTTTCAGAAGTTTTTAGGAATTGCTATAAGAATAAGTTCCTTGATCACAATTTTTACAAAATGAACTGGCGGATGAAAATGCAATGCAGATGCAGTAATGTACATATGAAGATGTTGGTGGATCATGCGTAGTACCTCTTTAGGTGAAGAGAGTTTATAGATTCACTAAACTCCTCACCTTCTAGTGTACACAGGTGAAATGCCCCATTTTTGTAGTCTTCTATCACTCGATATGGACCCAACCACCTGGGTCTGAATTTTCTTCCCTCACCAGTCTTCTTGTCTATTTGACTGTCAAGTCTTAATACCAAATCTCCCTCATATATTTCATGTTCGTAAACCTTCTTGTTGTATTTCTGAGCCATCCAGTCAGCATAAACATTGTTCCATTGTTCAATGTTAAGTCTAGCCTCATTGAGACTTTCTAACTGAGAGAGTCATGCTTCTCAATAACCCTCTTCTCCCAGGATCCCTTACAACAAAATACAAAGACTAGGTATTTTGACTTCGAGTGGTAAAACTGCTTTAGCACCAAACACTAAAGAAAAGGGGGTTTCCCCCATTGGTGTTCTAACTGACGTTCGATAGGCCCACAAGGCTGAAAAAATCTTTAGGTTTGTTCTCCTTAACGGTTTTAAGAAGAATGGACTTTAACGTCTTATTGGTAGCCTCATCTTGTCCATTAGCCTAAGGATAGTAGAGAGAAGCCGTGTGATGACTTATTTTGAACTTTTCACACAACTCACGTACCTCATCATTTTTGAAAGATGTGCCATTATCTGAGATAATGACTTGTGGGACACCGTACCTACAAATGATCTGGTTCAAGATGAACTTAGTGATTATAGAGCCAGGTACAGTGGTAAGAGGCATGGCTTCTACCCACTTAGTAAAGTATTATGTGGCCGTGATTATGAAGTTATGGCCATTTGTTGATGAGGGAGAGAATTTCCCTATCAAATCCAGGCCCCATGTGGAAAAGGGCCATGGGGTTGCGATTGGTTACAAAGCTTGTGCCGGTATGTGGATCTCATGGGAGAACTCTTGGCATTTGTGGCATTTTCACACAAAATCTACTGCGTCATGTTCTAGAGTGGGCCAAAAATAGCCCATCTGATGTATCTTCCAAGCAGTGGCATGGCCGCCGAAGTGACCTCCACATACCCCGCTATGTGATTCATAAAGAATCTTTTTAGATTCCTCTACGTCAACACATCTTAACAACATTTTGTCAAAGGCTCTGTGGTAGAGAACTTGTTCCAAAATAACGTACTTAGTGGCAATGATGCGTAACCACCTTCTTTGTTGCGATGTTGCCCCTTCTGGGTATGTATGGTCCATGATGAAATTGACAATGTCGGTATACCAAGGACATACAGAGATAGGGGGCCTGGTTTTGACAAAGTACACGCACTCATCGGGAAAGTCTAAATCTACTAGATCACCTCCATCTAATGGATTGTCAGCCAACTAGTCTGCAATGATTTGTCCCTTGACGGATTTCTGATTTACAAATGTTAGTTCAAACTCACCCATTAGGGTTATGAAATGCCCCACCTTCTTAGATAAGGATCCTTGCATGAGAAATGTCTGCAGGTGATCTGACTTAACAATAACCCTTGTTTCTTGATTCAACATATAATGTCTTAAGTGCTTTGTTGCAAAGACTATGGCAAGGCATTCTTTTTCTACCTGGGTGTAATGTGTCTCATAATCAAGCAACATCCAACTAATGAAATAAATTGCACGTTCTCGCTTATCATCATCCTCTTGAGCCAACATGCAAGCTAACGAGACATCAGTAGCTCATGAATATAGGATCAAGGGGTGGTCTGACTTAGGTGGCATGAGTGTGGGAGGAGACAATAGGAATCATTTAACTGATTCAAATGCCTCATTGCATTCTTTTGTCTAATCAATGCAGCAATCCTTTTTCAACAAATTGTTGATTGGATGAATAAAAAGGTCAAGTCAGGGATGAACCTTCAGATTGCACCGAGTTTCCCAAGAAAATATCTGATACTAGATTCGTTTGATGGTGGAACCATTTCTAGCACACCCTGAATTTTGGATGGTCAACATCAATCCCTTGTGAAGATATAATGTAACCCAAAATCTTGCATCCCATTACACTGAATACACATTTTTCTGGATTCAATGTGACACCGTACTCAATTAAGTGAGAAAGGATGACACGAAGAACCTCTGGGTGATCACAACACTTCCTGGCCTTAGCCAGAAGGTCATCCACATAGGATTCCACAATCTTATGAATAAGGTCATGGAATATATATGTCATTGCTCATTGGTACATGGCACCAACATTCTTAAGACCGAATGGCATGACAACATAACAGTAGGTCCCCCAAGGAGTTATAAACGTAGTCTTGGCTTGATCCTCCTTCACAGATATTCTGATTTGATTGTATCGAGAAAACCCATCCATGAGAGACAAAAATTCAAACCCAGTTGTTGCGTCAACAATAACATCGATGGATGGTAATGGGAAATCATCTTTGGGGGAAGCCTTGCTAACATCCCTGAATTCTATGCAAATATGGATCTTTCCATTCTTTTTTAGAATGGGGATGATATTAGATACCCATTGTGAATAGTCAACTGGCTTGATGAATCCTACCTGGAGAAGTTTCATTACTTCTTCTTTCACCATAAGGGCCACCTTTGGCTTCATGGGCCTTGAATTTTTCTTAATTGGTTTAGCATCTGGCTTGGTGATGAGATTGTGAACTGTGATGTGTGGTGTAATTCCCATCATTTCTTTGTAACTAAATGCGAAGGATTTTTGGTGTTCCTTGAGGATTCGGGTATGTATTTCCACCTCCTCTGGAGTTAAGGAGGATCCCAGTTTTAAGATTTTTGGTTCCTCCTCTATTCTAATATTTATATCGATTGTTCCTTCAATTAAGGAGGAATTTCCTTCCTCAAATTCTGGTGGGGCTAGAGGCAATTCTAAATCCCCTTCTTCTTCTACCTCGTAAATCTCAAGATCTTTTCCTAGGGAGGATTCAATCATGGGATTCCCAAAATAGGAAGAGGAATGTGGAATTAAGGAAAGGTCTATCTCATGATAAGTAAGATGCAGCTCTACAAAAGCATTTAAATATCTTAAAGTCACTTCATCACCATCAACGTGGTCTGAACAATCAGGTTGATTCTCGGCTTCTACATACGTCAACATTGGGGTCATTGGTGCTTTACGAATCAAGGGCTTGGTGTGGACTAAAACCATGAAGTTGGTATCTTCCAGGTCACTACTTGGGGTGAAGCACGAAGCAGAAGTTACTATAGAGTCTGCGAGAAGGTTTTGTTCGAGTGGAACTACTTTGATTGATATGAAGTCAAACCCTTTTGTCAGGCCTAGTACTGTTGTTTTGTAAAGTTGTAGATGCTCAACTCTAGTCTCATATACTTCGGATATCTAATTTGTGACTAGTTGTGAATCACCCAACACCCTAATATTGAGGATGCCCATTCTCTTAGCTACAATGAGACCTAATAGGAGAGCCTCATATTCAGCCCCATTATTTGTGCATTCAAAATTTAACTTGAAAGAAAAAGGTAGAATCCTTCCTTTAGGTGAAGTAAGGATCACGCCTGCCCCGGTGCCAAATGACACTTGGCTCCATCAAAATGGAGAGTCCAATAACTACTCAGAAAGATGGATGTTGGGTCATCCTTTGTACCTTCTCCCTTTACCTTGGTCACTTCAACCATGCAAACCTCATATGCTGGAAGAGAACCGAGTCCCAGAGTATGTCCCATACCCATAGAATCAAAGGGGAGGAGAATAGGAAAATCCTTCTCCAATAGCTTGACAATTTTTGTTGTGGTTCCTAGCGACACTGTCTCTACAATAACGGTTTCATCCTTGACCACTGGAATGCCCTCAATCAACCTTGTGACTTCTAACTCTGTCGTAGGGACTAGATTTTCTTTTGGTACTGTGCTTATAGGTTTGTTTAACTGATTTGTGGGAAGCTCAAACTCAGAGTGGACCCCTGGCCTCTTCTTTAAGTTATCCAAATGTATGTCAAAGGGTTTTGGATCACCTTGTGCCATAAAGACCTTCCCTAAATGCAGGAATCTAACCTCCTAGAATAGAGTGGAGGGGATTTCCTTCATGCAGTGGATCCAAGGATGACCAAGGATCATATTATAGTTGGTTTCCCGGTCTATAATATAAAACTCGGTTAGTACCGTCTTAGGCTCGTGAGTAACTGGTAATACTATGGTTCCAATTGACGTTTCCTTGAGGCTATCATAGCCTCTCAGCATGTTTGTGTTGAGGAGAAATTGGTCTCCCCATACCCTAACTTTCTGAAGAAAAGAGAAGGGAACTATGTTAACTGCTGCCCCATCATTGATCATTACACGCTTTACATAGTTATTGTAAATCCAAACTTGTAGAAACAAATTCAGGTCACCCCTATGAGCTATCTCAGCATCTGTGGGCATCTTGTTGATGTCAAACACAAACCCAATATCTCTCTCAGGATGCCCTAGAGGACTAACGTCGAAGTCTATGTGATTTATTTGTGCCTCTGGCAGAGGGGTAATGTTAACCAAATGGCTGAGACCTAGCACTTCTAATAGAGCAGCTCTATGAGCAGGGGAATTCTTCAGTAGATCTAAGAAGGAAATGTGTGAAAAGGTCTTGGTTAGATCATTGATTAGGTCATAAGCCCCTACTAGCTTGCTTAGTGTATCATGAACATTTTCTGACATAGCCATAGATAAATCAGGATTGGCTAGGAAGAATAATCCTTGGTTCTTATGGAAGAATTAATTTGGGGTTTAGTGTCTAACTCTACCAACCCCACAATTTTCATTTGTTGGCGACCATCTAAAGGAGGTGCCATCTGTGGGTTTGAGAAGTTGAGGCTTTGCAATCATGAGTCCCTATTACAATACCTTTATTCAAACCATTGGGATCTAATCTACCATCCTTTGGACGTGGGGAGAGGATCGTTAAAGATCCCCAGTGGTGTGTTTTGTGGAGACACTGGTCCCATGTAGGTGTTTTGAGTGGGTGTTGTTGGGTTTGCCAAAAACATGTCAACAAATAACTATCTTTGGTCCTCTAGAAAATGCTGTAAAAACTTGTTACAATCATGGCACATTCTTGCATCATGCCCGCGAACCCTATGGAAACGCACAGTATAAGTCAGGATCGTAATCTCGAGGCCTTTGGTTTGTTCCTTGTTGTGGTCTGAAACTATGGTTATTGTTTGGTTGTTGGTTGTTATAATTAAAATTTTGGAACCCTTGCCCTTGGTTTTGGAATTGGTTGGGATACCCACTTGGGTATTGACTAGGGCTTGGGGTTGGTGTTTGTCTCTGTTGCTGAGGTTGTTGTTGTTGTTGAGGATGATTAAAATCCACAGTGTTTACCAAGGGTGAGAAATTATTGTTTCTCTGATTATTTCCATTATTTTTGTTGTTATTTGTAGCACATGTACTGGTAGGATTAACAACATTAGGCTTTTTGGGTTGGTCAGTCACACCGTCGGTCATGGCTCCATGATTCTTATTAAGGATCTTTGGTCCTTGATTGCTATTTGTGTTGTTGGAGTAACTGGGATTATTTTGATTAGGGGTGACTAACCTTCCATTAGCTCCATAAGTCTTGTGACCACTGTCAATGGCCGCTTGGTCAATCTGAAGAGCACCCTCTAGCACCTCTTCATAGCTCCTTAGTGGGAAATTTTGAACCTCTTCCTTTGTCTCTATGTTGAGAGAGTGGAGGAACAAATCACAAAGTTCTGTTTGATCCATATTTGGAGCGCTTGCAGAGGAGTAGAGAACTTGTTGCCACCTTTGAATAAAGTGGGATGCAGACTCATTGTGTTCTTGTTTGATATGAAGGAATTCCCTGATTCCTGTTCTCAAAAGCTTTTTCATATCAAAATCTATGATAAAATATGATACGAGTTTCTTGAATGAGTGTATTGAAGCCTCTGGTATCCTATAGTACCAGTCGAGAGCAATACCTTCTAGTGTCTTAGGGAAAATTTTCACAATGACTGTGTCCCATGGGAGTAGCTCTCGAATGGCCATTGCATAAGCCTTGATGTGGGCATTAGGATCACCCTCCCCTTTGAATTTTAGAAGATAAGGCAAGGGTTTCGGGAGTATGATTGTCTGAATGGAGAAGTATAGGGGTTCCTTGAGATATTCAGAATAGGTCCCCATTGCGTATGTTTCCACCATTGAAGATCCTTGTTGGGGAGGTGGGGGCTACATCGGTTGCTGAAATGGGACAACATAGACATTTGTTGGGGCATATGGCATCCCCTGTGGTTGTCCATATGGACCTAGGTAGGTATACATGTCCCCCCATGGAGATTTAGAATACATGTGTACATAGGGGGGTTGATTACCTTGATATGGAATCGAAGGCATGAAGCCAGGGAACATTGCATTTCTGGCTGGTATGGCATTTGAGAATGCACTTCTGGCTAGTGCCTATTATAGATATCCATACATGGCTTAGGGGGTCATACCCAAGGTGCCTGTCCCCGTAAGTAGATCTCCAGGGTTTTGAGTATTCATATAAACTGGAGGATTCTGTGCAGTAGGTATTTTTCCATAATTTTATGGGTAGGGAGAAGTTTGTGCTTTCCCTGTGTATGAATTCTGAGTATTTTGGGTAAGCTCTAGCTCCTTGAATTTTTCTACCAAATCTGAAATGACATCACCCATTGACAGGGTAGTGCTTTTCTTAGGTACTTTTTGTTGAACCCTCAGAGGTTGTTGAGGAGTATGGTATCCTGCTATGAATTGTTCACTATGTTGCCACCCCTCATTGGCAGTATTTTTGGTTGGTGGAGGGGTAGTGTTATTGTTTTGAAGCAGGACATCACCTTGTCCTTGCAACCTATCAAAATTTTGGTTCATGTTCTAGAAGTGTTGTTCACTCCTAGCATATCATGCTAAATATTCCTCATCTAGATGCGGGAGTTGATCTGATTGCATGCTAATGGGTTGTCAAAACAATACCTGAGGAGATGAACTTACTTCACCAGTGAAAGTCATGTTGTTTTAACTTGATTTTTTGTGAGGATAGGTCTGAGTGACCTGGTCAAGTTCCTCAATATGTACAGAGGAACCAACATTGGTTCCCTGAAGCAGAGGGTTTTGAGTAGATGAGCGGTTGTCCACCCATGTTGAAAGTGAAGGTGATTATTGTGGTATACTTGATTGGTAGTGGTACATGTCAAAACCTAGGATGGGCTGACTGTACTCATTATATCTTGACATATTCAGGGGGTATAAGAATACCCACAGAATAAAGGATGGACAAAGAAAGTGGAAACATTTAGAGGCTAGCTCTTCACGTCAGGTTCACCAATTTGTACGACAGAAAATCAACACGTGACCTTCTTCGCACCCGACCTCTCGAGGTCGTGCCGAGACATCTGGTGTAGAATGAGTGTGAATGTGAGTGTGGTGATGGGGATCGAGCTAATTGGGAAATCTTATATCTTCAACACGCAATGTCAGGATCTGCGATTCTAAGGTGAAGAATTCTCTCCTAACTTGAAGTGGTGTGATGGCTCGGTCTGAAATAATAGCCACTCGTAGACTGCAATCAATATTGAGCTCATCTGAGATTCTATTTGTTGGTTGTTGAACATGTGGAAAATGACCTGCACATGCCTCATATAGATTTCCAGACAAGGTCATGGAAGTAAGAACGAGAGGCATGATGGAGCCACAGGTATTTATGGGTGATTTTCAGTCTAGTCCAGAAATTCTTAGCCTGATCGGCTGCTATGTTCAGTAAGGAAAGTTGTGCAATAATATCTGGTGGAAGTGGTGAAGATCTGAATACTAATGTATGCAAACTAGTGTCAATGTCTAACTGACTAGTAGGCCCGTTGGGTTGTGGAACCTGAGGATCACAACCAAAGACTCGTGGAGGCTATGGCCCTTGAATGGTCATGTGCATAATCAAACCCTATTTCTAGGAGCAGTCCAATAGTCATAGGCTTGATTAGCAATGATATTTAGTGTATTGAGTTGTTCTATTTTCTCAGCAAAAGTTACAGGTGTGCGTAAGACTATTAAACGTAAAGCGGTATCAATGTTAGTTATCAATTTTGGCCCGTTGGGTTGTGGGACCAAGGGATCACAACTTTATGTCTTTTCCTTTTGTGGACCGTTGATGGTCATACAGAATGAAATAAAATGATTTTTGATAAGAAAACTAATTAATGAAGGAAATCTAATCTATGTTTTTGGATTTTTCACAATATTTTGGATCAAAGAAATAAAAGCAAACTAATCTATCAAAGGAAATATTTTTGTTCTTTTCTAATTTTTAAGCAATGTGTTCTAATCTAATAAATAAACTAAAGGCAAGTAATCAGCTGGATGTATCTGGTTACTTGTGCAAATGTATGAATCTAATCTAAAGAAAATAACCTAATCTAATCAAAACCCTTCAAACCCTACCTCAGAGGTGAAGAACAAATCATGACCCTGAAAGGGGCTATTGTTCCTCACAACTTCCCTGGTAATGTTAAAGAGGCAAGCTTACTAATGACTGGATCTACTTGTGATTGACTAATTTTCTACTTGAATATGAATGATTTTCTACTCTATTTGATATGAAGAATTGAAACTAGTGATTTGAAATTGACAATTCAAAAAACAAGGCAAACAAACACACAATTCCAACCTTGGACAAGCAAGAGCTTTGGAAAATATGGTTGTGTCTATATCTATCCCCTCAGTATGTTCCTTTCTTTCTCTGAGTGTTCATGTGAGTCCAAGGGATTGGGAATGCAAGAACAACAAGAGGAGGATGGTGCTTGAGCAATGACAGCTTGATGGTAGTCCAGATGCAATGTAGGTAGAAGAGAGATAACACAAGAGATCAGAGCTTGGCTATGCAATTCCTAGCAAGATCGTAGCAGCAATACAATGCAAGATACAAAAAATTCTCAGGCCTTTTTCTTGAATACAAGCATGGAATATATAGGAATGGAGGATGGGAGGTGCCTTCATGCACAAGGAAAGAAGGAGCAGTTCCAACCAATTAAATCTATTTAAAAATAGGAGGAAGGAGAACCAAGCAATCAAAGCTAATTTTAGACAATTTGGCTCATGGATGCATGCAAAAAGTGAAGTTAAGTGAACTGTTGCATGTTTAAAACATGCGTGAAGGATTCTGGAAAAAGTGGGTAGGACCTCCACCCTACGCAGGGATGTGGTTTCAGGACTATCGCCCTATTTTATGCAGCGGTTTCTAAACCACCACCCAGGCAGGGTGGCGGTCCTAGCACTAAAGGCCAAAACATGCACAGAAAGAGGCAAGAAACTAGAAAAAGTGTGGGAAGGCTAAGTAAAGATGTCTAGGCAACAAATATATACTGTGAATGGAAATTGGATCTCGAAAACCTTCTTGAAAGGACCTGAATCATCATAGGGTACTTTTGTAACTGTTTTCCAACAATGTAGCACATGCAATTTTGGGTGGATATAGTGACCATAACTCCTCTTTAGGGGTTGGGTGTATTTTTAAAGGTTTTATGTCCCTGACATGTGAGGGATGTGAGGGACTTCCAATTCTATGATTCTCCTGGTGATGACACATGGCAGCGATCGGATGGTTGAGGCTTTGAGCTCCCGCAAGCACCTGGGGGCTGAACTGGCGATCCTAGAGGTCATATGTGGGTTTAGAGGGCTTGAAGGGCGCTGGGCACATTTTCCCAACCTTGATGTCCCTGACCTTGAGGGACGTCAGTGATCAGGGGATATTTTTTTAAAATTCCTTAAACATCCCTAAATTGTGTCAGTGTAGAAGATCGTGTCGATATCTTTCCATCGACTATAAGATCACGAACAATGGACATCGGGAGCTCTAGATATCTCTAGTCAAAGTTCAGACAGCGGGAAAGTCAACTCTGGTCAACTGGTCAATTTTGGACCAAGGGCACTATGACACGTGGTGAAAAGGGAAAAAGGAGTTGTTCCTTGGTTTTCAATCTCTGATCTTCGATGGTCGTACAAGATTTCTCACAGGCCGCTGTGTGGACTATGGTATTATCGCTGACGTGGTGGGTCCACAAACCACCACGTGGCTTGCCACCACGAATCAAATAAAATCAATTTGCCTATCAAGGGACGACATCGAGCTATTTAGCTGAGTCATGCCAGGACCGAGTTAATTATTTCTATCCACATTGTATGGGTTGAAATTATATTATCTTGGTAAGTCCACTTTCCAAATGCCACACATATATGCCAAACCACTATATATTAATGTTTATACATTAGTATAACCACATAACCCTCCACTTACCTACTAAACCGCCAACTTTCCAAGGACCACGTGGAAGGGAGAAGGTGAAGTGGTGGTAGGGGAAGCTTATGTCATGCATGGAAGCTTCCACGTGAGGAGAAAGAGGTGGGGGCGGTTATGTCCAAGTGGTCCCATGACCACCTAAAATGTGTGGAAAGGCTTTAATAAGCCTAAAACCTTATCATTCCACAAAATTTGGGATTTAATCCCATTAAACATTCTAATCCACCACTATGGGGAATATTATCCCAATTTTCATGTACGGGATATGGTATTTTTAGCCTAAGGATTATATGTAATGCATATTTTAAGGGCCCTAAAATTGTATAAATAGGGAACCCATTCTTTTGTAATGGACACACATTAGCCTGAGAAGCTTATTATTTTTTAAGCTTATTTGTGGGATGTGTCAGAATTAGTAATAAGGAAATTTTAATATAGTGTTGTAAACTATATTAAATTCCTAAAAATTACTATAGACAAATATTGTCTATTGGCCTATTATTTTAGGCAATATTAAATGGAATATTTGTGATTGGGAGTAAAATGTAAACTACCCAATTGGCCCATAGTGCCACACCAAGTTATTGTGAATCCTGGAATATTGACCAAAGTGCCATAGGGCGTTATAAAGCGTCTGGAAGGCCGATCGAGAACCGTAGGATTCCGAACAGTGGAGCTGGTGCCATCGAGCTTGCCAAATACGCCAGGAAAGGGGAAGTCGGGTGCTATTTTTCACCCTTGTCTTCTGAAGGTTTGGTTATTCTTCTAAGCAAGTTCTTAATAGTTTCCATTAGGTTTTCTTGTGAAATTACTATTATAACTTACAAGTTTTGACTATTGGAATGGTTCAATAAGAACCCAAAGATGTAGGCAATTGCCAAACTTCGTAATCAATCATTATGCAATTGTCTTATTGTCTTGCATTACTTTTTAAATTGATTACTTAAAAGGAGAAAATTGTTAGACAAATATTTAAAGCCTATAAGGGTCTGAGATCAAGTAGATAAAAACATGATTATTTTTGGATCAAGTTTGGTATCAGAGTAGGTTATTGACTTGCAAACTTGCTAATCTCTGAGCAAGTTTGGTATCAGAGTAGGTGATCGACCTTGCAAACTTGCTAATCTCTTAAGCAAGTTGGTGAATGCTTCAAGTTGGTGAATTTGGTTTAGTTTGTGTGAATAGGGTACATGTGCACCATGGGAAAGATGTCTAAATAGGTGAAGCTTGATGAGGTTGAAGCTTATAATCACCAGATCTAGGAAGAAAACTCCCTCATGTGATCAATGTATTACTCCTTGGAAGAGGAGAATACTCGTTTGAAATCAGAACTACAAACCAAGGATGAGCTCTTGGCAAGGTTGCAATGTGGTAATCAAAGGAAGGAAATACCTTCAAATTCAGATGCAGAGGCCATGGCAGATGATTTCCCTATAAGTTTATCACCACTGGAATCTTCTTCTTCCTCCCATTCTATTTCGAATTCAGGCAATGAAGTCTTTGGTTTGTTTGAAAAGCATACAAGAGGTATTGGATCCAAACTATTAGATAAAATAGGATTTGATGGAAGAGGCCTTGGTAAAAAATGCCCAAGGTATTGCTAACCCAATACAGGTCGAGGATCATCCTCATTTTACAGGTTTGTGTTTTTCTAGTGCGGCAATGGAAATTGGAGAATAATCCAAGAATGCTGACTGGGAGACAAGCTTCTAAAAGCAAAGAGAATACCCCACTAGTCCTACAAGAAGATTATGAGCAAGAAAGTTGTGCTTCATCGTCGTAGGCATGATTTGGTAAGATAAATCAGCAAAGAGGTAATGAGATTCCACCTCCAGTTTCTTACCATAATCATAAGCACAGTAAAACTTATGATCCACTTTTTCAGCTTAAGAAGTATGGTTATGATTTTTAGAAGATGTGGAATTCCTTTTGATGTACCTTTTGTGGATTGCATAATCATTCTATGGCCAGATTTTGGAAGAGAAGGACATTGATGAAGAATTTGATGTCATTCGTCAGGAACACGGCAAACCAGAAAGACCAATCTCGTCATATAGAGTCGAAAAATGGCAGAAAGAGTTCCTCATCCCAGAAAAAAGATTTCGAGAGGAATTTTTGTGCTCATTACCAGAGGAATGGGCATCGGGTGGAAAATTTCTAGAAACTACATCCATCTTGCCATCAAAGTAATGGCAAGCCAAAGATGGAATGGAGGCCTATTGCAAAGGCAAAGGAAGTTTCTACTCCACCACCAGTTGACAAGTCAACCCAGGACTAGGTAATACCTGAAAGTGAAAGTCTTTTAAAATGGGTAAGTCAACAATTTTTGAATTATATATTGTATAATTCAGATTGATGAATAATATGCAGTGTTAAATTTGGAGATCAAATTCTGTGAGGAAATGCTGAGAGAAAGGTCTACAATACTCAATGGATTTTCTTACTTAGAAAATTTGATTAATGCTCCAAAAATATCTCCTAATCAGCGTGTGAGTACCTATTATAGCTTGGAAATAGGAATTAACGCATATAAAGCTTGGAGATTGATCTACCATTTGTGCAGATAATAAAGTTCACAAGTATCAACTCAGAAACTTCATTCTGTGTAGGGGCATTGTGACTGTGCAGCAGAATGGTAGCTGAATCACCATTGGCATTGACTTTAGGTTAGAACTTCATTCTCTGTAGAGGCATTGTGACCGTGTAACAAAGTGGTACTTGATATTAGTGCGTCAACAAGAGGTGCTCTCAAAGGATTAGCTCAGAACGTCATTCGGTGTCAAGGCATTACAACCACACATTTGAATGGTAGATGATCAACCGACTTAGCATCATGCATTGGAGGCTCGAGGTCTTGAAAGAGGCTTAACATCATGCATAGGAGGCATTGAGGTCTACAGAGACTTAGCATCATGCATTAGAGGTGTTGAGGTCTTGAAAAATGCTTAGCATTGTGCATCAGAGGCATTGAGGTTTGAAAAAGGACAAGTCATTGTCCATCATCGACATCGGATCAATAATAGCTCTACGTAATATGGAGTTCCTTCAAACTAGTTTGGATTCTGTAGAATCAACTCGGAGCCAAGATCTATGTTATAAAGTAAAATAATATCCTTGTTGTCAGATATCAAGAAGCTTAGCACCACACAGAAGGAGTGTTGAGGTTTCATTCAAAAACTTAGCACCATATAGCGGAGGTGTGGAGGTCTTCTTCAGATATCAGAGTGGCACAAAAGAAGTGTTGTGGGCCCATAACCCATAGATCCCAGGATCAGAGCAAGGTTGTCAAAGTGAGAAGGTTGTAGAGGAGAACACCCAAGGGTCTACTATAGCAGAACTGATGAGGTGGCAGCAGAGTTTCCAGATTTAGGATGACATGTCAAAGTGTTCTAATATAAGCTTTTTAGGACAAAAAGCCTTTCTTAGTGGGGAGGTGTGATTAGGGGATCATTTTGAAAGTTCCCTAAACATCCCTAAATGGTTTCAGTGTAGATGATCATGTTGAGAGCTTTCCATCAACTGTAAGAGCGCAAAAAATGGACATCGGGAGCTCTAGATATGTCCAGTCAAAGTTTAGACAACGAGAAAGTCAACTCTGGTCAACTAGTCAATTTTGGACCAAGGGCACTTTGACACGTGGAAAAAGGGAAAAAGGACTTGTTAATTAGTTTTTGATCTCCATTCTTTGATGGTTGTAAAATATTGCTCATAAGCCGCCATGTGGACTATGGTATTATCACTGACGTGGTGGGTCCACAAGCCACCACGTGGCTTGCCACCACGAATCGAATACGATCGATTTTCCTATCAAGGGACGACATCGAGCTATTTAGCTGAGTCATGCAAGGACCGAGTTAATTATTTCTATACACATTATCTGGGTTGAAATTATATTATCTTGGTAAGTCCACTTTCCAAATGCCATGCATATATGCCAAACCACTATATATTAATGTTTATACATTAGTATAACCACATAACCCTCCACTTACCTACTAAACCACCAACTTGCCAAGGACCACGTGGAAGGGAGAAGGTGAAGCGGTGGTAGGGGAAGCTTATGCCATGCGTGGAAGCTTCCACGTGAGGAGAAAGAGGTGGGGGCGGTTATGCCCAAGTGGTCCCATGACCACCTAAAATGCGTGGAAAGGCTTTAATAAGCCTAAAACCTTATCATTCCACAAAATTTGGGATTTAATCCCATTAAACATGCTAATCCGCCACTATGGGGAATATTATCCCAATTTTCATGTATGGGCTATGGTATTTTTAGCCTAAGGATTATATGTAATGCATATTTTAAGGGCCCTAAAATTGTATAAATAGGGAACCCATTCTTTTGTAATGGACACACATTAGCCCGAGAAGCTTATTATTTTTTAATCTTATTTGTGGGATGTTTCAGAATTAGTAATAAGGAAATTTTAATATAGTGTTGTAAACTATATTAAATTCCTAAAAATTACTATAGACAAATATTGTCTATTGGCCTATTATTTTAGGTAATATTAAATGGAATATTTGTGATTGGGAGTAAAATGTAAACTACCCAATCGGCCCATAGCGCCACACCAAATTATTGTGAATCCCAAAATATTGAATGGAGTTCCATAGGGTGTTACGAATCGTTTGGAAGGCCGATCGAGAACTGGAGGATTCCGAATAGTGGAGCTGGTGCCATCGAGCTTTCCGAATACGCCAGGAAAGGGGAAGTCGGGAGCTATTTTTCACCCTTGTCTTTTGAAGGTTTGGTTATTCTTCTAAGCAAGTTCTTAATAGTTTCCATTAGTTTTTCTTGTGAAATTAGTATTGTAACTTACAAGTTTTGACTAGTGGAATGGTTCGATAAGAACCCAGAGACGTAGGCAATTGCCGAACTTCGTAATCAATCATTGTGTAATTGTCTTATTGTCTTACATTAATTTTTTAAATTGATTACTTAAAAGGAGAAAATTGTCGGAAAATATTTAAATCCTATAAGGGTCTGAGATCAAGTAGATAAAAACTTGATTATTTTCATATCAGTTAGGGACACAAAATTTCGCCATGCTCCTGAAGCTGAAAATTTTGACTAACTCCCAAACCTTGAGGACAAGTTGCGATGGCAATATCTTGAGCTCCCGATGGATATTTTTGATGAAATTTTATATGATCTTGACTGGAAATCGAATTCTAAATCCAAGTTCAGGGGTATCAGGTCTTGATTCATCCATATGATCCCTGAAAAAGTGTATTTTTTATCTAGTACTCCACTTTTGCATGAGAAAATCTTCTTACAAAACCATTATGCTAAAGCATTGTGAAAAAAATAATTTCACCATCTTATAGAGCTTGTAATTCCATTTCTGAATATGTTTTTTTTCCCTCCTAACTCTATCTAGAGCTCCTGGGATCACCTTTGGAAGATCGAAAACTATTTTGGCATGTGCACTACTTAGGCCTGTGAACCCTGATTTTGATCAAACTACTCCAAAATCCCCAAATATTCCCTGAATCTTCCAACATCACTTCCACGATGTTTCTAGGTCTTCAATTCAGTTCCATGTTGGATTTGGCTCCTTCATTCCACTCCAAGGGGGTTTCTCAAGTCCTAGGAAGGCTAGTGATAGCCCCTCCCAACACTCCTCAGACTTAGCATTTTTTAAAAACTCCTAAAATCACCTATGGGGGTTGAATTGAATTTCCTAAATCATCTATTGGAATGATCTAACATGAATTTGGAGGTCATTAGATTGACTAGGAAGACCCGGGGTATCTCAGAAGGATAGAACATGACCAAAAAGGCCAAAAGATGGTCATATGGGTGACCAGAAGTCCTCCTTAGGGGCTGGGCACATTATTAAAGGTTTTATGTCCATGACATGTGAGGGACATGAGGGACATCAAATTCCACGATGCTCTTGGTGATAACACATGACATCGATCAGATGGTTGAGGCTTTGAGCTCCCGCAAGCACTTGGGGGTTGAACTGGTGATCCTCAAGGTCATATGTGGGTTTAGAGGGCTTCAAGGGGGTTGGGAAAAATTTCCCAACCTTGATGTCCCTGACCTTGAGGGATGTCAGGTACACAAAATCCCGCCATGCTAATGGAGCTGAAAAATTTGACTAACTCCCAAATCTTAAGGACAACTTGCGACGACAATATCTTGAGCTCCTGATGGATGTTTTTAATGAAAATTTATATGATATTGATTGGAAATGGAATTATGAATCCAATTACGTGGGTATCAGGTCTTGATTCATCCATTAGATCCCTAAAAAAGTATATTTTTTATCTGGTACTCTACTTATGCATGAGAAAACTGCTTACAAAACCATTGCGCCAAAGTGTTGTGAAAATAATAATTTCACCATATTGTAGATCTTGGAATTCCATTTCCAAAGATTTTTGTTTTCTCCTAACTCTATCCAGAGCTCTTGTAATCACCTTTGGAATCTCAACAATTGTTTTGGCCTGTGCACTGTCTAGGCCTATGAACCCTGATTTTGATCAAATTGCTCCAAATTCCCCAAATATTCCATGAATCTTCCAAAATCAATTCCATGATGTTTCCAGGTCTTCAATTCAGTTCCATGTTGGATTTTACTCCTTATTTCCACTCTAGGGGGTTTCTCAGTCTTAGGAAGGCTAGCAATAGTCCTTCCCAACACTGCCCAAAGATAACATTTTTTAAGAACTCCTAAAATCACCTAGGGGGGTTGAATTAAATTTCATAAATCATCTAGGGGAATGATCTAACATGAATTTGGAGGTCATCTGACTGACTGGGAAGACCTAGGGTATCTCAGAAGGATAGAACATGAAATTTTTTGTATAGGGGTATAGTTGTCATGTTTGGAAATTGATAATTTCCTTGTTGCACATTTGCATGACAACATTATGATAAACATAGTACATTCAATATAATCCTATAGAGTAGAGCACTAAAAACCAATGCACGTCAAACCCGATCCATTTACCCATTTTGGTGTTATTTCAAACCTGCATTTGAAAAATGTTGAAGTAAAAATTATACATGGTCAGTCATAAATAATTGGCATGAAACATCTTCTCCAATCATGTTGAATCAGTATGAAAACAAGAACATAAGTTGAATTTCTTCTTCCTATACTTAACTAACATAAATCAAATATCATTTGAAAGGAAATCATTGCAATACAAATTCACAGTTTATTCCTTCACTAATAATAAACTTTACATTCTGTAATTCCTTCTTTATAAGATAAATATATCAGATGGAAAAAATAGAATTGAAGAACTTACTAGAAGAGGACATATCCACAATGCCCTATAGAAGAGGACATATCTAAGTAATAAATTAACTATAATTCATCAAGGATATACATTATTTGAAAGTCCATCCTGAATATCGACTCAAGTAAGCACAAGGTTTAGACTTCCTAATTGCTTAAATATGGGTGATATTAATTAAATCAAGGATTATACATTACCTAGTTTGAACGTGTCAATTGACTATGGTAAATATGTTAACTCGTAGCCTTAAGGAGTGTCACAAAGTCCTAAAAGTTATTAGTCAAGCTTATGTAAGCTCAAAATTTTCCCCCTCGTAACCGACAGGGGTTCCAGATCTGAGAAATTAAGTGGCTTGATATCGTAGTCCACAGTTACGAATTATGAATGGTTGTTCCTATATTTTACTATAGTTTTCATATACCCATTCAGCCGTGAGAGACTAACAGTCTTCATTCCATTCCAATTTTATCAAGAGATTTTATGAAATTTATAATTCATAAGACATCAACAATTTTATAGTCTTTATACCTCATATTAATTAGTACACATCTTCCAATACCAAACCAACTTCCAGAGGTTTAGATAAAATAAAATATATTTTCCCTAAAGCCACACAAAATAAAATAAAACACACGTCCCAAAACAGGCTCAAATGTGAAGTAACCAAATTATTCAATCTTATTTCACTATTCATAGCGAGTCTATAAAATATGGCAATAAAGTGATCTCAACATTCTAACAGAAAGTTAAATGGAGCACAAACTTAAAACTAAGAATCTTATCCTATCACAGGTTAACAAGAAGTATCAATCATCAACAAATTTTCTAAAATACTCAAACCCAATAATAGTAATGCCATATAACCTCTACCCATTAGACGAAAAATTAAATCTAAGCTTAATCTCAAGAAAAGAATAGATTTGACTCACACGAATTTATTATCAACAATGGAAAAGAAAAACATCTTCTAATCTATATTTCAGAGTGATTCAATAGAAAAGGGTTATGTTTTTCATGCCTTTGAGATTTTTGAGTTTCTCTCACTACTAGACCAACATCACCAGAGGCCTTCTCTCACAAGATTCAAAAAAAAATGCTCCAACAACTCCAATACAAAAAAAACCCATCTTATACTTCTGTTTTATATAGATTTCATTCAAAAATCATAGCCTTAGAACTTAGCAACATAAACCCCTTTTACATGTAAAGTTCTCCCATGCAATAATAAAATCTAATAAAGAAGATTCCAAAAATAATCTTGGCCGCAAAAAAAAACCATCCGAATTCTCATGCAGAGTTCAATCAAAGTGCAACTCGAGAGTGGGAAAAGAGAACTCAAGACAGAACTGATACAATGAGAAAAGAACACATGCCAGTTAGGTAGCTTCACGAAGAAGCATCATGTTTTTCAAAACTACCCTTAATTAAATGCAATTTAATCCACTTCAGTCTATGTAGGGCTCCTTAATATTTGCATTTGTTTTATCCTCCATATTTGGTGGTGGTGAAACTAACTGAATGGTCCCAGGATTTAACAAACTAAATTTAAATCTTAATCAAGCATGGGTCATTATTTGACCATCAACTAATAATAAATCATGCTTGGTGGTCCTTGATCGGTCAAAGACGCAGGTAACAACTTATGTACCACTGCCAACTTCACATTACAGTTTAAATAATCAGTTAATCACCTTCAAAAATATTCCAATATATATAACACAAGGTATTTGAACCTTTGTTTAAAAATGTAAACCTTAATAACATGGTTTGCGGACCCTTGTAATTGACAATAATAATTTACCTTTGATAATTTTTATAGCCCACTCATAAATTTTGACTTTATCAACCAAATGCTAATACAATAGTCTTAGGCATGCCTTGCCATAATAATGGCCTTACAACAACTAAAAAAACACTTAAATGATTTTAAGGTCTGAGACCCACTTATCTGTATGCCAATAACATCAAAAAGTCTAAAACAAAAGTAGGTAATCAACAAAGGACCCTAGTTACCAGCATATTACCTCCTTATTGTGTTATGGTCAATGACCGATTAAACCAATGAAGGTTAGAAATATCACTTAAATTCTATCATGAAACATGTTTCATCAACGTAAGTAGAGAATTATGTACCCACAATGTACTACAGTCTAACATGGTCATTCCCAAAAACTTAGTCATGAAACAAGTTATGATTATAACAAAACCATCATCAACAGAAAACAAGGTAATGTAGATCCATGACCTTAAGTACGTAAAATAAATTACAAAATTAATTAGTTTGTGACTATGTGACAACGGGAGCCATTGCGATGTCATGCATACATTTGTGCATGAGTTCGCATACTCTTTCGGCTATGCGTACATGTGCACAATGCTATACAGGACAACGTAGTGGTATCGTCTACCACATTACCCGCAAATTGTTTAATGCTACAATTTACTTTACGACATCACAGAAAGAATTTTTTTGGAATGTGATATACTTCCCCCCTTAATGAATCATCGTCATTATTATTTTCACTCATTAACGTAAGCGGAATAATCAAAAATAGAATTATATCTTGCAACAAAGGAGAAAAGTCAACATTTTTATCAAAAACTTAATTTTTTTCCAGATTTCAACCTATCTGAGTTTAATTTATTGGCTATAACAACCTTTTAAATAACAAAAAATGTCACATAGTCAACAATACGACATAATTTATGTCATTACAGCCAGTCATATCATGTAATATTATTTAATTTATATAACAAAAAGTAAAAAACTGGTTATTTATCACAGAAATAAACAAGGAAAACATTGTTTTTAACCTCACCAAGGCCTTCCAAACTATTTTCTTTCATTATTACACTTCCCTTTTCAGATTTTGTCTTGTGAAATTCTCAATTTTCTTTGAAATGCACCAAAAAATTCTCCTTTTCCTGGCTGGTTCTACTAAAATACATTTGTGGTATTCATCTTGTAGATATTTTCTTCCTTGATTCATTGCCAAAGACTACTTAAATTATTAAGATGTTCCTTTCTTTTCCATTTAGGCTTGTTATCTTCACATACTTTCAATTATTGGGTTGTCTTTCATGGTAATAAACCTTTGACTTACGTTGTGAACAATCAATATTATTCACTATGTCTCAAGTCCTTTAATGAACTTACTTATAGCTATAAATTTTGTGATGAAGCATAAACAACATCAATGTTACTTCACAGATGTAGGTTTATGGTTTCAAACAAATTTATTTTTATATGTTAAATAAAATATTATTTCTCATTTTGTTTTTAGCTAAACACTTGATATAAGGAATTTAATAAAACTAGTGTTATACTACAACAACATCATAAATTATATAACTTAACTTACCTAACATCATGTTAGTAATTACTTGTTCCTTTTCTTGAATTTTTATTCATTGCAACATTGTTCTGCTTCTTGCTGGAAATTACAACAAGTATTTTGTGTTGGTTTCATCCTGGTAGTTGACATTTCTTTCCATATCCTTCCTTTACTTTTCCCCAAAAGTTTAGGTAAAGAAGAGTTGATGCCTATGTATACTTTTACTCTTTTCAAGTTAATATTTATTACATATTTTCATTCTAACCTTTGTATTTTCTACACAATACTTTCACAGTAGACATTTTACACCTATTTACTTCATCCACCATAATTGGGTTTAATTTCATGTTGAATTAAGGTTAAAAATCTGTAATCAAGACTACTCAACAATCATGCAACTCCCTTACTGATTGTTATGAATCAATTAAAGTTATTTCACAAATAAATGATCATTTTCACACTCAACCAGCTGCTCCAAGTAGTCTTCAGGTCTCGTGTGTCATGAAGGATTGTTGATTTTTTTCTCTAATTTCTTTACCGCCGAACCTGAAGCATAATATGCTATGGTTCATTCTCCATGGTTCATCCTTCACATAACCATTATTTTCAATTAACAAATTAAAACATTTATTTAACGTAAGGACCCAATAAGTCCAAGAGTAGTAACCTTCAGCTCTGATACCAAAATATAACACTTTTATATTACATTTCTAAACTAGGAATTGTTTTTACTAACTCATTTAATACATATGATGCCTTTAATGAATTTAAGGAGCCATAATTAAATTCTAGCATGCGGGAGGTATAAATCCCTTAAGTTATCTTACACTACAAAGATTACAACAAATGATGAATTATTTCAACATTAGTTAATTATCTTAATGCCTTTAATGACTAATAGCTTACAACAAATTAATCCAACATTAATTAGTGTTTAGAATCCAACCAGACAAGATATGATAACCATGTACAACTGCAAGGGTTTAGATCCTACTTGATTCCCTCATACACTCATTACGGGCCAATATACCAAGTATATAATTTGATTAAACCTTTGTAAGATGTAGAGAATGTGTATTTTCTTAGTGTAGTCTCGTGTGCATAACACAGTTTAAAAGAAGAAACAGTGAACGAACAATGCAATCAGTCATTTGCATTACCATGACCATAGTTTAGGGCATTGCACTAGCTAGCCTAGTTTCATGACTGCACACAAGCCACATGAAACATATCCCTCCATTCATCGCACAATCCTCTCCTTCATAGTATCAGTATTCTTTCTACCATTTACTTATTTAATTAACTTAATCATCATAAGAAATCATGTATTTAATTATTAAGTTTAACATTGAAGATATGATTATCATAACTTGATTCCTTTCTTCGTATACATTACATTATGAAATATTAATCATGAATGCGGTATGCATTGGTCTCTTCAAGACAATTGTATGATGCAGGTACCTCTTACAACATGAAATTCAACCCTATCAGTTTACAAACTAAATCCATGATTAGGGAAGAACAAGAATTGATCCACCTTTCAGATTTAATAAAACAATATTAAATCCCAATTAGTATTCCTAAACCCAGTGTGTACATTTGTACTATTTCATGATTTCACGATGTACTTTAGTACCTTGCTATAATTTATCGTAACTGCTTTCATGTTATGGAACAATTGAATGATCTTACGATGGTACCTCCAAGTATTTAAAGCATAAGCTGCTGCTAAAATATTACAGTGTTTATTTATCCAATAACTTACTGCCTACCAACTTGTCTATCCTAGGATATCAAGCTCTTCATCTTTACTTAATCCCCTTTTAGCTTACTTCCTTATTATAGGTTTGGAATCAAGGGGTCACAATATCCCTCATACTTGTTCCTAGTTAATACACTTATTTACTCTAGGTTATTACAGACATATCATTACATTACAATGTATGTAACCATTTGTAAATATGTTTCTGTTACAAGGACTGCAATGAAGGATTCTTACAAGGTAACTTACACACACACACACACACACATCATTGATTGCAAAAGAATACCATTATGTTTCAACAAATTATTAGCTTCATTTAATGCCATATGGCTTTATTACATTGTTGTTTTTTCAATCTTTTATATGCTCAAAAGACCCTTTGATACGATAATACATGTACTAAATTTTTATATAAAAAGAATACTTGATTGATATTAGCATTCCAAAATTAAGTCAAATACAAAATCTTAATGATCTAATAACTTCTTTATTTTTAGATCAAGGTCTATAATCCTTATCATATTATGTCATTACTATTTGTCAAGAAAGTATATATATATATATATATATACTTGTATTTATGAATATTTAAGTAATAATTCCTACAAATACTTGATTGTTAACATCATCACTTAACAAGTCATGAACACATACTTAAATAATCTCCAATGGGGTGGGAGTGGTGCAGTCAAGTCAAACAGTTGTGTGCTTTCCCACCTGATATCAAATCCCTCGGAGGTGGTTTCACCACTAGATGAGACATGTATGCTCATTTCTATCACAACATGTTGGTTTCTTCACTCACTACAATCGGTAGCATTTTGGTTCTAGCTCACTCTTATTGCTTCTTCACTCATTGTTATCGTTGGACACTACTTCTCTCGTTGTTGTTTCCAGTTGTTGTTGTTATCCCTGATTACTACTTCACTCGTTGTGGTCATTGCATCATCATTATGGTTTCATGGTTGCTTCAATCGGGTTCCTAATGGTGGTCCCATTCATTGTAACTAGGTTATGGATCCTCTCAAAAAATCCTCAAATGTATAAGGATGTGGGTTCTTTTCAAAACCCTAAAAAATTACCCAATTTGAAAAAAAAACATACTTAAATAATCATTTCATCAATTGATGTCTCAACTTTATTATATTGAATCACATTCAAAGAGGGTCAATTGTACAATAAGACCCATGGATTTTTTTTTCAATCTCCATGGATCATTACACTCTTTTCATATATTATGATAAACATAGTACATTCAATACAATCATATACAAAAAACTACAGAAAACCAATACATGTGAAACTAGATCCATTTACTCGTTTTGGTATTGTTTCAAACTTGCATCTTAAAATGTTGAAGTAAAAATTATACATGGTCAATCATAAAGAACTAGAATGAAACATCTTCTCCAATCATGGTGAATCAGTATGAAAACAAGAACATAAGTTGTCTTTCTTCTTCCTATACTTAATTAACATAAATCAAATATCAATTGAAAGGAAATCATTGCAATACAAATTCAATGTGTATTCCTTCACTGATTAATTAAAATTAACTAACATCTAGTATGTGGGGATAGTTAATATAAGCTATGTACAATTGTAAATAAAGTAAATAAATGCAGTAAAGAAATATGTAAATGAGCTAAAAAACTATGCAAAAGGAAATGTTAACCCTAATGTGCATTAGAGAAGAGGAAAGAACTTAGTTGAATAAAAGATGCTCGCAAATCTGTGTCACAGAGGTGACTGTAATATCTAGAAGTAGAAATGGTTGTGCAATAGCTTCGAAAAGGATGGATCTAGACTAATTCCCTAGACTGGAGCACCTAGGAAGGGTCTAGGGCATGCACAAGAACTCCAGTCTGTAAAATGGGTGCCATGGTCTGTGTAAAAGATCTAAAACTGAATCTCACAGGGCTAGGAGGTGGTTTAAAACCCTTGTTGTGTGTCACATCAGATTATCTGTCATGTAACGGATGTTGCCAATGATCTAAGATGGATAGAAAGACATTGATAAGAGGGGTTGACGTGAGAGTAAACAGAACTATGTTTTGAACTGTGGAGGTATGTTATTGAGATGGGGAAGGTTGAGCTATAGTTGATGGGATAGCTACATAACTCATGGGAGGAGTCTAGACAACTGATGAAGCTAGGGGTGTTTGTGTGGATGAATATGCGTTTGCATTATTTTAGGATGATGCAGATATAGATGAGGGATCTAGTGAGGATGTAGATTTTTAATTGGTCACATCTTGTGAAGAGATTACATTAAATTCAAAGCTAATGAAAGGGGTTGAGGATGTGATGCTAGATGTTTCTGGTTGGCGACTAGAATTGTAAGGATGTATTTGTTGGATAACAGGTTCGTGATTAGGATTGATGAGGTAAGTATACGTGTATGAAGGGTATGGCACAAATGGATATGGTTCAGGCATGGATGATGGAAGGTGAACACCCCTAGCAGCAAGGTATGCATTAAGAGAAATAGGGTTTGAATCTAAGATTTCACAAAAGACATGATTCCCACTATCAAAGAAATAGGGAATGAAAGGATCAGGCATCTCAAATGAAGTAGATTTAATATTAGGATAATGTGGTTTTTTTTTATCTTCTAGTCGGGTAATAAATTAGCTAATCATTCTTATAACAAATGTGAGGCATCTTCGATGCATGTTTGGAGATTTTCAATATATCTATGAATATTTTTGGCCATAATTTCTTAACTTTCGATACAAGATTTTTATCTTGTAAGAACCATTGTTGGATGGGAAATTTGAATAAGAACCAAACTGGACTAGCACGCACAACACATGATAGAGGAAGGAGCGAGCAGGAATGATGAGCAAGGATTTTGCATGGGACTATGCATGAAGATTGAGGACTTAGCCATTTTTCATAAGCACACTAAAAGAGGAAGAAGTGTCGCTTCCATAGAGGATAAATACATGAAGACTTGGTGACCACACAAGGTCTATTTTTGGAGATTAAAATTATAGTTTGAGCACATGTATGGAATCTAGTGATATGATTAAGGTGAAGACTATTTTTAACATTAGTCGATTATTATCCCATGCATGGAAGCATGCATGATGTCTATTTTGAGCATCCAAGCTATTTTGAGATGCATAGGTGGTGAAGGGAAAGTCCCAACCCCTATATTTATGTAGTGTACTACATTTTTTGGAGGACAAGTAGGTATTGTAGAGTTATACTAATCTGATGTTCTAGCGCGTATGAATCTCTATTCACTGTGATTATGTATTCAACTTCTGTTATGTAATCTTTTGAGTATTAATGGGTCAATTTGGTTGGATTTTGGTAATTGATGTTCTTGATCATGGTACTTCTATGGTGAATCTGATCTGTTATGTTTCCTTATTGCATGTGGTTAATTGTCATATTCATAATGATCTACATCTGAATGTATGGTTGATAATGGTTAATATGAACATGCATGCTAACATCTTGAAAATATTTCATAGAGGGACCTAGTAGGCTTTGAGTGAGCATCTAGATCTATCTAGATGAAGTGCTAGCACATCTAGGCATTCAAGTGGGAATAAACGAGACTAAATTTTGGTTCCGTTGCCGGAAACTCTTTTTAAAACTATCTGTTAGGATGTTGCATGCCGATGGTGTATCGATTGAATCTTGTGAGAATTGAAATTTGGGTTGACGACATACATGATTAGTTTGTGCAAATATATGGTTCTAGACCTAATTTCAATACATGCAAGTGGGTTGAAGAACATCTATATTATGAGGTCTATGAGATTTATTTCAACATTTTTCTAATAGAATTATACTAGTGGTTGTCATCATACATGACAAAGAAAATATGGAGTTACAGACCAAGGGTTTGGATGTAGGAATATTACTAAACATTGTTTGATGCAGATGAAGTTTGGATGTGTGATGTAGATCATTGGTGGGTTAATGTTGTGTGTAGTTATACTTTGGAGTACATTATTTCTACATATTCTTGTTTGGAATTTCTTGATTTTGAATTCTTATGTAAGCCCAAAGGGTCTTACATACACATTATTCCCTTGGTAATTAAAATATTGATGGTGCTACTGAGTTTGGAGAAATTACCTATGACTAGATAAAATCATTACTACGCGTAGGGCTAGGAGAAAGTGTGATGAAAGATGGCATACCTAGTTGTAAAAGGGAAGAGAGAGGAAATTCGGCTCAAGTATAATGATGTGTGAGAGAGGGAATTGGCGAAGAAACATGATATTGAGGAGTTTTTGGAGTTACGGAGGATGGTGGCTCATGAAGGATTTGAAGCTCATGTGGAAGATGTGGAGCTAGAGCATCAAGCTCTCCCCTACTTAGGAAATCATAGTAGAGAATCCCCTTCAGCTTCTAATGAGAGTGCATTAGTGGAGGAAATATTGAAGACCACATATGCACATCTGATCCTCCCTTGTGACCTAGCCCTTATGCTTGGTGTTGCAGTTCCAAAAGTAATCATTGAGAAGTATGATAGTGTAGGTAATCCAGTAGCGACATGTAGATAAAATTTTCCTTTGAATACAGAAGTGCATCAGACAACACATATACCTATGACAAAAAAAACATCTTTTTTTGGGGGACTGATTGGAGGAATATTTTGAGGCACATCATTAGGACAGAGTGTGGGCATGCAAAACATTAGGAATACATGTGGAAGTACTAAAACTTCACATACTATGGGAGTTAAGTTTAGCACTACAGTTAAGACGAAAGGAAGTACATCGACTGATCTAGTTCCAGCTATAAGAAGGTCAAATGGATCAAGAGTATCATGATCAAGTGGATCAAGTGGTTCTAGAGGTGGAGGAAACACTGGTAGAGGTTCTGGATCTGGATCTAGTGGACAAGGCCCACATCCCCAGCGACCTCCACAACAACCACACCATACAAAATAAGTTTTCTATGAGATGCATCTCTACTTTCCAAAGTATAGGGGTATTGAAGATGCAATAGAGCATGAACACAAGTGTGAGTTTCTATGGTGTGCTAAAGGAATTACAGATGTCGATAAAAAAGCAAGTCAGTTTGCTACTACTCTTTAGGGTCACGCATATAGTTGGTACAAAAAGTATGAGCCACATTAGATTGTGGTAGACTATGATGCCTTGCACTCTGTGTTTCTAGCTAAGTTCCATATCCCATAATTTGAGCATAAGAGTATCAACGCACTTAAGGACATTAAGCATGGATTATTTGAGAGTGTAAGGGAATATGACACATGTTTTAATTTTTTTTTGTCGTATGATATACATCCTAGTCAACATGCACAGTGGTTTGTTAGTGGATTGTTTACTCCCTTTAGAAGGGGATTATCTCATAAGACATTTGTATATCCACGCAATGCCTTCAAATCAACCTCACACATTGAGGCATTTGGGAGTGTGGACACTAGAGTAATCCCATTCTTAAAGGAAAATATTACAGCCATGACGAAGCAATTGGAAAAGCTCTCTGCTACTTCAAATCATGAGACGTGTAGTGGAATATGACGTATAAATTTCATGGTTAAAGGAAACATTAAGGATATCTACCCTTACAATTTGGTAGATGCCATATTGGTAGATTGTGAGCTTTATCATTTAGACCATGATGAAAGTAGATGCCCTCTTTTGCAGCACATGATCTAGAAGAATGTGTCTATGTATTGTAAGATTTGCAAGAGCCATATTCATGACACCATTGAATGCAGATTAATTGATCATATTCATGAATCCATTGAGACTGGTGTGTGTTAGAATAGTGTAGAAAGTGGATTTAAAGAACAACAAGGACACCATAATTAAGGGCATAATAATGGGGATAACATGAATAAAGGCTTCCATAGAGGATATAAAGGCCAAGGTGGCGGTAGTGGCATAGGAGGATTTCCTCATGGAAATTTTTATACTTATGGGTCTCCTGATCATTACTAGAGCGAGTCCCCTCAAAATGTGGTTTTCTCATGGAGTGGAAAATAACACAAGTTTGAAGTATGCACTGATTTATATGATCACATAGCAAATAACACAAGCAAGACAAGGGCACGAGAATGATTAAGGTACAATGTGTAGTTGAAGATCAATGGATACTAAAGGTAGCACATAGTTCAAAGTTGTAACCTGTTTTAGTTGCTACATGCACTGAGGCTACACACACACATGAACCTCTAAAGTACAAACTGACTATAACATAGCAAGAAGTGATAAATTTAAAGTATCATAATGTTGCACATCAGAAAGAGGTTTACCAGGAAACTATGGACATTATCATGGATCTACAAGGACAGATTAAGATCCTGAAGGATTAGGTACATGTGATGGATCGATAAAATAAGATTGAACTCTCATAGATGGACGTGGATGAATTGAAGGAGGTATGTCAAATTTTAATCTAGGAGAACATTGTCCCTTTATTAGGAGAGTGGTTGAGGGAAAAGATACCGTGCACATGTACTAAACGCGATAGGAAGATAATTCATGAAAATATTCCCCCACATAATCATGAATATGATAAGGATATTACACTAAATGTAGTTATAGGTGAATGGCTTCTGAGAAACATTATGATAGACACATGTGCAAAGGATAATGTAATCATGTTGGATGCATGGAATATTATGGGAAGACCATCATTGCGGCCTTCTTCGAATGCGATGTATATGGAAAATAGAACTAGGGATAATCCTATTGGAGTACTAACAGATGTAACCATTACAATTCAGGGACCCAATTTTACTGGGGAATTTTAAGTATGGGAGCTAGTTGAAGAAGATAGATTCCCAACATTACTTGGGTGACGCTGTGAATAATGCAAATCTTTTCTTCAACAAGGGGTACATTAGCTTTGAGAACAAGGAAGAGTGTGTCATTATACCTTTGATAGATGTAAATGTTTCTCTGTATGTTTAGCCTTTAAGAAAAGAGAACTTGAACATGATATATATGCACACAATCAGAGAACCTAATGTAACTGAGACATCTAAGGAAGGCATGATATAGTGGTATGATGCTTAATCTATTAGTGATACCATAAGTATTTCTTCTGACAACTTAGTGCATAGAACTTATGAAGTGGTTGGACGAGAGATAAAGAACACATTTACTCACATGAACAAGCCACACATGGTTAGGCACTTGAGTTATAGCCAGGTACCTAGGTATACTGGTGAGGGGAACCCTGATGTATTTCTATGCATTATGGAAGCCTAGTAGAAGAATGAAGGAGCTAGAAAAAACATGTTGGTTTATACTCTGTGTGGGAAAACAACACGTTGGTGGACCACACATAGAGGTAACTTACTGAAATGGTGAGAAGTGAGAATCACATTTTATACTAGGTTCCTAAGGAGCAATGTACCTTCTCAAATATGTGAATTCCATGGGAAGTCCTCTGCCTCACATCACGTCTAGAATTGTGAGAGAATTTGGATGGACATATAGGAGGCCTTACTACCATCATTTGGGTGCATAAGTTCTACTCCACATTAAGTAGCTACGCACGCGCATGGTATGTTCATGTAGAGTTAACAAAGGAAAAAACTAATTGACATGAGATAACTTCATATATGATTCATACTTTTGACTATTTTTCTACTAAGCCTCTAGTCAATGAAGCACTAAAGATTATGAAGTGCCTTACTTTGGGAGATAGTCAAAAAGCTGAGGAACTCTTATTAGATATGTTTGGATAACTTGATCTAGAGACGCGCCTTGAACTTGAAGAGACAAAATAAGAAGAGTTGGTTCATGCCTTGGAAGAAAAATAAAAGGGTAAATTAATGTATATGATAAATGATGATGAGGATAATAACCTAGATGTTTAGCATACTGGGGTACATGTGAGGTGATGGACATAACAGATGCAAAGGCACACACATATCATGAGCGTATGAACACAAAGAAGTTTAACATTGGAACAAAGACAAAGCTTGAGGAGGCCATTCTTGGTGATTACTGGTCAGCATAGGAAGTGGCTCAGATTATTGAACTCCTATGTGACTTTCATGACTTATTTCCACAGGGCTAGGGAGTACACCCTTCTTTAAGTGAGATGAGAATTAAGCTTAAATAAGGTTTGATCTTGGTTAGGAAGATACCTTACATGATGAATCATAATCTGCATGTTAAGGTAAAGGAAGAAATTGATAAAATGCTCAAGTTAGGTATAATTGAGCCTATTGATGAATCTGAATGGGTCAGCCCCATGGTCATAAGCATTAAGAAGGATAAGAGTATAAGGATCTGTGTCGATTATAGGGAATTGAATGCTTCATGTGTTATTTATCCTTTTCCTACCCCATTCACGGAGGAAACCCTTAAGGGAGTTGCAGGGCATGATATTTACTCTTTTATAGATGAGTTTTCACATTATCATTAAGTGCGGATAACAAAGGAAGATCAAGAAAATATGACTTTCAACAGTGAGTGGGGAAGTTTTGCATACACAGTGATGCCCTTTGGGTTGAAGAATGTGTCATTTTTATTCTCGTGCATTTTTATACATGCCTTTCAAGAATTCATTCATAATTTTTTACAGGTGTATCTAGATGATTGAACCATTTATGGCTTAACAAGGACCATTGTGAGAATATATGACTCATATTGGAGAGGTACAGACAATTAAGCATCTCCATTAACATTAAGGATTGCATCTTTGCAACACCTTTTGGCACTTTATTGGGGCATATTATTTGTAAGGAAGGGTTGTTGGTGGACCTAACCAAGGTTGTTGTGATCTTGGGTTCGGAGGAACGTAAAAATCAGAGTGAAGTGCATGGATTTATGGGACATACAAGGTATTATAGGAAATTCATCAAAGGTTATGTTAATAGTTTTATTCCTTTAGAGGAACTATTGAAGACTAAAGGAAAATTATATTGGTATGATGCGCAGCAAAATGCGTTTGAAACATTGAAGGAGAAGCTTACTATTGCACCTATTTTGTGCTTTCCTTCATGGGACAAACCCTTTCATGTTCATGTTGATGCTTCTGGCATGGAAATTGATGTAGTGTTGGTAGAACCAGGAGAAGGAATCGTAGATCATCCCATTTTTTTGCAAGTAGGAAGTTGACACTTGTGGAGAAAAATTATACAACTACTGAGGACTAGGCTTTGAGCATGATCTATGCATTGCACAAGTTTAAAAAATACTTGTTGGCAAAAAAATTTATATTCTTTATAGATCATATGGAACTTAAGTATTTGGTCAATAAGCCTATTTTGCAAGGGTGCATTTGCAGGTGGATACTACTATTTCAAGAGTTTGAGTTTACAATTGTTGTCAAACTAAAAAAAAGTAATTCAAATCCTGACCATTTGTCAAAAATTAATTATAGTGAGGACACATAAAGCATTAAGGACATAATTCCCAATGCACATATCTTCATATTAAACCACATGCCCACATATTCAGAAGATATTGTAGTATTCTTGCACACTGGATATGCACCTAAGGGATTGAAGAGTTTAGAGAAGAAGAAACTTGCGATACACATGACACCTTACCAGTTGGTAGGTAGAAATTTGTACAAGCTAGGCTATGATGAAGTGTCACACCAGTGTGTTTTAGAACATGAATGCGAGGCCATTATGAAAGAAGCTCATGGAGGGATTGCAGGAGATCATTAAGTTGGGAATGCTACAATGCGTAAGATTATGATGGCTAGACTTTGGTGGGAAAATTTGTACAAGGATATTAAAGAATATGTCAAGGTGTGTGATCATTGTTAGGGCCTTGGGAAGTCTAGAACTAGAGATGAGATGCCTTTGAGGCCTATTGCAAGTGTTGAACCTTTTGAGAAGTGGGCTATTGACTTTGTAGGTCCTATTTCACCACCTGTGCATAGGACTGACTTGCACTATATTTTAACTAGTAAATATTATCTGATGAGGTTGGCGGTAGGAGAACCTACAAAGGATTTCACAACAGCTACAACAACAAGAATTTTATGGGAAAACATTAGTAGCATGTATGGATGTCCATTGAGCTCAAAAAGTGATATAGGTACTCATTTCTTGAATGAGACAATCATAATTATATTGGTAGAGTTTATGGTGGCACACCATAAGACTACACCCTATCACCCATAGGAAAATGGTACTACTGAAGCTTTCAACAAGATTTTGGGACAAACATTGAAAAAAATTTGTGATGTTGGAAGGAAGGATTGGGATGATAAAGTATCTATTTTACTTTGGGAATAGAGGAAAACTTATAAAAGGTTGAATAAGGCCACACCTTTTCAGTTGGTGTTTTATGTAGAGGTTGTATTTTCAGTTGAATTTATGTTACCATCCTTGCAAATTACACACAGAGAGGAATTGATGATGAAAAATCTATTGAAGACTGTATTGACAAATAGATGTAATTAGATATGTGATGCACAATAGCCCATTGGAGCCAGAAGACTAAGAAGGCCAAGCAGAAATCATGGCATGACAGGAATATCAAGAGTAAGACCTTTAAAGTTGGAAATATGGTTCTTTTGTATGATTCCAATTTTTCACACTACCTAAGGAAATTGAAAGTGCATTGGTTGGGACCTTTTGTAGTAACAAAGATACTTGAATCAGTTGCTTGTCAATTGCAAGAAATGGATGGCACTTTATTTCCTGGTTACTTCAATGGGAGTAGGTTGATTCCCTTCTATAAATAAGGCTTCTTGGTATTTGTAATAAGGTAGTATTGCCACTTAGATTAGATTTCCCTTTCATGTGGTTCCTTTCATCGTTGTTATGCTTTATCATTTTAGTTCATTTTTTTGTTGTAATAAGCATGTTAGCGCCGAGGAGACTGATTACTATCTTTTGAGTTCATGTGCAGATAACTGCGCATACTTTTAGTCTAGGGTGGATTAGAATGGCGCACCAAAGAGAAAAATTGTTGGTGCTTAAGGTTGACTAAGAACTGAAGTCATTCTGTACGTTGATGACGATGTTGGTTGCTAGAATAAAGTGCATAAAAGTAGAAAAAAGTATCTTAAGAGGATGGTGATAATAAGGATGATGCTCAGAAGAAAAGTCACATATGAAGGATGGACGTGTAGTGTAACGTGAGGTAGGTAGTGGCATGACAAACTAATTAAGTGAGAGGCACATTGGGTTATGGACTTTGACGCAGGAAAACCCATGTGAGAGGGCATGTGACCTGAGAAGTAGCAAGTGCACCCGAAGTTTATGACTGGAGTGCGCAGTGGAAAAGAACGAGAAGTGCGTGAGAAAAAGAAGGAAAAGTAAATTTAAAGTTGTTGTATGGTGGTAGGTGGTGAGCATTTAATGTGGTAAAATTTTGAAAAACTATAAAAAGGCACCAGGGTAAATTCATTTTTACATTACCTTGTGCATTTTCTTGTGTGATTTTGAGCAGGTTTAAGGGGTTGTGAAGGAATTCTTGGGAATTTATGTGCAGAATTGGAGAATTGATAACTGGGTTGTAACATAGACACATCTGAGTGAAAAGAGAGTCCCGTAAGAGGGGAGTTTGGAGGTTGAGATGACATGGAGTGTGTTCGAAGGAGTTTGCAACTTTTCTAGTTAGGGTTTGAGGAGTAAGGGGACAAATTATAATGGAAGTACAAAATTGTTGTGTGAATGGTTCAAAGCAATAATCTCATGGCAAAAAATAGAAAGCAAGGTAAAAGTTATAAGTTTGAAATCGCGCAATGGCATTGAGGAAAGTAGAAACCAAATCACCAAAGGGAAAAGGAAAGAACAAGGGAAAGGAAAATCCTGTACTGGAAGACCAGTAGGAATAATAGAACTAAAAAATGTAATACCATGATGGAGTACTTATGGGGAAGGAATGGGTATCCCATATTCACAAAATTGTTGTAAGTGATGACAACCATTGAATAGACACTAATGCGTAACAAATTGTGACAAATATTTTGCGCAAGACTGAAGAAAGAACTCCATAGGGCAAGGCCGTTTATGATTATGAGGGAGAGAGAATTTTGTAGAATGCAGGGTTTCTCTAGTTGTATGAGATTCCATAATTTGTAAATCTTAAACAACTATACAAGTGGTTAATGTTGCATATTCATGAAGACTTCTTCTATTTTGCTGGAAGGAGGATGCGCCTAATTACGACACTAATTTATAGATATACTGGACTTCATAGAACAAGTGTAGAGCTCCCCTGGAATTGGATGATGTGGATGAAGTGAATAATACTACTAAGGAGTTCAAATATCAGTGAGGTAGTTGCACGATGGACATTTCAAAACTAGATGACCCTATTATAAGGATAACAACACACCTTCTTACAAAGTTGAATGGACAAGGGAATAGTATACAACCTCGTTAGATTTGTAGCTGAAGAGATTGTTGAAGAGGTCTGCGCAGGTGATAAAATTATTTTTGGGAATACTTTTATGTTGATAGTATTTTCTGAGATTCATGTGTCAAATGGACCGAGTGATAAAATATGGGATTATCCTAGGGAATATAAATTCCCTACAGAAATATTTTCCAAGTACACCTATGAAAATATAAATCCTACATATAATGTTTGAGGAGACATGTGGTATAAGAGAATACACAATGCATTTGGGGCAGCGTGGTGCATTCCAAGTGAATTACCCACGTAGTTGGAGGGAAAGGAAGAATTCACGGTTTATCGACATTTCTGTATTGGTCAGGTTGAGTTAAAGGATGGAACTAAAAGTATGTGGTGTAAGTTACCTTTTTCCTTCACAGCCAAATACTTCCAAACTGTTGTGAATAGGTAAAAATAAGTGTGCAAGATCACAATTGATGTAGATGAAATAGATTATGAACATCATACTTTATGCACGAAATTGGTTTACCCAAAGAAGAGTGCATATGAGGAGAGGATGATATCAATATGACTCGGTTCGTGAATTTTTTGATAGTGCAGGTGACAGCTAAAAAAATTATATTTACCTGAAGCCAAGTATAGTTAGAGGGAAGTATGTGGAGGATGACTTGACCATCTCGGAGGAAATAATAGGTAAAAGTATAGTTGGGTAGAAGAGAGCATGCCAAGATACCCCTCGTATCATACAGGAGGAAGAAGGAAGTGAGGATGAGCCCCCGAACAGTAGTGTAACTATGAAGAAGAGTCATGTGCGTAAGGAATCTAAGCCAAGTGGAAGTTTGAGGAGGCATTCTGCAAGAAACAAAACCCCATTATAGAAGAAACAAAATATAGTTTCTAGTGAAGACATAGAAAATACTGAGGAAGAGAGGGATGAAGAAAAAATTGCAAAGCCTACCCCTCTCGTATATGATTTCAAAGATTCAGACACTAAGGAGAATAGAGCACAACATAGAGAAATTCTAGTTATGGATGTGGAGATGGAAGAGGTGGATGCTCCTGTCACACACATTTTGGAGGAATGAAAGGATCCTACTGAGGAGCATAGGGTTGAGTGTGTAGATGAGACTGAATTTGAGTGCCAAATAGAACATGAAGTAAAAGGTATTATAGAGCGCATTGGCGAGGAAAACGTAGTGCACATAGAGGTAGGGAAGATTGAGAACAAAGAAGGAGGGTTGAAGAACACCCTTGCCTTATGTTTTCTGAAGGGTGCCTAGAGAAAGAGAGGACCAAAGTATATACCATAGGACATGATGATGCAATATGATGATCCAAACAAGGTGGTGCGCACAAGATTTCGAAGCATGATGGCCATAAAGGAATTGTTTTGTTGGTCATTTTTCAAGAAAGAATAAGCTTTTCTGTGCACCATGAAAATGATCTCCTGCGTATTCCAGTCACATATGGAGGATCTGGAGTTCAAAGTTAGCAATCAATTGCTAACAAAGACCCAACTAAATTTCACCCCAGGTGAAGCATACCTGATAGTGGACTCCCAGCAGTTGATAAATGAGAAAGTTTTTAATGCGCTTAACAAGCTATCAGAGGACGTCTGAGTTAGAATTTTTGATAAGGATTAAATAATTTAGATTCTACACAAGGAGATGGAGAAAAAGGATAGGGAGATCAGGGAATGAGACAAGGAGACTAAGGAGAAAGATAAAATTATTATGCAATTGAAATAGGAGGAGTAAGAAGAGAAGGGGCAAATGTGTGATACATATAAAAAGAATGAATGTATTGCAAATGCAATCACAATTGCGTGCCCGGACTTTGTAGGAAAATTTCAACCCAAGTATAAAATAACCCTGCATTATTTGGAGGATTTATCACGCATGATCACCCAGAGCTTAAAGGTTCTCACCTTGAAGTCCACAGAAGATGTATTAGTGTGACAGAAGCAACATGATAGGGAAAAAATCAAATCAAACCTTGCGCAGTATGATGTATTATCTACTGAAATTAAAGAAAACACACAAGTTTCAAAGGTGGTGTATGATAATTATGAATATTTTGATCATGTCGTGGGATTGTTGGTTGTAAGGGATGAAGCATATTTTAAGGAGTTCCAACCCAAGTAGAAAACTAATAGGGCAAAACGTGAGATAATCTTGGCCGAGGTAGATCAGAAAAGAGAAGTAATAAATTTGTTGAAAACCTCACTTAAGAAAGGATTGAAGGAACTCTTCCCTCAAATAACACACAGAATGGATGCATTGAATGATGTAGACAAACAACTAGAAGCATTGATAGAATAGATGAAGGGGAAATTGTTGAGTTAACTCTTGCAGAGGTTCTTGCTATTGTAGGTAACACACTAGTGTAAGCAAGGAATTATAAGGATGGAAAGAGTTGGAGAAATGTTTTATTAAATAATTTCCATGTGTCCTCCCTCCTAAGGTGAATTGATTCTTTAGCACAATCACACTATGTATTCTTTCATTCTTGAAGAAGGTTCTACATTATTTTTCCCAACATATTTTGAGGTTGTTGAGGATGGATAACATATCTAGTGTGGGGTAATGTTGGATGGGGAAAATTGACTACAAACCAAACTATACTAGCATGCACAACACATGATAGAAGAAGGAGCACACAAGAAGGATGAGAAGGGATTGCTTGTAGGATTGCGCATGAAGACTAAGAACTAAGACATTTTCCACAAGTAGGCTAAAAGAGGAAGAATTTCTGATTCCATAGAGGACAACGAAATGAAGACTTGGAAGCCACGCAAGGTCTATTTTTAGAGATTGAACTTGTAGTTTGATCACATGCATGGAAGCTAGTGATAAGATTAAGGTGAAGTCTATTTTTAGGATTAGTCTATTATCAACCCATGTGTGGAAGCATGCATGATGTCTATTTCAAGCATGCAATATATTTTGAGATGTATAGGCGGTGAAGTGAAAGTCCCCACCCACATATATATGTAGTATATTGCATTTTTTGGAGGAATCATATGTATTATAGAGTTATTCTTCTTTAATTTTCTAGCACGCATAAATCTCTAGTGACTTTGATAATGTATTTAACTTCTGTTATGTAATATTTTGAGTATTAATGGGTCATTTTGGTTGGATTCTAGTAATTGATGTTTTCTATCATGGTACTTGTATGGTGAATCTAATTTTAATTCTTATCTGATATGTTATGTTTCCTTCTTACATGTGGTTACTCGTGATATTCATAATGATCTACATATGAATGTATGGTTGATAATGGTTAATATGAACATGTATGCTAACATCTTGACAAGCTTTCATAAAGGAGGGAACTGGTAGGCTTCATGCACTTCGGGTGAGTGTCTAGATCTATCTGGATGAAGTGCAAATATGCCTAGGCATTTGAGTGGGAATAAACAAGACAACAACCATGGAAACAAAAAATCACCTAATTATAAGAAATAAAGCTAAATGTAACATCCTCATTTTTAAAACTTCAATATAAGGGATTTTTTTAATCATAATGTTTGACTATTCTAAATTCACATAACTAGAACCAACATTATCTTAATCAATCCATCCTATAATAGTAAACCTTGTGCATCTATATGATTTAGATTAAAACCTATCCCTCACATCCAAATTATTCAAATATGTATACTAATTATACTTATGGTTCCCTTATTTATTCAAGGGAATTCAAGTGTTATTATTTAAAGTGTATATTTGGGCATCTATACCAATTACCCTTTTGATATCTTACATATTTAATCTAGGTGAAATCATGATAGTGTAATCAACAACTTTCATTACTTTGTCTAAAGTTTTTAGTCATGTATGCCATGCTCAATTCCATGACGACATAATCGTTATATAGAATGTGTCTTTCACCATACACTCAAAAATTGTTATCTATATTAGGACTAACTTGATTTGCATCAATCACTTCCAAGTTTCATGATATGTACTAATTCGAAACAACAAGCATGGACAAGTGTCGATAAGTCAACTTAGGATGACTAAGGGGAAGTAAGTGTATCCTAAATGAATTGCATCATTGTGGGTCCGCTTCCTTTCCAGTATTCATCATAAGATGACATCGGTACTTATCCATACAACTACCTCAAATTGGTATCTATCAGTTACTTGAATCCATGGTTTTACGATAGTTATGTTTAGGGGAGATTGACGGATTATCATGCCATAGTAGCTGCTCCATAGTAGCCAATTAATGACTTACGTCATTAACTGGGTATTATGCATCATCGGCTATGCTATGACAATCTGCTAAGTTCTGCTAAATGGAACATCGTATCTTAACAATTTTAATTAGTTAAATTAATTCCTGACTTGCTAATCCTCACCCGTGATACTCTCGTCGATAGGTGTCGTACCTAAGGATGTACAAGGGTCGTATATGACTTTACATAAATTAGGGATAACATATCATGATTTAATAGTTTACAAGTTACAAATTTAATTCTGCATAAAGAATTGTCATGAAAACATACCTTGTTCTTTATTTAGGTAAAAACATGTAGTAGGGTGCCCTTCTTTTTAGTTGTGTTAATGTGGAAACAACAATCCATTTTAAACATCAATTGTATATCCTTATAATAAGCACTACCATTATCCATATAATTCATTCCTTATTATATTTATAACTTCAAGATGTGCTTTAATAGGTAATATTTGTTCAAGTAAAATAGTCACCAATATCACATATCAATAACATATAAAAGGAAACCTATTTATATGTTAAGTATGTCTTGTATTCATACTTATATCACTTTTTTATATACTTCCAACTTAATTACAAGTCCTAAAGCACTTAATAATCAAATTTCTTTTCACAATAAGGTTATATGGTACACCAAATACACTTAGTATCATCTCCTTTTCCTTACTTAAATTTAATCCCAACATCATATACTTATAATATTCTAGTATAAGCTTGTTTTTGAGCATAATCAGAAAAGATCAAATTTCACAAACATCTCTTTCACATCCGAAAATTTATAGAATGAAGAATGGATAACAACCTTTTTATTTATCACTTAAAACATGTAAAATAGAATTACAGAATTGCATCAAGGCAGATTATGTCTAACTAATTCTCTTTCCAGAACTGATACATTAAATATGCCACTAGCCTTTTATTTCTGAAATACTTAAGTACATCATTAAATGATTAATACAATCAAGTTACACACACAAAATCATCTTTCTTCAATCAACAAAACAAATGTAAACTTTTAAACTTCTTCCTTCTTTCACCTTTCATGAATTCCATCTACAAAATTGTTAACAACTGTCAGTTCATACGAACTAGCATGATAAGATCTAAATCTCCTAAACAACTTGCACTATTTAATAATTTCATAAAAGAAATGTTGGTATAAGTTGAAATCACATTAAGGACCAAAAAGGAACACACATCATTTTTGAACATCCCAAAAAGGTGTTTGATCATAAAAAATACTAACCTTATGAATACATAGTCACTTAAATACATCATTCATGTATGATCCATATAGACAATATCTTATACAACATTCAAGTATATGATATACAATAATAACTTGATCAAACAGTTCTGGCTCTAAAATAAATTTTAGTATAGATTAATACTGAAGCAATAACCTTTACCAAATTCCTTTCCAATCTATCATATAGGTATTCTAGGTAGTATAACTATTTACTTGATCAGAGTTTCTTGCTTCCTATGCAGATTAGTGTACAAGACATCAATAAACACAAAACAACGTCGAATATTCAAGGGCTTAGTACCTTGGAGATGGTGATAGTTGATATAGGTGCCAATTTGATGATGAACTCCTCACTGTGATCTCATTAAACATACAACTCAAAGACACTAGAGAAAGATTGTTTAGAGATTTTATGCGGGGGATGCCCGACAAATCAGATCCGAGAAGTGTTAACTTCCTCAGTGGATTTCAACCCCCATGTGATAAATAATAATGATAGATGGTGTTAAATACAAGACGTGAAACAGATAAAGCATGAGCAGAGTATTGTGGGGATTATAGTGTCATTACAAGGACATCATGAGGATATAATGATAAACAAGAAGCTTAGAATTCAAAATGAAATTGTCCCAAATTTTCCAACTTATCATTCTAAGGGTGGGAAAGCCCATATTTATAGCCTAAGGGTGAGGTTAGATTATTGAATGGGTTTATATGGATCCCATTTGATAATTAATTAAATTTGGGTGAGTAAATGGATGAATGGGATTTATTTAAATTTAAGAAAGAGAAAATTTAAGAAAGAGAAAAGTGAGAGTGAAATTTGAATGAATGTGAGATGACGGAGGGGCATTATACCAAAAATTGTTGTCTACATTTTCCCCTTTTTGTTGAGTGTTTTGCGATAACAAGCCACGAGACAAAAAAAAAGGATTAAGATGAAATATGTGTCCATAAAAGGGACGGGGATGAGAAAAAACATGACCAAAGGTAAGATGCCCCAGGCAAAAAAGGATCACAATAATAATGAAAAAATATGGCAGTGACTCCAATATCACATCAATAGAGGACAATTATGGTATCAACGGAGATTGGTGACAACATTCGACATACCAATGAGTGGGTGAAGACCACTACAGTATGGATGTGAACCGTGATGACCAATGCGTCATAGGAAAACATCAAAATATGCACAACTGAATGTGAAAGAAATGTGAAATCCTTTTTCTGTGAGGAATCGAGCAAAAAATCATGCGTCCACAAGAGGGACGGGGATGAGAATGATGATACCCCAACATAGGGCATAAGACAGAAGAAAGTGAGTTATATGTGTTGACAACTACAAGGATGAAAAGGTGCCCCAACATAGGACACAAAGATGGGATAATGTGAGATGGATGTTGAAATACGATATCCAAGGGGGAACAAGTATGGCCACGTATGTGGATATGAAGAACAGATTGGATAAATGCCCCAAGAGGGCGTTAAATAAGATGTTGAATATATGTTTCTTTAAGAAAGGTTTACAGTTGAAGGCAGATGCATAATGGGGAGAAGAAGAAGGAAAGAATTCCCACTTCTTTGAAAAATAGGAAAAGGATCCAAGCTACTTTTGTAGAAAAGTTGAACAAACATTTGTGGAAGAGGAAGTGGAACAAAAATTCATGGAATAGAACAAGATCACATAGGTGATGGCCGTTATGTTATCCTCCAACACAAAAATTTCAAAGGAAGATGGGATGAGGGATGTAGATGATAGATGATAGAGATAAGAGGAAGAGGACATTGATTAGAGTAGATCAGATGTGGTGGAGGAGGAGAAAACATGAAAGAGGATAAAGACGATGATGTGTATTAGGACGGAAAAACCACCATCCGCAGATAAGGAGGAGTGTAAATTGTGCTTGATTGTGATGGAAAGAAGATGAAGAGAATAATAGAGAAGGACGACAAGAGAGGTGAGAAGATATATGAAAGCACAAAATATAGATAATGATAGTTAATATGAAGGTAGTGGGAAAATATAAGGGGGAAAGAAATAGGGAAGGAGTGAGGGGCCTCAAGAAAAAATAGAGAAAGAGAACAAGAGATGAAGGGAAGAAGGAAGAACAAACAATAAGAAGATGAGAAGAGCAGAGAAGAGAGATTAGAGGAGTTAGTGAACGTACAGAGATGTACCATAATAAAGAAGAAACATATATAATAATGAGGAGAGATGGTGGAAGAAAGAAATGATAAAGGAAAAAGAAGAAGAAGACAAGAAAATGACATAAGAGATGGTGAAAGGGAGATGGAGATAAAAAACAAAGGGAGAGAAAGAATGGATCACAAAATAGGCGACAAAGATGAGAAAGAGAATAGGTGAATAATATTAGAGAAGGATGATAGGAGGGATGAATAGGAATAGAAGGATGGAAATATGAAGGAGATGAAGAAGATGAAGAAGTTAAAGAAGATGGGAGAGGAGGTAGAATATAAAAGAGAAAGAAAGGAACAATGAGGAGCCAGGAGACTTCAGAGGAGATGAAAGAATGGAAAAGAAATTGATGTATAGAGATGGAATAAGATATGGGTGGTAGAGAAAAAGGTTAGGTAATGGGGAAGTGGAAATAAGAGGGAAATAAGAGATGATAGAGCCGAAACAAGAAGGGAATTGAAACCAAATGTTAGGGCTAACACCTAGGTAAATAATATGAAACAAAACACATGGAAATTCATGTTGATGGTGGGATGATTAAAAATATGGGACAACGCTGGTGAGTGAGGTTATCAATGGAGAGGTAAGATGAAAGTGCAAGGAGAAGAGGAGATGAATATGGTACAGAGGAAGTGAAAGAAAACCAGGAGTAGAAAGGAGGATAGGACAATAGAGAAAATGATGCAAAGGTAGTATATGATGAAGATAGTAGAGATATTGAAGAAGGTGAAGGGAAGATGGAAAGGCAATGCCAGTGGAGGGATGTTAGGAGAAATCCTATGATAATGATCAGAGGACACAAAAGAAAAAAAGAAGGAAGAGAAAATGGAGGAGGTAAAAAGGAGTGAATATGGACACATAGTATAGGGATAAATTAATTTTAGGAGAAGTCCACTAATAATTATTAGTGCGAAAAATGAAATATGACGATGACATAATGTTAAGAGATGAACAATGACAATGAAAAATAATTATGGTGGTAGATATGTGGGAGAACTCTTGAAAATGGAGTGGAAAGAGTAAAGAAAGGAGGGATAATGATTGGTGTAGAGATGAAAATGAGGAGAGGATGTAATGGATGAGAATGTGGATGAAGATGAAGGAAGTAAAGATGAAGGAACGAGACATAGTAAGAAATGGCATGAAGTGGTTAAGTTAGATTTCCAAATGAGGGATGATGGGGATTATATTTGAGAAAGTATGAGATATTATGTGTGAGGAAAAAAATAGGAGGGAAGAGTATGTGTTTATGGGGAATGAATAGAAAATCTGGATGGTGGGAATGTGGAGCAAAGGTAAAAGGAAAGGAGACAAATCATTCCTAAGAGAGACTCTTAAGTAAGATCGTCATGCCATAGGAATGATTAAGTAGGATTGTCAAGCTGAAGAAGAAGAATAATGATGAAAATATTGAATGATGTATACCAAAATGGAACAAGAGATGAAAGGAAGTGATTAAAAGTAAATAAAGGAGTGTGACATGAGTGGATGGAGGAATGTATGCAGTGTATGATGGAGAGTGTAAGGGGAATTCTTAATTATAATGCCCATGTTGTGTGAGTAATGATCCCAGAGAGTTAAGAAGAAGTTATGGAGTGGGAAGAAGTTTCTAGTGTTCATTGGAATAGAAAATGGTGGAGGATTTTATACAGCGACAGGATCTTAGGAAAGAGATGTATTTCGATTAAAAAGCCTTCGTGAAATGGGTGGTTAAGTAGGTTCGTCAAGCTGAAAGAAGAATGAAAGGAAAATGGAATGATAAAATAGTTTCCAGTAAAAGGATATTAAGAGAAAAATACAAAAATAATTATCCAAGTGGAGGATAGGTAAAGGATCCAAGAAACAACAGAGAAGGACGAAGTGGGTGAGAAGAGCAACAGAGAATGAGATAGGATGAATTTTAGTAGAAAATTGGGTTGACAAAGGAGACTAGGAGGAAGGAATGGTCAACATACGCGATTATGAATGAGACCTTATCCAGAATGCCAGGTCTACTTTGAGTAGTATTTTTGTGCTTTATGGGTATTTATGTGGATGTGGCAAGCTTGGGATGAAAATCCTAGGATAGTGAAGAAGATGATGTTTGTGCTGGGTGATAGACAAGAATAAGAGTGATGAGAAAGGTAATGGGTGGATAATTAGTGATAAGGAAAAGGAGATGCGAGAAGATAGATGGAGAAATGTTACATTGATCATGGTGGGGGATGAGGAGCTGCTAGATAATGAATGCTACTTGAGAGATATTCTCAAGTAGAATTCACAAATTGCAATGGAGATAAAGTAGAATTCACAAACTGTAACTGAAATAACTCAATTTGCATTAGATGTTCTTGACGATATTCTTCATCAGAAATGAAGTTGCGAAGAGACACACGTAAAGATGGAATTTGAATTTTAAGGGGAAGAAGGGCCTCAGAGCCATACACTAGAGAAAATGGAGTAGCCCCTGTGGAAGTGAGAATACTAGTGTGATAGGCCCATAGAGCAAAGGGAAGTTGGAGATGCCAATTACGTCCTGCTTGGTCGATAGTATTGGCCAAGATATTTTGAAGAGTTTTATTAGTGGCCTCATCTTGGATGTTAGCTTGAGGATAATACGGGGAAGAAAAACTAAGTTGGATCTTAAATGCATTGCTAATTTTTTTAAGATCCTTTTTTAAAGGACTTCCCATTGTCCATAATAAGTTTATGTGGAACACCAAAGCAACAGATGATGTGCTGATATATAAAATTAATGATTAGGATAGATTTAGTGGCCTCATCTTGGATGTTAGCTTAAGGATAATACGGGGAAGAAAAACTAAGTTGGATCTTAAGTGGGATAGATTTATTTAAGGTGAGTGGGATTTCTTCCACCCATTTAGTGAAATATTCAGTAGCATTAATGATAAAATGATGTTGTTGTGATGAACGGGGATTTTTAGACCAATACGATCAAGGCCCCATTGTGAAAAGGGCCATAGGTATTAGGTAGGTTGTAAAGTTTGGCTAGGAATACGAATAAGATTAGAGTGTTGTTGACATCTTACAGACTTCTTGACATACTCACAACAATTGTGGTTAATAGAAGGCCAATAATAGCCAAGGTGAAGAACGTGTTTGGTGAAAGATAACCCACTAAAATTCCCACCATAGATATTGTTTTGGACTTCTTGGATAGCTCTAGAGGCTTCATGGTATTTAAGGCACCAAAGAAGGATACCATCAAATCTGTGCTTATAAAGAATATCACCAAGGATCACATAATGAGTAGCACATTGGATAAAATACCTCCTAGCATTTTTAGAAACATCAAGAGGAGCGATGGATTTGGATAAATAATCAAAGATTTGAGAATACAAAAGATTTGACGAATTAGATTCGACCAAATGAATATGAGGTATGCCATAGAATGGTTGTTTATGATGATGTATAATGACTGGCTCTTACATTGTCCAAGGGATAAGGGCCACGAGGGATGTCATCGTATCAGCGAAATGATTGTTCAAATAGGGGACAGGTTAAATAGTGTAAGAATCTAAGGCTTTAAGAAAATGATAAGAAATGTCACGATATTTTTTTAGAATATCACTTTTACACTGATACTATCCTGTGACTTGATTTATTAATAGTTCAGAATAACCATAGATTTCAAGGATATGGACACCCAAAAAGACAACAGTTTTTAATCCTAGTATATGGGCCTCATATTCTACCATATTTTTTGTACATTCAAAATCTAATTTAAATGCTAAGGAGATAGGGGCATCCCCAGGAGGAAAGAGAACAACACCTGCCCCTCCACCTTGTTGGAATTTAGAACCATCAAAGAAAATAGTCATTTTAAGGGGATCATGATGAAATTGATTCATCTGGGAAGTGATCATGAGGAGTCTACATACTGGGAAGAGGGGCTTTTGCTAATTGGTTGGTGATATCTTGACCCTTAATTACTTTTTGAGGAATGAATTCCAGGTCAAATTTGGCCATAAGAAGAAGCCATCGGGTGATACAATCATTATGATAGGGCTTAGAATGCATTACTTTGAGAGGTTAGAAGTTAGTAACAATATAGGTTTTGTGATTAAGAAGATAGTGTCAAAGTTTCAATGTAATGAAGAAAATAGTGCAACACAATTTTTCAGCTTCACTGTATCGTGTTTCAAAGTTGTGGAGAGTACAAATGATATAAAAAATGGCATGTTCACGTCCTTGGTCATCATGATGCGCCAACATAGCTCCTAGATCATGATCAGTTACAAAGATATATAAATAAAAGGGCTCCCCCTCACGTGGAGGTGTGAGTACCGGCGAAGATAAAAGGTATCACTTAAGATCTTCAAAAGGATTTTGACAGTTATGGTCCCAATCAAAATTTGTGTCTTTTTGAAGAAGGCGATGAAAGGGATGACATCAATTAGAAAGTTGAGATATAAAATGACGAACAGATTGAAGTTGGCCTTGAAGGCTATGAAGCTGCTTGAGATTGGAAGGACACATTTCGAGAATTACTTTGATTTTTGTGGGGTCAACCTCAATGCCTCTGATAGAGACAATGAAGCCAAGGAGTTTCCTGGTAAGAACTCCAAAAACACACTTTTCTGGATTGAGACAAATGAAGAAACAAATGAGATGCTCGAAAATGATCTCAAGGACCGAGAGATGATCACATTAATGTCTAGATTTTTCCAAGAGATCATCAACTTTTTCTTCTACAACTTGATGTATGAGGTCATGAAAGATATACAACATGGCTCATTGATATGTGGCCCAAGCATTTTTTAAAGTGAAGGGCATGACACGATAACAAAAGGTACACCATGGGGTGATAAAGGATTTCTTGTGTTGATATTCCAACGCAATCAAAATTTGGTTGTAATAAGAAAAACCATCCATTAGAGAAGGCATCTCATGTCACATAGTAAGATCTACAAGTTGATCAATATTTGAAAGTGGAAAATCATCAATAGGGAAAACGAGGTTAAGATCTTGAAATTTAGTACATATATGAAGCTTTCCAGATGCTTTAGCGATGGGTACGATGTTAGAAACCGATTGGGGATAATCAATGGGGATGATGAAGTTGGCAGACATGAGACATTGTAATTCTTCTTTCACAAGAAAAGAAATTTGAGGATAAATGCAGCGAAGCTTCTGCCTAACTGGTCTAGTGTTGGGGATGATAATGATGTTATAGACAATGATGGAGGGATCAAGACCCGACATGTCCAAGTATGACCATGCAAAATCCTAGCTATGTTTGGACAAGATTGAGGTGAAGGCTTCAATTTCTTTAGATTTCGAAGACTGACCTACTTTAAGGATGCGGTGCTCTTGTGGAGTTCCAATAGTAATGTCGATAGTGGATTCATTCAAGAGATTGAACATGTCAGGAGGAATATTTTTCTAGACATGAGAACCTTCAGCTCCCATGTAGGAAAGAATGGAAGTGTCATCATCGCATTAAATAATGTCAATGATAGGGTAATCTTCCTCTATCATCTCTAGATGCTTAAGGGGAAAAGACCGGGTTTCATTTTCAACTTGATAAGTCACCATTCTAAGAAAAATGGTGGAAATAAAAAAAATTTAGAGGGAATAGGGCCAGTGTCATCTTGATCTAGATCTGTAAGATAATTGGATGGAGAGAAGGTATTATTTGAACTGGTAGGATAGTCGGATGGAGATGGGATATTATCTGACTTAATAGGATAGTCAGATGGAGAAGAAGTGTAGTAAGGTAGTCGGATGGAGAAGACGTGGATGAATTAAGGTGGATGGGAGAATATGCAAATGTTCCGTAAGGGGGAATGGAGGAATTTTTATATCCCAAGCCCAATTTTTGACATGATTCATGGGTTTGGGTAAAGATATTTCCATGAGGGCCTTGTTTATAACGTCCCAAGCCAAACCCCTTCCATGCACAATGATAGAGGTATGTATGAGTGAAAGATGGTTTACTAAGAAATCCAAAATCACATGTATATTATGATTCTCAGTATGAGAGGAAGGTTGATCAAGGCCACCATAGACTAAGTTGGTTTTGAGAGAGGAAGGGCCAAACGAGATAATTTCCCCAACATTTGATTGAACATAGGGGCCTTATCAAGGCAGTTGAGGCGATTGGGAGAAGGAAGGGTATCGAGAGTGAGGAGTTGATATTCCCCTAAAGCAAGATTTTGCATTATAGTATCAGAAGAGCCATTATGAGGTAATGTGGATGGAGGTATAGAAGAACTAGTGGATGCATCAAAAGAAAAATTAGTTTTGGGGACAAGGACATCCTTAGGTCTATAGATCATGTGGCATGTCTTGGCGGGAGGGACCTCGGCCGAAAGAGCATAAATGGTCCCTTCATGTTCATATTTGATACATTGATAAAGAGTATATGGGACATAATGCATGGCATGAATCCAAGGATGTACAAGTAAAATATTATACTGGAATTGTCCTTAGATGATGTAGAAGAGCTCATGGAGGCATTTATGGCCAACATGGATGGGAAGGACAACCGTTCCTAATGGGGGAGTGATGACATCATTAAATCCATGAAGAATGGTAGGAGAAGAAATGATATTGATACTGGCACCATTTTTAATCATGGTTCGTCAGATGCATGTGTCATTGATGTGGAATGTGATGAATAGAGGTAAATCATGCTCTTCTTGTGGTATCCTGGGGATTTTTCAACTCTCAAATGATACAGTGGCAGATGCTGCGAAGGCATGAGCTAAAGTCATGAAAGGTTGGGGCTCATCAGATGATACCAGGATGTGTTATAAAATTTCCATAAGATCTTGTTTGTGGTGTGGAGAGATTTGAATGAGCTCATAAAGTGACATTTTGACTAGAGCCTGATGATGTTTTTTAATAATGGTGTGTTCGATGGGAGAAGGATTTGGGGTGGCCAGAACAGATACCTTGGCTTTAGAAGAAGATGAAGATGCTGATGTGGGATGAGTGGTAGGATCAGTGATGACAACCTTTGGCCGTGGTGGGAGTGCGGAGGAAGAAATTTCCTTAGGAGAAGGGATAATGACAAAATTCTTTGGGGTGGATGGTGAGGTGGAGTCAAGATTATATGTTCTTGAACGGGTGGTTATCCGAACAACGTTGATTAAAAGGGGGAGACGATCTTTAGGATCATCCTCCTTTGGTAATATGTTTGTGGTATCGTCGGTTGTATCTTCTTTTAGTGCCAGAGTAATGATAAGATTTCTTGATGAAATGGGCAGTCGAGATGTCTTAACAGACATAGGTTGGGATGTGAAGTTTGGTGGGGTTAGCGATAGAGTTGGTTTTTTATCATTAATGTTTTCATTGATAAAATGATGCACAATATCTTGGAGAGCTTTACAGTGTTCAGTGTTATGTCCATGGGCACGATGAAATGTGCAGAAAATATTAGAATTAAACCATGAAGGCCTTGGCACACTTGGGTCGAAATATTTTATTGGTGGTAAGGTAATTGTTAAGGATTGGAGTAGCTGATGAAACATGGTGGTATAATATCTTGATGTTATCGACGGAATACTTTGGGATGATTCCTAGGTATGTTGTGATGTAATGATAGATTTGGACATTGTTTTAGATCTAGGAAGAGGATGACGAGGGGTATGGTCCTAAAATAGAAAAAGATGATGTGGCTTCAAGGGAATTGGTATTGGGGATAGTGAGGTCCAATTTTTGACGAGGATGTGAAGGAGGACGCTTGGGAAATGGGGGTCTAAATCTTGTCTATGAATGGGGATTGTTGGAATGAATGACGATAATTTATACATGAGGAACTAAAGATGATATTGATGTGGATATGAGCAGGGAGAGATTAGGTGTGTGAGTATTTTATTGTGTAGAGGAAATGGGACAATAATTTGAAGTCTGGGAAAGTTTGAATGCTTTCCAAAATTCATCAAGTAAAGATGTGGCCATAGAAGAGGAAGGTGAGATAGATGAATGTACAATAGTAGATGTAGTAGGTGTGGGTGAAAGTGCAGAAAGAGGGACTAGAAGTGATGCTAAGGATGGGATAATGGGTAAAGGTGGGATGATTTTTGGTAAGGTAATTGGATTTGATGGAGTAGGTGTAAGAAGTGACAAAACATGAATAATATTTGTAAATGGGGAAGGGGTGGTATGTGTGGAAATAGGCGTGGGTGTAGGAAGAGGCACCGAAGTGGACATAGACGTGACTAATGTTGCTATGGAGATGAATGTTGATGAGTTTGTGGATGTAGGGAGAGTGTCTAAGGGGAGTGTAATGGTTGGTGAAGAAGGTAAATTTGTGCATGAAGCGGGATTGTTATCACTAACATGAATAGTGTTTATGGTGTGGGTATAGGGATTTTGGGATATAGAAGTAGTGGCAGTCTGACTTGTCGATGTGGGTGTATGATTTGGAAATGATTGTTTAAAAGTATCTAATGGTTGATTGGGTGAAGCATTTGGGTTATCCACTTAAAGATATCCTTGGTCGATGATTCTTTGGACTAAATCCTTGAAATTCTGACATCTCTCTATGTTGTTCCCTCAGACTTGATGGCACTTGCAGTAATGGTCCTCATGATACCACATAGATCTTGGTCTAGATTCGTTAATAGGTTGTATAGGCAGCAATTTTATCAAATGTCTTGTTATTAATTTGTCAAAGATGGTGTTGTATGATTCTCCTAGAGGAGTATAATTAGGCATTGGTTGTGTGAATCGTTGTTGAGTTAATGTAGTAGATGTAGGTGTATGAGATGATTTGACAATGTCAGTGTTGGTAGTTGTCTTTGACTTATCATTTGACGTGGATCGTTTGAAAAATTCTATTTTGGGCTTATTTGACTTTAATTTTAAATGCCCCTATTCTAGGGCACGTGTCTCAAGCTCGCGATCCATGATGAAAGCTTCCTCAAAAGTGTGCAATGATTGAATTTGTAAATTCGATGAAATATGCTTCGCACAAGAGCATGTGAAGAGCTTGATTAAGTCGGTTTGAGGAAGAGGAAAAGATAATTGGTTTATAATATTGTGCCATTGTGTGATGGAATCCATGATGGATTCATCTTCGAATTAGAGGATGGTATATAGATTGTTGATGGTTACCTTCTGTGTAATATTACTTGAGAAATGCTCAAGAAATACTTGTGCAAGCTAAGATAAAGAAAATACGGAGTATTGAGGACTATTATTATACCAATCTAAGGACGGGCCAGCCAAAGACATGGGGAATGTACGGAGCATCAAATCTTGGTCATGTGTGATAATAAATCATGCATGTTTGAATGCTCAGAGATGTTGTTGAGTGTCCTCGCTGTTAAATTTGGAAAACTTTGGCAATTCCCAGTGTGGAGGATATGGTTTCATTGGTATAGATGGATTAATGGGTTCATTACATATTTGTTTGTAAGAAAATGTAAATTTGGACCCTAACATAGCGGATTCTAGGTTGGTTAACCGACCTTTTAAGATTTTCATGGGATCATTAGGAATCGTCTATTGAGAAATGAGAGGTGGTAGTTGAAATTTTAGATGCGTGGGTGTTTGAGGAACTTGGTATGGGTGAGTGTAAATTATGGGTTGTGGTTAAGGTGGAGGTTAATAGAATGTGTGTTGGTGAGAAATAGGGACATGGTACGATTGCTATGATTGGGAAGGTTGTTGTGGTAATTCTTGAGTGGGGATATGGGTATAGATGGGTTGATAGACTGGAAGTGACACTGCATGTTGTAAAGGTATTATCAGAGGAAGTTGAAAAGTAATGGCATAAACTTGTTATGTGAGAGGAATTTGTTGTTCAGATAAATGATATGACACATGTGGAGGTTGGATAAGAGCACTAGTGATAGTTGTGGCTGTAGTAGTGATGGGGAAGGTAGTTACAATGGTTGTGTTGATTTGGGGAAGATTAGGTGGAATGGGTTTGACTATTTTAGTAGTCTAGTGGGATGATGGGTTGATAGAGGATGAAGCCAAATCACATATGGCTATGGAAGGGATAATTTCAGAACTAGTATTGTAAGGATAAACTTGTTGAAGCGGTGGGCCATCTAGAGGAATTTATATGTATATTTTCAGAAGATAGTCTTGAAGAACCACATGATTGGCGTCAAGAATTTGTTGAAATTTTAGATCACCGAGAGGGAAGATTAGAGTACCAACATGCTCTGATATGACAGAAGGTGGAGTGGTTGGCCTAGATGGGATGGAATGATGGTCTAATACCGAAGTATGACTAAAAGGTGTTAGATGAGGTATATTGGTGAGAGAATGGGTGTTTGTGAGAGAGGTAAGGAGAGGCATGGAGGATGAAGTTGTTGCAGTGGTAAGCAGTCGAGATGAAGCACTATGTGAGGCGAGGTTGTGTTCCATTTTTATAGTGGTGGATCACATAATTATGGGCATAAAAAGGAAATTACTGTTATATTATCAAACAAGTAAAGATTTTTTTTTTGTTTTTTAAATAAAAAGAAGTGTGTGAAGAAAAAGAAAATGGATGGAAGAGGACCTAGAAGAGGGTAAACTATGTTTGGTTCAGGTAAGTTATGGCTGGGAAATGTCTGAAATGGTTTCTTGTTGAGTGATCAAATCCCAATCAGTGAACCAAGTGAAAGGAATGTTTCAGCGTGTTGATTAATATGTGCGGTTTTAGGCAATGTGTGATAAAATGTGTGATGCAAAGAGTTAAACCCCGAATTAAGCTATATGAGCATGCAAGATGCACAGGGTTCATTTTAGACCAAATTCAAAATATTAATTTTGATGCAAATAATTACCCAGAAAATGAAATTACCATGCAGAAAAGAGAAAATAGGGAAAACTAAAGAATACATGTATATCAATTTTCCTTTTTATCTGATAGGAAGTTGAGGCAAACAAGGAGTATGCTTCGAACAATCAGGTGATAGGTTGCAAAGTGAGAAAATGAGAACAAATGCTAAAGAAGAATTGGAGAACACTTTCCCCCGTTATTGGATCATACTTGATAACATGGTATCCAAAATTGATGATCAACGGTCGAGAACATCTGGGTACCCTAGAATTGCACCATGCATAAGTACATGAAGAGTCTGGTGAAAGAGCACTTAGGTGTATTTTTGCTTCAATGGTAATCTTTGGTGGCGTAATATTGTGGTTGCAATGTTGTGGAATTCACTTGCAAATGTAGAGAAGAAAATTAGTGAACATGGTTGAGAAAATAAGAAAGACAATTTCAGAGTCTTGACGTTGTTAGGTGTTAACAAAAAAGTCTAATTATGGAAATAATAACAAAAATAATTATTTTAATTAATTAAAAAAATAATAATACAATAATTATCCTAATATAATTATCCTACCTATGAACGTTAATTAACTAATTAACTAATAACAAAATAGTTAGCCTCGTATACTTATCATATGAATTATAATTAACACATCGTAACTAATTAACTAGTAGATAAAAAAAATAAACCATTAATTCTAATGAACAAATCATAATTAATTAACTAAAAAATAATTATCCTAATATAATGTGTAGATGTGATGTGTTGAAAATATGGTGTTTTGATATAAGATGATTGTGTCTGAATTCAACGTGTGTGGGGTTGAGCTATGTGAAGTGTAAGTGGTAGGATCCACATGGTTAGAGAAAGCACGTATGGAGAAGGGAGTACACGTGGGTCAGTGTGTGTCAAAATGGCCAAGGTCAGGATTGTTAAGATGGACAATGAGTTGAGGCATAGTCAATTGAGCAGGGTAGGTAGAGAATTTTGCGTGGGAATGACGGGAGGGAAGTCGAGGGAGGGACAATGAGAGAGAGTATAGGAGGAGAGGGAAGGGTCTGCGTGAGGAAATAATGGAGTGAGGTGAATGGTGTTATTGGCCATGGGGGCTCAAGTAGAGGAGATAGCTTGGCTCGGGTGGATAGATGGTTATGGTGCTATGAGCTCTGGTTATAAATTTATCGTAAAGAATTGTAATCCGAGTAGGAAAGGAAGTTGTGTAGAGTTGAGAATGGCTCAAGATTTTACAAGCACAACCTAAAAAGATTGCGTGAATTTGAAACAAAGTTGGACACAATTGGACACATCAAGCATTGGAATCTTAGAGTTAGAACAAATGAAATCCATAAAAGATGTAACTTGACTACTATAAAAGATTTTACAGTCACTATTCATAAAATTTTTGCGTGAGTTTGAAACTGGGTTTGAATCAGTTGAACATATCAAGCGTTGGAATTAATAATAGGTTGTTGGAATCTGGGTTGAGGGAGAGCCGGTGAAAGAGGTGATAGGGAGAGATACGCGGAGATGGGGAAATATGTGGTGAATGGAGAAGATGTGGTTCGAGTGGGGATTACACCTCGGGAAGAAGGTAGAGATGGGAATGTGGAGGACTCAGTGGGAAGTGGGGTGGAATCACTTTGAATTGGTTGGCGTTGAGGGCGTTGGATGAGGGGAGATGAGTGTAGAGTTGGAGGATTACGTGTGTATGTGGAGGTGACGAGAGAGCTCGAAGGGGTGGAGACATGGGAGAGGGAAATGTGAACTTAGGAGAGAGGGACTCAGGGTTGTTAGGACGAGCCGAGTGGTGTGTAAACTATGGTAAGGTTTGGAGAGTTGAGGAGTGGTGAATTCGGGTAGATTGAAGTTGGGAAGCGGGTATTTTGGTGGAAGGGAGATGGAGTAGCTCGAGTTGGAAGGTTGGGAATTTGGTGAGTCGTGGAGTGAAGAAGAGTTCGATGAGTTAGAGAGTTGAGGAGGAATGGTGAGTTGTGTGTAGGGAGTTGGGAATCGGGTAAGTGTAAGGAAAGAAACTTGGGGAAGGGGGGAGAGTTGAGTGGTGAGTTGACTAGCTCGACCGAGTTAGCTGAGCTAAATGAATTAGGAGATAGGTAAGGTGGGGTAGTTTAGGACAACATGTTTTTAAAATTATTTATTTAATTAATATTAATAATATTATTATGATTAATAATAAAAATACGCTCGATACTAACTATAAATGCCAACTAAAAAGCTGATTCAAAACCAGAAGTACTTACCTCTAAGATGGCTAAAACCATAGAATGTAAAGATGAAACTAGACAGAGGGAGATAATACTAAATCCTGTAAACATGTGTGTCAGGAAAATGAAATATTTGGAAGAGATATCTAAGTTGAAGAGAGTTATGAATAACTATTATAATTACGACACCTACGCAAGAGGAGTAAAGGCACAAAACAATGACTAGAACTAGGGTTTGGTCCCACTGGGCGTGCCAAATTTTGATCAAAGTTTCTTGCTTCCTATGAAGATTAGTGTACAAGACATCAATAAACACAAAACAACGTCGAATATTACCGGCACCAAGTCGATGATGAACTCCTCACTATGATCTCAGCAAACCTACAACTCAAAGACACTAGAGAAAGATTGTTTAGAGATTTTATGCGGGGGATGCCTGACAAATCAGATCCGAGAAGTGTTAACTTCCTCAGTGGATTTCAACCCCCATGTGATAAATAATAATGATAAAATACAAGACAAACAGATAACATGCAAACCGATGATCAAAGGAACCTGACGATATTGGTGTGTAGATGGTGCTATTGATCTGATTCAAACACAACGTGCCACGTGAACCATGCTACATGAACCAACAAAGCATGAGCAGAGTATTGTGGGGATTATAGTGTCTTTACAAGGACATCATGAGGATTTAATGATAAACAAGAAGCTTATAATTCAAAGCAACATTTTCCCAAATTTTCCAACTTATCATTCTGAGGGGGGAAAAGCCCATATTTATAGCCTAAGGGTGAGGTTATATTGTGGGTTAAAAGGTAATTAGGGTTGGGTAAAGTAACCCTTATTAAAAGAGGTGATGTGATTCAATGGGGCTCACAATTTGACTTATGGTTAAAAAGATAAGGATGTGATATGGAGTGGGGAGTATGATTGACATAGTTAGGAGAAATAATGGATTCCATTTTAGAAATTAAGAGAGGGATGTCAGATGGGTGTATTATTGCCCATGGATTGAATAATTTTGATATGGGAGAAAATTCCAAAATTCAATTATTGAATGGGTTTATATGGAGCCCATTTGATAATTAATTAAATTTGGGTGAGTAAATGGATGAGATTTATTTAAATTTAAGAAAGAGAAAAGTGAGAGTGAAAGTTGAATGAATGTGAGATGATGAAGGGGCGTTATACCAAAACTTGGTGTCTACAATTGAAGTAATAACCGTTACTTGATTCCTTTCCAATCTGTCATATAGGTATTATAGGTAGTACAACTATTTCCTTGATTATAGAATATAACTGTAAAAGTGAATAGAGAACTACCATACAATCAAACATATAGATAGATAAGTTTCAAACCATCATCCAAACCGAAGCATATCATTGGAAAACTTAAACCCATTACCTGTAGCTTTAAGGTCGATTCAAGATTAACTGAATTCAACTGACCGATAAAAAAAATCATTGTAATGTTATCGATTCACCTCCTAACTCTCTTCAAGATTAACAATTTATTCACTTAGGGAGTGTTTACGAAGAATCAAAACACAAGCTACAGTCACAAAGAAACATAGTAGCAAAATTATTTATGTCATTCGGCCTTTGTATATCGGCTGAACCGTCATCGACTGGTATATAGAAAACATATCTACAGCCACGTGTTTATCTATCCTTAAATTCAAAAAAGAGACTAATTCTCTAATCTATCATAACTAGAATGTAAGCACAAACCAATAACCAAGGCTATTTCATCACTTACAGAAGGTAAGATCTGTAGGATGAAGTGGAAGGACTTTGTTTTAATCATTCAACAATAAAAACTACATACTGATTTGAGACTAATTGACAAGATAATTTAGAACAGTAAAACTCCAAGCCATACCAATACCTAGGTCACTGCATAGGGTTTATATATCTATCAAACGTCTAAACAATTATCTCATATGGGTATCAAACCTACCCTGATAAACTACTAATATCATGCAAAAATAAAAAAATAATAAATTTGACACCATCATGCCTAATCTCCAACACTTCCACAATGTTATATATCATTCCAGTTTATTAGAAACCATAATAAAGATATACCTAGACCTTATTACAGGCCAAGAACCCATATGAATCGAAATGCATGTATACAACTACCCTAAACTTTACCATTCTTTTAAAAAAATATTTCATTAATATTATTTTTTATGTACACACCAGGTATAAGAAAGTTCATGTATATATTTTCACAGTCATAAAATATAGACCCATATTTACAAAAATGCAAAAAACACAATAAATATCCAAGGTTTGAATCATTCAACAAAAATGCAAAACCTTACAAATGCATTTCAAATTGAGAGCAGAGTTCCTTTCATGAAAATAGTATCTATAATGATACATTAAGAAGAGTTAGAGCCTTTCATGTCTGTTAGAGCTCCTCCTATTTCCTTCAAGCTCCTCGAGTTCCTTTCTGCAAACAAGAATGTTGATAACTTCATAGAAAATCAGAACTGGTTCACGAAAAAACCCCAAACTCTTCCATTCCACCAGCTCCTCTTATTTATTAATCAAAGCTAATAAAAACTTCCACAAATTTCACCATGCATTCACAGAATAAATCATTCCAAGATTCGAAAATAGACCATGCAATGAAAATAGGAAATCGACATGCAGAGCTCCATGAGCTCGATATGTAAACAACACAATGAAACCAACCTTTCATTTTTCCTCCAAAAACCAATGTCGCCTTCTCCAAGGTAGTAATGGATTAGTTCAAGGCCATTCAATGATGGGAAGAATTGTTAGTCCTTACCCTATCTTCTCTCCAACCGAATTTGCCAAGTTTAATTTTAGAGATGATCAACCAGTTAACCAAACCTTCACTACTTCCTTTTAGCCAAAGCCATGGTTGTGTCCACTAACTTGACTGAGTTCTGCATTAATATATGGTGGTAGAAATTAAATGTTATGCCATAAATATAAGTATTACATGCTACCTAGAACTCCCCATAGCATCCAATACCACCCTTAAACCTTGCCTTAGCCCAAAACATAATAATACTTAGGTTAGATTTTATGGATTCGAAATAGGGCAAGATAATCATAGGTTTAGATTTAATAATTCACTTCCACATAACCATTCATAATAGTCCCCTTGCATTAATGTAACAATATTAGCTTTAAATAAGGTAAGGTTTCCATTAAGAACCTTATATTATTTTAAGATTAGGTTCCATGATTCATTTAATCCCAAATGAATATAATCATCCAACTTTAGGCTCAAATGACCATGAATATGCAACAAGGTTTAGATTTAAAATAAATTAAAGCCTTCATAATGAAGAACGTAACCAGAATATAGACTTAGGTTAGATTCCATTATCAACCTTAGGCCTAGCAAAAATAATAATCAAGAACCTTATAGAAGTTGAGTATACTAGCTTATACAATCCAAAATATTATGACGATTCAGGATAATAGCTTGGATCACTAAAATTGATCTAGGGTGTTATTCTGAATCACCATATCGATAGTATAGTAGAAGTAGATAAATAGAAATAACAGTGTAACTTACCCCATCAAATTTATCACTTCTCTATTCGTGAACCCGAATTATACTATCCAAGAGATGGAGTCACTAAGCTCATAAAAGTGTTCAATAAACAGAAAGGTAAGCATAACAACAATTCCCTCAAATCATTAAGTATAGATTCTGTCAATAAAGAAGTGCAAGTATTCCAGATCATCAAGTAAATAATGTTATCTCAGAAAACATTTACATACATTCCAAAAATGATCATCAAACAAAGTACAATCCCATAATAAATATATGTCAACCAATCACAGAATCCAAGTACAACTATTAGAACAATAGGGGTAATACATGATCTGTTATGTTTCCTTATTACATGTGGTTACTTGTGATATTCATAATTATCTACATTTTAATGTATGGTTGATAATGGTTAATATGAACATGAATGCTAACATCTTGACAAGCTTCCATAAAGGAGGGACCTGGTAGGCTTTGCGCACTTCAGGTGAGTGTCCAGATCTATCTGGATGAAGGGCCAAATTGCCTAGGAATTCGAGTGGGAATAAAAAATACTACGACCATGGAAAAAACCAATCACCTAATAATAAGAAATAAATCTAAATAGATGATTAAAAACAATAAATAGATCACACATAAAGATGTTTTATTATCTTGATCAAATTAGAAGAAAAGTGAAATGTGTAAAATGATTGATAAGGTCTTAGGGAATGGTTGTCTAAGGATAGTTTCAGGAATGTTTAAGGCTGGAGTCCTCAATAAAACCAAAGGTACATGAGGCCCGAATCTATGATGGTACATGTACGGGACCTGGTATTTGGGCCTACCCCCTTACTTCACGGTCTCGCAATGATAAGGGAGTTGGGTGCGTAGCCAATATACCGATAACCAATTGTATATACTCGGCCAAAACATCGATCCAACTTCCCTAATGGGTGATGAAATCCCAATAGTTTCAACTAGGTAGGAATGTTTTGATGCAATTTGTGTTTGAGGTGATTTGGTTGTGTATAAGGGAGATTAAGTGAATGCAATCTATTAACCTCTTAATTAGATTATGTGATTAAGAAGGATAAAATGTTTATTTTAAGCTAAAAATAAAGATTGATTTCGATGAGATCAGCAAACAAGAATGCAATATTTTGAAAGAAAAAAAGGAAAGAAACAAACATGTAAAATGCTTACTTTTAAATTTTTAATTTTTTTAGCACAACTACAGTGCAAGAAATAAGCTCTCAGAACAGAAATCTCCAAGGGTTAGATAAAAACATAATTTAAAAAGAGAAACTAATGGATAGAGGTTAACTAGATAAGCAATAAAAAAATCTACAGAGATCATCGGTGATTCACAGAAATAACTGATGATTCACAAGAATCGATGGTGATTCACAAGAATCACTAACGATTCACTTGGATCACTGACGATTTGACTGGATCGTTAGCGATTGTAAAGAAGATAACATAAAAGTGAAAATTAATTGATTTTTAAATGAAATAAGGGGATTGTGTCCCACCGGGCGTGCTAGAATGTACCATAGAGTTTTTGATTTCTAATTTTAACTTGATAAAATTAAATATCAAAAACAAACAAACCTCAGAAGATGGTGGGGTTTACCGATACTCGCAAGATATATGACATTGATCTTGAAGGATGATTGAAGCTGGGTCCAAATGAATGCATGGAGTCCTCTTTTCCTGTAAAGAACTCTAAAATCAAAGACAATAAGAAAAAAATATTAGATAAATGGATAAACAAGCTGCTCAGCAAAGACCGATTCCAAGAATACAAAAGGACTTCCTTGGAGGATGTCATCTCACTTTGTAACAATTAAGTGAATTGATAAAAATGAAGATAAAGATATATGATAGAAAAAGATATATGGATAGTAGATAAGAAGCTCTAGAATTCCAGGTCGAAGGGTAGGTCTTGTGTAGCTTCAAAAGTGGCCCAAGCAAGGGTAGATGTAATTTGTATGGACTCAAAGTAATCATACCAGAAATCCTCTATTTCTTGGTCGATCTCCTGAAGGAATTCAATTTTTCCTTGTATTTATTATTTGTCAATGGAAAATCATATTGCACAGAGTGTCAATTCATGGAGGATGTTGTATTGTTCCCATAATAATGGGTGTTGGACTATAGGGAGGTCATAAATGCTTGTGATTGGATGTGAGTGGCCAGGAATTTCCATCTAACCAAGATTCATGCTAGGAAACATCATGTTAAATGCAAAGAGATTTTATGAAAATGATATTAAGTTGATAGACTGATAAAAAGTGATATTTTAACAAGGATGGCCGACAATTTAGGATGATTGTTGGCAATTCTAGTAATCCCTAACGATTACTATTAAAAATACAGTTTTGCTAAAAATAATGGTAGAGGCTAATAAAAATAATGTTTTGATTATTTTTCAAAGTTATTTTGGATTGTAAATGATATACAAAGATATAGAAATACCTTTGGATGTAAGAGGAGCTAAAATATGCCTCAAATATTCAGTGAAATCGATCGAAATTGCTATGTTGATTTTTCACGTTTGCTGAGAGTTCACAGATGAGAAGGGCTACGGTAACATTGTACAGATGATTATTAGAGGTTGATTTTGACTCTTGGTGATCTTTATAATGTCTTGAGTTCTCTGAGAAGTCTAAGAGTTAGTTGTAGACACAAAAAAAACAATTCTTAAGATCCCTAAAAGAGTGCACAAAGGTGTTATTTATAATTGTTGGCGATTAGTTAGGATCGTTGGCGATCCAATTTTTTTATGGAGATCATTTGGAAAGTGGTTAAAATAAATTATAAACAAAGTTTTTGTATTTTAAATGCGAGTAAATGGTTAAGGAGAAGTTAGGGACGAGGTGTAGAGGTTAGGATGTGTTGATAAAATAGGCTTAGATGGTTTTTTAAATGGTTATGGTATATTTAGGGTGGTTCAGTGGCTTATAGGAGGGGTAAAGTAATATTTTACAACATTAAAATGATATTTATAGGTGCAGGATCATTTTTACATAAAATAAATATTATGTAGGAAATTAGACGTAAGATAAGTGGTATGGATTAAATAATGTATGATTAGGTAACTTATTTTGATTTGATGTTTTTTCAGGGGAAATGTATGCGATTAGGGAAATTAGTGGTGCTAATTTTAGGTGTCTATAATAGATTTCCAATGGTACATGGTTTGTGGTGATGAGATTTTATGGGTTATCCAAATTGATTTGTAGAGAAGAAGGTTTGTTGTTTCTCAGGACAAAATTGCTTTTGCTGAAAAAATGAGGTAGATGAGGCACGAGATAAATGTTTTGATGCTTGATATAAGTTGGAGAGTGAATAGGGATAAATATTTTTCCTAATGAAGGACTTTGGAGGTCTTAGATGTGACAACAAGGGTGCAAACCGGTTGAGTTTTTAAAACTTCTTTCTGAGTAACTTTATTTGGTGGAGAGGAAAGTAGGCGTGGATTACACATATGTATGTTTGAAGAGATATATCATGCATGAATGTTGTTTACAGGTCTTGATTATTTCAATGAGTGATTACATTCTATAGTTGAGCTGTTTTGGTATGTTCTTGAGGCCCAAAGGTGAAGATAGGGTCCTGGAAACAACTGTTTCATGAAGAATATGAGCCTTTTTGTTGTGTTATGAATAATTTTATTAGTGAAAACTAATTAATGACCATTGATGATGTTGTTATGTCATATTTGACATGTGTGGTGAATTTTAGAGCTTGAATAATCATGGTTTTGGTGATTGTGGTTTTTGCTCATCCGGGTGATGGGGTTTTAAGCTTGTTTTGTGCTAGTTTGGTGCATTTGGGCATGGCCGACCTACATGGGCCTATTATGAATGTTTTAATTATTATATTAGGAAATTTTAAATATGTATTGGTATAACTAAAGGTTTAGTACTGACCTCATTTATGTTTGTGAAATGAAATGCATATAAAAGAGAGTTGTGAGTTCAACTTTGAACTAGTTCTTTGAGAGGGAAAAATGTGACCTAGTTGAGAGTGTGAAGGGGATTCCAATTCATGATTTCAGAGATGAAGATGATGGAAAACATTTGATAAAGGTTAGAGAGCATGTATGCAAGGATTGGAGACAAGACAAGTCCAGGAAAGAAGAAGAAAGGGCGAGTTGAAGGAATGAGGGTTTGAAAAACGTGTGTGATCTGAATTAGTGATCTCCATCAGTTGTGTCAAAAATGAAATTCATATATCTTCATCTTCAAATGTTTAAGTTGGTTCTTGATCATATTTTGGGGTTGTATCCTCCTTGTGGAGTGGGTGCTTCACTAAATTAGGGGTTGGTGCTCCTTGTAGGGTTGGTGCTCCTTGTGAAGTTGGTTCTTCACTAAATTTATTTTATTTGTGTAATATAAGTAGAGTTTCAATGATTTTTATCCCCCATGAGGGTTTCCCACTTACATATGGTGTTTATGTGTGTGTATATTACTTTATTTTGTTGTGATTGAATGTTGAATATCTTAATAAGCTCACATGGTTATGAATGATGTATGGACAAATTAAATTATGAATGTACGGTTTGGTAAATGAATTATAATTATTTTTGTAATGATTCACCCCCATCTCAGTTAATTTTTCTTCCAAAAAATTTATCAATAAATTGAGAAAGGGGTCATATTTCCGTGATCCAGTCAACGTATTTATGGAACAAAGGAATTTGGTGATATGAGTAAACATTCAGTGCTACAGTGAAAGTGGGTTGTCCCCCGCATGTACCATAAGTGACGTAGGTACATTTTATCATGGTTTCCTTTTCTATTTTTTGTTTCCCTTCTCGTTGTGTGTTTCCTTTATTTTTTTGTATTCGTGTTGTTTTTCTCTTGGTTGTTTCGGTAGCTTTGCTAGTTGTTTAGTATGGTTACTCTATGGTTCAACAAATAAGGTGTGGGTATACTACTCCATGAGATACTCGAGATTCTTCATTACCCCTTACAGTCTAATATCCCCAAGCTAGACCCAACTATTGTCATGTAAACTTTCTAGCATGAAAAATTATAATTTTTTTCCATGACAACTTAGCCCACCCTTTGATATAACCTTTTCCCGGTCACTATGAACCCTTCCTTTGGCCAATGTATTAGATCACACAAGCCCTCCAGGATTGTGTCACCCTCATTCTAGCTGAGAGGAAAGAACTAACATGGTTTTCAAGTGTGTTTCATGTCTAAGGGAATGAATCTAATTTGATTTCACAATGAGATCAAGCTTTGAGGCATAATATTGCTCCCTGAAGCATTAAATTGGCTATTTTAAGCCATATTACAACATGAAGACATCATATGGAAGTTTACAAGGAAGAATAAACCCATATGTAAGATATGTAAGAGAGAAATGGCATTATCCAAGGTATTTTATGGGAAATATGTGGAGATAATTGATGTCGGGAAAAAGTTAAGAAAAATCGGGTCATTTTGGGCACAAGGAATGAAGGCTCTTATGGAGAAAGTCAACTTGTTCTGAGGATTTTGGGAGTTTGAGGAGGAGTTTAGAGATAAAAAAAAATAGGAAATGGAAATATCTTAGAAACATCCACGTGATGAAAACATCAATTTTGTTCAATGACTTCAAAATATCATGCGATGGACAAGTCACTATTGTTGTGCCTTCATGTTAAGAGGGTGAATGGTGCCAAAAATCAAATTTTAATAACAATAAAGTATTTAAAGTGGTATTAATGAACCCATTACATAATTTGGAGTCTAAATCATATAATCTTTCACCTCTGAACTCAAACTTTTACTCCCGATGTAGAAAAGGCAAGTTGCATGTTCTAATTTCTTATTATGTTGATGATGCCAATGTCACTTAAACGCTTGAGCACAAATTTCAAGGTTTTTTTTTTTTCCCCATTTCACTTATCCCTAAGGTGCAAAGGGACATGGGGGAAAACAATTGCACTCCCCTATGCATGTTATGTTTTTGTCACTTAGAACTCGTGACTTAAGTGGTTAGGTGAACATAATGTAAAAACATGTCACTTTTTCATGATGAACTCCCCCTTGTCACATTTTTAGCATGTGTTATCCCCTTGGATTGTCCCCAACATGAAAAATTACATGGGGGACACAAAATTGTACTCCCTCATGAGGCCTTTCTCCTGGCACATAACTTAACGATTAATTTTTCTATCGTTATGATCATGGTTTATGATTTAATAATTAAAAGTGGATTTAATAATTATAAGTATGCTATTATATGTATATGCTAAAACATATACACATATGTAAATAAATGCACATATAAGAACATATGTGTATTTGTGCAATTTATACATTATGTGATTGATTTATTTTATTACGTCATCCTCTGATTTCATTGATTGTACAATGTTGATTTTTGGAATTGAAAGATTATCATTTTCTTGTTAACATTGCATGATAATAACTCATATCGACCATGTTATCAGTTGAGAGTATTGTCCAAATTTTTTATAATAGAAATGTTATCATTTTTGTTTTATGATGTTTTCATTATATACTAAATTGCAAGCAATAATAACATATGGTTATTAATTCTTCTTCTTGGCATTATAATCCGGTCATAGACTGTAAGTCATTAAATTTAAAGGCAGCATGCAACAGATCGAACAAGTGGTCATAGACCACAAAGAGGTTTTAATAGATAAAATATTATTATTTTTTAAGTGGTCATAGACCATGGGGATGTGGCATTATAAATAGTTAGTAATTGGTGTTGAATTTTGTCACAATGTGACTTTGCGTTAAAAGTGGATAAGTTAAATTTAGCAATGATTAATAAATTTAAACATGGACAAAAACAGAACTATGCATGTTTAGTAAAATGTGCATTGCTTGGGAAAGTAGGAAGTTTGGAGGGAAAATAACTAACAAAAAAATATAAGAATTAATTGTTTTGCACAATTTTTTGGGAGAATGGGAGAAGCTTGCATTGCAAGCTAGAGCATGCACCCTCCCATTTGCATTTTTTATGTTAGAGGATATTTTTTCTCTGCTAAGTATGGAGAAAATGGAGGAATTTGTTGGTTGTTTCATGAAAAATCTATGGAAAATAAAATAAGGAGTTGTGCTTGATATTGGGTGCTTTTTCTTTGGAAAAATTTGGAGTTTTTCTTGTTGTGCAAACACATTGGGTTTTCTGATTTCTGAAGGAAAACATAGAAAAATTTAGGAGTATTACATGCATAAATTCTATGATCTTAAAATTGTTGTTATAATTTTCAATAGATGATTAAAATGTGGTTTTTCTTTTGGTTTTAAATTAAAAATAAATTTTAAAATTTATACCAGCAACTTGATGGAAAAATGAAGAGAAAAATTAATAGCAATCTGGGTATGGTCAAAATAGTGAATATTGTTTTTTTGTTGAAAATAAATTTTTGGGTTATGAGTTTTGTTTGCATGCCTTCTTGTTATGAGCATTAACTCTGTCTGTTGATAAAAAGGTGTTTTGGGCTTGAAATAAATATGGGTTTTGATTAAATTACTAGTTTCCTATAAAAATTTATTCTTCATACAACTCGTATAGAGCTTACAAATAGTTGAATATGTAGGAAAAATTGTTTGATCTGTTGGTTGTTGGAAAAATAAATTGGTTTTATGATATGCATGAAATATTAGAAATTACCAGTGTGTAAATAAACCCCTCTCTTCGTTTCCAAGATGTATTGGTCTTTGGATCTTGTTTTGTCCCACTCATCCTCCTCTAACCCTAATGCCAACAACATAGTCAAATGTTTACCTACACGGTATTCAAGTGAACATACATATCTCTGTACAACATAAAAAACACAAAAATCCCAAGTTAGTGTCTCAATCATGTAAAAACATGATCAAAGTCTCGTCAAAGGCCTTAGGACAAAAATTCCTAGAATCTTGGACACTATCACCTAGTACTTACATAATAGCACGTAAAACTGGACGATACCTTCCAAAAGACAAAACCATCCCTACCATCTTCGTCTTGGACATAAACACCCAAATTCTCAAAAAGTCAAAAAACACTAAAATGGCTTAAAACAACTATAATCCTACCTAGTATACTTCCAAAACATAATAATTACTAGGTGATCTTCCGTCTAGGTAGATATCACCTCTATGAGTCTCTCAATTCTACTCGAGATGACTCCTCACATATGTGGCATCATCGCAACCCATAGCTCAAATCACACGGATTTAATTTAGAAATGAGACTCCTATTAATGTTTCCACCCTTACTATTTATAGTAAATCTTATTCACATCACAATTATTATAGTTACTATACTTCCTCTTCTGGTAACTAACTCACCGACACTATTTCCTCCATATTTTGAGCTTGATTTGTTTGCTTTCCAGTCTTTTAGCGGCCCTAGAACGTTATCTTTAATGTCTATCACATTAAACATTGATTAACACACTCCCTATATTGTATTACATGTTACGTTTATATTTCACTCAACACTACCTATTTTGTTCTATACTTCTCTAACTCCTCTCCAAACACTCTATCTACTTTTCTTTCGGCTTATGGTTCGTTGAATCGCTTCTCACCGCTTCGCCAAAATGGGGAAAATATTCAAGGTTATATTATTACCCCTCCTAGAATGATTCAAACAAATTTCCAACGTAATACACACAATCACACTACACATTGCTACTCTATTTTCAATTGATCACGAAGTAATATTCAAATCCTACAAAATTTCTTACTCGAAATCAAAAAGCTCAATCTATTCCAAGAATAAAACTATCTCAGATTCTCATAATTTCTTAAATTCTGACAATTTCACCCTCAAATGATCTAATCTAGGTAAAATTTATTTCTATAAAGCTAGTTCAAATCGATCATGTAAAATTTATACTATGTTTTAATTGATATAGGTTATTTCCAAATTCTATCCCAACAGTATCAATATCCCTCCTAGATGACCTAAATTGGGAGCCAATAAAATTCAAGCACTTTTCCAATTGGCCTAGTTTGCACCCTTACATTGTGAAGTGTGGACAAATAGATGTCCAAGGAGAAATGACAAATATGATAATGAACTGTTTATAAAACTTACTATTTATAGACTATGAGGCTTACGAAGGCTTAAAATTGTTAGAAGTGGGTCTTCCTAGTGTCGGAATAGAATGAAAGTGGTCTCATTTTTTTGTTATTTCATAAGGATGTTTTTCTCTATTTTTTGAGGATTTCAATCAAGCCAGAACTCTGTAGATTTTAAAATTGGTTTTTTATTTCGGGAAATTTGTTTTTGGCCAATGAAAATAATGTAGACCACCATTGGATGCAAGGTTTGATTTATTTGAAAGGATTTTTTGAGAAAGAGTTACTATTAAAATTTCATGGGGATCAGATAAGGGGTTTGAGAGATATGAAGAACTTTCCATTTTTAGTATATGAGGTTCTAGGCACATTTTTAACAGCATACTGGCAATGGCAATGATATTTGGGAGGAATAAATGCAACTTTGAAGCTTAAAATGGTGAAGTGTTTTTACATGAAGCCTTTTAATCTCACTTGCACATATTAAGTCCATCTTGAATCAAACATGCTTAATCGGGGTTGGATGAGAGTTGATGTGGAGTTGCACCCTAAAAATTGGGGAAAAGGGGACAAAGGTGACACAATTTTTTTCTTTGCATTAGATCATGCCAAGTATAAGTTTATGGCTTCATGTGGATGAGATGCAGGGGCTGGAAATTAGCACTCAGGAGTCACACTTTGGTTGTACATGTGTCTGGGGCTAGTTGAGAGAGATGGAGCTAATTTTGTGTCCATCATGTCCATTTTAACCTTGGGGACGATGTGAAGGCATAACAAGTTATGCGTTGGGTGCATGCAACATGGGGGGGGGGGGCAAGTAGTTAAGAAAACATGTAAGTTTGTGACTCCCTAGGTGCAAAAGTGATGACTGCAAGATCATTGTCCATTTTACGGGGGTTTTCTATGACTAGTAGGTAAATAACAATTAGTTATTTTCTGTCTACAGTGGTGGAACCTATTTTGAGGAAGTTTCATGGCAGAGAGAAAAATTAATTTGGAGAAATTCTGCCTAAAGGTGGAACACCTTCAATCAATGCTCTTGCATTGGGGTGATGCCATATACATTGTCATTAGGGTTCCTCCAAATTTTTCACACCACCACTCTCCTTCACATGGTCATGGTCGAGGTTTTCATAGGCATTGTTCTAGATTTTGGTGAAGCTCCTCTCCCCGTCATCATTGCTCCCCTCTTGGGTCTCGATATCCTTCTCCATCCCATAACGGCGGTGTTTTCGACCGATTTGGTGGTATTGGAGGAAACGGGGGAAGTGAGTGGGTTCCCCTTAGCAGGGGAAGTTTTCATGTTGGTGTTGGTCATCTCTCTCCACCACAAACCACAAAAAAATAAAGGAAGAAGATCAATAACAATAGTATATAGATGGGTGGGATCCCATCCCTGACACAACTCACCCCTCTACCACTAGTGGCTCAGGGGACAAACCAAATAGCCCTTTGCCTTCTCCTCCTATGAACACCATGTTCGTTATTGTGGCCTACTTTTATGTGGGCTTGTTTTCTTGGATGCCACTTGTTTCCTGCACATTTTTTGGTTCAAAAACACACTTTTATTATATATACATGTTTTTTGACACCCTCATGAGGTGATCTAAATTCTTCTTAAGGCCTTCTTGGCTTGATGTGATTAGCATTTTGGGGTGTGAATTTTTCCACCCATTTTGTATGATAAATAGTGTACTATATCCTTTTCATTAATAAAATGAGCTTTTCACTAATAAAAATATAAGCAATGGATTCATATCTATTTTCTCTCTCCAAAAATAGCTTCATAACCATATTTTGTATCGTTTGCACTTCAATCATCTTTTTGAGGGGATCTAATATTCAAATAATAAGAACGCGTTAAGAATCCAGCTGCATATTCTCATGTTCTATCAAGAAAACAATACGTTGTACATATCTAAGTCTAAATCCATATCATTCTAAGAATAGGTGGATACATATGAAACATATAATGTGTACTCTAAATAAACTAACAACATAGGAAATCATACATATTTGAGTATGCTCAGTGTCTAAGAGAGCAGGTTAGCCATCTGCAATTTTTCTTTTCGTTACTTTTTTATTAGACAAGTGAGGGAAACGATCCTCACCCATTCACAATAAAAGATTAGATTTTGAAATTCATGGAAAACCCTAATAGGGTAGCTAGGTCTACAAAGTGGATAAGGAAAATATTTGTTTTGGGGCATGTGTTTTGAGTCAAAATATTTTTTAATAGCACCATTTATTTATCAAGCCCCTAAATAATTTATAATATAAAAAATAATATGCCAAGTATAACTCAATTTAGGCAGGCATTCCCATGTGATGTTGTGTCTACTTTATATGAACTTTCACTATAATGAATGCTTGAGAAAGGAATTAAATGATTCGCATATGTGCATGCTCTTAATGTTTTGAATTCACACTTAGATAATTCTCTTAATTGATTTGTCACTTCATGCATTCATTTTTGTTCTAACATTAATACACCTATGTATTTATAAATTTATTGAATTTAAAATATGACTTTATTGAGATACAAGGTGACACACAATGTGTGGGAAAACTGACAAAGTGAGCCCAAAAATCTTATTGCGGTCCAAACAAAGGGTGCAAATGGTTCGTACAACAAATGGCCCCAAAACATATGGATACTATTTTAAGGGCCCCATGCCTATAGAGCTATAGTTTTGGGGGGTCCTGAACTATAACTACATGGTGTTTGGGGAAACACCAAAACATCAAGAAAAATAAGGGGAAGAGCGAATTAAAAAGAAAAGATACAAGGAAATGACAACTGCAAACAACTAAGAGATAGAGACACACCAATAAGAACTTAATCTAGACTAAGAATTGATAAACATAAAAGTACCGTAACAAGATGTAATTTTACGATTAATAAATGTCTATATATCAAAATTAAGTATTTACAAATATATCATGATTGATTAGTTACGATTGAAAATATTCGTGTGCTCAACATCCCCTTCTCTTCTAAAACTTAAAAGTCTTACCAGAATCTCTTTATTACAAATTTTTAAAATACCTTACTATATCAAATCAAACATACATAATACATAACTTTTAATTTCTTTTTATTTAACATAAATTCTCAAACACATAGATACATATTATGCAAATTTCAATTTGATTTACAATTTTATGAATGACGAATACCAATTAATCACCTTTTATTGTACCTTATTTCTATTTTTAAAAAATATAAATTACCAATACCAACTAATCACATTATATTGTACTTTATATATATAGTTAAATAAATGAACCAACCAACCGTCACGCCAATAGAATGTCAGCCAAATAAGACATATGAGCCAAAAAAGACCTAGTGAACAAAAGCTACATAATTGACCATACGAAGGAAGCCAAAATTATTTCAAATACAGCCAAACAAATAATAATGTGGAGTGTCCAAAAACAATTTTCATTGCCGTCCACAGATCAATCATTTGTACTATTCTAAAAATAACCCAAACAAACAGATCTCCCGTGGAACATTATTGCTGTTTTGATTTATACATTATTGACGTTTTATTCTATACATTATTGTGCAAGTACATTATATTTCCTTGGTGGAAATGAAGGCGTATTGTGGAAGAGAAAAAGGACTTCATGACTTTGTCACATTCTCTTCTTTTTTGTTTTTTTGGGTGGGGCTTGATACCCACAAAGGGTTGCATTACCCATTTTGAATGTAAATAAAATGATTGTGTAATGTACGATTTCATGAGGATTGATGCCAATAAACATGCAACTCAAATGATTGTGCAATGTACAACTTCATGACTTGTCATATTTTTCAAATTTTTGGTGGAGATTAATGCCAACAAATGGCAATGCAACCTATAATGTGAAGCATTTGAATGTAAACAAAATGATTGTGTAATGCATAACTTCATGACTTGTCACATTTTTTTCATTCTTGGTGGAGATTAATGCCAACAAATGACAATGCAACCTATAATGTAAAGCATTTGAATGTAAACAAATGATTGCGCAATATACATTAGATAATTTTAAGTTATTTTGTATTCATCAAAGGGTGACATGTACATTACACTAAATGTCAAATCACAAATCATTTCTAGGTACATGATAGTGTTCGTCTCCTAAGGACTTAAGTCTCTCTTCCTAAGCTTTTTGGTTGGAAAGTTATTTGAACATTTTTTCAAAGTGGTCATATGTAAATAGTATCTTTTACGAGCAACAGGTCATTTGAATCAATCAATTCAATTTTTTCTGTCGTGGTTATGCACATTATCGTTTGTGACGAATAGATAAATGTTATTAAAAAATTCTTCATTGGTGACTCTATGTAATCCAACATTAGTTCTTGTCATCAATAACTTCTTACTATTAATTGTAATTCAAAAAAAATAAATTTGTGGGAAAACGATGAAACCTTTGTGGGTCCTCACTTGTCTATCAATATCTCTTCTTTCCAATCTATCTAATTTAGTTATTCCTATAATTTGGCCACATTGTAGACTATATATAATTTCCCACTCATGTTCCACAATGTTTTGTTGAACATGTTGATTATCCTTATCTTCAGAATTACTATGATTTACCTTTGTGGGTCCTCACTTGTCTATCAATATCTCTTCTTTCCAATCTATCTAATTTAGTTATTCCTATAATTTGGCCACATTGTAGAATATATATAATTTCCCACTCATGTTCCACAATGTTTTGTTGAACATGTTGATTATCCTTATCTTCAGAATTACTATGATTTACCTTTGTGGGTCCTCACTTGTCTATCAATATCTCTTCTTTCCAATCTATCTAATTTAGTTATTCCTATAATTTGGCCACATTGTAGACTATTTATAATTTCCCACTCATGTTCCACAATGTTTTGTTGAACATGTTGATTATCCTTATCTTCAGAATTACTATGATTTTCAACATCTTTTGGTAGAGTTCTTTTCCCAACATGTTGAGGCCTATAATTCAACGAGTTCCAATTTGATTGTATAGTATCATCATCAAGTATAATACCTCTTTTTATAACATGAAATTCCTTGTAAAGTAGCAAACTAACCATAAAAAAGAAACCCATTTTATGCAATTTGTGCGCACGAATGGAGGCAAACTTTGGGAATACTCTTATAATATCTGCCATACTCATTTCCTCCTATTTGTTCTCTCTTTTTCATCTTGGATTATATTTCCAAGTTCTAGATACATAATAAGTGAAGAAATTTCATGGTAAAAGACTTATTCTTGTATCCATCAATGAAATATTTTTAATGTTCTGTATCGTCATCTTCATTGTTTTTTATCTATCAATCTAAACACCTCACAGAAAAGCACTTAAATTGACAAATAATATATTTCTCTTGCTCCTAATTCATTAGGGGTTTTAATGTTTGCAAACTACACCAACATGTGATGATATGTTTTAAAAAAATTCTCTAATTTTGTTACATATTTTGCAATGTAGTTGATTACAACATTGGAAAGAACAAAATTATGTTTGTAGTCTTTTTCTTAGTACATGTTACTCAACTTTAGATGTTCATGTGCGAATTTTTTTCACCTTATCTGCATGTCTCTCTTTTGCTTCTAATAATTCAGTTGTCAATTCTGCTCTGTGTTCTACAAATATTTTTCTATCACTATCATTTCGGTGTTTTTTCTTCATGTCTAAAACATATTTTATGTTTTTGATAATATTTTTAATATTTTCAGATTTATTCTTTATTTTCAAAACTTAATCTTGATTAAACCATACCTACAAAAACATTTACAAATAATATATAAACATTTTAATATTATTTACTAGATAAAAAAAATAACATAGATATACGATATTAACTACATCTATTTGAAAAATAACTATTAAATATTAAACACGTAAACTTTCTTCTTTTATCGAGAATTATGAACATATTTGCTCTTATATATTTCAAAGAAAGAAACAAATGAGAGTCAAAAGATGAGAGGTAGATAATAGATTTCTATTCTCATTATATGTCTTGTCAAATTTTAGTTCAATTGGATTTGAGACAAAATGTACCTACTTCAAATTAGATATTCATATCCTTACTATTCATTTTCTTTAATAGTAAATTACATATTAATTCATATTTAAAGTTAGAGAATATAGTATATGGTCATAACCACATTTCTAGGCAAAAAAATGAAACCTCTTAGATAAATATTAATTTATTTTGTTTGCCATAAAATAATTTGTAATATTGTGTGTGATTGGAGTTTAAATTTTGTAAAAATTTCCATGATAAAAATAAGAACCGACTTTCCAAATAATTTAAAATTAAAGTTTATTGTACGATACTCAACCAATGAAGGTAAAAATTGCTAAAGAGTGCCCTCACTTCTAATATTACTTTTACCCAATGTATCAACAAGCTTATCTAATAATAATAATTATAAATATTTAGTTATAAGTGTCATATATTAAATTTTAAAGGATAAAATTTTATATCACCTTGAGAGTTTAAATTAATATTTTTTCAATAATTGATATGCTTTATTGTACATTATAAGTGTGTAATTTCTTCTATGTTGTACTTCCCTTGAAAGATTATAGTTAAATTTCATGAATGCATATATGTTCAATTGATTTTGTGTTTATGTAAAATGTTGGTTGTCTAACTATCAATTTTATTAAAACAATACCAAAATTATATACATTGTTTTTTTTACTTAAATGTCCATCTCGAACATACATACAATTCTAAATTGAAATATGACTTAAGTCTAATACTTGGTAACTCATGTAACTGGTTTTAAGGATTGACATCATAATCATGAACACTAATGTCTTCTTAGAGCCCTATATTGTATTTTTATCATCAAATTCGAACTACTAATACTACGGTGGTTTTATTGAATGAATATTAAAACATGGGTCTTCAATCCTATGTGTGCCTTGGATCCTCCCAATGTTATTGTCATCTAAGCATAGTATATTGATTTGGATGATATATCTAAAAACTATGACTTCCATTCTCTCTTACAATATAGATAGAAGATAAATAATTTATAGAAAAGTAGAGTTCAAGAGATATGCATGGTATAGAATGAGATGCACATATTATAAATGTATATGTATCAAAATTAAGTATCTACAAATATGTAACGATTAATTGGTTGCAATTAAAAACATTTATTTGTTTAACGTCCCCTTTTCTTCTAAAACTTAAGTTCAAATGAAATATCTTTAAAACAAACTTTTGAAATACTTTACCATTTCAAAATCAAATATATTTAATATATAAATCTTAAATTGTTTTTTATGAATCTAAAATTATCATATGTGTGTGTGTGTGTGTGTGTACAAACACACATATACATATACACAAACACAAACACACACACACACATATAATTTTAATACTATTTATATTTTGTGGATTACAACTACCAACCAATGACCTCTTATTATACTTTATTTCTTATTTTTAAAAAATTATATTTATTATTAAAGGAAGGAAATAGGCAAAAAAACTTAAAATAAAAGCTACATTGGTAATTGACAATACAAAGGAAGTCAGAAAATCACTTCATATGAATGGATATTGTTATCCAAAATGAGCCCCTGCTTATTTTGGCTAACTTGCCTTCATGTTTTCCTTGTACTTCAATTTCAATTTTCACACATTGTAAGCACTCAAAAGATTCTGGAAATGGCTTCATCAGATAGGATTTTTCTTCCTCTTTCTAGAAAGGTAAAGAAGTCCTCCTAACTCCTTGTATTTTTTGAGTTGTGGCTCGGCGGAGTTTGGAGGGGAAATTTTCCCTAGGCGGGCCCGTGGAGGTAGGAAGAATTGTTACCAAGGAGATTTGGCGGACTGGCGGAGTGATGTGAAACTTGTAGCACTTAGGCATTTTTGTCAAAATGCTCAAAGTCAAATTTTATCCTACAGGCCCGAAGGAGGAACAAAGCGCATTCGCGGGGCCAGGGAGAAAATTTTGCCACTTAGCCTTTTTGGGCAAAAGGGTTAAAGTCAAGAATTGGCCCGCGGATCCGGAAAAGGAAAATGGCCAAGGTTCCACATCCAATATAAAGGCACCACGTGTCCATTCATCGGCGGGGATTGGGGCGTCGGGAGGATTTTGGAATTGTCCCCAAAGTTGTGAAAAACGCAAAGGCAAAAATGGAACCGCATCCCCGCCGACTAATCAAAAGGTGCCACGTGTCATCGGAGGAGCGGGGCACGGAGATTTTTTGGGAAATTTTCCCAATTTTAAAAAAGAGGGAAAAATCAGAATTTTGCCCCGTGAACCTGATTTTTGCCCTAATTTCACCATTTTTGCTCTAAATCTTCAAAGGGGCGTATCTTTCACACCAAAGCTCAGATTTTCAAAATTTTGGTATCATTGGAAAGTTGGTGAAATTATCTACATGATGAACACTGAAATTTTAAATTTTGATGGATTTTTATGGGATAAAATTAGGAAAACATCTCTGGCATGGAAAAATTGTAGAAAATGACCCCAACCACCAAAATTAATGAAGTATGGGCCTCTTTCTTGCTCTGTGAAGAAATGTACGATGAAGTATGGGATTTTTCATGGAAACCCATCATTTTGCAGGCTAATTAAATGGATCTTGTTGGTGGTTGGAGTTTTAAAATTGATTTTCCCGCGTTTTCTCATTTCCTTCATTCTGTTCGAGCGATAAAAGCCAGTTTTGGCTCATTTTGAAAAAGGTTGTTCATCCTTCTTCTCTGCCTCTCCCTTCTTTTCTTCCCCAGGGTCAAAAATGGAGTTTGAACCTCCTCCTCTACTTTGTAATGGCATTTTTACCTCTTACCCATGAAATGATGCACTGTGTAAATTCTGAGCAATAAAAAATGTGTTTTTGTGATGCATTTGTCCATCCTTGGCTCATTTTCTTTGTTGTTTTCCTTACCTCTCTTCATTACAGGGTATTTGTGCATGTTTGGATGTTCATTGTAGGTTTTGGAGCTATGTTCATGGAGTTTTAGAACATTTTCTGTGTGAAATCCATCTTTGGTCTATGATGCACTTGTCCATCCTTTCCATTGCTCACCTCTTCTTGTTTCATGGCAGTTTTGATAGATAATCAACACTTTCCTTCTCTGGTGTATCACCATTTTAGTGTAGGCTCTGTTTTTCCTTGTTTTCTTCCTCTCCTTGTCTCCTTGGAAGTTAGATTAGGTTAGATTAGCTTGCATGCACTAGAATAGCTTATGGTAGGTAGTTTAGGAAGAGGAACCAACCTTCTCTGGAGAGCATTTCCCATTTGCAAAGGTCCCACACTTTGGGAAATTTCAATGTTGTGCAATCACACCAAATGACTTTGCCTTAAAAAAGTAGATCCATAACTCATTTGGGGGTGCTATGATTTTTCACTAATAGTTTTAGCACTATGTGTGGGACCAAGAGGTCTCCCACTTCATTTTTACAGGTTGATGTGTCCCTGTTTAAAATTTCAGCCTTTGGAGGCACTTGCAAACACATTTTGCGACTCCATCTGATCAACAACCCATCTCTGAAGTTACATACCTTATTTCCATTCATGTTCTTTCATTTTTCATTCCATCTCTTCATTCTTATTTCATCCCATGAAGTTGTGCAATCATGACTTCATTTTCCTCATGGAATTCACATTCACATCAACATTAGTATATTCCACCTCCAATGTGCTTTACAACTCCTTCAAATCAGTATTTTGAGCAGATTCAAGATCAACATGTTTACTCCTATGAGCAGTAGTGTCAAAATCAGTTTGGCTATGGATATTTCCAAGAGAAAGGGTACACATGCAATGACGAAAATCAAATGCAAGATACTGGTTTGTTGGATAAGATCTAAAAAATGGAGATTGACATGGTGCAATCAAGAGAAACAACTCAAATGAAGGCTTTCAGAATTGGTTGCAGGGACCTTGTCCATGGGTTGGCCCTTTTCCAAGACATTTCAGCCCTCGGGAGAAGCTGGACTTCATAGTGGAGATGTTGCCCCAACTTGCACAATGGACTGAAGAGATAGGGGCCTATGTATTTGGTGTTGAGCAACCTTGTCAATGGGTAAGTTCTGCAACATCATCTAGTTTTTCTCTTTCCATTCCTCAAGCAACACCATCTCATTTTGAATGCCAAATTCTAAATCCAGCCCATGTTGCCCTAGGTGTTGATTTCATTTCTCCATCCCCTAGTCTTCGACCTCATCTCAGTTATTTTGTCCTTTTCCCTTCCAAACAGTCATCCCCTCTAAACAAACAAGAAGTTTCACCTCCCTCCCCACCACAAACAATTACAAAGCTGGTTGAACCCCAACCTGCCACTCCTCTTACTTTCCCAAGTCCATGTTGGGAAGATACTCAAGAATCCAATCAAGGAAAGCATGAAGAGGATCCCAACAGAAAAGAAATGATAGACAATCTGAAGAGTTAGGCTGCCAAATTTGGGTTTACAAAGATCTCCTTGTTGGTTAAGCCTGCAGAGGATGTAAAGGTTGAAGAAAAAGTGGTGGCCAAGGCTGATTTTATAGCAGCAGAGAAGCGAGAAGATCATTCATCAAGTTGCTCAGAGTGTAGTGTCCATGTTGGCACTCTACTTGAAGGAAATGTTGATCCAATTCAAGATGCACAATCAATCATGGAAGAGAAATAACAATCAGCTCCAAGTCCCATTGAAGAGGAGCAACTGGAAGAAATCAAATTAGAATTGGAACTAGATGAAGGAAGCATTATTGAATTTTTTTGCTTTCATTTGAAGGGCCTGATTTGATTGATGAATCCATTATGGAGGTGACCAAAAAAATTCAGAGGCACTGAATCATAAGCAAGTTGCATAAGAAGTTGCATATTTCTCTCCCACTTCATCTCTCCAAAAATCTGATTTTTTGGATGAGTTCGAGCTGACAAGCTTAATGTTTGAAGATGAAGCTCCACATGGTGAAAAAAATGTAGATTTGAAGGTCACCATACAAAAGGGAGAGACCTTGCTGCAACTGGATATTGAAGAGTTTGATTTGCTATCAGACTTAGAAGAATGTTTTGATGAGAAGGAGCCTATAGAAATTGCAACTTTTCCTTCTTCATCATTCATTCTTCAACCACAAGAACCTGCTTCCATGTAAGAGAACATGCAAGCACCACTTGTAGTTTGCAACATGCCTCTTGAATCAAAGTTGGAAGAATTTGATCTTCCAAAATCTACAATGGAGGAACTCCAAAGCCAATAATGTATTACAACAGGTTACAATAATGCAAAATCAACTTCATTGGATGTTCCAATCAATAATTATGAGCTGCATATTATAGAAGAGTTCCATACTGCCATGAAGGAAGGAAAAGAGCACTAGGGTTCCACCATTGCTTCCACACCATCCATCTATGAGGGTCAACAAGAAGACTCCTTTCTTGGAGTTATATTTCAGAGAAATGGGCACATTTAAAGGACCATACCTTGCCCAATCAGGTACTTGGCTTCATTGGAGCCAAGGGAGAAGAAAAAACCAGTCATGCTTACTCCTAAGCATGAGGATGATATGCAAAGTACCAAGGATCAACTGCAATGCCTCTTCAATCCAAATGCAAAGCAACTAAAAGAGGTATCTAATTTGTTTTCAGTTGACACCTTGCTAATTTGGGTAGAAGACCATCTTCTTGTTGATTTTCCACTCATCCAACCAGCCATGTTCAGTGCCAAATCAGTTGCATGGCTGCCATTTTTGAGGAAGGGAAGCTATTTCTCCCTGCCAGTTGCAGGCTTTGTTTGAGCTCCCTTTGCTCTTGGTTAGAGTAGAGTAGGTAGGTTTTATTTTAGCAGAAGAAGTGCTTTTGCACACTCTGCATGTTCCATTTGGAGCATGTATGATTTTCATTTTGTACATAGTTGTTTGGTGTTGTTTTGGTTGCTCTTGTAGAGTGCATTCAGTGGCTTTTGGTGAAGATCAACTCCAAGTTTAAGTGGGTTTCCAAGAGGCTCAGAGGTCAAATTTTCATAGTTCAAATCAGAGTTGGTTATCAGGCTTGACTCCATGCCCAATGGATGCTTCAAAAGGCCACTAATTATTCATTTAGTAGGCAAATGACCCCTCTGAGTTACCAAAATTGTATCCAAAATGAGTCCCTGCTTATTTTAGCTAACTTTCCTTCATTATTTCCTTCCTTGTGCTTCAACTTCAATTTTCACACATTACAAGCACTCAAAATATTATAAAAATGGATTCATCAGATAGGATTTTTCTTCCCCTTTCCAGAAATGTAAAGAATTCCTCCTAACTCCTTGTATTTTTTGAGTTATGGCTCGGCGGATTTTAGAGGGGAAATTTTCCCTAGGTAGGCCTGCGGAGGTAAGGAAGAATTTTTGCCAAGGAGATTTGGCAGACTGGCAGAGTGATGGGAAAATTTTAGCACTTAGGCATTTTTTTCAAAATGCTCAAAGTCAAAATTTAGCCCGCAGGACCGAAGGAGGAACAAAGCGCATTTGCGGGGCCAGGGAGAAAATTTTGCCGCTTAGCCTTTTTGGGCAAAAGGGTTAAAGTCGAGAATTGGCCCACGGATCCGGAAAAGAAAAATGGAAGGAAAATGGCCAAGGTTCTGCATCCAATAGAAAGGTGAAAGAGGGTTTAAAACCCGCAAGCGAGGATCTGAGGGACGATATGAACATCAACGGACGTCTGAATGGCAGCGTGAAGAGATCTCGAGAGGAGCGAGTATCAACCAAATGTGCATGCAAAGATTTGAAACATGGACAGAACCTGGTTAAGCCATAAAACTCTCCTCTATCTCATAGATCAAAAGACGTGTACATATAGGAGGTGCTGAGTAACCCCCAGTGTTGCAATCATGACAACTCGAGTAGAGAGGGGGAGTTACATTCCCATAATAGAAGTGTAACTCCCAATGACACATATGACGTGCTGACGCACTGACACGTAAGGGAATCTCATAATGACCCCTAAATGACACATGGACCTACGATCTCACCTAAGTGAGATGACTCACCTAATGATGTGGAAAATAACACACACCAACACCCCCCCTTCATCGTAACTTAGGATGAGGCAGCAAGTCAAAAACGAGAAATGGGTCTCGGCACAAAGCCTGATGAGGTACCCATGTACAAGAAGAAGATCCCAAGTAGTGAAGGAAAACCCTAGTGGGAAAAACATCCACCACAAGAGAACAACACACTCTCTAATCTAAGAAAGATGCCAAATATGGGTCTTGGCCATAGACGAGCCTGAAAGGGTACCCATGTACAAAGAGGCAATCTCTAAGAAAGAAGAAGAAGAGAGAAGAAGAGGGAGACGAGAGGAATGCAGAAGATGCCATGGACAAATCTGAACTCTGCACCTCTAGGAGGTCTCCTAGAAGAATGTCGATGACGAGATCCTCTACCTCTGGACTAAAGAAGAGCCACTTGCACCGAGCTATGTGCTTGCCCTTAGGAAGGACAGAAATGACATGTTAAAAGTCCACCCACTCCACAAAGGAAACTGAAGGTAGCAACACGAAGAACTCTGAGTCTGGTGCACAAAAGTGTGACATAGGTCTAGCGAGTGAGTGCCAAGGAACCAAAGGTAATGTCACAAGTGCAGAACTGTCAAAGTATAAAAGAGGAACACCCGTGGAAAGGATGTCCAAGTGATTTGAAGGGAACAAAACATCCTCCACAATAGAAAATGGATCCACAGCTGAGGGTGGATCAATGAAGGTATACTGAAAGGTGTAAGTGATAAGATTCCTAGAAGGGGAATTCTCATAAATGGAGATGATGAACTCCTCTAAAACACCTGTAGATGGATGAGGAACCTATAGTGCATCATGAATAGACTCTATGAAAATATGACTAAGGTCAGGCAGATACACATCCCAATGAGGGGGCTCAACAAATAGAAGAGTGATGTCAGATAGGTATGAGTCATCCAATGAAAGTAAAGGAGTGAAAGGGGCCTCGCACACTAAAGGTGGAAAGGAGGCTGGTGTAATGATGGTGTGAGATTGAGTATGAGACTGCTCGATATCTGATGAGATGTGGGGGGGGTGACAACAATGTTTGGAATAGTGAGAGAAAGAGGAGAAGAGTCCTCTGTAGTACTCTCGACATCAGAACTGGATGCATAATCCTCGTCATCAAAAGTAGAACTAAGTGAGTCTGTGTCAATGAAACTGCCATCACATGAAGAAATGGAGGAGATGAATGAATCAATAGCAACAACGATGGCGGCAATATGTGAAGGGTCTCCATAGAGGGACTGAATAATGCTCCAGACACGATGAGGTGGATCTGAGTCTACCACATGAAACCAGAGAGAATGAGAGACATGCATCATCATATGACCAAAGATGTGGTTGAAAGTGTCAATGAAGTCCTCTAGATGATGATGATCAATGGGTGCAGGAATTGGCCCAAGTAAGAAGGCTGAAAGACCCTCATAGGTGAAGTAACGTTCCATGGAAGCACGCCAGGCTGAATAGGTCTCTCTCCCAGTGAGAAGTGGTGGAGGCTGTAAGGTGATCCTATGATGCTCAAGTCTGGAAAGAGCACTCTCCATGATGAAAAATGCAAGATACATAAAAGAAAGACGTCGGACTCGGCCGATAATGCGTCTGCGTATGTAGGCCCAAGAGTACAATCAACCCCGCCAGAGTGCGACACTTTATAAAAGTAGTGAGTTTAAAAAATTGATAATTCCATCACGTAATGTGCAAAAAATCATGCAACTTTGACTAAAGAAGCGCTAAAAAATGAGCTGCGAGTCAAAAGTTATGGCATTAAAACAATTCCCGCAATTGATGGAAAATGCCACTAAATGCTGCAAACGCATTAAAAAAGTACACGAGATGGGTGCAAAGGGTATTGTGTGACTACTCATTGGAAACGACACAGAATTTTAGTAGGGGTTTGTTTTGACTATGAGGGGGGATGAGCCTCTTGCCAACCTCAGACCTCGCCCTCCGTCTTCGAAAAGCATAGGAAGGGCATAATACAAGCCAAAATACAGCCTTAAAATTTAATTTACAATGCCATGACAAATTTTTTGCCTCAAAACATTAAAAATGAGGAATTGTTTTGACCTACAAACAATTTTGAAAGGAAGTGGGGCCCATGCTAGGAATGTTGCCGAGCTAGTTTTCCAAGGCAGAATCCAAGTAAAACGCTAGGAATAATTGTAAGGCCACGTGTTGGAGGAGAGCTGGTCACGAGCTAGCCCTGGTCAATGTTGGTGAGAAGTCGAAACTTCCAAGGTAGAGGCACTAGCCATGTGGAGGAACTAGCGTTCAAAGGCGTTATAGGTGTGAAACGGCCACTGCAGAGATTGAAAACACAGGTTGAAGATGTTGAAAGGCGTTGGAGCTGTAGAGGATAAAATGTGTGGGAGAAGTCTGTACTACCAAGCTGGTGAGTCAGAAGCTGAAAAAACAGCCACTGTGTGCAAGGTGGCAGCAAGGGAAATAGACCTGTCTTAAAACATGAGACCACGTGCAAAGGAAACGGCTGTTGTTTGAGCTCAGAGGTCGACAGAAATCCCTCAGCCTGGCAAGGAAAAAATGACACAGTCTGAGTTCGTCCAAACCAAGCCAAAAACCAGTCAAGATCCAAGATCTGTGAGCAGGGAGGATTCCACATGTTACAGAGTTGAAAGGAGGCTGAAGTGACTCTCATGCCTGAGAAATGAATTTTGCAGGTTAACAAGGTAAGTGGTAGAGTGAATGCAAATACAAGGATGCCCAACCCAACGGAACATGAGCATAGCAACTCTACGAGAAGTGTAAGGCATAGTTGATCTCAAATGTGAAGATCTCAAGTCAATCACTATAGGTCCGGGTTCAATGCAGCCATGAGAAGATTAGAACACAAGCTGGGTAGACCAAAGCACGAGTAGACTTCAAATTGCAAATACAACGAGTGACAGAGTCCCAAAAAGCTAAGTCACGAATCAATACACAACAAACAATGCCAAAGCACACATGGTTCCAAACGAAAATGCCCAAAGCCAAAACCCGATAAGAGCAAAAACACAGACTGAGCCAATAAAATGTAAAGTCTGAGTTGAAGGTAGTGACGAGCTGGGATAGCTTTTGCACTACACTAAAAACTCACAAAACTAGCACAAAAAACTCAGATCTGCAACCTTCAAATGCTCCAAAAAGGTAAGATACCTCCAAAAGCACATGCAAGGTGGAAAAACCTACGACCACCTAAAAATAAGCCACAAACAACCCAAACGGAGGTAAAAATGCCCCAAAATCAGTGCAAGTAGAGCACGATTGGAATAACCATTACGACACATGCAACGAGAATCTGAAGATCACGCTGGAAGCTGGAAAACGCATGAAACACGGAGGAGTCCATGGATCCACAAGATTCGCTCTGATACCATGAAAGAGGGTTTAAAACCCACAAGCGAGGATCATAAGGGATGACGTGCACATCAACGAATGTGCAAACGGTAGCGTGAAGAGATCTCGGGAGGAGCGAGCATCAACCGAATGTGCATGTAAAGATTTGAAACACGGGCAGAACCTGGTTAAGCCATAAAACTCTCCTCTATCTCATAGATCAAAATATGTGTACATATAGGAGGTGCTAAGTAACTCCTAGTGCTGCAATCATGACAACTTGAGTAGAGAGGGGGAGTTAAATTCCCAGAATAGAAGTGTAACTCCCAATGACGCACTAACGTGCTGATGCACTGACGCGCTGACGCACTGACGCGTAAGGGAATCTCATAATGACCCCTAAATGACACATGGACCTACGATCTCACCTAAGTGAGATGAATCACCTAATGATTTGGAAAATAACAAACACCAGCAAAAGGTGCCATGTGTCCATTCATTGATGGGGATCGAGGCGTCGGGAGGATTTTGGAATTGTCGCCAAAGTGGTGAAAAGCGCAAAGGCAAAAATGGAACTGCATCCCCACTGACCAATCAAAAGGCACCACGTGTCATCAAAGGAGTGGGGTGTGGAGAGTTTTTGGGAAATTTTCCCAATTTGAAAAAGAGGGAAAAATCAGGATTTTGCCCCGCGAACCTGATTTTTGCCCTAATTTTGCCATTTTTGCCCTAAATCTTCAGAGGGGCATATCTTTTGCACCGAAGCTCGAATTTTCACAATTTTGGTATCATTGGAAAGCTGGTGAAATTATCTATACGTTGGACACTTAAATTTTAAAATTTTATGGATTTTTATGGGATAAAATAGGGAAAACGTCTCTGGCATGGAAAAATTACAGAAAATGACCCCAACCACCAAAATTAATGAAGTATGGGCCTCTTTCTTGCTCTGCGAAGCAATGTACGATGAAGTATGGGATTTTTCATGGAAACCCATCATTTTTCAGGCTAATTAAATTGATATTATTAGTGGTTGGAGTTTTAAAATCATCTTGCCCACGTTTTCTCATTTCCTTCATTTTGTTCGAGTGATAAAAGCCAGTTTTGGCTCATTTTGAAAAAGGTTGTTCATCCTTCTTCTTTGCCTCTCCCTTCTTTTCTTATGCAAGGTTGAAAATGGAGTTTGAATCTACTCCCCTACTCTGTAATGGCATTTTTTCCTCTTACCCATGAAATGATGCACTATGTAAATTCTAAGCAATAAAAAACATGTTTTTGTGATGTATTTGTCCATCCTTGGCTCGTTTTCTTTGTTGTTTTCCTTACCTCTCTTCATTACAGGGTATTTGTGCATGTTTGGATGTTCATTGTAGGTTTTGGAGCCATGTTTATGGATTTTTGGAACATTTTCTGTGTGAAATCCATCTTTAGTCTGTGATGCACTTGTCCATCCTTTCCATTTCTCACCTCTTCTTGTTCTATGACAGTTTTGATAGATAATCAACACTTTCCTTCTCTGGTGTATCACCATTTTAGTGTAGGCTATGTTCTTCCTTGTTTTCTTCCTCTCCTTTTCTCCTTGGAAGTTAGATTAGGTTAGATTAGCTTTCCTACACGGGAATAGCTTGTGGCAGGTAGTTTAGGAAGAGGAACCAACCTTCTCTGGAGAGCTTTTCCCATTTGCAAAGGTCCCACACTTTGGGAAAGCTCAATGTTGTGCAATCACACCAAATGACTTTTCCTTAGAAAAGCATATCCATAACTCATTTGGGGGTGTTGTGAATTTGCACTAACATATATATTTAGTACAATAATGTTCACTGTCCAACAACAAACAACAATTTGCATTGCCGTCTATTAATATACTTCCAAGTGACATGATAAATCTCACATGGAACATTTTTGACATTTTATACATTATTGTCCAAGTACATTATATTTCCTTGGTGGAAATATAATTGCAACATTTCTCATTTTTATAATTGGAAGAGAGAGGACTTCATGACTTGTCACATTTTTCTAATTGCAATAAATGACAATGAAACATATAATGTGAAGTATTTCATCAAAATATGAATGCCATATCGTATTAAATGAAAGTAAATAAAATAATTGTGTAATATATACATAAGGGGTAAAATGAAGATTAAAAATTCATTTTGTATTTATCAAAGTGTGTCATGCACATCATATAAAATGTTAATTAAAAATAATAATTTAAATTCATAGAAAGAAATTTGTAACAAATATTTGATATTGTTTATTTTTTAAGGATTAAAGTCTCTCTTCGTAAAGTTTCCATTTGAAAATTTGTTTGATTTTGTTTTTCATTTTTCATAGTGGATACATGTCCATGACATCTTTTATGTTCAACAGTTCGTTTCAATAAATACAATTTTCTCTTGTTGTGGTTATGAACATTATCATTTGTGATGACTAGATGATTACTATTGTCAAATTATTTTTAGTGACCCTATGAAGTTGAACATTCAATAACTTATTATCAATTGTAGTTTGAATCTTTTAATTTTGTGAGAAAACAATGAAACCTTTGTTGATCTTGACTTTTTTATCAAGATCTCTTCTTTCCGATATATCTAATTTAGTTATTTCTATAATTTAGCCACACAGTAGACTATATATAATTTCTCACTCATATTTCATAGTGCTTTGTTGATACATGTTAATTATCATTATCTTCAGAATTACTATAATTTTTAACATATTTTGACAGATTCCTTTTCCAAACATGCCCACGACTATAAATAAATGACTTCCAATACAATTATATATTATCAATCCAATATTTCCAATTGTGTCAAATATTCAAGACCATATTCCATCCTTAAACTTTAGACTCCACCAAATATTAAGAGAATCACCCAAAGCCTTCTTTGGGGTAAGGAGGTGGTAGATGATATGGGATTTCTAGTTGTAGAAGGGGGTCACCGATGGCCAATGCCAATCTCTCCACTAGGGAACACCAAAGAAAATATTTATTTTGTGGAGACAAGTATTAGGTATGAAATTCACAACTTCTGAAATAGAATTTGCATCCTCTTCTTTGAGCTAAAATTTATCTTTAAGAATATTCCATGGGATCCAATCCTTTTAAGCCATATAGAATATGTCATCAATTACTCTAATCCCCTTCTAAAAAATTTAGATACTTTTAATCTCGGGAATCATAACAAATGAGACATCATGGAAATTAAGAATGGGAGACCACCAAAGGGAGAGAGAGTTAATTGAGAGCCTTGATATGAAATTATCCCCTACCTAGATGAGGCTAGGTTTGAGAAATTACCAAGATTTCCATATGATTTTAGCCACAAAGGAATCACATATCTTCACATGTATGAGAGAGAGAAGAAGGATTTTTAATCCCATCCCTTTCCATGCTTGATGACCCAATGGTATCCCTTGATTGATGCAATATCTGAGAAGAAATTTATAGGCTTCGGTACCTTCAAGGCTTTAAATTATCCATTTAACACTAAGGGATGATACTTGGAGTTTTATGTCCAAAATCCCCAAACACTTCACATGGATAAAAAAGGCATTCCATAATTTTCCAAATTATGATTCTTACTATCGACATGCCTTAGCTACAATTCCTTCACCCCAATACATGTATGTTCTTTTTATACCCTTTATATTATTGAATTTCATCCAAATAACATTAATAGAGGTCAGTGTATGACTTCACAACAAAGGGGAATGTGATCTATCATCATAGCATGTGTCAGAAGCAATAAAACTCTTTTCCTCAAGTAATTGAAGCCTATCACAAAGTGCATAACAATCATTATCTGTATGACCATTGATCTGATGACAATTGTGAAATGTTTGGTTACAATTTTGTCGTAACTAATGAGGAGGATGATGATTATTAAAAGGTAGCCTAATCAACCTATCGTTAATCAAAGTGTGCAATATATCATGAAGGCCTACAAAAATTGAAATGTAAAATGGATCCCACTTAGGAGGGGGAGCAGAACGTGGTGGAGGTCTGCAAAATGGGGTGAATGATCATGAATATGGATAGTAGGAGAACATGAGGGTGGCGCAATAGGAGGAAGAGAAGATGCACTAGGTGAAGGAGTGGTAGAAGAACAAGGAACGTGTGCAATAAAATGTTCATTAAGCATATATATTATTCTAAATGCATAACCTTAAGTTAAAGAAGTGTACAAGATTCACATGTATCATATAATGACTCTTCTTTCAAAGGAAAAATCATGCCATGAAAATTTTTATATTACATTTCTAGATCTATATGCTGATAATGTAAATGATACATGTGGGATTTGAAATGTAAGATATAATCAATAACATGTTCATTATGTCCTTGATGCAAATAAGGAAAAAACTCAAATTTAACTTTAGGACCATTATTAGAAATAAAACTTCTAAGAATGATTCTTCCATATCAATATAAGTATTAATAGATCCACTAGGAAAATGATGGAACTAATGAGAAGCAATATCAGTAAGACTACGAGGAAATGCTTTGAGAATTAATGCATTATGAGAAGGAAAATGAGTACTAACATCATGAGGAAAAAATAAGAGGTGGAGGAATAAAGTTATGAATTTTGAGGGAAAATAGTTAATGAATGAGAATTTGGTTGAGAAGAAGGCGACGAGATCTGAATAACATTATTAACATGAGTAAGATCAGCTAATTATTTTTACATATATAAGTGGAGGAGAAGAGGAAATTATGGTAAGGTCCATTTAAGTTAACATCTACAACATAAAAAGAAGTGCATGTACCACAAGAATCATTAATAAGAACTTCTTCATCTAAAAAATTAACTAAATCTTCAACACGTGTCATTAGTAACAATAGAAGAAACATCACTATCAAATTCACAAGAAATATTAGCCTTAATAGGGGGTAGGATTGAAACATCAGGATGAGGGTTTATAAGCTTTGTAAAGATAAGATGATTTTTGGTATGACATGTAGCATTAGTATGTGATTTACAGTAGAAGGTAACTTCTTCTTGGGCATTTGCAAATATATGATGAAAACTAGTTATATGAATATGATCATATTTGGGGGAAGGGGGTTTGGGACAATGAGTTCACTACGCTTTTTGGTAAGCCATGAGGAAATCACAAAATGAGGAATCCTAGGTAAATCTAGGGTTTGATCAATAAATGCGTCAACCAGATTTAATTAAATTAAATCTTAATCAGAGGAAAAAGATAAAATATATATAATAGTAGTAAGAAATATCTATCATGCAAGAGATAAACAAGTATAAGAAATAGTGAGATTAGAATGACTTAGGTTGTATTTGAATATCTGGGATGATTATGGGCTCAAAACTAGGTGGAATATGTTGGATCTAGACCGAGTAAGAATTATCTGGAAAAATGGAATATGAAACTCCTTCAGACAAAACCACCTAGAGGAGGATAGGACCACCTTGGTGATAGTGCATGAACTGGGCGCTAATGTCATAAAAAAATATCTCCTTTTGATATTCCTAGGGTATGATCTTGTCTTTTTACTTCCACTCTTTGTCGATATAGCTGCACTATAGGATTTTAATGTCACACATGAACCTATAAAATAAACCCAAGATACATGCACAAGGCTCAATCAAACATTAGATGAAACAAATAATGCATATGCATGAGTTGGAATGACCTCCACGGTCACCTCGATATGATTTTCACCAAGCTTTTCACTACATTTTAGACTCTATTTAGTTATAGTGTGTGTGTGGTTGAATCATGTCCCTTGAATCTAGGTTTCCCTCGTATAAGTCACACCAAGATAGTGATCTACAACTAGTTTCCCCCCAAGATGAATGTGTAATATGGAATTTAGAAATAGCCCCTCCTATGCAATGAATAATGCAACCCAAATGCAATTATTGAAGGTTACTCTTTTCCCAAGTAGTAGATAATAAGTAATAGAAAAAATTACCCAGATCATCATAATAGTGAGTTACACACACACACACACACACACACACACACACACACACACACACACACACACACACACACACACACACACACACACACACACACACACACACACACACACACACACACACACACAAACATATAATATGACTTCTTTGTTCGAATTTTGATACATAGTGACACAAAAGACCGACCCATAGAATTAGAAAAGACCCAAATTAAAGTGTCAAAAATGGTAATTTAGAAATTGAAGGAGACTGGAAAATAATTGATAGAATGGACACTAGCGTGCAGATGGTAGTGTCCTTACTAGGTGGTACTGTCCCAAAAGCCAAGAAACAAAAACAAGACCAAGATTGGGAAAAGGGATCCCTGTGACTCAACTAAAAGATGTAAATCCAAGAAGAATAAAACAATTTCATAATCAAAACCAATCAAAAGTAATAGAAGGAATAGGGAAATGTGTCACCATTGTCTAATCTTTGTACTTAGAAATAATGTATATAACAACATACTAGAGGTGTAATGTAATAGTAATAAGTTTATAATTTTATGTCTACACTGTGTTAAATTAACCCAATTTATTCACTACAGACAATGAGGAAGGAGATGTTTAAGCATGTTTATCAAATCTTTAACTATGCCCATATAGGAGACATTAAGAAGGGTAATGGGCCTCTAATTAGTGATATGTTCAGGGTCTCCAACTTTGGGGAAAATTTTGATGTTACCTTAATTGATGAGCTCACCCAATGCACTAAAGGATATATATTTAAGGTACACTTTATGAAAATCAAAACCGATATAATCCTAGACGAGTTGCTGTAATTCACAGGGTAAACCATCAATGTCAGGGGATTTATTAGAGACCAGTTACATAACTTCTTATTTGAAGTCATTAAGGGAGAGAAACCTATCAAAAGAAACACTTAAGAGTTTGGGAAATGTTTCATGGGATCACTTGAAGGAATTTCATTAGAGAATTCTCTCTTTCAAATAAGGAAGGCTAGAGGTAAGAACATCATTATAATAGTGGACACAATATTGTAGGATATTCAGTAATTTAGTAAGTTTGATATTAGATTATTGAATCACTTTAATTATATCTACAATATTTATGGAGCATAAAAGAGAAAAAAATCTTTGGATGCTTGGTCTCCACTTTTTAACAATGCGACCTTGTTCTAATTTGGGATCATCAAGATTTGTATTATTCTTCCACCTTAAGTTTGTGTTGCCAAAGAGTTATTTGATTTTTCATAGAGATATTAAAAATAGATCTATTAATATAATTTAAAAACCATTATAGTTCATGGTATAATGCTTCATGATATCTCTATCTATAAATGAAAGCTTGTTTCCCATAAATCCTTAGAAATCTTATTGTTCTTATGATAACATCATCCCATCGAACAATCCAACTCGTATCCCATGTGGGTTTAGGAACAAGGTTCCAAATCCTTAAAATATGTCCAATAGTTATCTCATGTTGAAGGTGAGTAGTGGTGAGATAGAATTGGAACTTTTTACCTTTGAGGAAAGAAGCAATCCAAGTAATGCAAAACCAAATGGGTTTATGGTATGACAGGAGGGAAAACTCAACCATTGAAACTAGTATATTATTGGTCCAGAGGAAAGAGAAAATAAATCTTTCTTAACAAGTAGAGATCAATCTAACCTATTAACCACTTGTCTTTCGCTTGCTGAAAGTTGGAATAGGTGAACCAAGTAAGAATTATAATCTTGTCTCCGATGGCGATTCAAGTCAAATATTCCAATCTTGTTCCTTATGTAGAACCAATATTATCTCTCACCATAACACCGAAATATATGTAGGTGTCCCTCTTTGTATTCATTAGATTCAACCATATTGAAATCTCCTCATATATTCCAGTGGGCATGTAGGAGGGAGTCATCTAGCTAATGCCAAAAAAGAGACTGTTAAACTACATCATTGGAGATGTATAAGTTTTCTAACCAAATGATACACTCGTCAAAATAAAAAATAGTCCATATAACTCAATGTGCGGGGTCAAAGCCCCACAAGATGATATTCTAAGAAATATCTAGTGAAAGCAACATGATGACCCCTCCATGACCTAGGTCATGATTGGACATCTAGAAAATAACACCTAGCCAAATAGCGCATGTGTCAGATTGAAGGAGAAAGAAAAAATATTTAACTTCTTGTATGCAAAAAAAATTAATATTATAGAAGTGTAGAAAAACATCCTTGACTATATATTGATGTGTCAGCTCAGTAAGGCCACATACATTCCAAGAACACACATTCATTGGGAAACATCAATATACATGGATCCCTCATCATAAATATCTTCGAGGGTTTTTTTTTTATTATGATTACTAAATTTTAAATGCCTTTGTTTTTCAATCATACTCTCCATTTTATGATGGAGAGGGACTGGGAGAATGATGAAGGAGAATTTACGCTTGAGTAAGACATTATTTTCTTCTCTTTTTATCACCTAAGAATGGGTTATGAAATTTGTAAAGTGGGTGTAGAGGTCATAATGACTGAAGTAGCAAGAAGGGGTGTACGAGAGTGGTGAAGGAGCTTGTGCAAGAAGTGGGGTAACTTGTTTAGTAGTGGCAGCAAATGAAATAGCTCCAGATGTACCAACAATATGATAAGAGGCTGGTGGGAGTCGAGTAGAGCCATGAGGAACAATTTTTTTAGTCATGATTGTGGTCCATCTTTAAAATGATGTCTCGACAATATTATTTTTTGTCTGGAATGTTTTTTGTTTTTTGTCTGAAAGCGGCCATTAAATGGAATTCTCTAATTATAATAAGGTCTGATGCTTGGAAATGAAAGTATATGTTGGGAAGATTAATGTAAAGAACATGTTGTAAAGACTAAGTGCTTCCAATTTGGATGTCATTGGTTTCCTAAGGTCTTTAGAAAAATTGACTTCAACGCAAATATGTTTTTTTAGGACATCAAGGAAGTGAAATGTGCTAGTCATTTGATCAGTTTTTCAAAAAATCCCTAAAGATTAATTAAGCTAGAATGGAATTTTGAGATTAATTTTGTCAGAGACTTGGAAATCATGTGTCCATTAAGAGAAAACAATTTGGGTGTTGTGGATAAAACATGACCCATGATTGAAAATTGATTTATACTTCTCAATGTTATTGAAATGTAACAAAAAATCCCTTAGGATTTGAAGCCCTTCAAAATTGACACTATTGTACTGCCAGTGGTTTTGAAACCATTGTTTAAGCAACCTCTCTAGGAGGATTCCATCGATAAAATAATCAACAAGGGTAAAGATTAAATTCAATGACATGCTTTATCAAATTTTGGTAAGTCAAAATAAACATTAGAAAAATTGGTTTCTGGGTTATAACCAGTACCTTATGGAAGACCTTTATAACAAACTTCCATGCATTCTTCAGTAAAAAATTTATTCTAGAGATTCACCAATGATACTTGCATCAAATGATGTAAGGGAATAAGATATGGACATTAATAAAGGATTTTATGGAGCCTAAAGGGCAGAGGGGAGGAATAAATCACTGTATTAAATGCACCAAGAAATCAATATCCTTCTTGGATTGAATGATAGATTGATGATATGAAAACATTTCTATATAGAGAAACATGTAGCATTAGATATGAACCCTAAAAATATTTTAGCAATTTCAATCCATGTACCAAATCCATTACTTAATTTGAGATATATGATATATAAAATCATGTTAGAATATATAAAATTTTGAATGTATTCAAAGAATTTGCTTTCCAAGGTCTCCCCACCCTTTGTTATTTTCAAACATTTATATTTTCAAATGATGCAAATGATTTATTGTTTTTCATAGTTGTATTCAACCAAAGGTTCAAGATTATTGTGTGATTTCCCAAGTTTTATCTATAAGTATGAACTTGTTTGTTGTGCTTAGTGTGTTTCCTCTTCTTTCTTTAAGGTTGGGGTGTATTCATTGTTATATAGTTCAATATCATAACGTGAATTATATCTGATTTTATTTCTCCAAGAATTGTATCTCTTATTTTCTTTTCAAATGAATTTTGTTATCTATATGAAACACTTTATAAGCAAGCATACTTAGAAATAAAATCAAAGAGAAAAACATTGGAATAAGAGCATTAGACACTCTTTACATCATGTTTATATATATCATGTGTTTGATGCAGTGTGTTTCATGTGATTTATTTATGCCTCATATATATTCACTATTTTTTATTTTTTATTATTGTCATGTATTCTTGTCATGATGTTTATGTAGTTTTATTTTTTTCTTGTGTGTGTGTGTGTGTGTGTGTGTGTGTGTGTGTGTGTGTGTGTATATATGTATATATATATATACATATATGTATGGTGTGGGGTTGGTGTGTGTGTGTATGTATATACATATACATACATATATGTATATATATATATATGTATATACATATACATACAGTTTTTTTTTTATATGTATATACATATATATATCTATATATATATATATATATATATATATATATATATAATGCTTAGTTGTATCATGCATGCGATATATATTTCCAGCATTGGGGAATCATCCTCTTTCAAGATTACACTATTTTATCTTTCCCATTTTGAGGATTTTTCCTATATGCACTTACATGTTTTTCATCCACCCACATGGGGAAAAAATCTACTATTACATATTATGTTTCTTATACTTTGACTAAAATAGGGGGGAAATTACATATTATATACATGCTTACACAATATATTTATATGTTTACATCATAAATTTATTTCCAATCAAACAATTGGTGTGTTTAATCAATTTGTTTTTAGACATGTGGTTCATAGGTTCATCCCACACTTTAAAAGGGATACACATGTCGTGCTTATTTCTATCTCTAGTATTTAGTCACTACACTACAAGAAATTCCATTTCTTCCGCAAGTAGAAGAAAATTCAATGTGATGCATGCTCTCTTGTTATCATCACAAAACATACCCCATATGAAATTTGTATTCAATGCATACTCTGAATAATTCCTATCAATTCAATATAACCATATGTATTCATCCCTATCTTATCTTTTCTAGATATAACAAATCTCTCTCTCTCTCTCTCTCTCTCTCTCTCTCTCTCTCTCTCTCTCTCTCTCTCTCTCTCTCTCTCTCTCTCTCTCTCTCTCTCTCACACACACACACACACACACACACACACACACACACACACACACACACACACACACACACACACACACACACACACACACACACACACACACACACACACATGTTTCTATATGTTTCTAGGATAATATGTTTGCCAACAAAAAAACATGATTTGTAGCTAAAGGATCTTCAAATCCCTTCACTGGAGAGACAAAGGGGTCTCTTTTTTCTTTTTAATTTTAACTTACCTTTTTTTTACCGTACTCATTTTTAGAACTCTTGACTAATGGTGAGGTGACTGTAATAAAAAAATCTTGGATAAGTGATTATTTTTATTTACTTTAATACATATGCACACACTCATACAAACACAACAAATTGAGAAATTATGTAGACACCAATTTTTTATACGGGACTAGCTAATTGCTTTGGTGCTAGTGAATTAAAGTGTTTATTGATTATTGGTCTAAATTAGGATCATTTATAGTATTTTTCTTGTATTATTTGAATTTTTATGTGTTCGCATTTTTTGTGATGACTTTCAATGCTTTTAATTGCAGTTTCCATTATAACTCTATCTTCTTCTTTACAACCCTATATTCTTCTTTGTGTGAACCTATCTACCTCCATTTCACCATGTTTCTATCTTTGCAATGGTTATTTTTGAGACCCCACCTTATTCTTATATTATGCCCTTAAAAATATCACCAATCAAGTAAAAACACCTAAAACACAAAATTATTAATAATCTACCTTGGTATTGCTCTGAATGTTTCTAAAAAATTTAAATAATTACTTCCCACTATTTTGGTCATTCGGCAAGTTTTGTGGATTTATGCCAAAAAAATATATCCTCTAAAATTATTGTAGCTCTCCTTTTTTGGTATTTTTATTTTGGTCCTTATAACCCTTAATCCTTGGGTTCTTGAGTCTTGTACTCTTTTTTTCATCTTTTCTCACCCATTATATGTCTGCTTTCACATCAATAGATTATTTGAATTCTATAAGTCTATGAATAATGTTTACACCTTATATTTTAGAAGGTTATTTTATAAAAACTAAGAAGGATGTAAGGGTTATAAATAGGTAGACTATTATTATCTAATTAAATTCCAACATCAATTATACATGACTACAATAATGCATTCAAACTTGAAATTGTAACATTCCCATTTTAAGACTTTAGAAACAAAGGAATTTTTTTTAATAATGTTCTTTGTTCTAAATAATCATAATTTAGAACACACATTCCATGCCAATCAATCTCATAACAGATAACCATATGCAGCTGTAATGACTCGGTGAAACACCGATCTCTCATATCATGACTCGGTATCATACCGATCTCTCATGTTAATTCAATGAATTGTATACTAGGTATACTTGGTTCTCATACCCTTTTTGGGGTATTAAGTGTTATGTTTAAGAGACATATCTGAATATTTGTTACCTATATTCATCTAAAATCTCACTTCTTAAAACTAGGTGACATAGGACAACGCAACCAACATCTTGCGATACTTTGGCCAAAGATTTTCAACATACTATTCATGTTAATATTCCTCGATGACATACTCATCAAATGGAATACTAACTTCACCCTAATTCATCTGTTATCTAGAATTTTCTTCACTGACTCCTGTTAGTCCACTTGTTCAAGGTTTAACCCTAACCAAGGTTAGAAATATAGTTTAGTATAGAAGACTACTCACGGTGACTAAGTGTACATAGATATACTTAATCGACCTAAGTCGATTGCATGTGTCTAGTTATCCTAAGTTATCATGAGTTACCCCTGACACTAGATCATGCTTCTAACCTAACCTAGGGTATAACTAAGATCAAGTCTGAGTTTATGTAGATCTAGATGATTCAACTCTAAAGGGTGTTGCAATATGTCAACTACAACACAATATCCTCATGAAGACCCAAGTCTTCATGGAGGTACTGTGCTAAAATTGGCATGTGACAACATCCGACTGAGTCATCCCATATGGATATGTATATACCCTAGAAATAAGTTAATTACCTAATTATTTTCCTTAATTAAAGTTTAATTACAACATCCATGTTTAATCCTTAGTTTCATTAATCATTAGGGTTGTAAGCAATAAATCAATTGTAATTGCTATGTAGATACATCAAATTCTTCGATTTGTTTTTCATTCATTAACTTCCTAATTTAAGATTCATTTTTACAAACAATAATCATCATACTAACAGAGAGGTTAACTTATTTAACTTATCCATAACTTAGCTTGTTTAAGTTATGAATCAGATTCTTCTATAATAGACTTCATTGAGATGAAGTCTACTTATATATATATCCTTTTCATTTGATTTACTTAGATAGATTAAGGAATTAATCATGAGGAAGCACATATTCCTCTATCCAAAATAACATTAGGATTTAATTCCAAAAGGTCATAAATAGACTGCTTATCATTGTAGAATATTTTCCTTTCCTTTTATTTAATAAGACTTAGGGTTCGTTTGGAACCTCATAAAATTTTACAAGTTTTCGTGCAAGATTCCATTTACCCATTAACATCATTTAGAAAAAAACAAAGTGATTTAATTGAATGACCAATCATGTATGCCAACTTAATAGGTTGCATTAATAAGAGGTTAGTACACCTAGTACCTTCATCCTATAGTTCATTTTAATTCAACCCGAACGGGTTCATTTCAGATATATATAAAAGAATATAGATAAGCTTATCATTATTATTCACAAAATATACAAAAAGATGACACATCAAGTAAACATAAACCCATAATATTTTCCATTTATCAAGGTGGAATTCATACATTGCAAGTTCAAACACTTCAGACATCTTTAGTGTTAAATAACAACAATATGCTCTATTAGAAAAATAAAACTTTCCTTTCCAACAATACATTTCAATAATGAATCATATTTCCTCATAAAAGATCTAGTCTTTTGGTAAACAAAAATATCATCATAAAAGATCGTGTCTCCTTTTTACCACTTTCAAATTCCATCTGCGAAAATTGCTAGCATGGGTCAATTCATTAAACTGAGCATGATAAACACTAAGTATTAAAATGATGTTCTTTTAGCTAACCGTTTCATAAAGAGAACTCTAATTTTATGAAACAGTTAAAGCATTACAGAAAGAAATATCTTCACAAAAGAGTGAAAGAGATAAGGTGATAAATCATATCATCATTGAGAATAGGTTAGGATAATATCATATTCAAATTTCAACTATTAATTTCATAAAAATTACAACATTAATCCAGATAGCTATTATTACATCAAAATCACAATTACTTTTCATGTTCTGGTTTACATGATTCACTTCCTATTAATTCAGACTAACCTGATAAGATACTAACACTTCTATCATTTAGGAATGGATCAGCATTTAAAGGAACAGAAATACATTCATCTCAGCATTACCTTGATTAAATTCATCCTAAAATATAAGATGTCAAGCCCATTCAAACATTAGGATAATTTTAGGATGAATCTATCAACTTATTAATGAGCTTCATATTTAAGAATTCTTAAACCTAAAACAAATTCAAAAACCAATCAAAGTTTAGGATCAATTTTAAACATATTTTGACTAAGGATGAAATTAATTTGTCATGCAATGGTCTACTAACTCAATCCCACAAAGATACCTTCATTTCTAGGCTAAAAGTATAAAAAGAAGATTGGGAGGATCTAATGTTTAGCTTCAACGCCTTAACCCATGCAGATGTATTTCATTAAATAAAATACACACTCAAAATATTTTCAGTCAACACAATCTTTCTCCTAAGTAATCTCTTCTTCAGCTAACTGCTTAATCTCATCCGTACATACTTCTACCAATTAGTCCTTGTGCAGGTTCAATGAAATAGACCATCAAGCAGCTCTCTCAATGAGAGTGAAAGAAAAGGAGAATTGAAAGAGAGAGAGAGAGAGATTGAAAATTCATCATTCAAGTAAGACTAGAAAGGAGCACTCAATAAACAGGAATACAAACATTAGAGCATATTCCCCACTATCCTCTAACGTATTCTTCAACAAAAAACAATCAAAGATCAAATAAAAGATAACAGTACTAAAAAAGGGAATATACTATGATCCATGAAGAACGTCCATTTACTTTATATTGTTCAAAAGGGCAGTAACAATAGCATCAGATCCAGAAGACAACAAATAAAAAACTCCTACTCACAATCGATAACAACAACAGAAACTCAGTGAACTCAAATCAATGATAACTTCTCCTTATTCACATAAGTTACATCAATTACAAGAGATACCCAAGTTTCCAAAAAAATAAACAAACGGAAATAAATTATTTGATTACCCTTTTCACGCCACCATTCATTTTCAAGAAGATAACAAGGTAACTTACCCATCCTCTGTTAATGAATGAAGAAGCTATAACTTGTCTTATAGACTAAAGCTTCCTTACAAACTCAAATTCTAAACATGGTAGCATTCATGATAACCCATGAAACAGAAAGCTGAAATAGGAGGAATAAAATAAACTCTAGATTCATAGCCACATGGAGAGATACAGATACGTTTGTATGATCTTAAGATTTTGTATACCAACTCTATCTAAAAGATATGCTAAAATTAGAAGCACAAAAGTTAATTTTCCCTCACGAGTTCATTCAAGCTTAGAAAAAAGTTGAATTGCTTTATAGTTCATACAATAAATTATTCACACAGTAGTGCTACAAAATTTCATTAAGCTAGTTCCACATTTAAAGAAATCGAGTTACTCATGAGTATCACACAACTCAACAAAGGTACATGTAGTTACAAGTTCTTCTCAACGTAACAGAAGTTAAACATAAATTTGAAACTTCCAAACAAGGAATTTAAACCCCACAATAGATCTCCCATTATTACAGTGGATTCAAACAGAAAAACACTGAGAATGATACTAGCATCGAAAGAAGGTTTGAAACATTCAACTACAACCCATCTACTACCCAAGCACAGATTTATTTTAATGAAAAATTTAAGTAAAATAAAAACAACTTAATGGGTAGACCCTATCATGTCTGATAGCGTGTCTCCTTAATTTACAGAAGGTTTCCAAGTAGGGCTCAATGGTTTCTTCTTCACCATTCCGGAGAAGATCTCTGAGAAATTTTCAATACCTTCTTTTTTGCCAAGAATGTCAATAAAACCCTAAATACTTTCCTTTACCTTCTTTTTATTGCTTTACAGAGTTCAAAAATAGCTCTAAGGATGCAAAAATAACAACATTACAAAAATAGAAGTGTTGGTTCGAAGGACCGAAACACACCATGTAGAGCTAAAGCTCAAAATGAATTGAAAGACCAAAACAACAATACAAAAACCCACCATGCATTTTCCTAGGTGGTTTCCTCACAAAAATGAAGTCATTAAATGCAAAGGACAACCAATTCCATCCTTTTTCCCCAAGCCACTGCCACCCTAATTTGGCGACGCTTAAAATTTTGAATATTGCATGCAACTACAATTTGGTTGTAATGACAACTAGGCATCCCCTAAACTTCACTTGCCTCTGCCAAAATTGGCAGTCCATTTAATAAAACCAAAAATCAATTCCATTTAACGCCTTGAAAATTGATGCCACTGACTATGCAAATTGCCACGTAGTCCATAGGTACCCCTTAGGTTAGCAATAGCTTAGGTTAAAGTATTATTAAGTTAGAGAACCAACCCAAGTTCTTAGGTAAGTCTTTAGTTACCTTGGGTTGTATTTAAATTAAATAAACATAGGACACCTCATCTTAGGTTAGGTATACCCTTAGGCTAAGGTTCGAATCCTTAGTGTTTTATTATTAGGTTGAAGGTCTCCTATTTTTCCGCTCAATGCCTTAGCAATGACAAGAAGAACCATGTCAAATTCAAAGGCCCAATTCCAAGAAGGGATCATGGAAGAAGGGTCCTTTGTAACTATATTCCAATAAAGGCTCAGTCCAACATCATCTTTCCTTTCAGAATTCCAAGAGAGTAAGACAAAAAGCAAATAAGAAGAATTGAAGCATACCTTGGATCAATGGAATTGATCCAAGGTGTTGTTGTTTACAAAAAATAAGTTATGACAACAACATTAGAAGTTCATCATTTAAAAAAAATGAATTTAAGATGAATAAAGAGATGAATGGCCTCATTATCACACAAGAAAAAATCACAACAGAGTGATCCTATTTATTAAATGATTCATTATCCAATGCAAACATAATTTCCAAAAGTCATAAAAATACACCTTCCTAAGACAATTCACCCATCAACATTTGCACAGTCCAAAGTGGAAGTCTTCACAGTAACAATCATGCAAGAGATGTTACATACCTCCCTCCAAAAAATAATCATCATCCCAATGATTTACTTAGTCAAATAATTTCAGTCAAGGATAAAAAACAAATTATCATTCTTCCATTCACACATTCATAATAGAACTAGATTTGAGAAATTCAAATTCCATAATCAACATTAAAATAGTTGTCTCATTACTAAAGAATTTAGTTTCTGCCCAAAACTAGTAGGTTTATTGACATAACATGAATAAAATCTTCAAATTTTATTAGTCACTAAACTTAATTCTATTCAAATAAATATGGAAAAGCAGTTTTTATATCTTCAAGATTTTCTGAGGTTGTACTTTCTTCATTAAACTGGTCCAACTGAACCTTACATTGACTTATTTCATGATTTATTAAGTGCAACTGGTGAGTTTCCAGCACACGCAAGGGTTTAAAGACGATTATTCATGGGTCTTGGACCTACAAAGAATTCCAATTTAACACATGTGATAAATCTGAAACGTATTTCTTAAGTAAAGAAATGTGGAAAACATCATGCATTCACACTAAAGCAGGAGGTAAAGCTAAACGATAAGCTATAAGGTTGATTATTTCAACAATATCAAAGGGCCACACCTAAGGAGGTGATAACTTGGTAGGCGTGCCAAAAGTTATTGAGCTCTTTTTTATTTTGACCCACAGAAAGACCTTTTCACCAAGTTTAAATTTCTTGTCAACCCTCTTTAAGTCTGCATAAAATTTTTGCCTATCTGCTACTTCCTTTAAATGTTCACGAATCATTTTAACTTTTTTTTCCATTTCAATAAGAATCTCAGGTCCAATTACCTCTCGGTCCTCTGTGTTATCCTAGCTTACTAGAGTTTTGCACTTCCTTTCGTATAATGCTTCAAAAGGTGTCATTTTTAGAGAGGCGTGATATGTGTTATTAAAAGCAAACTCGACTAATGGGATGTACTCTTCCCATTTATACTACTGATCTATGCAATACATTCATAACATATCCTCTAAAGCTTGATTAACTCTTTCAGTCTGCCTATCTATTTCCGGATGGTATGCTAAACTAAAATTTAGTTTAGTTCCTAAGGCTGCATTGAGTGTTTTCCAAAATCTAGATGTCATTCTTTGATCTCTATCTGATATGATCAATTCAGGTACTCCATGTAATTTGAAATTTTCATGCACAAATAATTTTTCTAAAACTAGTGAATCATCCTTAAGATTACCAGCAATAAAATGTGCCACTTTTGTTAGTTTATCAACAACCACTAGAATAACATCATGTTTATTTCTTTACATAGGAAAACCTTGAACAAAATCCATACTAATTACTTGCCATTTATACTGTGGTATGTTGTGAGGATACAATAACCCAATTCGATGCATATGCTCAACTTTAACACGTTGACATTCTATTGTCACCCTCTGTTGAAGTCAAGTTTCACAGATTTTGAGGTGGTACCTTGAAGTATTGGATCAAGTCGAGCCTGGTATTTTTTGCAATTTTTCATTCCATGGAGAACAGTTTGAAAATCAGGCATAACAATGGAGTCTTTCCCCTTCTTTTTATTTTGTTCCCATAATCGAGAGTGACAGGTGTATCTCCCCTATTAATTTTTTCCCCAACATCCACGGGTAGCATGTGGACATATCTGATTGGATGCGGTATGGCCATATTTCAAGTAAATGGCGGAAACCTCCATGTTTCCAAATGGTGCACCTCTAAGGGTAGGGCCCTGGGATAGTCTTTAAATAAGTGCAAGCCCTCCACGTGTCCTAGATCCAAAATGAAGACAAAACTAGCCTAAAACGACTAAGTATGGAAGGTTCAGCAGACAGTGCCACGTGCCTCATTAACACAACTTCGAGAGGCAAAGCCAGGGGTAGTTTCCAAACTTGTGCCAGCCCTCCATGTGTCTTAGGTCCAAAATGGGACAAATCTGGTTATTTAAATTGACTAAGTATGAGCGGGTCGGCAGAGACCTCCACATGCCTCAATGACGCGATTTCAGAAGTGAACCAAAAGGCCAATTTCTGAATGAGCACTAGCTCACCACGTGGTCAGAGTCAATGGAGAGACAAAGTTGGCTTTTGAAAAGTCCAGGACTGGCGAAAGAGGCCATGCATCTGCTCGACACAATTTCAAAAGGTGTTTCCAAAATGGAAACTCAAATGAGCACCATCTCTCCATGTGCCTAGGGTAAACATAAGTCAAGCAAAGAACAAGCCCAAACATGCTAAGTATAAAGGAACCAACGGAGCTCTCCACGTGTCAGCTTGATGTAGCTTCAAAGAGAAAAATGCAAAAGGTGTCTACAAGCCCGCTCTAATTAACTTCTTCCACATGGAGGACCCTAATTTAAATTCATAAAATCTGATCAAATGGCCCATATTTAGCTGGTGAAATAATGTAAAAACCATATATTTAAAAACCTGATTCTTCCACCATTAACATTTCTTTGCGAATCAAGAATTTGAAAGGGCATGAATGGTTAGAATTAGTTGTAGCCTTTTCTTTCCTACTAGAGGAAGTGGTGACTGTTTCTTTCCTACTCAAGGAGGTTGTAACCATCTCTTGCGAGCTATTTCAGAGGCTTTCTAAGCCATTGTAGGGGTTGGAATTATGATATCCTAGGACTGTAATGTTGATTTTGAAGAAATCAATACAATGGTTTTTCCCCTTTTTCCTCTATTTTCTCTTTCGTTCTTGCTCTTATATGTGAATCATTTAATCCTTGAATGCTTACAAAAATTGTGTTCTAATTTATATAATCTCAAGAAATTTGAGTCTGTGGATTGTTCCCATTATAAACGTGAATGGTTCTACTCTATATTTAGTTTTCTCAATACATATAAGGGTTTTCTCTGCCATCTCTTTTCCCTAATATTATTGTCTTCTTCTTCCTCCCTCCTCTCTTCAAGTCTTTTGTCCTCACGTATTGATAACTTTTCAGGCATTAAATACATTTCAAGATATCGGGAAACCACCATTGAATGAAAGACTGTGTTTTTGTACATAGGTTTTTCCCCTACTTTCAATAAGGGAACCTCTCCCATTAAAGAGGAGAGACTTTCTTGTTCCCTAACTGTGGTTTCATTCCAAGTGCAAATCTGAAACCCAACAGTTTTTGGCAACTCTGCTGGGGATTTTTTCAACAAATTTCCTTTCTAAAAGAACAACTAATTTGATCATTTCTTTGATCTGGCGACTCTAAGATACACTCGTGGTAGAAGGGATCTTGGAATTGAAGATCCCCAATTTCAACTCTTGGATCAACAAGGTTTTCAACTCCCTCCAACAAGAAGGAATAGAAGATCTCGTTCTGCAAGCACACCTCTTGTTAAAGACATAGCTTGTGGTAGTAGCATTCCTCAAGCACAACTTAGCCCTAATCTTCATGCCCTAGTACTTGTTGGTGTCTTAGTTCCACTTCAAGAAATATTTCCAAGGATATCAGTACCTCTGCCTTGGGGACAAAGAGTTGGGCCTCTGGGTCTTCCTCAACCATTTCATGAGTTACCTATGGGTAACATGAAGAATTTTTCCAAATTTAGAGGTGATGGAAAAGTACACCCTGATGAACACATTTCAGCCTTCATTGTTGCATGTGGGGTCCTTGGAGTTGAACATGAGGATGTCTCTGTTAGATTATTTATGGAAACCCTACAAGAAAATGCTACATATTGTTTTTTACCATCTTTTTGCTGGAACCATCACCGATTGGGATACCATGACAACTAAGTTTGAGTAGCGTTTCAAACTTGCCAAGGATGTGCATGCTTTAATAGCTCATATTTCTCAAATCAAGAAGGAGCCACATGAGCCTATGAGAGAATTTTTGGCCAAGTTCAACAAGTTTATTAACAATATTCCACAAAATACTAGGCCTATTGATTAGATTCAGAAGTGTTTCATCTTGAATGCTCAATTTCCAGAAGTAAGCTATGGCTGGAGGAGAGAAAATATTGTAACTTTGGATGCTGATAAGAGATTGGCTGTCACTGTTTAAGATGACTTGATCATGTATGGCAAGCTGAAAAGTGAGTCTTTCAAATCCAAAGCATCTTCTTCTTCCTCTTCTCCTGGATTTAATGTAGATCAGTTGGTGCAAAAATTGGCCAATGACCTCATTGCCATCAAGAAATAATTGGCTCAACATGCTCCATATCAAGATGTTCCAAGGAAGAACTTTTAGCCTAAGAACCGCTTACCCTCTTCTCAAACCAGATTGGCCATTGAAGGTCCACCCCTCAAGGTTCCTGTCAATGCTACTTGTGAGGTTCTTGAGCCTAATGATGAGGAAGAAAATGGGCTCTATGATGAACAAGAAGAGAATGCTGATGAAGAACTAGAGGAGCTTGGTGGTTCTTGAGTTCATTTCTTCACCAATGAAGGTGTAGATGACGAAGATGACTATAATGATGTAGTGGCTAAGATGAACAATGAGTCATATGTTGTTATGACCCAGGAGAAGACCAAAAAAAAGGAAAAAGTGATGCAACCTGTAAAAAGATCCAAGGAGTACCCCATAACCATCCCGGTGATTGTAAAAAGAGGAGCTCCTGTTCCTACTGCTTCCACCCAAAAGGTAAGCTCTTCTAGTCCTTCTCCCTCTTTTTTTGCTTCTAAAAATTCTTGTCCAACAAATGATAAAGCTGGTAGATCAAAATCTCCTCCTACTCCTAGTAGTGATTCCCTATCCACATCTGGATCTTTTGACATCATAGACCATCTTAAAAAGACAAAGATTTAGATTTCAGAGGCATAGTTTTACCAGACCCATCCAAAGATTTTATTAAAATGGTAAACTTTATAAATTCCAAATCCAAAGTCTCATCCAGTACTTCTAAGGGTCTTTTTCCCACCCCCTCTTTCTTACCTCAATCAAGCCTTGTGGCTACAGTCACTTCTCCTAATGAAAAAATTGAACCGTTCTATGTGAACCTTCTCATAGCTGGCCACAAACTCAGTAACTATGTCATAGACTCAGGAGCATTAGATAATGTAATACCTGCAAAAGTGGATCATGCTTTGGGTCTAACCCTAACCTACACATATGGATCTTGATATTCCATGGAGAGTAAGAAAGTACCTTTGGTTGGCATAATTAAAGATGCAGAAGTAGATTTTGTTGATTTACCAGAGAAGAGGGTCTTAGCCACCATTTTGGTAGCTGATATTCCTCTTTCATATGGGATATTGTTGAGTAGAAATTTCTATAAGGAGGCAGGAGGAGAAATTCAAATGGACTAGTCATATGCCTTGATCCTTGTCAATGGGAAGATGAAGAAGCTGCTACCTGAGAAAAAAGTAGAGTATATTATGTAAAAGATAGATGATCCTAAAGCACAAATACTGTATGCAGATATAGGGCATGGTAACTATATGATCATGTCACGAGATGAGGTGAAACTTCCCAAAGGAGTGATTCATGATCCTAATGGTGTGTGGACTTTTGAATTTGATGGGAACTGCTCTTTAGCCGGTTCTGGAGCTGGTGTAGTGCTCATTTCTCCTGGGGGTAAGGTTCATCCTTTCTCCTTCAAGTTTCCATTTGAAAATACCAACAATACTACCAAGTATGAGGCCCTCATTCTTGGGTTGAGCATGGCAAAGGATATGGGAGTGAAGAACCTTCTTGCTCATGGAGATGCAGAGCTAATTATAAAACAAGTTAGAGAAATTTATCAGGTAAAGAACAGAAGGTTGAAACACTATAGGAATCTGGTATGGGATTCCATTGAATTCCTTGATTCTTTAACCATTGAAGTTATTCCAAGGGAAAGGAACACTAGGGGTGACTCTCTAGTTTTTTTGGGGTCCTTGTTGATTCCTCATCTTGATTTTCCTCAAGAGAAATTCACCATTGAGATGATCCATAGACCCAGTGTGCCTGACAATTCAAATAATTGGAAAGTTTTCAATGATGACCAGCATTTGCTTTCTTTCTTAGAGCTCAAAGACAACTTTGATCAGATTTACTTTGAAGGAAGTGAAAATATTCCTAGAGAGTGCATGTCATAAAATGAATAGGGTGTCAAAGAAGAGATGGATCAAGATGGATGCATCAAACTGAAAGGTGAAAAAATCCCTAAAGGGTTGTTGAGTATGGAGGATCTTCTTGATAAACATGACAGGTATATGAAGTCTAAAGTTTCTCAAGGACCCTGGTAATCTACTGAGACTGAGAAAGTGAATATTGGGAGTCTTGATGATCCCAAAATGGTCAACATCAGAAACTGCTGCACTCAGGAAGAGAAAAAGAAGGTGGTGAATCTGTTGAAAAGGTATGTTGATGTTCTGGCTTACTCTTATGATGATCTTAAGGATTTTCAGCCTAAAGAAGTGTAACATTTCATTCCTCTTAAGCCTGGGATCAAACCCTTCAAACAGAAGAAAAGGCAGTATAATCCAAAGATACCTGATATAAATTTTCAAGAAATGCAAAAGCTTTTGAAGGCTAAGATCATCTTCCCCATCCACCATTCAACGTGGATTACTAATATAATGTCTGTCAGAAACAAGAATGGTGAGATCTAGATCTGTGTGGACTTCAGAAATTTAAATCAGGGTTTTTTTAAGGACAACTATCCTCTCCCCATGATGGAACAAGTATTGCAAGTTATCACAGGCTCGGAGATGTTGTCTATGTTAGATGGATTCTCGGGGTACAATCAAGTGGAGGTGAATACTGCAGATCAACATAAGACCGCCTTTACTACTCCTTGGGGCACTTTTGCATACAAGAGGATGCCATTTGGTCTCATCAATGTTGGTGCTACTTTCCAAAGGGCTATGGACTTGGCTTTTGGTAGTTTGAAAGGGAAATGAATTGTTGTGTATTTTGATGACTTGACAGTGTTTTCTAAAGTAAGAACAGATCACTTTCAACACCTTGAAACATTATTATAGAAGTGTAGAGAGCATGTAATTTATTTAAACCCTAAGAATTCTATGTTTTGTGTCACCGAAGGAAAGTTGTTGGGAAACATTGTTTCAAAGGAAGGGATCGAGATTAATCTAGAGAGAGTTTAAGCCATCCAACAAATTCCTCTTCCATCAAGTAAGAAAGGTGTCCATTCTTTCTTTGGTAAGATCAATTTATTAAGAAGATTCATCCTTGATTTTGTAGAACTTATTATGAGCATTGCTCACATGATGCAAGGGAAGAAAAATTTTGGTTGGTCCTTTGAAGGGAAGAAATCATTTGAGGACATTAAACAGGCTATTGCAAAGAATCAAAGCTTTGTGTGCCTTGACTTTGGAAAAGATTTCATTATCTGTTGTTATGCCACTAAAAATACCCTAGCTGATGTGTTAGCTCAGAAGAATGTAGAACATCATGAGCTCCAAATTGAATTCATGAGCTATGTCTTTAAAACTCATGAGCTGAAGTACACCATGATGGAGAAACATGCTTTTACAGTTATTAACATTGTCAAGCAGTTTAGGTTTTACATCCTTAATTCTCATTCTGTGGTACTGGTGCCTAATACAACATTCAAATCCATTCTTACTCAGTAAGAATTTGGAACCAAGAGAGGTAATTGGGTAGCAAAGGTGTAAGAGTATGATCTTGATATCATACCAACAAAGTTGGTTCAGGGTAAGGGCCTGTGTGAACTCATTGCTGTGTGTGCATGTATTTTTGCTCAAGTTAAGTTAGATGAATGAGAACTACCACCTAAATAGTTCCATAACAAAGATAAGTCAAAATCTAGGCACCATCAATATGAGAGCTAAAAAAGATCAACACTAAGCATTATGCATTAACTTTGAACTAAGATCAAATTAACATGCTAAAGTATTGAAAACCTCTACTTCTCTAGATTACCAACAAAAGCAAATGGACCTATGTAGACTCCATGTCAATCAAATTGATTGTTTTGATCTTGAAGAACCTAGGAATGGGAGCTCATTAAAGCTTGGCTACAAGACCCCTTTGACTATTCCCATATGACCAAAGCACTTGGATAGAAAATGCAAGAAAGGAGGCTTAGCTCTTAAAATGGTGAATTTCTTAAGAATAACAAAAAATCTTATAGTCTATTTGCTATGTGCTTTTCTTTTGTCTTCTCAAGGAATTTAGATGTAAGTATAAAGGTAGGAAGAGGGCTCTTTATATATCCCAATGGATAAAGGAATCACTACATCCCTTTGCATGTGGGATAATAGAGATGTTGAGTTAGTTTTGGATAAGGGGGGTTTAGATAGGGTTGAGTTAACTTTAGGAGAGTTTAGCTTGTCCTTTAGTGACTCATGTGGATAAATGGGGTTTATTAATTGATCAAGATGATTAATTAATAGATGTGCAAGCTTTTATAAGATTTTTAGAGGAATATTAGCATGATTTAGACTATAAAAGGGGATTAACTTAATTAAATATTGATTTATTGGTTAAATGAAAGGGGAAGCTAATTAATTAGTCTAGATAAAAGGGGGGCTTAATTAACAGAAGGTCGTTAATTAGGGTATTTTTTGGATAGGTGACTTAATTAATTAGCGTAGTGTAATTAATTAACGATGATAGGAAGGAAGATGAGCGCTTTTGACGATATGTCACCAATTTGCAAGAAAGGAGATAATTAGCACAATTTAAGTATTTAAATTGCTAGGGCATAATTATGGGTGTCTACATTTGCCCCTCTTTGGGGTGGCGTAAGTGACGCCACTTCAAAGATAGTAGATGGATAAAATTTTGAAGGGGTAGAAGAAAAATAAGTAGAAGTGAGAGATGCCCCCTCGAGTGTCAATGGGGTGATGAAGGAAGACAATCGACAATCGAAAAAGATGAGAAATAGATAGAAGAATGGACAGCGGAAAAATGCCCTAGTGAAATGGAAGATTAAGGGTGAGAGGAAAGTGATGTAGAAGAAATATGGAGAAGTGGAGAGAAGAAATTAGCCTATATCCTTTGTATTGGAACAACTTTAGAGTCATCATATTGCCAAAAGATCTACGTCATTGGTCCTTATGAAAAATCTAAGCATACACCAAAAGTAGAATGACATGAAAAGTCATACTATGAACAATTGTCCATTGCTAAAAACACCAACTCCATGCAACATACAAAAAAACAATGCAATATGTGAAGGAAATAAGCTCATGTAACAGGGAAAACAAGTATAAACACACATATCCAACCCAACAATGGTCAAGATAGTTGTACAAATGTTTTGTTATCAAGCTGAAGAGGTCTACATGTTCATGATTGACGAAAAGGGTTAAAAATGATGCCTTGAAATGATGATGGACACTGGGTCTAAGTAGAAAGATTTGTGCACAACGAAATAGCACCAGGTAACAAAACGTGCCCCAGAGTATAGATGAAGCAAGCAACTAGCTTTGTGAATGGTTGTGAATCTGACGATCCAAAAACCATGTTGATTAGGGAAGATGTGAAACAAACCAGTAGGATATGGAAAGAATACCATGCGCAAGACACAAGTTTCAGTCGTAAAAAGCATGTTACCTATTTTTGCAGGTTTTTTTTAACACCTTTTTAGGATTTTGTGGAGAATTTTGCCTTGTTTTTGGATTTTTGAAGTGATATATATATATATATTGTTTTTGGTTTTGTGTTTTCTAAAATGCGATGGATAGTAGAACAAAATAGAAGAAACAAAATGAAGTGCCTAGATGCAAAAGAAAATGCCCCAGGGGGATAAAAGAAGAAACATGTGACAAATAATGTCCCTGTATAGTGGAAAAATTAATAAAATAATTATTCTAAAAATAATTATTCCTGAGAGTGTGGATAAGAAGAAAAATTGCCTAGGAGCAATAAAAATTGTCCTAGTGAGAAGAAAGGGGTACTAGACAACAAGAAATGCCCCAGCACGGTGAACAATGATAGAAAAATAATTATTTAAATAAAATAATTATTCTATAGTGAGCAGAGGAAAAAAAAATGGCGGTCAAAACGAGCCTCTAGGCACCATGGCCGGTGAAAAATAGGGTGATATACCCCACCTAGGGGGGGTGAATCACCGTGACTAATTCATTTGCTACCGACCGCTGCTAAATTTTTACCATGAGGATCTGACAGTGACAATGATGATGGTGAGAGCATGAGACCGATTGATATAGGTAGACATAGTCTGAGGGTACGAACGACACGCAAACGATGGCGTCTTTGTGAGTATCCTAACCCTCTCTGTCAATTTTGTAATTAATGCCCCTAGAAGTAGGAATTAGGGTTAGAGGTCGCATCAACATGCATGTGTGGGGGTGCCGGTGTACTAAAGGTGGCATAGACACTCTAATGGTGGGGCAAGTGCCCTATTACATATGCATGCATGCACAGGTACACACAAAAATGCCTACGTGCACGTGTATACACCAGACATGTACGCACATGTGCACACACTACACAATAGCGCACACACAAAGGGCCCATGCACATGCACCCACGCAGGTGCCCAGATAATGGTGCAAGCACCCTTAGGTGGTTGCACGCATGCACATACATCGAAAGGGTGGTGTACATGACATAGGTCATACACACGCTCAAAAGGGCACATAGGCACACGTAGTAGACAAAGGGAAAAATAGAAAAATGCCAAAAATGATGGCACTTAGAAGAAAATTTAGGATTTTTGGGTTAACCCTAAAAATGATAGGTAGAATGTAGAGGAAATGTTAGTAACTGACACATGGAATGATTTTGCAGAGATGCTTTCCCATGTTTTACACGCGTGAGTGTCATTCAAGCATTGTAGAGCTAGAGGGGAACATGCAAAGACAAGACTGGCGTGCAGTGGCGATACTCCTAGAGGCGGTGGGCCTAGGCCCCGTATCCCAGATGTCATCTATTACTTTGGATCATAGTCTACTTACTATATTGGATGAGCGGTGGGACAATGAGATCCAATGTTTCAGGATCCCTACCAGAGAGATGACAGTGGCCTTGGAGGATGTGTGGCAGATTCTCCACGTGCCTATCCTAGGCTCGTTGATCGAGTATACTAGCAACCTCGGGCGGATCAGGGTGACTGTTAGTGACCTATTCGACAGAGATGATATACCACATGATGGTATGACAGTTGCATTTCATGAGTGCATCGCAGATTTGACACTGCACTAGGGGCCTTTATACGTGATGTCACTTATCAGTGGGTTTTTCCTTACTGATAAGACTGGGACATCCTTCCCTAGGGGTCTGATGAAATTAGTGCATGGGATCTTCAGTGGTGATCATTATTACTGGGGCTAGTGTATTCTGGCACATCTGTACTGAGATCTACATCTTATTACCTACCACCGTTAGATTTGGTCATGTGACCACATAGCTATCAGGTGCCCCATAGGCACATTACATGTCTGAGCCCCAGAGGAGCTGTAATATATGGAATGGGTTTCAGTAGATGATGACATACAAGGTCATCTAGGTAGTTTATACAGATATCAACGAGAGTTTGATGAGCTATTAGACAGGGACATCATATGGAGATCTTATAGGAAGATACAGTGGCCAGAGGATGTAGTAGAACTCAGTGTTTGTACGGTGGAGCACTTCCTTCTCGTTAGTCGCAACTATATTATTGAGTTATATAGGGTAGACAAATGTCAGCGACGGCTGGGCATGGTGTAGGGGGTTCCACAACCAGACTTGTGGTATGCCTGTCGAGATTTTGAGATGCCAACCATGGGGCCACGCATACAGGTGACTCGAGCTAGGGCCAAATTTTTACAGGTGGTACCACAAGTATGGGATCCAGCTCGACAGGTTAGAGATCCAGGCACCATCGCTGATTACATGGCTTGGTATGCTAATGTTTTACCACGGTGCTTGACTATCCTAGATGAGGCCTGGGTAGCAGGTACTCAACCACCGCGAGAGCTTCGTCATGGTAGTGATGAGAGGGAGGATGCAATAGCCCATGACCTAGCTGATCCATTTGATGGGCTACCACATGATGAGCAGGGTGCAACACAGGTATAGGGACAGAGGCCACAAGGACCAGTACAGGCACCTACACAGTTTCCCCAGTTTAGATTATGAGAGCAGGAACAATCCTCCAGACCAGCACATGGACAGGCCCCTGTGATGCAACTAGTGGTATAGATAGCCACCTTACAGCAGCAGCTGCAGCAAGCCTTAGCAGAGAGAGACCAGGCCACAACAAAGAGACTTTAGCAGTGACAATAGAGCGGGATCACGCTCAGGCTTAGGTTGGTGAGGGAGATGATAGTGCTATTCAATTTCAGTAAATACAACAGATGCAGCAAAAATGGCTCAATTGATGAGCCTATATCAGTAGTCACAGGCCCAACTACAGCCTATGACACTGGAGAGAGACATGTTGAGATCAGAGTGAGTAGTGGGTCAGGCCGAGCTTTCTCAAGTATTAGTAGAGATAGCGTCCTTCTGAAACACATATGGCAGAGTAGTGACAACCCAGACTCATAGAGATCTAGCTACAGTAGAGGGCAGAGCATCCTACTATAGATCATTATATTTTGAGGTAGTTCTAGCTGAGCGGCGGGCACCTTCCTATAGCCAGTAGTCAAGTAGAGGGACCAGGTCAGAGAGGCCTCAGGCCTCAGTGGAGCAGCCATTTGGATAGTCAGTGAGACCGAGTGATGCTCATGCTATGCCTCCACCACAAGACATACCAGCCACCTCATCTGAGGGCTTAAGTCATCCTTGATGATTGTATTTGATACATGTGCCTCTTTGATGAGGGAAGTTTTGACAATGCCTTTGATGAAGGCCTTTTGATGTACTGTAGTGATGTATATCTATTTTTGATATAGATATACCACACACATGTATTATATGGACATTTTTGACATGACACATGTGTTATGAGATGGACATTATTTGCTATTTTTGATGGAGGATATAGATATATAGATGTGTTTATGATGTTATCTGATTTAATTTCACATGTATATATATCCTGATTTGTTGATGTATCACATGTGCTTTGATTTCTTAGATGATAGATTTGTAGAGTATATAAAATGTATTTTCTCATGTGATGTGCCAGAATTAGTGGACGGGATGATATGATGATATGGGTGTGGGGGGGATATATTTTGATATTTGCAATCCCTCTTGCCCCCATTTGATGATATGATATGTGATGATTAGCTTAGCATTCATGTATGATGTATACTTAGCTTTTTCTTGATATATGATGTATAGATGATGTTGGATGTGATGATATTGATGAAAATATGGTTATGTGATAACAAAATGATGCACATGCAACAAGAAAACACAATCAAATGCTAACAAAGAACATAATGAACCAATATGATAATATACCATGACTCACTAGCATGCAAAAACACACTTCAATATGCACAAGTAATAATAAATCTGATCTAATCAAGAAAAGATGCATCCTAACAAAGCATGCCTAAGCAACAAATAATACAAATGTACAAACATGAAGTAACTATACAAGCAATCAAGCAAAGCAATAAACAAGACAATGTAAGTAAAATAAACTAAATATTTTTGCCATATTTGTTTTGTGAAATAATTTTCTATTGTTTAGGGTTTTTGTGAAATAATTTTCCATTGTTTAGGGTTTTTGATATTTTTGAATGTTTTTGCATTTTTCTAACATTTTTGAATGTTTTTGTGTTTTTCTAACAATTTTCTAGAGCTATACACAGGTAACCAAGAAAGCATGGATGCCCCCAGCATTAGATGGGGAATATACAAGGGCAAATGCCACGCGCTTATAAATAGGAAGGTGAAGTTGTAGAAGTTCCCCCAGCATGAGATGGGGAATAGAAAAAGAGCATGCCTTCACCAAAAAAAATGGAGACAAAGCCGGATCAAGGCTTGAAAATATTAGGCTCACAAGGAATTTTAGAGGAAGAATCAAAACTAGCCCTAAGCTGGGTAAAGGTACCCTCCAGATGCAAGATGCTAGTGAACAACGAATCCTCCCAAGGTGCCAGAAACTGGTTTTCACCCAAGGACTTATCCAAAGTGCCACAGTTGCATGGTTTTCACTTATGGATGGCCTGTTTTATCTTTTTCTCTTTTTTGTATTTCGATTATTTTACCATGTTTTGATTTTTATTTTTTTTAAATTTTTGCGTCGTGTTTAAGCATAGAACTGCTTAAGGTGCATGGCATTCATGGGCTCATGGATCTCATCACCATTTGGGTGAGCAAGTTTATATGCTCCTTTTTCATACTTGGCCATAATAACATAATGTCCTAACTAATACAGTTTGAACTTTCCTTTCTTTTCTCGTTCTGCCCTTGTGTTGAATTGATTCTCCTTCATGACCAAATCACCAACCTCAAACTGACGAGGTATCATTCTTTTGTTGTAATTTCTGTAGACTCTGTTCTAATACACTTTGAGGTGATTAAGGGTGCAGATGCACTTCTCATCTAGGAGCTCTAAATTTTCCAGACTAGCTACTCGGTAATCTTCATCTTTATCCAGATAATCCCTAAGAGAGATTCTTAGGGAAGGAAGCTCAATTTCTAGTGGGATGATAGATTCCATTCCAAATACCAGGGAATATGATGTCGCACCTATAGGAGTGTGAATAGAGGTCCTGTAAGCCCAAAGAGTTGGGTGGATTTGCAAATGCCAATTACGACCTGTCTTACTTACCATCTTCTCTATTATTTGCACCAAAGTCTTATTAGTGGCCTCAGTATGTCCATTACCTTGGGGATAATATGGTGTAGACCATTTTAACCTGATTTGGAACTGATGATAGAGATCCTTTACCATTTTATTCTTGAATGAATTTTCATTATTAGTAACAATGGCTGTAGGAATGCCATACCAGCAAATAATATGATTCATGATGAATTTGGAAATCTGAGCTCTTGTTACATAGGTTAAAGGGACAACCTCCACCCACTTGGTAAAGTATTCAGTAGCCATAATGATGTGGATGTGTCCATCAGATGAAGTAGGGGTAAGCTTCCATATTAAATCAAGTCCCCATTTAGAAAATGGCCATGGGGTGGTGATGGGTTGCAACGGATGTGATGGAGCATGGATGAAATTTCCGTACTTTTGGAAAAGTACACACTTTCTTACATAGTTGTAACATTCAATTTCCATGGTAGGAAAATAGTATCCTACTCTCAATAGGTTTTTGGCTAAAACCATTATGTTAGTATGTGCTCCACACAACCCTTCATTCACCTCTTTAATTGCTTTGACCGACTCTATCATATTGAGACAACAAAACAGATTCTCATTGTAGCCACGATGATAAAGCGTACCTCTTAAAAGGGTATAACGAGCTATTTAGTGAATTAGGCTTTGTTTCTTAGAATGGGAGATGTCTAGAGGGAGCGTGTTGTCTTTGAGATAGGTAAATATGGGCTCATACCATGGGGAATTGGGACTAACAACATCACAAGCCAGACAAGATTCTGGCATGTCGTACGTAGGCTAGCGTAGACTTTCCACAAAGAATGGCATGTCGTTACTTTAGGGTGGAATGCGGAGCATAGACCCCACCATTTCCATAACATCTGCAGATCTATTTTGTGCTCTTGGGATCTATTCAAATATGATGCACATAAAATACTCTTTCAGAGTTTCTACCAGCTTCTTGTAAGGTATGAGTTTCTCATACTTAACCATGTATTCATCATTAAATTTCTTGATAATTAACTGAGAATCAAACACAATCTTAACATAATGAATGTCCCATTTGATGGATAGCTTCATCCCTATGATAAGTGCCTCATACTCTGTGATATTACTCATGCAAGGAAAACCAAGATGAAAATCTTGAGGTATGGGGTCGCTAGAAGGAATAATGAGGACTACACCTGCTCTTGAACCATGAAATGTAAAATACCCATCAAAGTGTATCTACCACACAACAGATTCTTCAATGTACAGTAATGAGGCCTCTGGCAGATCCAGATTCAAAGGTTCAGTGCCTTGCAAAATTTCTTTTGCTAATTGATCAACGAGTACCTGTCCTTTAACTAACTTTTGATGCAAAAACTTGATGTCAAACTCACTTAGTAGAATGATCCAATTAGCCATTCTACCGGTGAGGGTAGGTTTAGACAGCAAGTATTTGAGCAGGTCAAATTTGGATATAATCTTGGTTTTGGTATTCAATAGATAATGGAAAATTTTTTAAAGGTAAAAAGTACAACCAAACAAGATTTTTCAATTTGGGGATAGTTGAGCTCATAAGCAATGAGAGTGAGACTGAGGTAATAGACCGTTTTTTCGTTGTGACCAAGGTCTTATTGGGTGAGTAGTACACCAATAGAAAATTGAGTAGTAGAGATATAAAGTAGGAGTGGCTCACTAGGAGTTGGAGGCACGAGGACAAGTGGATTGGCCAAGTATTTCTTAAGAAAGGTGAAGTCCTATTGTTTCTCTGGTCCCCAGATTAAGGCAACATCCTTTTTAAGCAGGTGGGTGAATGAATGACACTTATCGACAAGTTGTGAGAAGAAATGGTGAATAGCTTGTATTTTTCCTTGCAAGCTTCATAGTTGCTTAATGTCTTTAGGAGGAGGCATCTCAGTAATAACAGACACTTTAGCAGGGTGTACCTCAATTCCCCTTCTTGATACAATGAAACCCAACAATTTTCCTAATAGCATTCTAAACACACATTTCTTTAAGTTCAGCTGGACCTTGTACTCTCGTAGGTGCTCAAAGATATGCCACAAAATGGTAGGGTGATCTTCCCTTGTCTTAGATTTCCAAGGATATCATCCACATAGTCTTCCATGATATCATGGATCATATCATGAAATTTTACCGTCATTTCCCTTTGATAAGTAACTCTTGTGTTTTTAAGACCAAATGACATTACCTGATGACAGAAGGTACCCCAAGGAGTTGTAAAATCCATCTTGTGTTGATCTTCATCAGCTATCTTGATTTGATTGTAACCTAAAAAGCCATCCATAAGAGATATCATCTCATATCCTGCTGCTGAATCCACAATCATATCAATATTTGGCAGTGGAAAATCATCTGTAGGGCAAGCCTTATTTATGTCTCTAAAATCCGTGCAGATTCTAATCCCAACAAGATTTTTCTAGACAGGGACGATGTTGGATATCCATTCAGAGTAATCAATGGGCTGAATGAATCCTACTGCAAGCAATCTTTCTAGTTCCTCTTTAACCAAGAGGGCTACCCTTGGGTGCATCTTTCTAAGCTTTTGCTTAATAGGCTTAGCGTTTGCATGTACATGACCAAAGTTGGATCTAAGCCTGGCATATCCTTATAGGACCATGCGAACACATCTATAAACTCCCATAGCAGCATGGTGAATGTTTTCTATTCCTGTGCCTAGAGTGAAGCTACCAATTTGACTATTTTTGGTTCCTCTTCTATGCCAATGTTTACATCGATAGTTTCCTCTACTAGTAATTTTGAAAAGTCCTCCATACGCATATGATTGGGAGGAAGGCTGAGATCTTTGTCCAAGGATGTCTCCACAATATTTTCATCCTTGGCATGGTCACTTTTATTGTCCTTTGATTTTTTCACCTATTCGTCTGCCAGTGCCTCAAAGAAGTTTTCATTGTGCGACTTGGACTTTGATTTTTGCCGAGGCTTTGCATTGGAACTTTTTCCCTCACTTTTTCTTAAGTTTTGCTAACCATGAAGCTCAGCTTCCTCTCCAAATTAGGCACATGTATCTAAGTCAATATAGAATCCCTTTTTGTGGTATCCAATGGGAATTGTATCCCGAATGCCCATGAACTCTATAATAGCCTCATCATTCTCAAATAGATCTAGTGACATATGACATTGTTGGTCCCATTCAACAAGGGAAGGGTAAATGAGGTCAATCATAGGTTCCGTAGGGGTTATGGTTAGGATAGCAGTATTCATGAATAGGTTCGTGGAGGCAAGATCCTCATATTGGCTATAATGGGAATTTGTATCACTATCTAGATAGTCAGAGCTATCCTCCCATTAAGAGTAGGTAACATATTGATCATTAGGATGTGCCCCATAAGGGTGAATTCTAATGTCGTATCTTTCTATTTTAAAATGTGGGAGAGGCACTGGATCTTGCTGTCCTTGCTCGTTCCTTCCACATCCTAGGCCCTTATAGCCCATGGAGTACATCATTCTACTAGATTTCTCGTATTTAGGGGTTTAATAGCAGGTTAGCAGAGTATCCTTTGGGACCCAAGTCATAGGTGGATCCAACAGTTTTTCTTCATCTAGCAAGCCTCTAGGTAAAAATGACCCAATAGTTTTCTCATTTCTAGGTCGTCTGAAATGATGGTTGGGTCGACCTCTAGTCTTAAGTGAAAATGAGAGGTCTGAAACCAGGAGGGCTTGTTGCACATTATATTCTCTACAACCATATTATAGAACCTTTATCTCCCATAAATCAAAAGGAGAAGTTGATGTAGAGGCACCATGGGTGCAAGAACTGAGAGAATCCGAATCTACCCAGGACTCCATGGCCTCTTATTGGAGATGAACAACTATATCGGTGGAGGGACACATATAGCTACCCGTACGTATAAAAATATTGAGAGCTCTGTAGTGAGAGAAGGGATTTGAATCTCCTTGTATTGTGATAGTGTGTCTCTTGTGATTCAATTTAATGTATTGATGGAATGTTAATGGCATGGCCTGCATGGCATGAATCCACGATCGACCTAGAAGCATGTTATACGGAAGTTATAAGTCTAGGACATGAAACTTTATGTGATGAAAAGTGGGACCAACTTCCATGGGCAATGTGATTGTGCCCCCTAACTCCCATTCTACATTGCCATAAGCAGTTATAGTAATGATGTTTGACTTGAGGTTTGCTTTAGTATGTCCTAACTGATTAACCAACTTTAATGTGCATATATTCAACCCTGATCCGTTGTCCATAAGCACCCATTTGATCTTCTTACGGGTAACGAATACCTCAATATACAAAGGGAGATTATGCATTGGATTTTCAGTAGGGATTTCCCTATGATTGAAGGCAATGTGTTTAGTTGGTACAATGTTTTTTACTGTGGCCTGAAGATGTGTAGGATCTACCTCTAGTGGCACTCCTAAACCCTGAAGAGTTTGGTGCAAAATGTCTTTATGTACATTTGATATCTTAAGAAGATCCAAGATCGAGATCTTGGCAGACTTTTTCTCAAGTTTTTCTAATAGGTTGTACCTACCATTTTGTGGGGTTGATGTAGAGGGTTCAGGAATCATGAGGTGGGCACACCTTGCTACCATGACACAATCCTTTCCCTTGATTTGAATGGTGTTCACATGGTCACTAGGAGAGCGAATACATCTAATAAGTGAATCATAATGATTGTTGTCTTTCTTGGTATATAATTAATTCACTTCTTTATAACTCTGTGATGACTCTCCTCGATTCGGCTTTGACTCTTCTGATTTACCATGCTTGGGAAATGGTTCTTTATATATTCCCATTTTTTCATTGGGCATCTGATTTTTCTTTGGGTTGTCCACCTCTATCTCCCCATTGTCGATGAGGTCTTGGATATAGTGAAGAAGTTGTAAACATTTGTTTGTTTTATGTCCCTTGACATGATGTAATTCCCAATAGTCATGCTCCTTGTACCATGATGGTTTTTGAGCACTGTCATCAAAGGGTTGTGTCGTGGGATAAGTCACCGTGTGATCTGCATCCAATTGTTTTAATATAACCAAAAAAGGCTCATTTAGAGGAGTGAACATTCTTCTCTTAGGTGGTGGTTGAATAGGTCCTTTGGTCAGTTTAAAAGGTTGACCAGTTTGAACCGTTTGTACACGTTTGGAATCTGTGATCCCATCTCCCACCACATTTTTGTTTTTGTTAAATATTTTCGGCTTCTCCGTAGGTTTAACACTTTGATTATCCTTAGATTATGACTTAATATTTCCTTTAGGCTCACAACATCAACACCATTTCGAACTGGTCAAAGTGGGCTCCTTGCCAAAGTATATTTTTCACGGTGGTTCTCTCATCCTAGGTGTTACAAAACCTTCTAAGAGCAGGCACGATTTACCCAAAAAGTCACAATGAATAATTTGGAAGTGTCTCGGCTTTTCCCCCTTCAATTACAGTGGGCACTAATTGCATCCATTGTGTACTCTTGCCAGGGTTGCGATACAAACAACTTTATAACGCTAACTCACAAGGAATGACTAGTCAAGTAGGTCATGCGGAGCACTTCCCGTTTCATCCACAAGGTTCCCTCTTGCGTGGACTACTTTGGGGTTCCTGGTACCACCCCCATTGTTATATCTTAAGGTGTTATGCCAAAGGGGTTATGTTCTAGTTGAGCGGAGAGGGACATACCCTTTTTCGAAACCTACAATACAATGTTTTGAATATGGTGTGTTTTTTATCTTTTTAACTTAAATGTGGTTTTAAGTAGCACACCATTTGGAAATCTGCATGAAAACATGTGTATTAGAGGGTTTGTATTCTTTGGTTTTGATGTATTTCTTTGACAAGTGATTTTGGTCCTACATACCAAGGTTAGTAATTTTCCAAAATGCTATGTAAAGGAAATAAGATGTTGTTTTTGATTTCCCATATTGTCCTAAGACGCAAGGAAAGATCATACGCAACAAGGTATCTCACTCAAATTTTTAATAAATGGAAAATTCCTAAGTACATTGTGAAAATAAGTTCCTTTTAATCAACTTTTAAATCTAATTAAACCATTTTGCAAGTATGAAGAAAGTAGTGAAACGTTTTTTATTCTCAAGATCACCTAGAAAGACATGAGAGAAGAGCATACGCGGTTCAAAACTTTCACAAATGAAGATACAAATTTTTTTAAACAAGTTATTAAAAAATAAATTAATGAAGAGGAAACCTGTAAACCACTATTAGAACCTTGCAAAAGTTAGAAAACCAAGAAAATCAGAAAATTCTAGAAATCTATTTTTAGCAGTTTTTGACAGTTTTAGTATTTTGCATTTTTGGAGGTCTCTGGGGAACTTTTGGGAGTTTTGTTATAGAATTAACTATACTAAAGGTATATTATTTTTGGAAGTTCTCTTTCTAATTACACTTAGTTCTCTTTCCGACGCCTATTCAAACTCTAAAAATGGGTTAATGAGTAAAAAGATATTATCAAAATAAGGAGCACTAAAAAGTTGTAACCAAAACCAGATCAAACAAAAATGCCTACGCCCCCTTTTATGCATGTGCACCCCCCCTATAGAGACACATGCACCTAGGTTAGTGTATGTACACCATGGTTAGGGCGGGTACACCCCTCTGCATTTTTCAAACTCACATTGCACCTGCTCCATCTAAGAGGTACCTACGCCAAGGTTAGGGCATGTGCGTGCAGGTTATGGTGGATGCGTGCCTCTGTGTTTTTCAGACTTATAGTTCACTTGTGCAACCTGAAAGGCATGTGCACCAGGGTAGGTAAAAAATATTATTCAAGATCTGATAGAATGCCTACACCACCAGAGAGATGTCTACGCCAAGGTTAGGGTGTGTCTATCACAACCGATAAAAAAATAGTAACAAATTTTGACAGAATGCTCAAGCCACCAGAAAAGTGCCTGCACCACCAGAGAGACGCTTGCACCTGGGTTAGTGTGTATATACCAGTTTGACAAGTTTTCCCGTTGCACTGAAGGTATAGTATGAAAGAGCGTCTACACTCGGGTTAGTGCGCCTGCACCCTAGTTATGGTATGTGCACAGGGGTTAGTGCATGTGTGCCAGGGTTGGAAAACATAGATTCAAGCTTTGACAGTGTGCCTCCACCACTCGAGAGGTGACTACGCCAAGATAGGTGTGCCTGCACCCTAGTTAGTGCGCCTACGCAACTCCTGTAACCAAAGTATGACAAAAAACACAACAAAGCTCACAATACTTCAAATTTTAATAAGTTAGCTTGAAATTGGAAACAACCCATTAAAATGATAGCTATAAATGAGAACCTACACATATAATACTAGAAAAAAAACCCAAGAAATTGAACATTATTTACTATATGTGCATATCAAAGGTTAGCCAAAAATAATAGAATTCAAGCTAAAAAATGCTAAGGGACTAAGGATCCATCCCACTAGGCGTGCCAAATGTGTGCGTATATTTTTGCTCAAGCTAAGTTAGATGGATGAGAACTACCACCTAAATAGTTCTATAACAAAGCTAAGTCAAAATCTAGGCACCATCAAGATGAGAGCTAAACAAGATCAACACTAAGCATAATGCATTAACTTTGAACTAAGATCAAATTAACATGCTAAAGTATTCAAAACCTCTACTTCTCTAGATTACCAAGAAAAGCAAATGGACCTATGTAGACTCCATGGAAATAAAATTGATTGTTTTGATCTTCAAGAACCTAGGAATGGGAGCTCATCAAAGCTTGGCTACAAGACCCCTTTGACTATTCCCATATGACCCAAGCACTTGGCTAGAAAATGCAAGAAAGGAGGCTTAGCTCTTCAAATGGTGAATTTCTCAAGAATAATAAAAAATCTTATAGGATATTTGCTATGTTCTTTGCTTTTTTCTTTTCTTTTTTCTTTGCAAGGAATTTAGGTGTAAGTGTAAAGGTAGGAGGAGGGATCTTTATATAGCCCAATGGATAAAGGAATCACTACATCCCTTTGCATGTGGGATAATAGAGATGTTGAGTTAGTTGTGGATGAGGGGGGGTTTAGATAGGGTTGAGTTAACTTTAGGAGAGTTTAACTTGTCCTTTAGTGACTCGTGTGGATAAAGGGGGTTTATTAATTGATTAAGATGATTAATTAATAGATGTGCAAGCTTTTATAAGCTTTTTGGAGGAATATTAGCACGATTTAGACTATAGAAGGGGATTAACTCAATTAAATATTGATTTATTGGTTAAATGAAAGGGGAAGCTAATTAATTAATAATAATTAATTAGTTTGGATAGAAGGGGGGATTAATTAATGGAAGGTTGTTAATTAGGGTACTTGTTGGATAGGTGACTTAATTAATTAGCATAGTGTAATTAATTAACAACGATAGGAAGGAAGATGAGAACTTTTGATGATATGTCACCAATTTGTAGGAAAGAAGATAATTAGCGCAATTTAAGTATTTAAATTGCTTTGGTGTAATTATGGGTGTCTACAGATGGAGCTGCCAAGGAGTTGTCCAAAGATGGATTTGATGCCCTTGTTTTTTTGTTCCTCAGCTCGACAAATGTATGGTATGTTGACATTGCTCACTTTCTGACCTATGGAGAGTGTCCATCTCACTTGAGTTCCAAAGAGAAGATAGCCATCAAATTGTGGTCTACACAATATGTGTTATGGGAGAATGCTTTGTTCAAACGAGGCATAGATGGAAGGTTTTTGAAGTGTGTAGACAAGGAGCAACAAAATAAGTTGTTCTCTTCTTTTCATGACCAGGCTTGTGGAGGTCATTTCTCCTCTACTGTAACAGCTCATAAAATAATTCGTGTTGGTTATTATTGGCCCACTCTATTCAGAGATGCATCAAAATGGGTTGGTAAATGTGAAGCATGCCAAACATTTGTTGAAAGACCTAAGTTGGCTACTTTTCCTCTCAATCCTGTAGTGATTGAAGAGCCATTTAAACAATGGGGTTTATACTTCATTAGAGCACTCAATCCATCTTCCAATGCTAGGTATACCCATGTGTTGACTGCCACAGATTACTTCACCAAGTGGGTGGAATCCATCCCAATCAAGAGCACTACTTGTGAGGTAATTTGCAACTTTATTAAGGAGAACATATTGATCAGGTTTGGGATCCCAAACAAAATTGTGACTGACAATGCTTCCAAATTTTCTTCTGCTAAGATGATGGACTTCTGCTATGGGTATGGGATCTCCCTTTTTCATTCTTCATATTACTACCCCCAAGGGAATGGACAGGCATAATCAACAAATAAAAACTTGGTGAACATAGTTAGAAAGCTTGTAAATGATTCTCAGAGGAATTGGCATAAGAAGCCATATGATGCACTTTGGGATGATAGAATTACACCCAAGAGGGAAATTGGAATGTATCCTTTCCAAGTGGTGTATGGTGTGGAAGCTCAACTGCCATTCACGGTGGAATTGCCAGCCTTGCATCTGATGAAAACCATTGAAGATTCAATTTTCAATAGCTCTTTGGATAAGAGAATTTTGTACCTCTAGAAGATTGATGAGGATAGATTGCAAGTGGTTGACATGATAGTAGATTATTAGTTGAAATTGAAGGCTTTGTTTTACAAGAAAGCCAGACCTCGAGTTTTCCAAGTGGGAGACATTGTGCTGCTTTAGGACAAAAGACATGAGCCACAAGGAAGCCATGGTAAGTTTGATTCTCTTTGGCTAGGTCCTTTTGGAATCAGATATTTTGCTAGAGAGAACTCTTTTTATCTTGATTACATGGATGGTTCTCCTCTCCCACTTCCTTATAGTGGGAAATACTTAAAGTTGTTTAAATCCTAGGTGGCTAGGAAGTCATTTTATACATTGTGTACAATGTTTTGGTTTTATTCATTCTTTTGTGTTTTGGTTTGTTTTATTTCTTTTCATGTTCCTTGTTGTGTGTTTACTTATATTGGTTTTTGATTTTTACTCTATGTCCTAATGGATAAGGAAATGGTCTGCTTTCCCTGAGTTTTTCTATGGTTCTTGATCTTCCCTCATTCCTCTGTCAAGTCGTCCCCAAAAAGAGCCAATTGTTGTTGCCCTCAAAATTCCCCTCTGTTAAAGTCAAGTTTCAAAAATTTTGAGGTGGTACCTTGGAGTATTGGACCATGTCAAGCCTGATATTGTTTGTAATTTTCCATTCCATGGAGAACAGTTTGAAAATTAGGCGTAACAGTGGACTCTTTCACCTTATTTTTTATTTTCTTCTCATAGTCAGGAGTGACAAGTGTATCTCCCCTATCAATTTTTTCCCCAGCATCCATGGGTAGCACGTGGACATCTCTGATTGGATGCAGTATGGCCATATTTCAAGTAAAGGGTGGAAGCCTCCACATGTCCAAACATCGCAGCTCCAAGGGTAGGGCCTTGGGACAGTCTTCAAATAAGTGCAAGCCCTCCATGTGTCCCACATCCAAAATGAAGACAAAACTAGCCTAAATCGGCTAAGCATGGAAGTTTAAGTAGATGGCACCACATGGCTCATCGATGCAACTTCGAGAGTCGAAGCTAGGGGAAGTTCCCAAACTTGCGCTAGCCCACTATGTGTCCTAGGTCTAAAATGGGACAAATTCGGTTATTTAAATTGACTAAGTATGAGTGGGTCGGCAGAGACCTCCACGTGCCTCAATGACGCATTTTCAAAAGTAAACCAAAAGGTCAATTTCCAAATGAGTGCCAACTCACCACATGGTCAGAGTCAATGGAGAGACAGAGTTGGCCGTTGAAAAGTCCAGGACTAGCAGAAGAGGCCATGCATCTGCTCGACACAATTTCAAAAGGTGTTTCCAAAATGGAAACTCAAATGAGTGCCAGCTCTCCACGTGTCTAGGGTAAACATAAGTCAAGCAAAGAACAAGCCCGAACATGTTAAGTATAAAGGAACCGGCAAAGCTCTCCACGTGTCAGCCTGACGCAGCTTCAAAGACAAAAAATCCAAAAGGTGTCTGCAAGCCCGCTCCAATTAACTTCTTCCACATGGATGACCCTAATCTAAATTTATAAAATCTGATCGAATGGCCCACATTTAGCTGGTGAAATAATGTAAAAACCATATATTTAAAAACTTGATTCTTCTGCCATTAACATTTCTTTACGAATCAAGAATTTGAAAGGGCATGAATGGTTGGAATGAGTTGTAAGTGTTTCTTGCTTTCTCGAGGAAGTGGTAATTGTTTCTTTCCTAATCGAGGAGGTTGTAACCGTCTCTTGTGAGCTATTTCAGAGGCTTTCTAAGCTATTGTAGGAGTTGGAATTCTAATATCCCGGGACTATAATTTCAAGTTTGAAGAAATCCATACAAAGGTTTTCCCCCTTTTCCATTTTCTTTCTCTTTCCTTCTTGTTGTGATCTATGAATCATTTAATCCTTTCATGCTTAGAAACTTTGTGTTCTAGTTTATACAATCTCAAGAACTTTGAGTCTATGGATTGTGCCCGTTATAAACATTAATGGTTCTACTATATATTTAATTTTCTCAATACATATAAGGGTTTTCTATGCCATCTCTTTTCCCTAAAATTATTGTCTTATTATACCTCCCTCCTCTCTTCAAGTATTTTGTACTCATGCATTGATAACTTTTCAGGCATTAAAAAACATTTCAAGATATTGGGAAACCACCATTGAATGAAAGACTGTGTTTTTGTACATAGGTTTTTCCCCTGCTTTCAATAAGGGAACATCTCCCATTAAAGAGGAGGGACTTGCTTGTCCCCTTACTGTGGTTTCATTCTAAGTGCAAATATGAAACTCAACACATTACAAGTAGTGTGTCACAAAGTTAATCACGTCCTTTTTCATCCTTTTTTAGAAATATTGTTGTTTTATATCAGCAAACATCTTCGTAATGATGGGATGCCCAAAAAAAGGTGAATTATGAAATTCAGTTACCAACTTTTTCCTCAATTCATTATCCAAAGATATATATACTCAATTTTTAAATCTCAAAATTCCTTCATTATCGAAGTGAAATCCTTTATATCTCATATCATTTGGATCCGCAGCAACTGTTGTTTTTACTTGCTGAAAATAAGAATCACATTCTAAGATGCTTTTTACTTCATCTTTAAACTGATTTCTCAACATTACAAGAGTAGAAATATGCTTCCTACAACTTAGTGCATCTTCCATTATATTTTCCTTGCCTTTAATATAAATTATTTTAAAATCATATTGTAAAATAAATTCTAACCATCTTCATTGTCTTGCATTTAGATTTGGTTGAGTGAAAATATACTTCATCCCTAGATGATTAGTTTTTAGTTAAAAAGGTCTACCAAGAAGATAATGCCTCCATACCTGAAGTGCATGAACAATGGAAGCAAGCTCTAGGTCATGTGGAGTGTAGTTCAGTTCATGTAACTTGAATTTTCTACTCTCATAGGCTATAACATGATCAGTTTGTAATAAAATGCCTCCAAGACCCTCACCAGAAGCATTTGTCACTACAATAAAGTCCCCATTAGGATCAGGTAAATTTAAAATAGGTGCATATGTTAACTGATCCTTTAAAGTTTTAAATGCATATTCACATTTTTCATTCCACACAAATTTCTTATCTTTCTTCTACAATGAAGTTATTGGTGCATCGACCTTAGAAAAGTCTTTAACAAACTTTCTATAGTAACCAGTAAGACCCATGAAGCTTCTAACTTCATGTACATTCTTAGGTGCAAGCCACTCAGTTATTGCAATGATTTTGGATGGATCTACTGCTATTCCGTCTTTACTTATGACATTTCCCTAATAGTGCACTTCCATCTCGTAGAAAGAGAACTTAGACAACTTACCATACAACCTTCTCTTTCCTAAGATTTCCAGAACTATCTTTAAATGCTCATGATGCTCATCAATGCTCTTAGAATATATGAGAATATCATCCACGAATACAAGCAAAAATTTGTCTAAGTATTCTTGAAAACTATTATTCATTAAATTCATAACAGTTGCAGGATTATTCGTTAATCCAAATGGTAAAACTGTGAATTCATAATGTCTATACCTTTTTCTACAAGTTGTTTTATGAATATCTTCATCCTTGATTCTTAACTGATGATATCCAGATTAAAGATCTATTTTGGAGTGCAATGATGCACCACACATCTGATTGAATAGATCATCAATTCTAGGAAGTGGGTATCTATTTTTGATTGTTGCTTTATTCAACATCCTATAATTAATGCACAATCTGAGTGTTCCATCTTTCTTTTTCACAAAAATTACCAGTGCTCCCCAAGGTGAGACGCTTGGTCTTATTAAACATTTAGACAACAGTTCTTGTAACTATGCCTTAAGCTCTATCAACTCAATGGTCGTCATTGGATATGGTACCTTGGAGATAGGTTTTGTTCCTAGTTTGATCTCAATGATGAAATCAAACTCCCATTTGGGGGGAAGACCAAGTAGTTCTTCTGGAAACACATCCCTGAAATTTTGTAACAGTGGGTATCTTTCCAAGAAATCACTATCCCCTTTGGTTGTTTTAGATATTTTTACTGCATACAAAGTGTAGCCTTTGTTTTCAGCCTTCTTAAGTTGCATTGCTAATAGTTGTCTAATAAAAATATTACATTTTATTCCCTGAATGTCTAATTTTTTCTATAGATCATCCTCGAAAATAATATGTTTTTCAAAACAATCCACTTTTTCCTTATGGTTTTCTAGCCAATTAACAACTATGATTACATCATAAGATCCTAGAGGAGCAACATAAAGATCAACTTCTGTGGAAAAATTAGGCAAATCAAGAACAACTCTAAAAAGACACATACTAACTGTGTGGACAACATTATTTCCATAATGTACAGTCCATGTTCTATCCATTTTTCTATATTTTATTTTTAATTTTGAAGCTAATTTAGTAGAAATAAAGAATTCAGTAGCTCCAGTATCAAAAAGTATAGTTACAGATATTAAATAACTTACCAAGAAATTCTATGGGCTTAACTTGCTTTTCAGTTTGTTTGTCAGCTACTACAGCGTGTATCTTATGCTGTTGATTACGATCATCATTTCTTAGAGGGCACTGGTTTACATAATGATCCTTGCAATAGTTGTAGTAGCCCCCTACCAGTCACTTCTTAGGCTCAAATTTATTTCCAGCCTTAAAGTTATCATATTGACCCCCATTGGACTTCTGTCCATTATTGTTGTTTTTGACGAAGTTATTTCTAATATTGGTAGCATGTTTATTTGCTGCAATTTTCTTGTTATTATCAACAACAACAAAAATTTCACACCAAAATTTTTCCATGGTCCCTTTTTGGGTGCAAGGGTTGAAGAATAATTTAGAACTTTCTTTCTAATTTCTTCATTATGGGCAGAGATTACCTTCAACTTATGTTCCTACCTTGTGGATTTTTCTACAACCCCTTCCATAATGGTTAGGTTGTGAACATCCACTTCACCACCTATAATGGGATTTAATCCCATGATGAATTTTCCTATCCTGAACTTCTCATCAGTTTGATACTGAGACACGTACTTAAGGAGTTTAGTAAATCTCTCCTAGTACTTAGTTACAATCAACTTTCCCTAAGCTAGGTTCCGAAATTCAGTCATTTTCTTATCATAGTAAAGTTATGGCAGCCATCGTTTCCTAAAATAATTTTTAAATTGATCCCAAGTGATGTTTGTTTCATCAATGCTTAACTTAGCCTTACGGTTGTCCCACCAAGAAGACGCCTCATGGGAAAGGTGGTAAGCTGCTCGTTTTGCTTTGTTTCCTCAGAGAAGTTCATTATTGCAAAGTACTTCTCCATTTCGTTGAGCCAGTTCTCAACTTCATCACCTAGTGTAGTACCATCAAACATGGGTGGACTTATCCTTTTTATGTCATTAGTAAGCTCAATAGCCAATTTTTCCTTCTTATTCTTAGGATGACTGGGTACATTCACATTAGCATTGGCTGTGTTATTGTTATCAATGCTCAAATTTCCAATATTGGCATTGTCCACAGGAGGTGGCTGATTGATATTACCAACACCTTCTTCCTCCTCTTCATTTCCCATCACTTGTTGTTCAATTACGACTAAACGATCTCTTGTGTCCAAAAGGGCAACAAGGATCTCATCAAGTTTTTGGGTAGTAGTTGCTTCTCCACCAGGTGGTGGGTTGTTTGTAGCATTTCCTCTTATTCTAACCATTTTCTATTAACAAGAAAATTTATGTTTTATCATATTACAGAAACAATAGGTCCAAGAGCTGTAACCTTCAACTCTGATACCAAGATGTAACATTCCCATTTTAAGACTTTAGAAACAAGGGAATTTTTTTAATAATGTTCTCTATTCTAAATAATCATAATTTAGAACACACATTCCATGCCAATCAATCTCATAACAGATAACCATATGCAACTGTAATGACTCAGTGAAACACCAATCTCTCATTTCATGACTCAGTATCATAACAACCTCTGATGTTAACTCAATGAATTGTATACTAGGTATACTTGGTTATCATACCCTTTTCAAGGTATTAAGTGTTCTATTTAAGAGGCCTATCTGAATATATGTTACCAATATTCATCTGAAATATCACTTCTTAAAACTAGGTGACATAGGACAACACAAATAGTAGCGTGCGATACTTGGGCCAAATATTTTCAACATACTATTCATGTTAATATTCCTAGACGACATACTCATTAAACGGAATACATCATTTACCCTACTTCATTTGTTATCTAAAATGGTCTTCATTGACTCCTGTAAGTCCACTTGTTCAAGGTTTAACCCTAACCAAGGTTAGCAACATAGTTTAGTGTAGAACACTACTTGTGGTGACTAAGGGTACATAGACATAATCAATCAAGACTACTTGCGGTGACTAAGGGTACATAAACATAATCAATCAATCTAAGTCGATTGCGTGTGTCTAGTTATCCTAAGTTTTTGTGAGTTTCCCCTGACACTAGATCATGATTCTAACCTAACCTAGGGTATAACTAAGATAAAGTCTGAGTTTATGTAGATATATATGATTCAACTCTAAAGGGTGTTGCAACATGTCAACTATAACAAAATATCCTCATGAAGACCCAAGTCTTCACAGAGGTTTTGTGCTGCAGTTGGTGTGTGCCAACATCCGACTGAGTCATCCCATTTGGATGTACATACCCAAGAAATAAGTTAATTACTTAATTATTTTCCTTAATTAAAGTTTAATTATAGCAGCCATGTTGAATCCCTAGTTTCATTAACCATTAGGGTTGCAAGAAATAAAACAATTATAATTGTCTATGTAGATACATTGAAGATTTGTTTTTCATTCATTAACTTCCTAATTTAAGATTCATTTTTACAAACAGAATAAACATACTAACAGAGAGGTTAACTTATTTAACTTATCCATAACTTAGCTTGTTTATGTTCTAAATCAGATTCTTCTATAATAGACTTCATTGAGATGAAGTCTACTTATTATATATATTCTTTTCATTTGATTTACTCAGAGTGAGGAATTAATAATGAGGAAGCACATCTTCCTCTATCCAAAATAACATTAGGATTTAATTCCAAATGGTCTTAAATAGACTGATTATCATTGGAGAATATTTTCCTTTCCTTTTATTTAATAAGAGTTAGGGTTCATTTGGAACCTTGTAACATTTTACAAGTTTTCAGCAAGATTCCATTTACCCATTAACATCATTTAGAAAAACCAAAGTGATTTAATTGAATGACCAATCATGTATGCCAACTTAATAGGTTGCATTAATAAGAGGATAGTACATCTAGTACCTTTATCCTATAGTTCATTTTAATTCAACCCGAACGGGTTCATTTCAAATATATATAAAAGAATAGAGATAAGATTATCATTATTATTCACAGAATATACAAAAAAATCACACATCAAGTACAGATAAACCCACAATATTTTCCATTTATCAAGGTGGAATTCATACATTGCAAGTTCAAACACTTCAGACATCTTTAGTGTCAAACAACAACAATAAGCTCTATTAAAAATACAACTTTCCTTTCCAACAATACATTTCAATAATGAATCATATTTCCTCATAAAAGATCCAGTCTTTTGGTAAACAAAAGTATCATCATAAAATATCTTGTCTCCTTTTACCACTTACGAAGTCCATCTGCAAAAATTGCTAGCACGGGTCAGTTCATTGAACTGAGCATGATAAGCACTAAGCATTAAAACAATGTGCTTTTAGCTAATTGTTTCATAAAGAGAACTCTGCTTTTATGAAATAGTTAAAGCATTACAGAAAGACATATCAAAAGAAATATCTTCACAAAAAAGTGAGAGAGATAAGGTGATAAATCATATCATCATTGAGAACAAGCCAGGATAATATCATATTCAAATTTCAACTATTAATTTCATAAAAATTACAGCATTAATCCAGATAGTTTCTATTACATCAAAATCATAATTGTTTTTCATGTTTTTGGTTTACATGATTGACTTCCTATTAATTCAGACTAACTTGATAAGATACTAACACTTCTATCATTTAAGAATGGATCAACATTTAAAGGAACAAAAATACATTCATCTCAGCATTACCTTGATTAAATTCATCCTAAAATATAAGATGTCAAGCTCATTCAAACATTAGGATAATTTCAGGATGAATCTATCAACATATTAAAGAGTTTCATATTTAAGAATTCTTAAACCTAAAACAGAGTCAAAAACCAATCAAAGTTTAGGATCAGTTTTAAACAGATTTTGACTAAGGATGAAATTAATTTGTCATGCAATGGTTCTAATCACTCAATCCCACAAAGATACCTTCATTTTTATGCTAAGGTATAAATAGAAGATTGGGTGGATCTAATGTTCAACTTCAGCTCCTTAACCCATGCAGATGTATTTCATTATATAAAAGAAACATTCAAAATATTTTCAGTCAACAATATCTTTCTCCTAAGTAATATTTGCTTCATCTAACTACTTAATCTCATTCGTACATACTTATACCAGCTAGTCCCAGTGCAGGTTTGATGAAACAGAGCATCAAGCAGCTCTCTTAATGAGAGTGAAACAAAAGGAGAATTGAAATATATATATTGAAAATTCATCATTCAAGCAAGACTAGAAAGGATCACTTAATAAACAAGGATACAAACATTAGAGCATATTCCCCACTGTCCTCTAACATATTCTTCAACAATAAATAATCAAATATCAAATGAAAGATTACAGTCCCAAAAAAGGGAATATACTATGAACCACAAAGAATGTCCATTTACTTTTTATTGTTTAAAATGGCAGTAATAATAACATCAGATCCAAAAGACAACAAGTAAACAACTCCTACTCACAATCGATAACAACAACAGAAACTCAATGAACTCAAATCAAAGATAACTTCTACTTCTTCATATTAGTTACATCAAGTGCAAGAGATACCCAAGTTTCCAAAAGAATAAACAAAGAGAAAAAACTTCTTTGATTACCCTTTTCGTTCCACCATTCATTTTCAAGAAGATAACAAGGTAACTTACCCATCCTCTGTTAATGAATGAAGAAGCTATAACTTGTCTTACAAACTAAAGCTTCCTTACAAATTCAAATTTTGAACATGGTAGCATTCATGATAACCCATGAAACAAACAACTAAAACAAGAGGAATAAAAAAAACTCCAAATTCATAGCCACATAGAGAAATAAGGAAAATGTTTGTATGATATTAAGATTTTGTATACCAACTCTATCTTAAAGATATGCCAAAATCATAAGAACAAAAGTACATTTTCCCTCATGAGTTCATTCAATCTGAGACAAAATTTAAATTTCTTTATAGTTCATACACCAAAGTATTCAGACAGTAGTGCTACAAAATTTCATTAAGCCAATTCCACATTTAAAGAAACCAATTTACTCACGAGTATCACATAGCTCAACAAAGGTACATCCAGTTACAACTTCTTCTCAACACAGCAGAATTTAAACATGACTTTGAAACTTCCAAATAAGGAATTTAAAACCCAAAATGGATCTTCCATTATTATAGTGGATTCAAACAGAAAAACATAGAGAATGATACTAGCATCGAAAGCAAGTTTGAAACATTTAACTACAACCCATCTAATGCCCAAGAGAATAGTTATTTTAATGAAACATTTAAGTAAAAGAAAAACAACTTAATGGGTAAACCCTATCATGCCTGATAGCGTGTCTCCTTAATTTATAGAAGGTTTCCAAGCAGGGCTCAACAGTTTCTTCTTCACCATTCTGGAGAAGATCTCTGAGAAATTTTCAATACCTTCCTCTTTGCTAAGAATTTCAACATAACCCTCAATACTTTCCTTTACCTTCTTTTTATTTCTATACAGAGTTCAAAAATAACTCCAAGGATGCAAAAATAACAGCATTACGAAAATAGAACTACTGGTTCGAAGGACCGAAAGATACCATGCAGAGCTAAAGCTCGAAATGAACTAAAGGACCAAAAAAACAATGCAAAAACCCACCATGCATTTTCCTAGGTGGTTTCCTCACTAAACAATAAGTCATTAAATGTGAAGGAAAACCAAATCCATCCTTTTTCTCCACGCCACTGCCACCCTAATTTGGCGATGCTTAAAATTTTGAATATTGCATGCAACTACAATTTGGTGGTGATGTCAACTAGGAATCCCCTAAACATCTAGTGCCTCTGGAAAAATTGGCAGTCTGTATAATAAAACCAAAAATCAATTATATTTAATGCCTTGAAAATTGATGCCACCAACTATGTAAATTGCCATGTAGTCCGTAGGTACCCCTTAGGTTAGCAATAGCTTAGGTTAAATTATTATTAGGTTAGAAAACCAACCCAATTTCTTAGGTAAGTATTTAGTTACCTTGGGTTGTATTTCAATTAAATAAACATAGCACACCCCATCTTACGTTAGGTATACCCTTAGGCTAAGGTTCCAATCCTTAGTGTTTTGTTATTAGGTTCAAGGTCATTTGTTTCACCGTTGAGCGCCTTAGCAATGACAAGAAGAACCAGGTCAAATTTAAAGGCCCAATTCCAAGTAAGGATCCCAGAAGAAGGGTCCTTCACAACTATAACCCAATCAATTCTCAGTCTAACATCATCTTTCCTTTCAGAATGCCAAGATAGTAAGATAAAAATAAAATAAGAAGAACTGAAGCATACCTTGGATCAACGGAATTGATCCAAGGTGTTGCTCTTTACACAAAATAAGTTATGACACCAACATTACAAGTTCATCGTTTTAAGAAAAGATGAATTTAAGTTGAACAAAGAGATGAATGGTGTCATTATCACACAGGAAAAAATCACAATAGAGTGAGCCTATTTATTAAATGATTCATTATCCAATGCAAACATAATTTCCAAAAGTCATAAGAATACACCTTCTTAAGACAATTCACCCATCAACATTTACACAGTCCAGAGTGGAAGTCTTCACAGTAACAATCATGCAAGAGATGTTACAGAAATGATAACAAAAATTGATAAATGATCAACAAATTTCTCAAAAAACAAAAGGAGAGATAAAATTAGTTGTTCAAGATGATACTCCAATAATCTGGGTGTGTAGGGTAGTGGAATAGGAAGATACAGAGCTATGGATTCTACACTAAAGATTCTAGAACTGGAAATTGAGTAGGTGTAGGACCATATGTATTTTTTACATTCCAGGTAGATGTATATTCTAAGACAAAAATGTATGGTTTTAGACCTCAAGACATTGGGCATATCAAAATTCTTGCGTGCTTCATTTTCATGGAAACAATGCTTGTTACATGTTTATTTTTCTCACAAAATCTTGGTATGAATTTTGATGACGTGCAACAAAGTCTATACCCTAGAAACCTACAAACCCATTCATATGAGCTTTAAAAAACAAAATGAAAAAATAATGTATGCATGTTTGAGACTAGACCACCCTCGGTGGTTAGAATCCCAACTAATGAGCTAATCCAAGTGCTACACTACATCCTCATTGAAAAATTGAATCCTCGAGTAGTTCTCCTAAATTCTTATACAAGTGTTTATAGCTAGCTAACCCCTATGGGTGCCCTCCTGTCTCTTGAAACCAAGATAGTGAGCTAACTATATAGTATAAAATGTACCCAACATGGTAATATTGTGTTGTGGTGTGCAATAACTACTCGAACTAATTTTTTATTGATTAAAACCCTTGTGTAATTCTTAGAATGACTTTTTTCTTGTTAATATTAAAATATACAATCTTTAAATGCTTTTAGATGGATGAATCTAGACTCTTTGACCTATTTTATTGTTTTAAACTTGTAGTAGGGACTTCTATAGATGATGTACAGTTGATTTGAGAATATTTATGAGCCATTTAAATGATTTTGGAATGATATTTGTAATAGGATATTGTAATTATTTCATGTGAGTTGTAAAGTGATAATGACCTGTTTATATAGTCTTCCATAAGAGAGATACTCCAATAAGGCTGGCCTCAAGAAGATATAATGACATAAAGAATGATTTGGAATCGAAACAAAATTATATGATTGTGATGGGACATGACTATATAGGTCAACTAAAAATGGACCCTACATCCTTACCCTTATGTATGATTTTGTATAGTAGAGATAAATTATAAAAAAATTGAAATTTGTGTCATGAATATAAGATGTTTTATGTTTCTTTGAGTAAATAATATATCCAGAGTTGACGACAAAGTATAGTGTAAAGATACAAAAATTGTAGAATGAATAGAGTGTTGATGAGATTAGATTCCAAATGTGAACATTTTTCTTAGTAGGGATACAAGGTCAAACTTGGCATTGCATGAGGAAAATTCATGATGTGTAGTTAAAAAATTACATGCTTAAAGGAATAACATACCTGAGTGTCCACACATATGTTTTTTTTTTCACTTAAAGGAAATTCATGATGTGTTAGTGTTTTCATACTCCATGATGAAACCTTTAACACAAAGTGTAGTAAAATGTATTTGATAGAAATTAAACTACAACTCATAATATATATAATTCTTATAACTTAGAACATTGAAAAAACAATGCAAAGGAGATGAAAAACATTGAAATAATATACTTTTTTTTACGTATGGAGGATCTCTTGTATATTTTGTTCCTTTGGTGGGTTGTAATTTTATTTAGACATTTTAGAAAACTGGGGGTGATAATTCCCCAATGTTGTGTCATAGGAGATAATATAGAGAAGGAATTATTAGACCATCAAGAACCCATGTGATTTGATTCCTTCCACACTTTCAAAATTTGATGAGAGAGAAGGAAAGATCAATCTATGAACCTCACAATTTTTCTTATATTATTTACTTATTTGGGAATCTAGTAAAAGAAGGGGGGAGATCAGTATACAAATCTCCTAATATTGCTTTGATGCTTCCCACTAAACTTATAGACCACACTACTACAGATGTATCAAGGCCAAATTTTCTCCAACTTGAAAAATTGGATGTTGTGGGGAACGGAAATTTCCGTGACCTCATGAGATGCTACTGTGTCTTAATTAATTGTGTGGAATTTTGAAAATTTGGAGGGAGAAGGAGGCCAATGCCCCCAAACCCATATTGTAACTCTATCTAGAATAAAATTATGAAGAGGAAATAAAGTACTCATGCCCCTTGTAACCTACTATAAACCATGTCATCTGCATTTGTAACTATGTAAAAGTCTTGTAAAAAACTGATAGAATTTATAGAAACTTGAAATTTGAGCTAAACTTCCTTGTTTTCAGGAATGTATGGAAAGGCCAAGACCATACTATGGTCCTAAATGTACTTTATCATTTCGAAATTGTTTAAATTTTACCACATTTCAACATTTGTGACATTTTTTTAGGATCTGATTGATGTTGAAACATCATTGTAGATAGTCAATTTTGGTCTGTATTAGCTTCTAGGTGTATTAAGAGTTCATTTGGAGGTTTTTGTATTGTACTTAGTCATCTAGACTCATCTTGTGTGTAATAAGAGGTTTCCCTCTAAAACCTCGTATTTAAATTTTAAAGTTCCTTATTAGTAGTTATTATTCCTAGAGGTTGGAAAAGTGTGTTATATAATGTTAGTAGGGTCTAAAGACCTATTTCCTATCCTAACATGACTTAATCAACCTATCTAAGTCATAAATCAACATGATTGGTCATTCCATGGGTTAATAGCTTAGTGGAAGAGTTAGAACCCTAACTAACTCATCTTATTTATGATGACAAGAGATGTATTCAAATGTTAGAGTTGGTATGAGGGATTAGGAAGTTGATAAAGGTGGAAGATGGCCTTGTAGTAGACTCGAGAAGATCCAAGAAGTTATGTAATCTTTGTATGACCAATGAAAATGGAGATCTTGTTGAGTATATCTTTGTATTTTATGTCTATGTATATTATGTTTGAACATGATTTATAATTTAAATTGGAGTGATGCTTCATTAATGAATGTTTGTGCATGTGGATGGGATTATGAGATATTTTATAATAAGGAATAAGAGGCATTGAATAGTTTTGTGAATTGAAGAAGTATGATAGTGTGCAAGAAGGTAAGTAACTCCATTTTCTCAAGATAAGATTCATGGGATGGTGGTTTATATGGTTTCAAGAGATCTAAGACATTTATAAGGTATGAAAACAATGGGACTACATTCCAAAAAGTATCTGAGTGGGCTTGAAGTGATGGGAGTTTGAAATTGTGAATTACCCTGTTGCATGTAAAACCGTGTTAGAGTTCAGATTGTGTATGATAGAGAATAGTTGTATGGTGGAATAGGTGACCTTAAGAGTTAATACCCCAACATGTGGGGTGGATACCATATCTTAATGATATAATGGTTAGAAGGAATAGATTAACCCGCGAAACCCACCTTAGCAAGGAAAAAATGAAATTTTGATGAAACTTAGAAAATCTCGGGTTTCTTAGGAATGTGATAAGGGAATCGAGTTAAAGAACTAGTCAAGAACCTTTGAAGGTCAAAGAAATAGTGGAGAATTATTGTGATGTGGAGCTCAATTATTTCAGTTTAGCATGCTATATCAACTTGTTGGAAAATACAGTAATTGACATCAGTTAGGAAAGTAGGAACTATCATTGGTTAGGGATAACCGACATCGGTTACCTGTACATGATTGTATTATTTAACTCACAAGAATTAGATATAATTTTAGTATTAAAGTAGATCTATTTATTGTTATTGCATGGCTAAGTGCCCTAAGTTTGTATAAGGTATTTATAAGTTATAAAGCTAGGGTTATAAGAGAGAGTTAATGATTATTGTGAAAATAATAGTGAGAATAGAATTCTTGGAGAAGAAGGAGAAGCTTGAGAGAAAGAAAGTACTGTACATTGTGAGAGGTGTGAAAGATTGTAAATATTTATTGTATATCTTCAAAAATATTTGGATAATAGATTGACTTGTTTCTTGTTGGATGTATCCCACACTAGGTAAACCACATTAAATCTAGTGTTGATTTATATCTCTTATTTTGTATATTTCTTCTAGTAGAATATATGATTTTATTGCATGTATGCTTAGATCTGATATATTATCTGTATAACCTATGTGCTAATCCTAACAACTAGTATCAGAGCTTTGTTTGATGGTTTTGTGTGTTGACAGATTTACTCACAGAGGGTTCTCTGATTGAGTGGGAGCTACAATAATGAAAAAAGAAAATAAATACAAGGTAGAGAAGTTTGATGACTGAAATTATCGATTATGGAATATGTAGATTGAGGATTATCTGTATCAAAGAGATTTTTACTTACCATTGGATGAAAATTCTAGACCTATAAAGATGGATGATGAAGAATGGAAGATTCTTGACATAAAGGCTTTGGGATCTATAAAATTGAGCCTAAAAACATCTTTGGCTTCTAATATTATAGAAGTGACATCTAGGATAGAGTTAATGAAATCTCTTGATAATTTATATGAAAAGCATAGTGCTTCAAATAAAGTTTATTTAATGAAGATACTATTTATTTTTAAGATGCATGAAGGTGGATCTACATCTAGTCATTTGAATGATTCCCGATATATTGTAAATCAGTTAAAACTAGTTGATATTCTATTTGATGATGAAGTGAAAGCACTCTTATTCTTATTTTCTTTTCCTAATAGTTAGGACAACTTGGTAATGGTTGTTAGTAATACAACATCTGCTAATAATATTTTGAAGTTTGATTATGTGGTTAGTATAATCTTGAATGAAGAAATTTATAGGAAAAGTACAGAGGAATCATCATCTGGGAATGCTTTGAATGTAGAAAGAAGATGCAAGAAGAAGGAGAGATGCAAGAGTAAGAATAATGGGAAATCAAAGTCAAAGAATGGTAGATCTAAATCCAGAGGTAAGGGAATTACCTGTTGGAATTATAGAAAGAAAGGACATACAAAGAAAGATTGTTGGTCAAAAGATAAAGAGAACCAACACCCAAACAAAGGTAAAGAGGAAAATATTGCAGTAGAGGTAATGCAAGATGCTCTTATTATTTCTTTGGATAATAGAATAGAATCATGGGTTTTAGATTCAAGAGCTTCTTTCCATGCAACCCCTAATAAGGGTTATTTCAGAAATTATGTCCAGGGAAATTTTGGGCATGTTTATTTGGGTGATGATGAACCTTGTAGTAAAACTGGTAAAAGGGAAGTTTATATAAAATTACAAAATTGAAATACATGGGTATTGTAATATGTGAGGCATGTACCAAGCCTCAAGAGGAATCTTATTTCTACAGAGAAACTAGGTGAAGTTGGTTACATGGTTACATTCACAGTAGAATCGTGGAAAGTCACTAAGGGTGCCTTTTTGTGGCATGAGGCAAGAAGGTAGGAATGTTATATTTATCTACCTGAGTTACTGATTCATTTTCTATATTATCTACTTCAGATTCAGATGCATGTATGTGGCATAATCGGTTGGGCCATATGAGTCAAAAAGGAATGCAAATCTTAAAGGCTAAGGGTAAGTTATCATATTTGAAATATTTATATCTTGATTTCTGTGAGCATTGTGTCTTTGGAAAGAAAAAGAAAGTGAGATTTCTAAAAGTTGGAGAAACTAAGAAGGAGCAGAAATTGGAGCTTGTACACTCAGATGTGTGGGAACCAACCTAGGTAGCTTCTCATGGAGGATCCCAATATTATGTTACTTTCATTGATGATGCTACAAAAAAAGTATGGGTTTATTGTATTAAACATAAATATGATGTTTTTTAGACTTTTAAAAGATGAAAATCCCTTGTTGAGAATGAATCAAATTCAAAGTTACATTTCCTTAGATCTAACAATGATGGTGAATATTGTAATAAGGCTTTCAATTATTATTGTTCAATGAATGAAATAAGTATAGAAATGATGGTTCTAAGAACACCACATGAGAATGGTGTTGCAGAAAGAATGAATAGGATAATCATGGAACGTGCTAGAAGTATGAGGATACATGTTGGATTGCCCTTGCAGTTTTGGACAGAAGCATTCAATATAGTGATTTATTTGATTAACATGGGCCTTCAAGTTCACTAGATGGAGGAATACCAAAGGAATCTTGGACTCGAAAAGAGGTAGATATTTCTTTTCTTATAGTTTTTGGTTCAGAAGCTTTTGTGCATATTTATAAGGAAAATAGAAAATGTTGGATAAAAAATCTAAGAGATGCACTTTCATTGGTTATGGATTTGGTGATTTTAGATTAAGTTTTTGGGATTTATAGAATTTTAAAATTATTAGGATTCGTGACATTGAATGGAATGAAAAGATAATGTATAGGGATCAAATTTTGGTACTGAAGGACAAATTAGTTGAGAAGTTTGTGAATGAAAATGAACTCTCAGATTTAAAACTCATACCTACAGGGTTACACAATAATCGATGTTGGTTGACCCCTAACCAAAATTGGTCAACTAAATCGGTATCAGTTATAGAAGAGCTAAACTGACATCGGTTAGCAAAACCAGCATCGGCTATAGGTGACCTTTGTAGATCAATATTAGATTTGGAAAAAAATGTCTAGGAGGTCCAAAATGAGCCTTTGGTACCTCAAAATCTTGTGAAAAGGTCACAAAGGATAAGTAAACATCTATAAATATTTACACCTTCTTTATCTTATTTATTATTGACTGATAATGGTGAACTAGAAATGTTTAAAGAAGCAATGCAGGATGAGACTCACGTACAGTGGGAGCATGACATGGATGAGGAGATGGACTCCTTGAAACAAAATAAGAATTGGGATTTGGTTAAGTTACCAATAGGTAAGAGGACATTACAGAAAAAATGGGTTTACAAGATCAAGGAAGAAGAGGGTGGATAGATAAGGTACAAGGAAAGACTTGTAGTAAAGGGATTTACACGGAAAGCAGGTGTTGAATTTGGTGAAATATTTTCTCTTGTTGTAAAGATGACTTCTATTCATACTTTATTTAATTTAGTTGCAATAAATGATTTATATTTAGAGAAACTAGATGTGAAGATGACTTTCCTTTATGGTGATTTGGATGAAGAGATTTATATGCAGCAGGCACTTAGGTATTAAGTCAAGGGTAAGGAAAAATTAGTGTGTAGGTTAAAAAAGAGCCTATATGGGCTCAAGCAAGCTCCAAGGTAATGGTACATGAGGTTTGATAGTTTCATGCATGAGCATGGTTACTTGATATGTGAATCATACCATTTTTTTAATTTCAAGAAGCTTGAAAATGGGAGATCTATTATTTTGTTATTGTATGTGGATAATATGCTTATTGTAGGATATAGTATACAAGACATTGATGAGCTTAAGGAAAATATAGCTCACACATTTTCTATGAAGGATTTAGGAGTTGCAAAAAGAATCCTTGGCATGTAAATCAATAAAAACAAGAAGAACAAGAAATTGTATTTTTCTCAGGAGGATTATATGTACAAGGTGTTAGAAAGGTTTAAAATGTAGAATTCAAAACCTGTAAGTACACCTATGGATGGATACTTCAAATTGTGCAAATATCAATTTCCTTCATCACATGAGGAGGTAAAATATATGACACGAGTACTATATGCTTCAACAGTTGGGAGTCTCATGTATGCTATGGTTTGTGCGAGACCATACATTACATAGGAAGTGGGTGTTGTGAGTAGATTTATGGCTAATCCAGGTAAAGAGCATTATAAAGTAGTCCAATGGATACTTAGGTATTTGAGAGGGACATCTAGCATGCAGTTATGATATGGAGGTTTGGATATTTATTTATGTGGATATGTTGATTCAGATATGGCTGGAGATATGGATGGTAGAAGGAGCACTATTGGATATATTTTCACAATAGGTGAGATGTAAGTTAGCAAGATATAGAGATTGCAGAAGGTTGTGGCTTTTTCTATTATAGAGGTAGAGTATGTTGCAATTACAGAGGCTAGCAAAGTGATGATATGGATGAGCATGTTCATGGAAGAGTTGGGAAAGGATCAAGATTATTGCAAATTTTTTAGTGACATTCATAGTGCAATTCATTTGGTAAAGAACTCGGTGTTTCATTCTAGAATGAAACATATTCGGTTGAGATATCACTTCATATGACATGTATCAGAGGATGGGAAACTGAAACTGGAGAAGATTCATATGAGTAAAAACCCTATAGATATGTTAACAAATCCATTAACAAAAGAGAAGTTGGAGCTACATTTCACTTCTGTTGGTCTTCGAGTTTGAGACTTGAAGAGGAAGAAAAAAAGATAAGGAAAGAATCCAAGGATGACGTTTTACATGTATAGTGTAGTAATTTATCTCCAAGTGGGAGATTGTTGTGATGTGGAGCTCAATTACTTCATTTTAGCATGTTATATCAACTTTCTAGAAAACACAGTAACTGAAATTGGTCACCTATGAACAACATCGATCAGGAAAGTAGGAACCATCATCGGTTAGGGATAACCAACATCATTTACCTATGCATGATTGTTTTATTTAACTCACCGGAATTAGATCTAATTTTAGTAGTAAAGTATATCTATTGATTATAATTACATAGCTAAGTGCCCTAAGTTTGTATAAGGTATTTATAAACTAGAAAGCTAGGGTTAGAAGAGAGAGAGAGAGAGTTAATTATTATTGTGAGAAGAGAATTCTTGGAGAATAAGGAGAAGCTTGAGATAAAGAAAGTATTGTACATCATGAGAGGTGTGGAAAATTGTAAATCTTCATTGTATATCTCCTAGAAGCTTTGGTTAATAGATTGGCTTGTTTCTCGGTGGATGTAGCCCACACTAAGTAAACCACGTTAAATCTGGTGTTGATTTATATATCTTATTTTGTATATTTCAATTGGTAGAATATCTGTTTTTATTGCATGTATGCTTATATCTGATATATTATCTGTAAAACCTGTGTGCTGATCGTAATAAGAAGGAAGAATTCTAGTGTATTTCTTGTGCTCATAAACTCTATAGACTCAAGATTGGGTTAAGGGTGATAAAATTCAGGAAATTTGATTGTGCACTCATAGTTTGAATGTTTGGTGACAGTCGCAAAGAGTGAAGATAAGTTAATGCATGCTCCTAGAGGTATGTGTATTCATGGAAACCTTGAGGAACATACACAAATGTTAAGAGGTCATTCAAACAAGGAATATAAGGACAAAATTCCAAACTTTGAGGTTGAATTTGAGTAATCAGTTTGGAAGATATTGAGGATGAATTTTGGTGTGAAAACCCTAACTTGATCTTTTAAATATTTTTAAAGTACTTGTTAAGTGAGATGGAAGGTAACAAGAAATCCTAGATATATTGCAAGCCTTGGTATAGTTTAGTGAAGGATGTGAGCAAGGAAAGGTGTTAGTACAGGCACCTAGGACAATACTATGACATATTAGATCAGGGGTAGATGTCTTGAGATTTTAAAGGAGAAGGAATGAATCCATTTTTAAAATAAAGTATGTAATGTGTGGAATACTTAATGTTATGAAGATGAGAAATTAAACTTCGGAGAATCATTAATAAGAAGTTAAATAGTATTGTAACGTATTGTCACTGAGAACTTGACCATTTGGTGAACTAAGTACAAGATATGCATTGAATGAGTGAAAATGAGTAATTAAAGTATTTGAATAACATTAATGAGATTGAAATGAGTAAAACAAGGAGGTGGTAGCTATGAGAACAATGAAATATAAAAAAAAATCCTTAAGCAAGCCAAGAAGCCCTAAGCTAACCAAGCTAGAAATAAAGAAGTTAAAGAGGGAAGCTGAGGAAGATAGTGAGAGGAGAGTAAGTAAAGGTTGTAGAAAGATAGAGGAGTGGAATAAATTGAATGAAGAGTGTTAGACTTTTGAGACAGTGAAAAGGAGAAAAATATTTATTTAGCCCTTGGAACCCTATGTAACCTCAAGAGCACCAAAAGTGAAAAAGTAGCAAAAAGAGAGAAAATAGTGTGTTGAAGCATTGAAAAGTTCATGGAAAAATTTAATATAGGTGAATGAATGAGTTTGAATGGATGGAATAGTGACAAAACAAGGAAACCTAGGTTTTGGTTTGAAACCCTAGGTACAAGCTTAAAGAAGCCCTAACATGAAGGAAAGTGGAGTTGGGAGAAATTGGAAAAGATTTGAATCATGGAATTTTACACAAAGCACAAATGAAATAGTAGGTATCTAGATATATTTATAATTTTTCATGAAAATGTGTGGATTATTTTGTACATGGTGATTTACCTCAAATAAGGGCTAATTGGGTATATAGACCAAAAACAGTAAAAAGTGAATAAAATACAATTAGAAAGGAATTGGTTGATGAAACTTTGTAGGACCCCTAATGGGAACAATGGGTCCTCAAAAAGATTACCAATAAGACTTGATTCAAAGAAATATGAATTTTATGCTCAAAATATAGTTTACGAGGGCTAAAAGCATGAATGATGATCTACAGGAAGTTTAAATGAAGTTGAAGTGATAGAATATTTTCAAGAATGTAAACCTTATTGATAGGTGAAATATAGCACTTTTGAAGTGTTATTGAGATTTGAAACATTGTAAATAGCTAATTTGATGAAGAAATGTCATTTTTATCTTTAGCAAAAAGTGAAAATTTTGATGAATTTTGAATGTTGATTGATCTAACTTGTTATGGTTGTTGATTATGATTGTGAATAAATCACTGATCCCTATGAAAATTATATCCTATAATCTATCTATAGTTCTAGGAATATAATGTTGAATTCCCCATCTTTTGAGGTGTGTGTGATAAAGAATTTGAGCACGTGTCTTATAAGAATATATGTGTACCCATATATTGTATGTATGATAATATATAGAATTACATTGATGGTTGTAATGGTGGCCACCATGGAGAATCTATTCCTACAAAAGGGGTTGCCTATGGTTGAAACCATGACATTAAGAAAAGGAAACATGTAACAAAAAATAGGCAATACATGTGTAAAGTAATTAGTAACATTAGAGAAGAGTACCCAATTTTTCCTTTACCACCAAGAAAACGTTAATTTGAGAGCCCAACTGAAGTTATAGGAAAAAACCATTAAGGGAATTAAAGATAATGTTGATTTCCTTATCAATAAGGGAAACAAGGATGACTTGGACTCTATAGATTACTCTAAACTTGAGGATAAAATTGACATTCTTACTAAGAAGCAGCAAACCATGGAGGAAAGAATGCACCAAATATTTAATAAGAAGATTAATCAACTGTCCATGCATAAATTGTTGCTTAGATTCATTCAGATTCAGGTGAAATAGATCTGTAACATCAACGGGATCTCTGAGGACATATGGAAGGAAGGTAAGGCCAAGAGGAAGGATTTAGCATCAAGCAGCCAAGACCTTGACCAACAAACCGCCCTCAACCTCTACATGGCCTTGGAGGATGCTCAAAAGGTTTTCAATCAATTTCTCAAATAGCAACCTTGTGCCATATGTGTTCTTTTTGCCTTGATATTGTTATTATGCAGTTATATAGATGTTGTATTGTTGTTTTTTTGGATTTTTAGGGCTTCTTGTTGGAAATATACCCTTGCCTTGATCTTCTTTTTTTATCTAGCTTTCTTTGGCTTTTTTTCTCAGGTGTGGTCACCACATATCAAAAAACCACTGCACTTTCTTTGTATATTTTGGCTTTTGAGCCCTTTTGTTCCATGGGGTATGGTCCCCTTTAAAACCATTTATCAATAATAAAAAATATTAGAGAAGAGTATAAATCATGTCCTAATCCATAGTAAAGTAAGTGTAGAATTAACATAGCAAACATGTGAAAATCCAGAGAAAAAAATATTAGCGTAACAATCAGAGTAAACTTGTAACAATAGAGTAATAGAATTAACAATGTGTAATCAAATGAGTAGTGACATGCAGAATTTTTTTTATATAAGTGTAGATATGTAAATTTCGGACACCCACGATGTTACAAGACAATCACATTAGAAGGAAAATGTGGAACAATTATAGAAGTACATACACACAACATAGGCATGAAACCAAAAATATGGGGCAACTCGTGATGTCATAAGATGAGTAAGGACCTTAGGATGTATAAATTAAATAATCATAACATCACAATCAGAGAAGATAATCAATTGAATCCATTCAGTAAGTAATCAAGGAATGAATACAAATAAATAAGTAGTGACAATAGTATAAAACTCAAGTGTTGAAATTATTAATAGGAACAAAAAGATGGAAGATAAGGTAACAATGCACAAAAAACATGTTTTAGTCCCACTAATCTAATAGATAATGATAAAAACTATGTATGTAAGAAAACATGATGAGTAAGTGGTAAAGTAACATATGAGGAAATAAAATAACATGTATAGTGAGGGGAGACAACCAAAAGAGAATAATTTAAGGAACCCATCTGACTCCCATCATCGTGTATCCATTTGTGAGTGTCTTACATCAATCTCAATATATCTCATGAGCACATGTTTATAAAGAATATAAATGTTATGTATCAAATAAATATGACATACATCATGTATAAAGTAACAAGTTAGATAGGAAAACTAGAACATGTCTTGATTTTGTCTTTTTTCTCATATTTTAATGTTTTTTTATTATGTGATTATTTGAATGTTTTTGTAGTTTTTAAACAATAAATATATAAAAGAAAAGGGATAATAGAAGATTCACTTGATAAGGGACTCATGAAGATGCATTTCATGTATGGTAAGAAGAGGGGATGCAATCCCATCAAGTGGTAGAGGAAGAACATGATGGCCATGTATAATCTGTGTAGAGTTCATAATATGTTCCCAATAAGAGTGAGGATATGAAGACATGTGAGATTTAATAAATTTAGAATATGTCCATTGATGAGTAGTAGTAATATTAGGTGATTGAGGATGATATGTATGTGTGGAGGTAAAATGGGATAAAATGTGAGATAAATTAGGTGAAGTCGTAAATGTATTAGTACTAGAAATAATGGTCATATTTTTCATCCCAATATTTGATGATGTAAGTTCCATGAATGATATTCCCCTAAATTTGACCATGTGGTTATTGTAAATGAACTTGATCCACGTTAGTGTGAGGGATATTATTTCACCTCTATTTATTGTTGTGTGAATTTCCCTCACCCATGGTGAGTCATCTCACTTAGGTGAGATCATAGGTCATTAGGGTTAGGTCTCATGTGTCATGCATGGGGGTTACTCAACACCCCTATATGTACCCTTTATTTTTGATTTATGATCATACCAAGACACTCCACTATATTTCTCTACATGAGCTTATCTTTTATTCTGTTGCATGATTTTCCATTGTTGCTCAAATCTTGCTGATTAAGTTAGATCTATCACATTACCGTTGGAGTGCAGCTTCATCATGGTAAACAATTTCCATATCGATTCTCATGAACACTCTTTCATCATTAATGGTATCAGAGCTTGAGGATTCAATAAATGTGCACTCATCATTTTTGAGTTATTGATTACTTCTGGTTTCATTTTTAATCATTCCTCATGCAAGTTTTTGTTGGTTCTATTTTGAAATCTTGCTAACGTTATTTAACAAATATTCTTTGGAGTTTTTTACATTTTGGGGTTTGTGCATGTGTGCAGGATTACATTTTTCACTGCCATATTTCACTATTTGTGGTCTCATCTCGGTGGGAAAAATATTTTTTAAGAGGTTGGTCATTCTCTGTCTTATTTTCTATTTTCCACGCCACGAAATTTTCCTTGGGTAGTGCTTAGAATATGCCCTCATTTGATAAATTTTTTTCCCAACTCATTTGAGAACATGAAAAAATCATTAAAATGGGGACTCTAAAGTCCAAGTCACATGCCCTTGTAGAAAATAAGGGCACTAAAAATGAAAAGAAGAAAGAGAAAAAGGACCAACCCATGAAGGAAACCAAGACCAACCAAGCCCAAGCTAAGCCTAACATGAACGCTTCAAATTTTGAGCCTAAAAAAAAGAAGGAAAAGTGTAAGTGTTCTTATTACAAGAATGCTATCCATGAAGAGCATCAGTGTATGTGGAAATAGATTGATCACTTAACTCATGTACTCGAGAATAATAAAATAAGTGTTCCTGAATTGTTTAAAAAAATTCTCAGAAGGGTGAGTCTTCCAAAGCAAAGGATTTTGATAAAAATAAGAAAGGAAAGGACTTTGTAGCTAGATTGGGTCCTTCATCAATGTGGATTATATATTCTGGTGCCTCGTATCACATGGCTTCTTCTGATGTTGAGTTATCCAACATCAAACCTTGTGGCATATCCCAAATCACATTACGAGATGAAACTACAGTGTCGGTTTTCGGTACTAGATTAGTAGAGATGGAGGGTGGAAATTTTAACCAAGTGTTGAGTGTTCCCAATATCTATACCAATATCCTATTGATTTACCAAATCAGTCACCTTGGTGAAGGAATGTGAGTGGAATTTGGTCCTAACTCAATGATTATTTGTGATATTAACTTTGACTGCACAGTGGATGAGGGAAAGGTGGATCACTGTTCACGGTTGTATATCTTTTCCCAATTAACTTTTGATTCAATGCCCATTTCCTTGTTCACTCATGCAGATGAGGTTGGTAAGCTATGGCATAAGCATTTCGGGTGTATAATTTTTCGTTACCTTGAATAATTGAGCCAAAGTGAAATGGTCAATGGGTTACTATTATCCAAATAACTCTTCTAGTTATCTAGACAACTTATATACATATTTTGGCTCAGAGATCTTCATTGCAAGTGGTGCACACCTCAGTTGTCTCCTTGGCACATTCACTTGGTCACTTTTTCCTTGCGCACCTTTGTGCGCTTCCCCTTCTCCCCTTTCCTTTTCCTTTTCTTCCTTGTTCCATCTTCTCCTTACGTGCACTCTTTGTGCTTCCACCTTCTCCACATTGCTTCACCTTCTACACGTGCCTTGGCCTTTTCTTCCCAAAATTGGATAAGTCCTTAGCATCCCCATACACCCTTTACTTTGCGTGCATTGCAATTGTGTGCGCCTTCCTTTCATCATCCTCCCACGCCTTTTTTTCCATGCACATACCTTTACGCCCTCCTCTTTTCCATTCCATGTCGTGTCATTCTCTAAGACTCTTGAGTGTGTCACACATAACCTATCAAAGTGTGCCAACAGGGCACCAAACCTTTGTAGTAAATCTATAAGTGAAATGTGGAAAAAAATGACAAAACATTTGCACATTTGGCCATTTTCTTGACCAATCAACATGTACCACATGTCTTGCATGTACAAACAACTTTACAATCTTCTGACAACCATATCTTTTGATATAGAGATCTGATCGGCATGTGCCCAATCTCAATCAATAGCTATTGATGTAGGCTATAGTGCTAGGTATTCATATTCAAATTCTTGGTAGATCTGGTAGGTGAGAAATGAGAAAACGTATTTTTAGGAAGTACTGAGTAAATTTGATTTCTCTCAACTACCTGATTTGATCTAATCCGCCCTCCTTCCTTCTCCAACATGCTAAAAAAACTTGGGAAAATGTATTTGATAGATTTGCAGGTATATCTGCAGGCATTAAATGCTTTTATTGGTGGTTGTATTTTAGATTCATGTTTTTCCTCCTCATATTCTTCCATGAATTCATCTATATATGTAATATTTGGGCTCATTGTTAATGTTGAACACTTTGGATCCTTATGCATTTGCTAAGGACTTCATATCTTTGTATTTTGAGTTGTAGACCTCTAGATTTGACTCATGCATGGGAATCTCAACCTTCACTCACCATTATAAAAGTATGTGCATTTTTGGAAGTAATGGAAGCATCACTTTGTGGTTATTCTCTATCCTAACATGTTTACATTCCTTATTCTTTCCTTTCTTTTACTCTTTTTTCTTGTTGTGTCATTTTACATTCCTTGCATTGCCATTTTTCTAGTTGTGTTTCATGAAAACTGATCGTGTAAATGTGGGTTGGTCTATGCTACGCATGCCTAACCTCCCTTAATGCCTTTCCCTTAATTTTTTCTCATAACAGATAATGTTCACTCCTCTTCTTCTATTGTTATCACCTTACTTAGATTAGTTTTCCATTATGTTATCCTTATATCATTGGTCCCTTGACATTGTTAGCTTAGTTTTCCCTTTCAGCATTAGGAGTAGCAGTAGTAGTAGAAATAGATAGAGGAACCAGCCTTCTTTGGAGATCCATCTCAAGTGTGAAATCTCCCACAACTTGGAGACGATTCCATTAATGTCTCAAACAACTCATTTCTTCCATATCCGAGAGATGGGTGCAAGTTTGAAAACCAACAATTTCTGGCATGCCCAATGGAACCAACAGTGAAACCTTAAATTTCATTTTGCTAAGTTCTGGTGTGAGCACTTAGTATTTCCACCCTTTGGAGGCTTATTTAAACACATCTAGTGACTCCTAACATTTCTAGAGATCCTATTTTCTAGTCTTAATATATACTCTATCTATCTGATTACACATGATGATGTTGCTTTCAGGTTTCTTGCAACATCTTTCAAGGGTAAAACACTCCAATGGTACTATGGCCTGAGATCTGCATCTATTTCTACATGGGATGAGCTTGGAATGGCTCTATGTAATTACTTTGAAGATTTATTAGAACATATATCACTAGTGGAGTACCTAACTAGAACAAAGCACACGCCCAATGAGTAGATGACTCATTTCAACATCATATTCTAGAAGAATTGGGAAAGAATTGCTCAAGTGGTAAGACCTACAACCCAACATGCTTTCTTGTACTATCTAAGGGATTTGAATAGTGACATTTAAGTCACAATTCAATCCATGGAAGGTAGAACCTTACTTTCTGCATACAACATTGCAATAAGGGAAAAAGACAATCTCATTCAGGATGGTAAGTTGGCACCTAGGCCTCTTGTGCCCTTGTTCCCAAAGATGTCTCCAGTGCCCCAGCCTTCTATTGCTCTAGTTTCAATGTAGAGCATGCAACCAATTGTATCTACATCCTACTCTCCTACATAACAAAAAGAAGATGATAAATTGAAGACCCTGATTAGAAACTAGTCCAACAAGGTCATATGATTGGAGAAGCAATAGGCACAAGCCTACAAAGGTAGTTCCAATTAGGCACAAAGCCAGAGAAATCAACCTTGGTGGAATCATTATGGGAATCAAAGATACAGACAAAACTAATAAAATGATAGATGGCATGCTAATGCACACTTTCCTTTGCAAGGTATTCCTCCTGCACAACCTCTTCCAGCACCCAGCACAAGTCAAAAACTTATCCCAATCCAAAACAACATGGTGCAGGAGTATAAATGTTGTTTTCCTTGCAATATACCTCATATTCAATATCATTGTGCCAATGCTGCATGCACGCAATCCTACATGATCTAGAATTCTTCCAGCTGTGAGCCTTCAACAAGCCCACCTGAAGCAGATAACCAAGAAAGGATAGAAGCTCCTCCAGATGAAAATTTGATGTTCTTTAGTGCTAAGGACTTCTATTTAATCAACCAAGTTATAGATGATGCAAGTATATCATGTGCCCAGATATCAGACAACACAAGCTACAAAAGGAGAATGCTTGAGTTTGACGCCCAAGTCACAAATCCAGCAACACAGGACAATCCTAAAAAAAGAGGCAGTTAAAATATCCAGCGGTAAAAGCACTCAATTTTCTACACGCGAGGATCCACGCAAATCTCCTCCTGAAGTGACATGTGACCCTCCTTTGGTAGGTCAAGCCTCTGTGTCAACTAAGGATCCTGCTAATGCACCTGAAAAATAAAGAAAGGACGTTTTTGTACCTCAAATGCACAAGTCATTCGGTATTCCATTCAACATTATTGACCAAATAAAGAAAACAAACATAAATGTCACAATGTGGGATGTACTCACTATTCCATCCCAATGCAAATTGTTGCATAAAGCTCTAGCACAACTCCCGCGCACTGATCCAATTATACAGAAGTCACATGCTTCTATCAACATCTGCCAAGAAGAGGAGAAGCAAGTAAGTAAACTTTTTAAAACCCCACCCTTCTATATGTCTTTGATAATAGGAAAACATCTTGTCCATAACTGCATGATTGACTCAGGTGCTAGTACTTATGTCATGCCTAAGAAAATTATTGATGTCTTAGATCTTAAGTATATCCCCTTGACAGAAGGAGTCCTGCAACTTGATGGTTCAACTATCACTACTCTAGGAATCATCAAGGATATTGAGTTAACCCTCCATGCATGTACAAGTCTGAAAATAACTCAAGATGTGTCAATCATTGATCTACCCCCTTTGTTTTCCTTATGTTTGTTAAGATATTTTACTACTAAAGTGGGTGCTTACGTGTCTTCTGATTGGACCCATATGTTACTCAAGACAAGGTATGGTACCCGGTTTACCATACAAGCTGAGACAATATTTTCCTATCATGTAGATTCATATGTCCCATCCCCTTTCCAAGCCAACTCTTTAATCCAAGAAGAAAAAGCTTCGGTTTCTAAAGAGCATCCTCTTCCACCTTCTATTCTTGATCTATTACTTAATGAGTGGGTGGAGAGGCACCATAAATTTGACACATATGCTAAAGATTTGGAAGCTTATGAAATTGGGCTTAGTACTTACTACATTCTTGAAGAAGTTGTGCTACCATGCACGTTCAAGAAAAGTGAAGAGAACCCTAGTCTATGGAAGTTATGCTTTGATGGATCCAGAAGTAGAACTAGTGCGGGAGTAGGAGTCATTCTCATTTCCCCCAAGGATGAGAAATTCTTCTTCACGCACAGGTTGTAGTTTACATGTTCTAATAATTTGGCAGATTATGAGGCATTGGTGCATGGTCTACTTATTACTAAAAATAAGAATATTAAGGCGCTACAGATCTTTGGGGACATGGAATTGGTTATCCACCAAGTCACCAACAAGTGCATGAAAAATAATAAGATTCTCAAAGCTTATAAACACATAGTTTGGGACCTCATTGAGAGCTTTGATGTTCTAAATATGTAGGTGGTGCCACGCAAAATGAATAAATAAGTTGATGAGATGGTTGCACTTAGTTCATAGTTCTCTCCTGCTAAGGACTTTGTCAAAGGAAATACTCAACACATTAAGATGGTGATTAGACCATCCATCCTAGATAACTACACCAGTTGGAAAGCGTTTGACAGTGATGTGCAGATCATCAAGTTCATCCAGAATTAAGCTACATTCTCACCAAGTGTAGACACCAATTTTTGGTATAATGCCCTTCTGTCATCTCACATTCATTCAAATTTCATTCTCGATCTTATTTTTCTTAAATTTAAATAAATCCCATCCATTTAATCACCCAAATATAATTAATTATCAAATGGGCTCCATATAAACCCTTTTAATAATTGAATTTTGGCATCTCTCAAAATTGTTCAATTCATGGGCAATAATACACCCATCCGACACTCCACTCTTAATTTCAAAAATGGAATCTATTATCTCACCTATCCATTTGAATCATGCTCCCCACTCCACCTAATAAGTCAAACAATGGGCCCCGCGTGATCACATCATGTCTCTTTACCCAGGTTACTTTACCCAACCCTAGTTATTCATTAACCTCAATCTAACCTCAACTCCAAGTTATAAATATGGCTTCCCCTCCTCTTTAAAAAGGACCAGAACCTAGACCTGGACTGGAACCGGGACCTAGACCAGACCGAGAAAGGAGGAAGAATATGTATGAAATATTTACTTACTGAAGTTTTTAGGAAAGGAGAAGAAAGTGATCAGTGAATTTCTACAAGTTTGAGGTCAAGGAAAACCTTTTCCATTGTTAGAAGTTAGAGGTGAGGAGTGTGGGAGAAATATTTTCCATTATTTGACATCTTGCCATCCCGATGCCCAGTTTATCTCCATATCAGAACACAAGCTAAGTCCCCTTGTCATTTCAGTTGCTTGTTATTTTGTATTTCATTATTTCTGCATGATATCTATTGTTCATCATTTATTGTTATCTTTCTAGACATAGGGGTTGACATCCTCCAAGGGAGTTAACATCTTCTTCAAACTAGGATTGTCTGGGAAACCCCTACATATTTTTATCTAATCACATATGTTTTAGTTTTGCAAATCTATTTTATTTGTATCATACATATATCTTCTTTACACCCGTAGATCCATATCTGCATCTGAGGTCCTAATCCCTCCATCATTTGAAGTTTCTGGTGGCTTCTAGTATCGAATTTCACCCGTGTGAGAATGAGGTTTCTTGTACAACATTTTGGCACACCCGGTGGGACCGGATCCCAGATCTAGTCATTTTGTTTGTTATTGTACTAGTCTTTTCTAAATTGCTTGTTTGCAAAGTCTTGGTATTTTTCGATATAAATTTAGTACTAACACTCGTTGAAGTCACCTTGGAGGTATGTAATCTTTTTGTTTTCTGTTGAGTTCTACCCGCATGGGACATGAATCCGGAAATTAAACTTATTGCTTGGCTATGTGTTTCAAGTTTGATTGTGCAATTTATTATTCTCCTAGTTGTTTTCATGTGATATATATCTTGCATCTTTCATGTTTTTCTGACTCACCTGTTGACAGTGTTTAGTATTATCTCCCTCCGTGTGGTGTCATCTTTACATTCAGTAGTTTAGGTTGTACTCGAAGGTAAGTGCTTATGGTTTTTAATTGGTCTTTTTATGTGGTCATTATAATTAGTATCGAGTGCATTATTTATTATATATTACAAAGAAAATTATTATCTGAAATTAATTGGAAATAAATTATAAAAAAGAAATATAAAAATTACTAGAATTCTAACTATCCTAAACTACCCATCCCCTACCTATCAACCCATTTCACTCTCTACCCTCACCACCGAGATACCACTACCCATCCCCTCACTCATCAATTCCCCACTGAATTGACTCCCACTTACCTCACCTCATTTTACGTATGTTCCCCCACCGTTAACATTTTCTCCAATCCATCTCCCTATCTACTCACACACCTCATCTCGACGCCGAGCTCATATCTCTGACTCCCACAGTTATCTCCATCTTGGCCAATCCACATCTCTCCACGCTCTCAACTCACATGCTCGGCTCTCTACTGCTCAAGTTACCAACCCTTGCTTGACTCATGCTCACAATTCCCAACTGATATAAGCCACTTCCCATCCCTTACCCTGACTCCTTATGTTAAGCTCCCATCTCCCTAAGCTATCCCCCATCCGACCTAGAGCTGAATCTCCTGAGACTGGAAGATCCTTCCCACGATAATCTGAATCCAGAGTCCTCATCCCAGGGCTAATCCACCTCCCGATAATATGTCTCACCAGACTGACAAGACCCTTTCCTCTACTCACACATCTTCCCCACTCCTTGAACATGTATCTTCATGGTGTCTCATGTCCCACGTAGACAATAAATATCCATGTTGACTCACAAGATTTTGACGCATGATGCTTCCAACAATTCTTGTAACATCAGCATAGCCAATTATATATTTTGCGTTTAGATTTTCTATGATTCTCATTATGTCATCCATCATGTGAGGAGCCACTTCCACATCTTCATCGTATAAGTCCAAATTTTCCACATATAATTCCACATTCCCACTCTAAAAATTCTACTTTCTCCACCTTTCGACTTGTCTTATTCCACCTAAATACAACTGCCCCACATTAAAAGTAGGGTCAAATCCTCCTTTACATCATTTCAATGAAAAATTTAAGCATTTTATTTCAATGAACAAAACATTTATCGTTTTTCAAGACATCTATCATCTTAAGCTGACCATCTTGTTTTGCTTATGGTTATTCTTATATATAGTTCACATAAACCAATAAATGAAACACACACACTGATATTTTTTCGTTCGCCCTATCATAACATAGTTCATAATTTTGCATCCCCCCATTATTAATAACTTTTGTCACATATTCTCATAAATTTATATTCCATAATCTATTTCATTTCTATTTAATGGTTTATTTTATAGTCGATAAGTTATTTGACTCTAATTAAATACGAACGTCGAATTCTGATATTTATTAATCCTTTAGATTAATTTATTTTATTTTTATTTTTATAAAAATACTTTTTATACACAAAATATTTACAACAGTTATATCAATTTAATCACATCAACTAATTCCAGTTATTTTCTCTTTACAGGAAAAATCTACAATACTACGACCATTAAATTACGATCGTTAAATATCATTTGTCAAAACATTAAACACACCACAAATCATTTTCACTGACCCCTCCTACCTTCATAAACAGTGCCATTTTAGGGTACCCGGGCATTCTAGGCCACCGATTGGCTCTTTCAAAATACATCACTATCATGTACAATCAAATAACAGGGAAAAGTGTTCTCCAGATTTTACTCATTTTTCTCTAGTTTCTCTTTTCTGCATTTTCATTTCCCTTTTTTGAGCGATTGTCTACATCGAAATTCACATTTCAAATTTGGTCTAAAATGAACCTTGTGCATCCTTCTTGCTCACATAGCCTAAATAGGGGTTTGACCTTTTGCATCCCACATTATCACACAAAGCCTAAAACTTCACAAACACAATCAACACATCAAAACATTCCTTTCACCAGGTTCACTGATTGGGACTTGAACACCCAATAGCAAATCATTTCAGGCATCTCCCAAGCCAAAACTACCTGAAACCAGCCTCAGACTTCCATTCTTTATACACCTTCATTATCCATCTCACTTTTTTTCACATCTCGTAATTAATCATGATGATAAAAAATTTATTGATTGATTTGTTTGTCAACAAATTACATAAAAAAATGTCTCTCTATTTCATGCTTGTAGTCACTCTTACTCAATACAAAACAAAAAAACAATCTGCTACATCAAATAACGTCACTTCGTATAATGATATCTCCCAACAAGATTCTAAACTCAAAATCACACCTTCAGTTACCCAACCTCCATTCTCTAAGGTCTCGCCTCATGAGGATCGTGTCATCCACAATCATTCCCACCTTGAAACCAATACTCATATCCCTTATCAATCCAATCTTCCTAAACCAACTGCACCACCATCCCCAACTCCTTTAAAAACTCTTGGACTGCCTCCTAAACCCATATATGATTTTATATTTCGTAAATCACCCATAATCTCTCAATCCTCTCAATCTCCTTAGTTGGTGAATCACCTTTCACATGTATCCCTTTTTGTCAATTCTATTTCATCCGCTACTAATATGCCTATCCATCCATCTCAACCTCTTAACACACATATTCCCACTTATAATTTACCACAACCTATCTAATTTCAACAAACACATCATGTCCCTATTATTCAAAGACAACCTATGTAACAATCTCGACCCATTAGACATGTTAATCCTTACCAAACAGTTCCCCACACATTTGCACACCCACAAATTTATCCGTCTTATCAAACTCCCATCTGAATCTAAAGTTCATGTAATCAAAAGGAAAAATCAATGTTATAAAAAAACAGACTGATCCCTCAAAGGAAAGTTGTTCATGCAAAAAAAGAGAGAGAGAGAGAGAGAGAAAAGAGCATACAAATCAAAATCAAAATCAAAGCAAATCAAAAGAAATAGACCTATCCCTCAAAGGATGGTTATCATATATATTATTCTTGCCATCCATATTATGTATATAGTAGACCATACCCTCGAAGGATGGCTACTCTGTTATTGTGTAATTTGGAAGGTTTCCCGCATTGATCAACCTTCCTTTTATCAACATTTTTAGAAAGCTTCTTGCATTGATCAAATTTCTTCTATTATTCTTTCCCTTTCCTAGAGCTGGGGCATAGACTTAAGGAATACCATATATGGAGATCCTTCTTCCCATGTACAAGTTACATCTCTAATCCCTTTTCCATGTCAACATTAGCATTACAAGCATCTTTCATCCATATTTCCCTCACGGTCTTTTGTTATAACTAATTATCATTGGTTATGCGTTAACACCTGCTATTGGCTGCAAGTGCAATACCTTGAGTGGTAACCTTTCTTGTTTATCTCTAATCCAATTCTAAGCATAGTTTCCCTATACGCCCTTACTGTGAATATGCTTCATTAATCTCATCAAGATAATATTTTATCAAAATCACGTCAAATTTCACACTATGAATTCTATATCTATGAATAATATCCATGGATGTGCTTGTAAATACACTTTTCATTTTACAAATTCTATTTGATTTCCATTGTAGTTTGTGAATCCTACTTGAGGATTTTTCTTAAGGCAAGTTTGTTATCCTGTAACTTCTTATCCCCTAACATGTTCAACAATGTATTTGATCAATTTCTCTCCGTTCCCCATTTCCTCTCATCACCATTTGTCTCCACATCATCCTTCTCACCTTTTTGTCACCTTACACCATGCCAGATATCCTATTTTTCTTTCCTCTTAAGTTTCCCTTTCACTCTTTTGCTTTCAGTTTGACAATCTTACTTAACCATCCATACAACTAGAGAATCACAGTTAAGGTATATCTTCTTCCTTGGATCCTTTTTCACTTAACACTCTTACATCATCACTCCCACCATGTGGGCATCCCAATTAAGGATTTACCATACACTCTCCATATACACTACATATGTTCCTCCATCCACTCATGTCACACTCCTTTTTTCCTTAATATCACCTCCTTTCATCTCTTGTTCCATTTTGGTAAACACTGCTCAGTCTTTTCATCATTCTTCTTCTTCTTCAGGTTGGCAATCCTACTTAACCACCCCTATCGCATGGCAATCTTACTTAAGAGTCCCTATTAAGAGGGGGGGTTTACCATCTGACCCTTCCACCTCCCATCATATCTTCCTCATCTTCTATCTCCCGCCTCTCATCATACTCATCCACACCAACCAACCATTCCACACATGTATCCAATACAATGTTTCATTTCTCCTTCCATATCATCACTTCTGGTTTGGTGATATTAATTAAGAGTCCCTATTAATGATGGTCTATCATCTTGCACTCACCTACCACTCCAAATTATCACCATCTACATTTTCTGGTCATTCCCCATCATCACATTCTGATGCAACCTAGAATTTACCAGATAACACCCTAGTCACACTGGAACATCACTCAACCTAGACTGAACGCTCACCCGAAGCATGTAACGGTACCAGGTCCCTATTTAGGGTTTTTGTAACAAGATGTTAACATGATGAAGGAAGAAACATATAGATTTATAACTAATCCATCATTCCACAATGCATGCTACACTCAGATCTATGAAAGAGCAAGCTTAAATAGTAATCATGATTGAATTAATAACATGCACTACTACAGTACACACAGAATGACACTTAGATTCAGCCAATATCTTCCATCTATTAATAAATACAGAAGCTCCTTACAGTATTGTAAATATATACCAATGTGAGTATGGAACTGATACAGTGATTTAGTAATATGTGTATATCCTCTGTCACACACACATACATCTCATACCATTCATACCTACATCCCCTTTTCTACTATGTACCTAACATCATATATATAGCATAAGGACTTGCCCTTCACTGCTTATCTATTCCAGAAATAGGCCACATGCTATTGATAGCCACACACAATTTACAAGCATAGCCACACATGTAAGTGTGCTATCAATAGTCCTCTTGCAGTTAACTAAAGTTTCAATTCTATTCTCATCCTGTCTCTATGCAAAAACTCTTTGATTTGTTTCTCCACAGATAGACAATGCATGGTGCGCACGTCTCTACATTTTTGATGTGTTCCAGATGCCATCTTCTAAAAATAGGTCTTCATGCTCAAAATCAGCTAAGTCTTGAAATCTGAACTTGCCTTCCACACGCGGGTCCTTCCTGTCCTTCCATGCCCTTGGTTTTGGGCCTTCTATCCCGTGTGGACTCCTTATGTGATCTTTGAAAAGTATTCTTTGATCAACATTACCCCACACTAATCTCATTTTCGTCATGACAATGGGTATCTCCAAAAATTGAAGGAAAGAATAGAAGAATGGAAAGAATAAGAGTGTAGATAAATAAAGAATTTTTATGAGGTTATTAGGCAACCTCCTCTGTATCAGTTTACAGTATCAATGCTAGATACTCCTCCTTTATTTCAGCCTCCAATACCTGTCAGTCGATGAGTGCTTCCTCTAATTTTTTTGGTATGTCCACAATAATGGATTCTAACTCATCCCTCACAATTTCTCCTTTCTCATTTTTTAGAGCCAACACAACACTGGACATTGTTGTCATTCTACCTTCTAAAAGGTCCATCCTCTGCACTATTAGTTTTCCAAGCTCTTCCAGCCAAGTCTTGTGTGGCTCTTGTGTTGCTGTCAAGGCCTCACGCTTCTGTTTAACCATTGATAATCTTTCTATGTAACCCAATGTCTCATCTTTCATCACTTTCTGGACCTCGTTGTTCTCTTCAAGGGTCTTGATGTTGATAAGCACCTCTGAAGTTGTGCATACATTTAAAGCCTGATCTACTTTCTTTAATACTTCCTGTAATGCTTACAACAACCCTTCATAAGATGCAATTTTTCTCATCAATGATACTTTCTCCCATTCAACATCTTGTTCTAAGATTTATGGCACTTTCATACGCAGAGTTTCATCTTCAAGTACCAAGTCCACCAACTTTCCCACATAATGTATTGCTGAAGGAAATGTATGTGGTACCTTGGCCTCCAAGTTTGGCCTTACTCTGATCACATTGTCCCCAATCTCCTCTACAATGCTTATAAACACCTCATTCTTCTTCTGTGCGAAGTCACTCTCATGTGTTATGCACACTATCTCTATGTCCTTTGTCTTCAACTCCTCACGCAGCACTCTAATTGTGGAAGATTTGTCCATGTTTCTTCTAGCCACCTCAGCAAAAAATTTCATCAATGCATTGCTTACCTTCTTATCTGACATGACAGTAGGCTTTACTGTCATGTGTCTAGCTTGAGGTTCCTTCTTCATTCATCTCAAAACACATGACTCTTCGCACACATCAAAGTCAAGCTCATCCATGTGGGTATGCATTGACCATGATAGTTGCTTTTGAGTGCGCACAATCACCATATCCTCGTCCATTAACTTCCAACCAAATAAATCCTTCTAAGCTATCGTGCTCTGGAAGTGGGTGCAGATAGTATTTCCTGCATCCTCTACATACCCCATGGCTGGTGGAATGTGCTCTCCACTTGTCCTTCTATACCTTTGCTACTTAGGAACTTCAACCTCCAAATTTGGGACTTGTGTCTCCATGTCCTTAACATTCTCCACAGTTATCTCCTCTGGTCTTTTCTCATCCTCTTATTTTTACTTTGATTCCTTACCCTATTCTTCTGTGTTCTCTAGAAGTGTACGAGAATTAGGCATGCTTTCCTCTAACTCTTCTACCTCCTCATTCAACTTTAGTTTCCTCCTTCTCTATGTGGTTGCCTCCTTTGTGGGGAGATTCTAGGTGATTTATGCATAGTGGTTAGAGTAGCACCTTGGGTCCTTGTTCTCCTAAATACCCTTTTAAACTTATGCTCCCCTTGGATTGCATTCAAGTCCTCATCATCCCCCTCTTATGGCTGAGGTGGTGTAACGACACGCTCAGCTTCACCCTTATTTGTAGGATGTCTCCTACCCCTATGCTCCAAACCACAACTATCTTTGTGCTCCTCCTCCTCATCTTACAATTCAATTGGCTCTGTGGGCTTAGGCACTGGGATGTTCTCCATTGTATGCTTTCCCTTTGGTGGTGTTGGAAGTGTGAACTCACCTTCCACATATTTTTTATTCTCCATCTTTGTCTTTAGTTAGAGATACACCAATGTTGCCCCTACATCTACTACAGTCAAACTTATTGGTTTGATATTCAGTACGTCTAAAATAATCCTCTTTGTATAAGAACTTCTTCTAAGATACACATACTTCATCCTCAACATACGGTAATCACATTCTACCTTATTTGCATTGAATACCAGTCAGCACATGTCTGTAAATCTATGAATAGATGCTTGGAAATACCTTGCAATTCGTAAGACAATTTGCACCAAGGGCTCTAGACTCCATCTTTTATTGGGAAGCACGCAATGTAGAAATGTTGATATACAACAAACTGAACTTGTTTCCCTACCACTGCTGGTAGGTATTTTGGGATGTGCCACTCTTCCCCAAATTCCACGTGGATCCTATCATACCATTTCTCTACCCTTTGCTTTACATCATCTGTCATGGTCGCCTTACATAGGTACTTGATGAAACTTTCAGCTGGGGACTTGTTCTCTATGGGGTGTTCCCATAGTTTCTCCTTCGGTCCATCTGGTACTCTGATCTCCATGCATACCAGTGATAGTAGAACAGTCCCAAAGCTGATCTTTCCTCCTATGCACACTTCTTCAACTAATTTCTCTATAATATAGCCTGCAATGTTGTAGATTGTCCCTTCTGACAACTTATGTGCCACATATAACCATATAGTATTTACCTATGACCACCACTCCTGATCATTCAACTTGGAAACAAGGTGTACTGCATCTTGTACAACTGGACAATTCTTCAATTTTTCTATGTCAGGTATCCAAACTCCTGTCTGGTCTTTGAAATCATGACTTTATCTGTGAGGTCACCTTTTATATCTTCTCCTATGGCCTTCAGACCTATAACTGATGAGACAAGTGCAGATGAGATTCTAACTCTACATCCTACAAAGTAGAATAAGTATTTGTGCACCCTGCTCATGAGCCATTGATACAAGGGATCATACTTCCCAAAATATGGAAGCTCATACAATTGGTAGACCCTAATTCTCTTCAAAATATTTTCACTCGCATCGTCATAAACTAGCATGTCATCCGCTATGCACTTGTTCATTCTAGCAGTGAGCAAGGAATCAAGCTCCTTCTTGTTCTCCAAATTCCTATGATTGTATTCACTTCCTTTGCTCTTTCTGATGGGTGAATCCAATTCTTGGCTAATGATGACTCCTTCTGGATATTGCATCTCTAAAAAATGGCTTTCGAGAGCCATCTCTTCATCCTCTACAACCACCTTCTTCTTTCCTTTTACTGTTACTCCATATGCCTTCTTTGGTGTCATTTTTACCTTGCAAATGTCTCCTCTTCAACTTTGTAACTTTGTGAATCAAAACCTAGCTCAATTCAATCATGCTCTAGGTGGAAACTTTATAACCTAACTCTTTTTTATCTCCCTTCTTCACTCAAACCCTTCACCACCAGGACGTAAGCTTTTTGTCACATAGATCTGGTTGTCACACTTGGTTTCACACCCTTCGCACCTTAACTTGATCACTCAGCTCTTCACACTTGGCTCTTTTCTCAAATAATCTTAGTTGCATTGGTAAAAATGAATACGCATCCCATCCTTATATACATTTTTCAAATTTTGATGCATTTATTGCTCCTTCTCCTACCAAATATCCCCTCATTCATTAACCAAATCTATTCATTCTGCATGGTACATCTTCATGCCTAGCTATAACCTTCTAGCACTCCTTCCTACCCTCTGGTCAAAGAATTCTCTTTAGCGCATGCTCCTGCGACTGAGTACCTCATCACTGTACCTTCTCCTGGTAGCTATCATGGCCTCCTCTTACCTCATGTTATACTGTTCTTTCATTCATCTCCATCCTTGGTCACTTTTGAGAAGCAATATTTTCTTTTAACTTAAAGCACACCCGTAACAGCTTATTCCTTTCACCTTTCAATTCCCATAGTCTTTTTCTTGGATAAATATAACCACCCCACATGAAAATTATGTGTAGTCCTCTACGCATAAACATTATTCATACAATAATTAGCTTTATGTGCGCAAGCACACTTATTACACAAGAAGAACAACTAAATTGATAAAGCATATCGATAATTAAAGAAATACATTAAGAAAATATAGAATTGAAAACCTAATCTAAATTGAAATACTACCTTATTACAAACACCAAGAAGTCTGTTTTATAGTAGGGCTTCAGCCTACTCCCGTTAAAGTAACCGGGTAGCCATGTTCCATCAAGTGTTTCTAACTGGAAAGCACCTAATTCAAGTATAGAAGTGATAACATACAGCCCCAACCAATGTACTTTGATATTTCCTAGATGGCATAAGAACTTGGAGTCATAAAGAAGTACCATTTTTCCAATCTCAAATTTCTTATCCCTTATGTTTCTATCATGCCATGCCTTCTACCTGGCATTTTCCTACTTCTGACTCCATCGTGTTATGGCTAGGAGCTCATCTAGTTGAATCATCTTTTCAATACACACTTCTAAATCTTATTCATCAGCTAGACCTCTAGCATGTGCAATGGGCAATGAAGGTAACATAAATTCTATAGGGAGAATAGCTTCTGTGCCAAACACCAACTGAAGTGGTGTGGCTTTGTTCAATCTCTTGTAAGTTATTTTATATGCCTAAAGAACAACTAATACTTTGACATCCCAATCCTTTCTTCTAATATCACAATTATTTGTCAAAGTCTAGCTCAAAATCTTGTTGAAGGCCTCAGTAGTTTCATTTTTCTGAGGATGATAAGGTGTAGTTTTATGGTGTGCAACCATAAAATCAAATAATAGGATCCTGATTGTCTCATTCAAAAAGTGTGTAACTCTATCACTTGTCAAGCTTAAGGGACATCCATATCTTGTAAGAACATTCTCCCATAGAAATATAGCTACTGTGACTACCGTAAAGTCCTTGGTACGTGTTGCTTCTACCCACTGTGTGAGATAATTTGTGCAAGTAATGATATAGCACTATACAGTCCTACACGTGGCTAGCGAAATAGGTCCTACAAAATCAATGGCCCATTTCTCAAATGGTTCAGCACTAGTAATTAGTCTCAAAGGAATCTCATCTCTTTCCCTAGTTTTCCTAGGTGGTGATAATGATCACATACCTTAAAATATTCTTTACAGTCCTTATACAATGTCTCCCACCATAATCCAACAAGTAGGATCTTCCAGGAAATCGCATCACCTACATAATGGCCTCATGCAATACCACCATGAGCTTCTACCATGATATCCTTATGCTCATGCACAATGATGTAATACTTCATCTCTGCCTAGCTTGTAGTGGTCACCACTTATTAACATAAACAGTGCCACCCGTATAGCAAGTTGTTTCTTTTTCAATTCTTTCATTCCTTCTGGTACCATACATGTTCATAGAAAGACAACAATGTCTTCTAACTCCATGGGTGTGGGTTGCAACCTATATAACTGTGCATCTGGAATTTTCTCTTCAATTATCTATGCATCCTCTCCTGAATTGATTCTAGATAAATGGTCTGGTCCATAATTGCTTTTCCCTAGCTTCACCATAACTGTGAAGTCAAACACTAGAAATAGGATCACCCATCTACATATGCATCCCTGTAGGACGAGCTTGTTTACCAAGTACTTCAATGCCATGTGATCTGTATAAAACATAAATGGTTTTGCTAACAAGTACTATCAAAACTTGTATAATGTATAGATCATTGAAAAATATTTACGCTTTGTAGTTGTATAATTCCGTTCAGCAGGAGTCAACTTCCTACTAGCAAAATAGATTGGATGATCTATAATACCTTTGCCAGGTTGAGCTAACACAGTGCTAATGGCCATGCCAAAAGTGTCCACATGCACATGAAATGGTTTATCCCATGAGGAAAAGTGCAGAATGGGCATGGTAGTAAGTCTCTCTTTTAATATCTCAAACGAGCACTACTGCGGTTCTCCCCAATAAAATGTACCTTTCCCCTTAAGTAATTCTTCCAAAAGTGTAACAATTTTAGCATACCCTTTTATGAATTTTCTATAATATCCTATATGACCTAAAAAACTGTGCACCTCACTTTGATTGGTAGGTTCTTCCAGGCCTTATATGACTGCAACCTTGGCTGGATCAACTAGCAAACCTTCCTTGTAGATCTTATATATCCTAACAGTATCCCAAATGGCATAGCAAATATGCACTTATTGATGTTCAAAGAGATACTCAATTATCTACATCGTTCAAACATTAAGCGTAGATTATCACAATGATCTTTCACAAGCCCATATACTATCCAATCATCTAGATAGACCTGTAAGAAGTTGTGAATAAAATACTTAAATGCCTGAACAACTATGCATGAGAATACGACAGGCATTTTTTTCAATCCAAAGGGTATCACAGGTTTAGGTAAAACTACCCCATTCAGTCGTAAATGTTGTCTTTTCTTGATCCTCCTGAGTAATCCTAACGTGATAATACCTGGAAAATCTATTTGTTAAGGAAAATATTTCACGCCTTGCAACTCCTTCTCGTATTTCCTTAGTGAATGGCATAGGGAATGGATCTGTGACACATGCAACATTTAGATCCCTATAGTCCACACATATCCTAATCTGTTTTTCCTTCTTGATATTGATCACCATTGGGCTAACCCATTCTGACTCATCAAGGGGCTTGATAATTCTAGATTTCAATATTTTATCAATTTCTTCTTTTACCTTTTTGCACAAATTAGGATTCATTCTGTAAGATCTCTTTCGAACTGGCCATGCACCATCCTTAAGTTTGATCTTCATTTCCCCAAGTGATTCATGCATGCCTTTAAGTTCATGATATCCTTGAGGGAATAAGTCCCGATAATCCCTGAGTAACTCGATGATCTTTGCTACCTCTAAGTCTGACCAATACTCTCCAATTATGGCCTCTTTAGGCTCAGCCTCCGAACCTATATTCACCTTATTTGTCTTCATGGGTTCATGGTAGGTGTGTGTATCCTTGTCTGCACTATCTAAGACCTCACACACCCCATGTGAATGTTTAATATCTAGGTTCTCAACTTCCTCGTCATCCACGACGTAGACCATATTTCCTTTCTCTTTCTCAAGGCAAGCGTATTCAAGTAGTATGGTGTCCATTTATTCTTCCTTTTCAAAACATGCTCCGAAATCTACCTCACTAAATAATTCTTGTATATGCTTTTCTTCTTTTACACTATCTCCCATAGTTAAGTGCTTGACAAATTTTAATGCCTCTAATATAGGAGGTTTAGTCGAGAAGTAGTCGAAAGTATGGATAATTCCTGCAGTCAAATCTTGCCAGTTTCTAGTTTCTCAATGTAGTTCTGCATATACATACCAAGCAAGTGCGCATCCTTGTAACGTAGAATAGAATCTATATACCAGAGTGAAGGTGGTAACGGTTCCTGTCCTACTGTCCAGATTCTCTCACACTACTGAATGTGATGTTGAATAGGTTGATCACCATGATAAGTGAATATTTGTGTAGGTGCATTGTTCCTTATAAACCTAGTAGACAAAGTGACTCCAATCTCTTCCCAGTTTATAAGATTATCTTTGTGGACTACCCACCAGCACACTACTATCCCACACAGTATATATATTAACATATCTCTCCTTTTAACTTGATCTATCCACTGTGTTTCCATGGCCTTCATAAATGCAGGAAGATCTTCTACCCCTATATACCAAGGTATTGTGCTACCTATCCATCGAATTGAATTAAGTCCATTCTTTCGTGCAACCACACTTTTCACCTCATGCCTTACTAATTCATATGTACCATGAGCCCAATTATTGCAAGCAATATTCGTAGTATCACTGATAGAATGAGAATATTCCCACTATAGGATGCCTTCTTCTGATGGCTCATTAACCTCTGGGTTCTGAATAGCATGTATATAGACTCTATTTAAATCCTCGCCACTTAGAGGTTCAACATATGGCATAGAATTCCCATTTTTCAAACGTATCACAACCCTTTCCTCCTTGTTTTCAAAGATGATATACCCCTTATTGAATCTCAAGTCAACATTATTCACATAACACCAAGGGCATCCAAGCAAGGCTAGAAAATTTTCTACTTCTGCAAGTGCTAATACCTCAAAATACCCAGTGAACTTAGCCCCTTGTATAGTTATAGATGCATCTTGTAGAATAAATAACACATTAGATGATGGATGCAATGGAGGCCTACCCATTTGTACCCATGCATCTAATGTAAGCACATTTACCTCCACACCTGTATCGATCAATATGTTACTCAACAACCACCCATCCACAACAGCATTCAAAGTAATTTATTTGTCATAGTTATGCTATCAGGGGAAGATTTTCATGCAAAATCTATCATCTGGTTTCAAGACTTACGCGCATAGTGTTCCCTTTTAATCAACTTCCTAATAGTGGAATAATGTTCTCTCGGTGCAACATCTTGCACACCTCTCACAAATCATCAATATCAGTTTGGACTGTCTTTGATGCTTTATTTTTCTCCTTTAGGTAATGTATCTCACCCTAAAGATTCCTTAGCACTTCCATGGTATAATGGTAAACTTCCTTCTGATGAGCAGGATCTGGGTACCTTATATGCAAAACCTCCTCCTTGGTGATCATAGGCTTCTGGTACAATGCCTCTCTCATGCGTGCTGCTTCAGCGCGTGTAGTAATCTTCACTGTCAATGCCTCAGGTCCTTCTGTTATCTTGGGCATCCACTAATCTTCTACCGTGCGTTGGATTCTAACCATCCCAACGCCTTTGTTTTCTTGATTATGCTACTTACTCAGATGATCATATAATTCTGGGCACTCTTCATAGCTATGGTTCTTTCCATATAAATAACATGCAATATTATGGAGGACATTCACGCCTATAGTGGTCAGGAGATCCACACGTATAACATGTTCCATGAGGGAACTCTCCTCTTCCTCCACCACGGCCTCATCCTCAATGTCCACCATGATATCCATGCCCCCTTCCACGCCCCTCATTCTTGCCATAGCACATTTGATTTTTATCCCAATACTGGTGCTCATTATTACCCTTAGAATTATCTGTTATACTTTTTTGTCATACCCCAAGGTCTATAGCATCCTGAATCTGACCAATCAGTTGATAATCCTCGATATCATGGGTCATGGACCTACAAATTTTGCAAAAGCAAGATACATTCTTCCTTATCACGCATTGTAACAAAGGATAGTGACTAACATCATGATTCAAATGAAAAATTTCACAGTCCAATAGTAATGAGCGTATAGATCTGCAAGGGAAACTATCCTTGGTGTGACCTTCCACTTCACAATATATTCACCAAATTCTTGAGTGTGTTTCATGGGCTGAATTTGCTGATAGCTTCTCTAACTACTTTGCCATAGTTGTAATCTATCCCTCTAGGAATTAACTAACTACAGTGTTAATGCTCCCAACTACCTCAACACACAAAGATCCTTCTAGTGCTTTGTGTGGATCAGTGTATGTCTTATTTGATAGTGCCCTTTTAAAAGGTGTAATCAATCCTCCAATGAACCACTGTGCATGCTGGCTAGCATGAATATCATAAGATATCTTAGATAGAAGTGTTTTAAAATGAGCATTATAGTCACATACACTCTCAATAGTGTCTTGTTTGATATCCTTGAGTGCACTTATACTCTTCTACTCAAACTCAAGGATATGGAACTCTTTTAAGAAATCATCTCTCAATGTTGCATAATCCACTCAAAATTGATCAAGGTCAAACTTCCTATACCAGATGTGTGCACTCCCCTATAATGTAATGGAAAATTTACTTGCCTTTCACTCAGTAGCCATGATCCCTTTAGCATGTCATAATATTTCACACATATGCACATGTTTGGCAACATCCTCTATACCTTTATACTCTAGGAGACGAAGAGACATCTCCATATAGATATTTTGTGGTTGTTATGGACCTTGACCACCTGATCCAGAACCTCCTGTGTTCCCTCTTCCTCTAGAACCACAAGATCCACTAGAACTAGAACCACCTTTACCTCCTGACCTACCACCTATAGTCGGAATAGGGCCTATAGATGTACTCCCCTGTGCTTCAACAGTAGTACTATACTGAACCCCTACATTCTGTGAGGTAGTTTCACTTTTAGAGGTGAATCCAATATTCTACACACTTACATTCTATACAGATGATGCACCTAAGAAGGCTCCTCTAAATGACATTGAAACCATATGTCTTGCCATTGATGTACTTAATCCCTGACTTACTTCTGCTCTCTTACTTCCCAAGTTAGTTTTCTGGTTACTTTTCGTACTAGATACTAAAAAAAAAAGCGCAAGGGCTAGGTCACTAGGTGGATTAAGATGTGTTCCCGCGGTCCAGATAGTCTCTGCTAGCACACTTCCATGTGAAGCCAAGGGGAGTTCCTGATGCTCTAGCTCCACGTCTTGTACGTGAGATGTAAATCCTTCATGAGCCATATCTCTCCTCCATGCCATACTCTCTGCAACAGAATGCTACTTCTCTATCTCCCTCTCGCATGCCTCATTATACTTAAGCCACCTTTCTTCTCTATGTTCTTTACACTGGTTGCGTCTTAAAAAACCCTGTCCCTTGCGTCAAGGCGGGACAGGTAATGGGAGGGAGCAAGAGGTGACGAGAAAGGGTCAAAAGTGAGCAGAAGAGCGGAGGAACTATAGTTTGGGAATAACCTTGCAATATGTTCCTCTAGAAAATGCAAAAACTAGAATTCAACTACCTCTAGGCAAGAGTACATGAAAAATTGAATATGTCAAAAATAAAATGTTCAGAACCACCATCTGAAAACCACGTATCCAACCAGGCGAGTTTAGATCAGACCAGTATCATAGAGGGTTTGAAATTCTTCCTTGTGTCTAGACAAGTGTTCGAACCTCCAATTCAACTAAGAGATAAGCAGGGAAGCCACCGTATAGTATAAGCGAAAGGAAAGATAGCCAAAACAAGCTCTCATTATAAGTGTCATATAGGGCTATTCTACCCAGGTGTGTGTGTTAAACTCAGATCCACCTACTGAACCATTTGCATATTCATCCTCTGAGATCGTGTATCAATTCCTCAAACCTATAGAGTTAAATGAATGTCTCACCACGAACCATCCTGAAAACAACTAAAAAGAGCTCCCAGCAACGGAACCAATGATACAGCCTAGAATTTACTAGATAACACCCTAGTTACACTAGCACATCACTCCACCTAGACTAAGCACTCACCCAAAGCATGCAAAGATACCAGGTCCCTCTTTAGGGTGTTGTTAAACAGATGTTAACATGATGAGAAAGAACAAAGATTCATAACTAACCATCATCCACAATGCTACTAACTCAGATTATGAAAGAACAAGCTTAAACAAGAATATGAATGAATTAATAAATGCCTACTCAAACACACACACATAACGACACTTAGATTCAGCTAATATCTTCCACTATTAGATATCTTATTGTAAAGTACTTCTCCATTTCACTGAGCCAGTTCTCAGCTCCATCTCCTAATGTGGTGCCATCATATTTAGGTGGGCTTATCCTTTTTATATCATTAGTGAGTTCTCCTGCCAACCTGGCCTTTTTGTTTTCTGGTTGGACAGGTGCATTTCTAGCATTAATATCAACACCCAAATCGGGGTTGTCCTTAGGAGGTTGCTGATTTTTATTACCAGCTTCATCATCCTCCTCATTTCCCATCACCCACTGTTCAAGTACAGCTAAACGATCTCTTGTGTCCAACAGGGAAGCAAGGATCTCATCAAGTTTTTTGGGTTGTTGCCGCCCCCTCCTTCAGGTGGAGCATTATTTGCAACGTTCCCCCTTGTTCTAACCATTTTCTGTTACAAGAAAATTCAGGTTTTTATCAGATTATGGACACAATAGGTCTAAGAGCTGCAACCTTTAGCTCTGATACCAAGATGTAACATCCTCTTTTTTATACATTAGAACAAGTAAATTTTTTTTTGATAAATGCTTCCTAGTTCTAAATACATAATTTAGAACTCACAAATCAAAACAACCATTCTCATAACAGATAACCATATGCAGCTGTAATGACTCGGAGTACCTCCGATCTATTCATTCCATGACTCAGTAATCTATCGATCTATTCATGAGTATTAAGAGTTGGAATTTTATTTAACACATCACTCTTGCGGTTCTCTTCCCTAATCTGGGATTCAGAATGCTTGTCCAAGGAACCTATATGAATAATTGTTACCATTATTCATCAGCATCTCATCCCTTAGACTAGGTGACTTAGGACAACGCAATCAGCAGCTTGTGATACTTTGGCCAAAGATTTGAAACATACTGCTTATGTCTCGTATTCCTTGTCGGCATACTCGTCAATCTGGAATGTGTCCTTCACCCCATTCCTATGTTATGTAGAATGTCTTATACTGACTTCTGTCAGACTCTCCTGTCCCAAGTTATTCACTCAGGAACGGATTAGTAAGATGACAACATTATATGGATGCTCCCGAGGACTAGGGATACGCTGACATACTGGGTCAACCCTAGTTAATCTAGTGTGTGAAGATACCCCGAGTCTCTAGGGCAGCCTTATAATGTGACCACGTTCCTAATTAGCCCCCAAAGTAACTTGTTCGAGTTTAAGGTGTAAATCTTAACGATCAATGCAAAGGGTGTCCTCATAAGTCACCTGCATTGTTGTATCTTCGAGAAGATCCTAATCTTCTCAAAATCTTCTCAAGGTACAACCCTGCAGTTGACTTGTGTCATCAACCTTTAAATCCGCCTCGAAAAGATCTACTTATTAATAAGTGTTACATATGTTGAGTTAAATTATACTATAATATGCTCCCTTAAGGGTAGTCTTTCCCTAATCCCTGGGTTCCTCACCACTTATAATTACCTTTCTTAATAAAACCCATTACACAAGAGAAGTTATTAAGACTAGAGGTCCCATCAAGGAGTTCATAGAATATACATAATTCTAAATCAATGAAGCTGGACACTAACCCTCAATCTTCACATGAGATTGCTAACCAAACCCCTTCTTTTTTTGGTTTATATTAGTTCTCATAACTGAATTTATATCTTACTTTTCAGTATCGAGATATAGTGATTTAGAATCCAATTAATCGTTGTCTTGACTTAGATCAAGACTAGAAGTAATGATTTATTCAGCTCGTTTAGCTCCTGCTCAGGTTTATTTTAACCTTAGCTTCCCAAAAGACAGTGATCTAGAATTCCAATTTATCTTTAGATAGAACATAATAGAACTACAAAACAATCATAAGTATTTAGTCATATAACCTTGCAAGCTTACTTAGATAATCACAAAAGTCTGCAAGTTATAAAATAATAACAATGCTCTTAAGATCATTCAAGCCGAAGAAGATCAAACCATCAAGATACGAATGCAAACACATAAGTAAAAAATACCTCTTTTCATTCCTTTCAAAGCTAATCAAATACATTTTATGCATTCAACATATTTGATACAATACTCAACAGAAAAAAGAACATCTTTCTTTAAGTAGTACATTTAGAGAATCAAGCTGTAATTCATCATAAGACCAAATTAAACAATCTGAACATCATATCAGATCTGTGTGCCTTTACCACTTACAGCAATCATCTGCAAAAATTGTCAACATGGGTCAGTTCGGTGAACTGAGCATGATAAGCACTAATTCTTAAAACAATTGCAATCCACCACCAATTGTTTTCATTAAGCAACCTGTTTAAATGAAATCATTTCACCAAACATGTAAACATATTTTAGACTATGCTCTTTTGTAATTCAAACATGACTATCTCATATTATAGTTACTAAATAGTCCTAGATACTTTTAAGATATTTCTTCATAAATATAAGTGACCAAGAAGAACAAATGTATCCAAAACAACTATCCATCTGAATCCCAAGGACAACAAACATTTGACAGACCATTACATTCAACCAAAAATGAATATCCTAATAATTCATGAATCCATCAGTATGTATTAACAATTCCAACAATTAAATATAAATATATCAACATATACTTTACAGCAGAAGAGAAAGAAACCAAGACATTCATATGTCCCTTCAAATCATGCTCATGACTGTTCCGTCCACTCAAGAGTAATGCAAATACATTTACGCATGCGACTAAACAGTCAAGATTACAAAAAGAACTATAGTTCCCATCTAAATCCAAACATAAAAATTGCCTGTAACTTACTGAATAACACATTAGCTCTCATGACAAGGCAGTGATGAATAATCCATCAAATAGACTCCACATAACCTTCCATATTATTCAACAAATGAGAAAATATCCAACGCCATCGCTTGTCAAGGTACAGTTAATAGCTCTTTACTTCAGTCAAGCACATGACTAGATATTCACGATAACAAAAGATGTAATCATGCTCAAACACAAGAACAATCCCACTGAGTCAAAACACTCATCAACATATAGCTCAATCTAAATCCCTACTAAAACACACAACAAGGACTTAAATCAAAAGCCGAAATCAAAAGAATAACGTCTTTATCATAGTCAAACAAGAGGCTAGATAGCATTAAAACAAATGACGTTTCCATATGCATACCTAGTGACATTCACACTGAATCTAACACAAACCTACACTGCTTCATTCAACTTAAATAAATCCCTATGTTTATACATCATGGGTGTAAATTAGAAGTCACTTTGCAGGAAATAATAACCTCAACAAGATCTTCATAAAGGTCATCATCAAATCATTATTTTCAACAAAGTTTCATCCAGGCTGAGATAGTGTGAATATAGCAAGGACTCATACAGAGTCGAGTTTAAAAAAGAAAAACACAGCGTGGACAAGATCAGTAGCCAAATTCCTACGAAAACATTCAAGGTTTTCAACTAATTCAACACCAGCAGTCTTCACAACTAAACTTATATAGAAGTCTAAATACAAGATACATATTAAGGACTCCAACAGAGCCAATATCAATAGGTATTCACAACCAAGCTTATACAGAAGTCGAAACACCAGTTACATATCCAGATCTCCAACTGAGTCAATAAGTACAGTATTCACAACTGAGCTTAATACCGAAGGGAAAAACCTAATATACGATTCAAGGATTCAAAAGGAGTCGAACACATGCAGTATTCACAAATAAACTTCTACAGAAGTAGAAAGATACAAGATAAATATTAAATTCAAGAATTCCAACTATACCAATAACATAAAGTATTCACGACAAAGCTTCTATAGAAGCCCAAAACATACTATCATTTCAAGAAGTATAAACAGCAAAGCTTCTACAGAAGTCGATATCAACCAAGAAAACTTTTCATGGACTCCAACAGTGTCTGTTTCAAACATTACCCTTACAAGAATTTCTAAAAAATCTAACCGAAATGTAAAACACAGCAAGATAGTACAACCGTTCGAAACACAATGCACACACATCAAGGGTTCACTTGAAAAATTGAGCCAGTAAGAAGATACAACAAACTAATTCATACAAAGCTACCATAAAAACCAACTGAACCCAAAAATCATTTGAACAGATTTGTTCTAATGAAATCATTTGAAGGAAAGCAAGATTTTTAAAATTTAGGGCCTAACATGCCTGGTAATGTTGCTTAAAAATCTGAAGAAGACCACTGAAAGAGCTCGAGCCTTCTCCTCTTTTTCCACGTTAGATTCAACAACAATAATTTGTTATTTCCATGCCTTATAAACTTTCCTCGATAGAGAAAAGAGCTAGTTATTCTCATAGTTGCCATGCAACACCAAGTAGACTGGTTCAAAGAACCAATGATCAAATAAAGAGAAAACCAGAGCACATGAAAACCCAAACAAACTACCAGTTTTCCATTTTGCATGTCTTCCCGAGAAATCCGAGCTCGGAGACTGAGTTCATTAATTACATTAACTCCAAAATTCCCACTCAATCTCCATTGCCACCGACCGCCATAGTTGGTGATGGATAAAAACAAATCAAATACCATTTCTAGATTCGGCGACTCTGCCACGTCAGATTTCACTAGCCGTTAGAAACTTCCACCAAATCCCTCATCCTTCATACTTATCCATATCATTTAATGCCATAGAAACTACCACCCATGGCTCGCACCCCTTCATAGGTCCCTTTCCTCCATGTTCATTAGTTAGGTTAGAAACATAGGTTAGAATTTAAGGTGATACTTAGTCTAACCTCCTTAGCACTAGGTCACTAACCTTAGAACATTTAGTTTATAGTTTAGGCCTAGGTTAGATTTAGCACTAATCTAACCCATAGGTTATAGTTTAGGTTTAGGTTATTAACCTTGATAAATCCAGCTTAGGTCTTAACAATTAAAATCGTTCAGTATAAGTACCAACAAATATACATTCATGAAAAGGATTCATTCCAGCACTGCTAATAAGCTAGTAGTATAAATGCATCTGAATTTATTACCTGGCTCAAGATCAAGACCTTCCTAATATTACGATATCGGGAACCAATTCATTTAACAAGATCAGCCTGAGTTAGCTCCTGAATTGCTCATTCCACACACATTCAGACCTTGCAACCTTCGTAAGGTCTATAATTTTTGTTCATCCAGAATAAACTTAAAACATCTCTTGGACCAATGCCACTGATCCAAGGCTGAGTCATATAGATGGGTAAATCCACAATTTATTCTAAAATCAAATTAAACTTAGGTGTAAAAATGAAAGATATAAAAGTGTCCAAGCATATCCTAGCTCAGTCAAAAATCTTGAAGAGCAAAGAAGATACAATCCCTATCAAGCATGCCTTCACAATCAAAGGAACATGTCCCTTTTTATAGAAGAAATCATATATCAACACTTGAATGCTCAGGAGGAAGTAACAAGAGTTCAGAGTGTTACAACACATGTCTGTAAATTTGTGAATAGATGCTTAGAAATACCTTGAAGTGAATGCATAAGGAAATTTACACCAAGGGCTCTAGACTCCATCTTTCATTGGGAAGCACACAATGTAGAAATGTTGATATACAACAAACTGAACTTGTTTCCCTACCACTATTGGTAGGTATTTTGGGATGTGCCACTCTTCCCCAAATTCCATGTGGATCCTATCATACCATTTATCCACCCTTTTCTTTACATCATCTATCATGGTCCCCTTGCATAGGTACTTGATGAAACTTTCAGCTGGGGAATTGTTCTCCATGGGGTGTTCCCATAGTTTCTCCTTCAGTCCATCTGGTACTCTGATCTCCATGCATACTAGTGATAGTAGAACAGTCCTAAAGCTGATATTTCCTCCTGTGCACGCTTCTTCAGCTAATTTCTCTACAATATAGCCTGCAATGTTGTAGATTGTCCCTTCTGAAAACTTATGTGCCACATATAACCATATAGTATTTACCTATGACCACCACTCCTGATCATTCAACTTGGAAACAAGGTGTAATGCATCTTATACAACTAGACAATTCTTCAATTTTTCTATGTCTGGACAATTCTTCAATTTTTCTATGTCAGGTATCCAAACTCCTGTCTGGTCTTTGAAATCGTGACTTTATCTGCGAGGTCACCTTTTATATCTTCTTCTATGGCCTTTAGACCTGTAACTAATGAGACAAGTGCAAATGAGATTCTAACTCTGCATCATGCAAAGTAGAAGAAGTCTTTTTGAACCCTTCTCATGAGCCACTGATACAAGGGATCATACTTCCCAAAGTATGGAATCTCATAGAACTGGTAGACCCTAATTATCTTCAAAATATTTTCACCCGCATCATCATACACTGGCATGTCATTCGCTGTGTGCTTGTTCATTCTAGCAGTGAGAAAGGAATCAAGCTCCTTCTTGTTCTCCAAATTCCTATGATTATATTCACTTACTTTGCTCTTTCTGATGGGTGAATCCAATTCTTGGCTGATGATGACTCCTTCTGGATATTACATCTCTGAAAAATGGCTTTCGGGAGCCATCTCTTCATCCTCTACGACCACCTTCTTCTTTCCTTTTACCGCTACTCCAAATTCCTTCTTTGGTGTCATTTTTACCTTACAAATGTCTCCTCTTCAACTCTACAACTTTGTGAATCAAAACCTAGCTCGATAAAATCATACCCTAGGTGGAAACTTTATAACCTAACTCTTTTTTGTCTCCCTACTTCACTCAAACCCTTCACCACTAGGGACGTAAGCTTCTTGTCGCATAGATCTGGTTGTCAAGTTTGGTTTCACACCCTTCGCACCTTAACTTGATCACTCGGCTCTTCACACTTGGCTCTTTTCTCAAATAATCTTAGTTGCAATGGTAAAAATGAATCTGCATCCCATCCTTATATACATTTTTCAAATTTTGATGCATTTATTTCTCCTTCTCCTACCAAATATCCCCTCATTCATTGACCAAATCTGTTCATTCTGCGTGGTACATCTTCACGCCTAGCTATAACCTTCTAGTGTGTCTTCCTATCCTCTGGTCACAAAATTCTCTTCGGTGCGAGCTCCTATTCCTGAGTACCTCATCACTATACCTTCTCCTGGTAGCTACTATGGCCTCCGCTTACCTGATGTTATAATATTCTTTCATTCATATCCATCCTTGGTCTCTTTTTAGAAGCAATCTTTTCTTTTGACTTAAAGCACCCCCATAACAGCTTATTCCTTTCACCTTTCAATTCCCCTAGTATTTTTCTTGGATAGCGATAACCACCCCACATGAAAATTATGTGCAATCCTTTGTGCATAAAAATTATTCATATAGTAATTATATTTATGCATGCAAGCACACTTATTACACAAGAACAACAACTAAATTGATAAAGCATATCGATAATTAAGTAAATACATTAAGAAAATATAGAATTGAAAACCTAGTCTAAATGACAATACTGCCTTATTACAAACACCAAGAAGACTTATTTATAGTAGGGCTTCAGCCTACTCCCGTTAAAGTAACCGGGTAGCCGTGTTCCATCAAGTGTTTCTAACTGGAAAGCACCTGATTCAAGTATAGAAGTGATAACATACGGCCCCAACCAATGTACTTTGAGATTTCCTGGATGGCGTAAGAACTTGGAGTCATAAAGAAGTACCATTTGTCCAATCTCAAACTTCTTATCCCTTATGTTTTTGTCATGCCATGCCTTCTACCTGGCCTTTTCCTACTTCTAACTCTACCGTGTTAGGGCTTGGTGCTCATCCAGTTGAAACATCTTTTCCATACGCACTTCTAAATCTTATTCATCAGCTAGACCTCTAGCATGCGCAATGGGAAATGAAGGTAACATAAATTCTATAGGGAGAATAGCTTCCGTGCCAAACACAAACTAAAGTGGTGTGGCTTTGTTCAATCTGTTGTAAGTTATTATATATGCCCAAATAACGACTGATACTTTGACATCCCAATCCTTTCTTCTAATATCACAAATATTTGTCAAAGTCCAGCTCAAAATCTTATTGAAGGCCTTAGTAGTTTCGTTTTACTGAGGATGATAAGGTGTAGTTTTATGGTGTGCAACCATAAAATCAAATAATAGGATCCTGATTGTCTCATTCAAAAAGTGTGTAACTCTATCACTTGTCAAGCTTAAGGGACATCCATATCTTGTAAGAAAATTCTCCCATAGAAATCTAGCTACTGTGGCTACCATACAGTCCATGGTACATGCTACTTCTGCCCACTATGTGAGATAATATGTGCAAGTAATGACATAGCATTATACAGTCCTGCACGCGGCTAGCGAAATAGATCCTACAAAATCAATGGCCCATTTCTCAAATGGTTCGGCACTTGTAATCGGTCTCAAAGGCATCTCATCTCTTTTCCCTAGTTTTCCTAGGTGGTGACAATGATCACATGCCTTAAAATATTCTTTACAGTCCTTATACAATTTCTCCCACCATAATCCAGCAAGTAGGATCTTACGGGAAATCGCATCATCTGTATAATGGCCTCATACAATACCACCATGAGCTTCTCCCATGATATAATTACGCTCATGATATTATACACAACGATGTAATACTTCATCTCTACCTAGCTTGTAGTGGTCACCACTTATTAACATAAACGGTGCCACCCGTATAGCAAGTTGCTTCTTTTTTAATTCTTTCATTCCTTCTGGTACCATACATGTTCATAGAAAGAAAAAAATGTCTTCTAACTCCATGGGCGCGGGTTGTAACCTATATAATTGTGCATCTACCATTGTCTCTTCAATTATCTATGCATCCTCTCCTGAATTGATTCTAGATAAATGGTCTGGTCCATAATTGCTTTTCCCTAGCTTCACCACAACTGTGAAGTCAAACACTAGAAATAGGATCACCCATCTGCATATGCACCCTTGTAGGACGGGCTTGTTTACCAAGTACTTCAATGTCATGTGATCTGTATAAAACATAAATGATTTTGCTAATAAGTACTGTCGAAACTTGTACAATGCATAGATCATTGAAAAATATTCACGCTCTGTAGTTGTATAATTCCGTTCAGTAGGAATCAACTTCCTATTAGGAAAATATATTGGATGATCTATAATACCTTTGCCAGGTTGAGCTAACACAGTGCTAATGGCCATGCCAAAAACGTCCACATACACATGAAATGGTTTATCCCATGAGGAAAAGCGCAGAATGGGTGCAGTAGTAAGTCTCTCTTTTAATATCTCAAACACACGTTGTTGTGGTTCTCCCCAATAAAATGGACCTTTCCCCTTTATTAATTCTTCCAAGGGTGCAACAATTTTGGCATACCATTTTATGAATTTTCTATAATACCCTATATGACCTAAAAATCTGCGCACCTCACTTTGATTGGTAGGTTCTTCCAAGCCTTAAATGACTGCAACCTTGGCTGGATCAACTAGCAAACCTTCCTTGTAGATTATATATCCTAACAGTATCCCAAATGGCATAGAAAATATGCACCTATTGATGTTCAAAGAGATAATAAATTTTCTACATTGTTCAAACATTAAGTGTAGATTGTCACAATGATCTTTCACAAGCCCATATAATGTCCAATCATCTAGGTAGACCTGTAAGAAGTTGTGAATAAAATCCTTAAATGCCTGAAAAACTATGCATGAAAATACAACAAGCACATTTTTCAATCCAAAGGGTATCACAGTATAGGAAAAACTACCCCATTCAGTCGTAAATATTGTCTTTTCTTGATCCTCCTGAGTAATCTTAACCTGATAATACCTAGAAAATCCATTTGTTAAGGAATATATTTCGCGCCTTGCAACTCCTTCTAGTATTTCCTCAGTGAATGGCATAGGGAATGGATCTGTGACACATGCAACATTCAAATCCCTGTAGTCCACACATATCCTAATCTATTTTTCCTTCTTGATACTGATCACCATTGGGCTAACCCATTCTGACTCATCAATGGGCTTGATAATTCCAGATTTCAATATTTTATCAATTTTTTCTTTTCCCTTTTTGCACAAATTAGGATTCATTATGTAAGATCTCTTTCAAACTGTCCATGCACCATCCTTATGTTTTATCTTCATTTCCCCAAGTGATTCATGCACACCTTTAATTTCATGATATCCTCAAGGGAATAAGTCATGATAATCCCTGAGTAACTCGATGATCTTTTCTACATCCAGGTCTGACCAATAGTCTCCAATTATGGCCTCCTTAGGCTTAGCCTCTGAACCTATATTCACCTTCTTTGTCTTCATGGGTTCGTGGTAGGTGTTTGTATCCTTGTATGCACTGTCCAATACCTTGTACACCCCATGTGAGTGTTCAATATCTAGGTTTTCAACTTCCTCATCATCCACGACGTAGACCATATTTCCTTTCTCTTTCTCAAGGAAAGCGCCTTCAAGTAGTATGGAGTCCATTTCTTATTCCTTTTCAAAACATGCTCTGAACTATGTCTCACTAAATAATTCTTGAATATGATCTTCTTCTTTTGCACTATCTCACATAGTTAAGCGCTTGACAAATTTTAATGCCTCTGCTACAGGAGGTTTAGTCGAGAAGTAGTCGAAAGTATGGATCATTCCTGCAGTCAAATATTTTCAGTTTCCAGTTTCTCGATGTAGTTTTGCATATACATACCAAGTGAGTGCACATCCTTGTAACATAGAATAGAATCTATGTACCCAGAGTGAAGGTGGTAACGGTTCCTGTCCTATTTTCCAGTCTCTCACACTATTGGATGTGATGCTGAATAGGTTGATCACCATGATAAGTGCATATTTGTGTAGGTGCATTGTTCCTTATAAACCTAGTAGACAAAGTGACTCCAATCTCTTCCCAGTTTATAAGATTATCTTTGTGGACTACCCACCAGCACACTACTGTCCCACACAATGTATATACTAACATATCTCTCCTTTTAACTTGATCTATCCACTGTGTTTCCATGTCCTTCATAAATGCAGGAAGATCATCTACCCCTGTATACTAAGGTATTGTGCTACCTATCTGTCGAATTGAATGAAGTCCATTCTTTCGTGCAACCACACTTTTCACCTCATGCCTTACTAATTGATATATACCATGAGCCCAATTATCACAAGCAATACTCATAGTATCACTAATAGAATGATAATATTCCCACTGTAGGATGCCTTCTTCTGATGGCTCATTGACCTCTGGGTCCTGAATAGCATGTACATAGACTCTGTTTAAATCCTCCTCACTTAGAGGTTCAACATATGGTGTAGAATTCCCATTTGTCAAAGGTATCACAACCCTTTCCTCCTTGTTTTCAAAGATGATATACCCCTTATTGAATCTCAAGTCAACATTATTCACATAACACCAAGGGCATCCAAGCAAGGCTAGAAAATTTTCTACTTCTGCAAGTGCTAATACCTCAAAATACCCAGTGAACTTAGCCCCTTGTATATTTATAGATGCAAATTTGTAGAATACACATTAGATGATGGCTGCAATGGAGGCCTCCCCATTTGTACCCATGCATCTAATGTAAGCACATTTACCTCCGCACCTGTATCGATCAATATGTTACTCAACAACCACCCATCCACAACAACATTCAAAATAATTTCTTTGTCATAGTCATGCTATCAAGGGAAGATTTGCATGTAAAATATGTCATCCAGTTTCAAGACTTACACACATAGTGTTCCCTTTTAATTAACTTCCTAATAGTGGAATAATGTTCTCCTGGTGCAACATCTTGCACACCTCTCATAGATTATCAATATCAGTTTGGACTGTCTCTGATGATTTCTTCTACTCATTTAGGTAATGTATCTCACCCTAAAGATTCCTTAGAAATTCCATGGTATCCTAGTAAACTTCCTTCTGATGAGTAGGATCTGAGTACCTCACATGCAAAACCTTCTCCTTGGTGATCATAGACTTCTGGTACAATGCCTCTCTCATGCATGTTGCTTCAGTACATGTAGTAATATTCATTATCAATGTGTCAGGTCCTTCTACTATTTTGGGCATCCACTAATCTTCTACCGTGCGCTAGATTCTAACCATCCCGACGCCTTTGTTTTCTTGCTTATGCTACTTACTCAGATGATTATATAATTATGGGCACTCTTCATAGCTATGGTTCTTTCCATATAAATAACATGCAATATTATGGAGGACATTCACGCCTATAGTGGTCAGGAGATCCGCACGTATAACATGTTCCACGAGGGAAATCTCCTCTTCCTCCACCACGACCTCATCCTCAATATCCACCATGATATCCATGCCCCCTTCCACGCCCTCCTTCAAAATGACCCTCATTCTTACCATAGCACAGTTGATTTTTATCCCAATCCTGATGCTCATTATTACCCTTAGAATTATCTGTTATACTTTTCTATCATACCCCAAGGTCTATATCATCCTGGATCTGACCAATCAGCTGATAATCCTCGGTATCATGGGTCATTGACCTAAAATTTTTGCAAAAGCAAGATACATTCTTCCTTATCATGCATTGTAACAAAGGATAGTGACTAGCATCATGATTCAAATGACAAATTTCACAGTCCAACAGTAATGAGCATACAGATCTGCAAGGGCAACTATCCTTGGTGTGACCTTCCACTTCACAATCTGTACACCAAATTCTTGAGCGTGTTTCATGGGCTGAATTTGCTGATAGCTTCTCTAAGTACTTTGCCATAGCCACAATCTATGCCTCTAGGAATTAACTAACTCTAGTGTTAATGCTCCCAACTTCCTCAACACATAAATATTCTTCCAGTGCTTTTTGTGGATCAGTGTATGTCTTATTTGATAGTGCCCTTTTAAAAGGTGTAATCAATCCTACAACGGACCACTGTGCATGCTGGATAGCGTGAATATCATAAGATATCTTAGATAGAAGTGTTTTAAAATGAGCATTATAGTCACATACACTCTCAATAGTGTCTTGTTTGATATCCTTGAGTGCACTTATACTCTTCTACTCAAACTCAAGGATATGGAACTCTTTTAAGAAATCATCTCTTAATGTTGCATAATCCACGCAAGTTTGATCAAGGTCAAACTTCCTATACCAGATGTGTGCACGCCCCTATAATGTAGTGGAAAATTTACATGCCTTTCACTCAGTAGCCATGATCCCTTTAGCATGTCATAAGATTTCACACATATGCACATGTTCGGAAACATCCTCTATACCTCTATACTCCAGGAGACGAAGAGACATCTCCATATAGATATTATGTGGTTTCTATGGTTGTTGTGGACCTTGACCACCTGATCCAGAACCTCCTATGTTCCCTTTGCCTCTAGAACCACCAGATCCACTAGAACTAGAACCACCTATACCTCTTGATCCGCCACTTGTAGTTGGAATAGGGCTTATAGATGTACTCCCATGTGCTTCGATAGTAGTACTATACTGAACCCCTACAGTCTGTGAGGTAGTTTCACTTTCAGAGGTGAATCCAATATTCTGTACACTCACATTCTATGCAGATGATGCACCTAAGAAAGATCCTTTAAATGACATTGAAACCATCTGTCCTGCCATTGATGTACTTTATCCCTGACTTACTTCTGCTCTCTTACTTCCCAAGTTAGTTTTCTGGTTACTTGTCATACTAGATACTAAAAAATGAAGCACAAGGGATAGGTCACCAGGTGGATTAAGATGCATTCCCGCGGTCTAGATATTCTCTGTTGGCACACTTCCATGTGAGGTCGAGGGGAGTTCCTGATGCTCTGGCTCCATGTCTTCTACGTGACATGTAAATACTTCATGAGCCATATCTCTCCTCCATGCCATACTCTCTGCAACAGAATGCTACTTCTCTATCTCCCTCTCGCATGCCTCATTATACTTAAGCCACCTTTCTTCTCTCTGTCTCTCTACCACTAGGTTTGCCATCTTAAAAACCTGTTCCTTCCTCCATGCGTGACGTATTTTAGTTAGCCATCTGTTTACTCTCCAAGTTCAAAGTTATCATTAAGATCTTGATCACTAGTGGAATACCTTGCAAATATGTTCCTCTTAGAAAATGCAAAAACTAGAATTCAACTACCTCTAGGCAAGAGTACATTGAAATTGAATATTCCAAAATATAAATGTTCAGAACACCATGAAACCACGTATCCACCATGCGAGTTTAGATCAGACCAGTATCATAGAGGGTTTGAAATTCTTCCTGTGTCTAGACAAGTGTGCGATACCTCCAATTCAACTAAGATGCATAAGCAGTAAGCCACTCGTATAGTTATACTGGAAAGATAGCAAAAAAGCTCTCATATAAGCTGTCATATAGGTTCTATTCTACCCAGGTGTGTGTGTTAAACTCAGATCCACTACTGAACCATTTTGCATATTCATCCTCTAGATCGTGTATCCATTCCTCAATACTTACTAGAGTTAAATGATATGTCTTCACCACGAACCATCCTGAAAACAACTAAAAAGAGCTCCCAGCAACGGAACCAATGATACAGCCTAGAATTTACTAGATAACACCCTAGTTACACTAGCACATCACTCCACCTAGACTAAGCACTCACCCAAAGCATGCAAAGATACCAGGTCCCTCTTTAGGGTTGTTGTAACAGGATGTTAACATGATGAAGAAAGAAACATATAGATTCATAACTAATCCATCATTCCACAATGCATACTACACTCAGATCTATGAAAGAACAAGCTTAAACAAGAATCATGAATGAATTAATAACATGCACTACTCAACTACACACATAACGACACTTAGATTCAGCTAATATCTTCCATCTATTAATAAATACAGAAGCTCCTTACAATATGGTCAATCTATACTAATGCACGTATAGAACTGATACAGTGATTCAGACATATGCGTATATCCTCTGTCACACACACATACATCTCATACCATTCATACCTACATCCCCTTTTCTACTATGTACCTAACATCATATATATAGGGTGGGGACTTTCCCTTCACCACTTATCTATTCTAGAAATAGTCTGCATGCTATTGATAGCCACATGCCGTTTACAAGCATAGTCACACATGCAAGTGTGCTATCAATAGTCTTCTTGCAGTTAACTAAAGTATCAATTATATTCTCAACCTGTCTCTATGTAAAAACACTTCAATCCACTTCTCCAAAGATAGATAATACATGGTGCACACGTCTATGCATCGTTGATGTGTTTCACATGCCATCTTCTAAAAATAGGTCTTCATGCTCAAAATCGGCTAAGTCCTAAAATCTGAACTTGCCTTCCATGTGCGGGTCCTTCCTGTCCTTCCACGCCCTTGGTTCCGGGACTTTTATCCCATATAGAATCCTTGTGTGATCTTTGACAAGTATTATTTGATCAACACCTCCTCTTCCATTCTTACAAACACCAATTCCTACTTTCCCCATGTTCATCTCCATCATCCCTTGCTTGGTAATCTTACTTAACTGTTGCTTCCCCATTCATTTCGTGTCTTGTTTCTTCATTTTTATCTCATTCATTATCATCCATTGTGTCCTCTCCTCTCCTTCATCTTCGCACACATCACTATCCCTCCTTTATTTACTCTTTCAACTCCATCTTCTATAGGTCTCCCACATATCTACCCCCATTTTTACCCGTCATTATCATTATTCATCTCCTAACATTATTTCATCATCATCTTATGTTTTTGTGCTAATAATTATTGGTGGGCTTCTCCCAAAAATCACTCATCCCCATTCTGCACAACTTGGATCCTTTTCTTTGACCTCCTGCATTATATCTTCACTCCTTCCTTCCTCTGTGTCCTCTGATCATTATCGAGGGACTTCTCCTAACATCCCTTCATTGGTGTTCCCCCTTCCATTTCTCATTTACTTTCCACCTCGTCTTACCTTTTGTCCCATTCTTTCCTACTGATCATTATCGGTGGATTTCTCCTAACATCCATTCACTGGAATTGCCTCTCTTATCCCTTCCTCTCTTTTTCTTCACCACCTCTCCATATTTCATTCTTCCTTTCCAATTTCTTCACCGTCTTCATCATGCACCCTCTCTCTATTTTCTCTTCATCAACTTATCCTCATCGCATGCATCTTAGAATCTTTTCCAATATGTGTCATTCCTCCCTTCAATCTTCTCTTTGCGTTCCTTATGCTTCTCACTCTTTATCAAATATCTTTGTCCTTGGTTCCCTTCCTTCTACATAATTTTCTCTATTGTCCTCTCCTCCTTTCTAATCATGGTTTTCTTTCACTTCCTTTATATAATCTTCCTCCCCATTTTACCTCACACTTCTCTCTTACTTCCCCATCGATAACCCGACTCTTCATCATTGTCCCATATTTTTTTATCATCCCACCATCCACATGAATTTCCATGCAGTCAGTCCCATATTATTTTCCTTGGATTTCTTCAGTATGATCTGGTTCCTTCAATTTTCTTTTCTCTATCATCTCTTTCATTTTCCATTACTTCTCTACCTTCCTCTGCTTCACCCTCCTTCACACCTTTTTTTAAAAATAACTCTCTCCCTTTTTCATAATTTCATCCTCTGTTATGTCCTTTTCTTGTCTTATCTTTGATTTTCCTTCATCATTTCCCCCTTCCTCTATAATCCTTCTTTATTATTTTCTTCATCCCCTTTCATTCCTTCTTTTCTTCTCCTTTGTCTCCTTCCTTCTATTCCATACCCCTATCACCTTCACCTTTAAACTTTCTTGCTCTTCTCATAATCAACCACTCCTCCTTTCCATTCCCTGTTCTCTTTCTCATTACATCCTTCAACACATCCCTCACACCTAGCATTCACGGTCAATGTAAATATTTCTCTAATTATGTACCATCATCAATTCATTACCATTCTCATTATTCTCTCTTAACATTGACCTTTTCTCTTTTTGAGAACCTTGTCACATATTTTATCTTTGTTAGTCCTCTCCCAAGGGCATCATAATATCCATTTCTAAGAGTCTCTTCCCCTCTTCCTTCGATGTTTTTGTCTTGGAGGATACCATAACGGCTATCACCCATCTGATCTTGTTCTCTTCAATGAATGTTTGTTCTATTTTTTTGAAAAATTAGCTTGACTCCTTTTCCTATTTGTTAAAGAAGTGAGACTTCTTTCCTTTTCTTCACCCCATTATTCATCTGCCTTCAACTTGCAAACCTTTCTTGAGAAATATGTATTCAACATCTTATTTAACACCCTCTTAGGGCATTTTATCCAATGTGTTCTTCATATCCACTTTCGTGGTCATGTTCTTTCCCCCTGGGATATATTATTTCAACATTCATCTCCCATTATGTCATTTTTGTGTCCTATGTTGGGGCACCTTTTCATCCTTGTATTTGTTGATGCATATAACTCATTTTTTTCCCTTCTCGTTCCCTATGCTAGAGAATCATTATTTTCATCCTCATCCCTTTTGTGGACGCATGATTTTTCACTCGATTCCTCGCATACAAAGGATTTTGCATACCTTTCACATTTATTTGCACATATTTAGATGTTTTCCTATGACCCATTGGTCATCGCAGTTTACATCCATAATGCAGTGGTCTTCACCCACTCACTGGTCCGTAGAACATTATCACCTATCTTCGTTGACACCACAATTTTCCTCTACGGATGTGATATTAGAGTCACCACCATATTTCTCATTTTCATTGTGATCCTTTTTCGCATGGGGCATCTTACCTTTGGTCATGTTTTTATTCACCCCCATCCCTTTTACAGACACATATTTCATCTAACCCTTTTTATCTTTGTCTGGTGGCTTGCTATCGCAAACCACTCAACAAGAAGGGGCAAATGTAGACACCAATTTTTCATATAATTCCCTTCTGTTATCTCACATTCATTCAAATTTCAATCTCACTTTTATTTTTCTTAAATTTAAATCAATCCCATCCATTTACTCACCCAAATTTAATTAATTATCAAATGGGTTCCATATAAACCCATTTAATAATTGAATTTTGGCATCTCTCAAAATTATTCAATTCATGGGAAATAATACACCCATCCGACACTCCACTCTTAATTTCAAAAATGGAATCTATTATCTCACCTACCCATTCAAATCATGTTCCCCACTTCTAAGGCAAACCATGGGCTCTACAAGATCACATCATGTCTCTTAACCCAGGTTACTTTACCCAACCCTAGTTATTCAAATAGGAAAAAAATTCAAGCTAACGAATAACCTCAATCTAACCTCACCTCCAATTTATAAATATGGGTTTTCCCCTCTCTTTCAAAAGGACGAAACCTAGAGTTAGACCAGAACAGGGACCTAGACTTGAACCTAGACCGGACCCAGAAAGGAGGAAGAATCTGTATGAAATCTCTGCTTATTGAAGTTTTTAGGAAAGGAGAAGAGAGTGCTTGATGAAGTTCTACAAGTTTGAGGTCAAGGAAAACCTTTTCCATTTCTATAAATTAGATGTGAGGAGTGTGGGAGAAATATTTTCCATTATTCGACATCTTGCCATCCTGATGCCCAGTTCATCTCCATATCAGAACACAAGCTAAGTCCCCTCATCATTTCAATTTCTTGTCATTTTGTGTTTCATTATTTATGCATGATACCTATTTTTCATCATTTATTTTTATCTTTCTAGACAAGGGGGTTGACATCCTCCAAGGGAGTTAACATCCTCTTGGAACCGGGATTGTCCAGGTGATCCCCGCATATTTTTATCTAATCACATGTGTTTCAGTTTTGCAGATCTATCTTCTCAGTATCACACATCTATCTTCTTTGCACCCATACATCCATATTTGCATATGAGATCCTAATCCCTCCATCATTTGAAGTTTCTGGTGGCTTCCAATATCAACTTTCACCCATGTGAGAACGAGGTTTCCTGTACAACACCAAGCATGCAAGATGACTTGCATGACAACTATGGTGACCAAGTGATTCAAGTGAAGTCAAATAAGTTGCCTAAATGGCTGGTCACCTTAGAACAAATATTTATCCCTGATAATGAGTTCAAGGGTGAAGAAAGGTATATGTGTGCGTAAAGGAGTTCCCCAGTTTCTCAGTGAATCTTGTATGCATGATGAAAAGTAGGCCTTCATGTCTCTCTGTCAAAAATACAGTGATATATTCTCATGGGGGTATGAATAGCTCAAAGGTTTTGATCTAAGTGTTGTTCAACACTCTATTGACCTTGATCCTAGTCTAGAGGCCATAAAAAAAAGTAGTGACCAACCAATCCAAAGATAGAGCCCCTCATGAGAAAGGAATTATCCAAACTCATTGAAGCAAAGATTATTTTTCCCATCAAGTAATTTTCCTAGGTTGTGAATCTAGTTCCGGTGTGTAAGAAGAACAGTGAAATCAGAATCTATGTTGTTTTAGTGATTTGAACAAAACATCTCTGAATGATAATTATCCTTTTCCTTATATGGAGTAGACTCTATAGATTGTGGCCGACACAAAAATATTTTCAATGTTGAACAGATACTCTAGCTTCAATCAGATCCTAGTCAAGGAAGAAAATCAATTCAAAATAGAGTTTATAACCAAGTGGGGAACATATGTGTATCAGAGGATTCCCTTCAGTCTGTCAAACGTAGACACAATGTTTTAGCGCCCCATGGAAATTTCTTTCAAAGGTTACATCAATGATTTCATCTTTGTTTACCTTGATGACATTATAGTCTTCTCAAAGTAGAGCACGGATCACATGGCACACCTGGAGAAAGTATTTAAGAGATGCAAAAGGTATGGGGTATCTCTTAACCCCAAGAAGTGTAATTTTGTAGTGTCACAAGAAAATATCTTGGGCTATGTGGTTTGAAAGGATGGCATCACAATTGATCTTGATCACATTTCATCCATCCTAGGTCTTTCTTTATCGGAACACAAAAATGCCTTACAGTCCTTCCTCAGTAAGATCAATTTTGTTAGAAGTTTTATTCCTAACTTTGCAAGACTAGTTCGACCCATCACCCTGAAGCTCAAGAAGGACATAATTGTAAGATGGAAAGTAGAAGGAAAAGAAAGTGTCAACAAAATCAAGCAAGAGATTACTTGCGTGCCAACACTCATCAACCCAAATTACTCAAAGGATTTTATCCTTTATGCTTATGGTGATGACGCAAGTGTTGTTGTCCTAACACAAGAAGATGAACAAGGGATGGAACAACCAATGGATTTCTTCAACGAGACACTCAAGGATTATGAATTAAGATATAGTCATATGGAGAAACATGTTTATGCCATTATGTATGTGCTCAAGAAGTTCAAAAGTATGCTCTCCATAAATCATATCAAGGTGTTAGTCTCCCACTCTTCTATTAGAAACTTCATCATGGGAGTAGAAATCAGTGAAAAAAGAGCATGATGGGTGACTAAAATTTTGGAGTATGATGTGACTATCAAAGCCATAAAGATAGTAAGAGGTAGTGTGCTCTAAAATCATCTTTATAAGGATATAAACAATGAATCTGAGACTTCATTGTTTCTTTTTTAAGCTCTCCCGTGTGCAAAGCTTGAGCAGAATACAGATCCTGGCGCACAAGATTGGATGAAGAACATGATCATATTCCTTTCCGAGGGCACATACCCTCTTGGTTTAAACAAGGAAAGAGAATACATCTGAGGTTAAAATCTATCCTTTTTGTTTTGATTGATTGAATGTTGTTAAGGTGTATCAATAACATGCAGACTGAAAAAGTGTTTGCAGAATTTCACGATTGATTCTCTGGTGGACACTTCTCTGCCAAGACTACAATAATGAAGATCATAATGACATGTATATTTTGGCCTACTATGTTTGTAGATGCACACAAATGGGTCATAAAATTCAAGGAATGTGCTTTATTTACAGGAAATAAGAGATTGGCAATGCTTCCCCTCTGACCAAATGAAACAGAACAACCTTTTTCACAATGGGGTCTCAAATTTATTGGCATGATCAATCCACCTTCAAGTTTTGGATAGAGATGGGTGTTGACAACTACGAACTACTTTACCAGATGGACAGAAGCTATCACACTTAAGGAATCAACTGAGTCAGTCATCTTTGACTTTCTCGAAGGTATAGTTAAAAGGTTTAAAATTCCTCAAACCATTATCTTTGATGATGCTAAAGCCTTCCTTGGCACTAAAATCATGGATTGGGCTCTAAATCTAGGCATATATCTAAATATTTCTTCCAAATATTACCCTTAAGGAAATGGTCTTGTAGAGTCAAAAAATAAGAACCTGATCAGGATCAAGAAGCACACAATGAACATCAGCCAAAGATAGTGGCATAAAAAGGTCACGCGCGCGCTCTGGGAAGATAGAATCAAAGTTAAAAAAATGGGAACTCCGCCTTACAAGATTGTCTATGACAAGGAGGCTACCCTTCCTTTGATTCTTGAGTTGAACTCATTGGTGCTTTCCCAACAGTTGGAGTTTGAAGGTGTAGACTAGAGAGAAATCAGAACGGTAGAGTTGGTTAATCTTCAAGAATCAAGGAACTATTCCATGATCAAGCTAGAACAACATCAACAAGCAATAAAGAAATGGTTTGATAGAAAGGATAGGCCTCAAGTTTTCAAATTTGGGGACTTGGTCTTGAAATGGGATGTTGATAGAGCTAAACCAGGGTGCCATTCAAAGTTTGATGCACTTTAGAGTGGCCCATACATCATCAGTTCATGCAAGGAGGCTAACTCTTTCGAGTTAACTCATCTTGATAGAGGCATGCTACAAATCCCAATAAATGGGATCTATCTAAAACCCTTCCATTAAGTTTGTTGCATCGTTATATATATATATATATATATATATATATATATATATATATATATATATATATATATATATTTGAATAGTTTAAATTCCTCCAAGTGCATTGCATACGCACATTATTTCTTTTACGTAATTCTTTCTTCTCACATGCTTCTTGTGCACGCTCTTCTTTTGCTTACAGGGTGTCAATCTTCTTCTAGTAATTTTCAGTAGTTTGTAGGATTCAAAGTAGAGTGAAGAGATAATCCTTCAAGTGACTTTAGGGGTAGTTCTTCAAAGCTGAAAATCATAATTTCATGATCATATATCAGACTCCATGCCCAATGGACGCTCCAGGATACTAAGCTCCTTCATCTAACAGGAAGATGACCCTGAAATTCAACAAAACTACTATCTAAATAACTCTCCTAGTTATTTGGACAAATTACATACATATTCTGGCTCAGAGATCTTTATTGCAAGTGACACCCATTTCATTTGTCTCCTTGGCGCATTTACTTAGTCATTGTTTGCATGTGCACCCTTGCATGCTTCCCCTTCTCCCCTTTCCTTTTCATTTTCTTCCTTGTTCCATCTTCCCCTTACGTGTACTCTCTGTGTTTCCACCATCTTCACATTGATTCACCTTCCACTCACACCTTGCCCTTTGATTTCCAAAATCAGCTAAGTCTTTGGCATCCCTATACACCCTTTCTTCCACTCACACCTTCCTTTTGTCATCTTCCTGTGTCTCATTCTTCCATGCACATACCTTTGTGCCCTCCTCTACACCATTTTTTGCCATGTCATTCTCTAACATGCTTGAGTGTGCCACACATAACCTATTAAAGCACAAAACCAGGGTGTCAAACCTTTACAACAAATCAATAAGTGACACGTGGTAGAAAATGACAAAGCATTTGCATATTTGGCCATCTTTGTGACCAATCAACATGCGCCATGTGTCTTGCGTATGTAGATGACTCTGAAAATCTTCCGACAGCCATATATTTTTCTATAGAGCTCCGATCGACACACACCATTCTCAATCAATAACTGCTGATGTAGGCTATAGTGCTAGATATTCAAATTCAAATTCTTAGCAAATATGGTAGCTGAGAAATGGGAAAACATATTTCTAGACATTAATGATCAAATTCGATTGCTCCAACTACCTAATTTGATTTGATCTGCCCTCCTTCCTTCTCCAACATGCCAAAGAGACTTGGGAAAACACATTTGACAGATTTACAGGTGGATTTATAGGCATTAAATGCTTCTTTTTGGTGGTTGTATTTCAAATTCAGTTTTTCTCTCATTCTTCTCTTCTTGTTCCATGAATTTATCTATATATGTAAGAATCGGGCTCATTGTTAATGTTGGACACTTTGGATCATTATGCATTTGCTAAGGACTTCATATCTTTGTATTTTGAGTTACATACCTCTAGATATGACTCATGCATTTGAATATCAACCTTTAGTTTCCATTCTAATAGTATGTGCATTTATGGAAGTAATGAAAGCATATTTTTGTGGTTATTTTATGTCTTAGTGTGTTTGCATTCCTTCTTCTTGCCTTTCTTTAACTCTGTTTTCTTGATGTGTCATTTTACATTCCTTGCATTGCAATTTTTCTAGTTGTGTTTCATGAAAACTAATGGTGTAAATGTGGGTTGGTCTATGCTACATGTGCCTAGCCTCCCTTGATGTCTTTCCCTTCATTTTTTCTCAAAACAAATAGTGTTCACCCCTCTTCTTATAGTGTTATCCTCTTCCTTAGATTAGTTTTCCATTCGGTTATCCTTCTTGTTAGGAAATTAAATATTAATGTTTACATTATAGTTAAGGTGGTTAGTAATATTGTTATAAACAATATTACATACTTAGATCATATTATTATTGTTGTACCCGTAAATCTATTAACGGGTTATTTGTTTGTATGGGTTCCTATTTTATAGGGTACTGGTTTTCTATTATGATGGCTATATAATAGCCTAATGTATTGCACAAGATATTGGGACAGTAAATATAATACAGAGAGTGATTTTGCTGTGTAAATATGTAGCTGCATTTATATTTAGTATCAGAGCAAGCATGGCTCTCTGAGATATTAGTAAAGGGGCAATATTGTATTCTTTTGCCCTGGTGGATGGAAATTTATTTGTGATGAATTTTTGCTTTGTTAGTTTCATGGAGATTTAGATTTTAGAATTTTTATGGGTCTATGAAAAAGTGAATTCTAAAAAGAGGTTTCAGTTGAATATCCTCTCAAGCTGCAGATCAAACCAAATAATTATAGTGAGTTCGTCAAAGGGACAGAGATTTCATTTTTCACCAGTCGTATCCGGGAAGGCACACAAGAAGGAAACTCTCCTGCATGAGATCAAAGTTACAAATCTGCTTGAGACTAAGCCCAGTCAAAAACTTCTCAACGCTGGCCTGCGTGATTTGTTTTGTTAGAATAATAGATATAAATGGTATGAATTATTCACAGAATACATACAAATATTGATCTTCCCACAAGTTGCAATTATCTTGAGCTATATCTTGGTAGAATGATTTCCAGCTGTGCGTGATGCATTACATACCGATCTGACTCTAGTATTTATGTTAACTCTGTGATAAGATTACTCATACATATGCCATTTGATGCCACTGGCTTTCTCATTCTGATTCTTATCCGGATCTAATGGACATCCTCATTAAATAATGTTTTGCGTTTAGCTTTGGATTGATTTCATATTGGTATGAGTTTTTTGATATTGCATTACTCAGGCTCAAACATCACAAGAGGATATTACAAACTTCTAGACAGAGCTGCAACCCATTTTGATACAGCGTTTCAATCAGTTTGATCTGCTCATTGTCCTTACAAATTGTGTTGATCCAAGACTCAACGGGAAGAAAGGCAACCCACATTACATCGAAAACTTGGCTGCAATTTATTGATCCTTGTTGTTCATTGTACGTTGTCAAAAAAATCATTGCCTAGATCTCTGTACTCTCAGATTATTGACAATCATTACCTCTTCGTCGTTGAGAATCAAAGCTTCGTTCTCAGTATGACATAGTGGCTGCGGTGGGACTGAGGTCGCTTTTGTATATTCTTCCTCTAAATGAATTCGATGGAGCTCGTCTTCCTTATTTGAAGAGGTCTCTAGATTTCACTCTGAGTTCTGCAGATCCGTATGTATAGGAATTCACGTGGCAATAGGAAAATTATTATTATTGTATCTGGCCTTGCATGGTGCTTCAACCTCATTGACACATCTCCTCCACAGAATGGTCTGGCATAATTCTGTCCACGTCAATACATTCAATAAAATACTGTCGTACACGACCTGCAAATATGGATAGTTCTTTATTTAACTAATATCTCAAGCAAAGCTGCTTCTGCAAAGAAAGATAGTGATAACCATTTGCACTCTGAATTCATGTGAATTTTCTTCTGGGAGCTATTCAGTTATGACAAATCATCTATCCAGCTTATAATTAGCATGCAGTATTCTATTGCAGATTATGTTCATATTTATCGGGAATGCAACCACCATGCTGTCCACATGGTGAGTTTAGTTCTATTTTGGATTTTGTTTTGTGTGTATAAAGTCTAAAGTGTCATTATCATCATTGTCTATAGATCACATATAGGTTTTTGGGTGTTTGTATAGTGTGTCATAGTTCTTCATTAGATAAGTCTATAGTAAAATGTAATGTGTGATTACTTTTTTTATTTGAATATTATCACTCATCATTTTTCATATGTCAACGCAATAATAATGTCGACATAAAATTGTATTCAAGAGTCGTATTTTGGAAGGTGAAGAGGTCATTATAAATTTTGTGTCATCGTGTCAATTTAGTGTTATTGTCCTTCAATGTCATATAAGTGATTTTAGGATTTTTTAGTTGTTATCAAGTGTTGAGTCGTCTAATTGTAAAAGTCCGAAATTTAAAAAAAAAATTGCCTTACGGACGCATTTTTGGTGTTACCCGACGTCCGGAAAAATAAAGTGTTTCACTTGGCATTGTTAGCTTAGTTTTCCTATTCAGCATTAGGAGTATCTATAGTAGTAGAAATAGATAGAGGAATCGGCCTTCTCTAGATACCCATCTCAAACACGTAAGGTCCCACAACTTGAAGACAGTTCCATTGTTGTCTCAAATGACTTGGGTCTTCCAAATCCAAGAAACGGGTACAAGTTTGACAACCAATAGTTTCTAGCATGCCCGGTGGGACCAATAGTGAAAGCTTGTTGATCAAAGAATACTTGTCAAAGATCACACAAGGATTCCGCGTGGGATAGAAGGCCAAGATCAAAGGTGCGGAAGGACAGGAAGGACCCGTGTGCGCAAGGCAAGATCAAAGTTTAGGACTTAGCTAATTTTGAGCACGAAGACCTATTTTTGGAAGATGGCGTGCAAACCACACCAATGATGTAGAGATGTGCATGCCATGCATTGCCTATATTTGGAGAAGCGGTTCAAAGCATTCATGCATGGAGACAAGCTGAGAATAGAATTGACACTTAATTAACTGCAAGAGGACTATAGATAGTGCACTTACATGTGTGGCTATGATTGTAAATGGCGTGTGGCTATTAATAGCATGTGACCTATTTCTAGAATAGGTAAGCGGTGAAGGGAAAGTCCCCACCCTATATATATTATGTTGGGTGCATAAAGAGAGAGAGATGCATGTATTACAGAGAATTGGATGTATATATGTGTAACAGAGAACATACACATATGGCCGAATCACTGTATCAGTTCCATGCACGCATTGGTATAAATTGACAATACTGTAAGGAGCTTCTATGTTTACTAATAGATGGAAGATATTGGCTGAAGACTAAGACATCTAACACGGTTGTGTGTCAATTTATAGTGCTTGTTACGTTAATTCCAGTATGACTACATAGAATTAAGCCTAGATTGCTTATACATAGGTTTGTTCTTGCTTAGCATGTGTTTTATCATGGATATTGTAGTAGATTGCTACTTGATGATTCTATATGTTTCTTCCTTCATCATGATACTAACAGTTCTTTTTATTCACTATTTACATACCCTATTGATTATGACATGTTAATCATTAGCCGATCACATTCGAGTGAGCACTCAATGTTCTAGGTACAGTGACTACTGCAAACGTGAAATAGGGCTCTTATCTTGGAGAAACAAAGCTTGCATCATGTGGTATCCATTTTTATGACCTCTTTTTCCATTGGCCTTAGGATGGTTTGCGATGAGTACATACCAGCTAACTGGTAGCAAGTATTGAGAAATGGATTCCGCATACCATTTCCAGGAAGAATCTACATGACTGTTCAGTAGTGGATTTTAATGTTACAAACATGCTAATTTGGTATTTTAGAAAAAAAGAGATCCAAATCAAATCTTAAATTAGATGCTGACTCATTATAATTCCAGTAAAACTGTATGAGTGTCCAAACAATAATATATGCATCTCAGTGGAATTTGGTGAGTATCGCACTCTCATCTAGAATCACATGAGGAATTTCAGGCCCTCTATGATGCTAAATTGATCTAGACTCACGTGGTGGATATGTGCTTGCAAATGGTGTTCATTAATGGTGGATATTATGAACATTTTCAATTTCGACATACTCTTGCCTAAGAAATTATTGTCTGAATTCTGAATTATTTATTGTATTCAAGTTAGGAACCATATTGGTACAGGGAAACCCATGCTCCAATTGGTGATAAGGATAGTCTTCCACAGATTTTTGAGAGAAAATGACAAAACAAATTTTTACTTGTCTTGGCGAGAAAATTTGTCTGGGTGGAAAAACTTGTGGATTTCTTTCCAACACTCTGGGAATCTAAGTCCCTCTACTTAACTGGTGCAGCTTCTGTATGTGCATGCATGAAAAGTGTGGATTTATGTGGTGGCCTTTCGACCGGGGATCCAACAGGGGAACTCCACTGACCCTGCATCAAAGCTAGTAATCTCTTACTAGGGAAGTCTTCGTCTATAGAGCGGGAAAGGGGAGTGAGAAAAGAGGTAGGAGAACTAATGTTGTAGGTAGAAAATCATATTCCTACACACACACTAGTTATAAACTTCAACACATGCATTTATGAGAAGAAACAACTCTGCAAATGGAGCAACAAGACCAAATAGAATTTGATGATCACCAAGTATCAAGAAATCCCTTAGTCAAATAAAGCTAGAAACTCCTTATTCTTGTATTGATTTCTCAAATCAAAGTTGTACATAATGTAGGAATGGAAGAAATTTGAGAGGGGAAGAGAGTAGAAGAAAATGGCTATCTCCTTTTCTTTCTCTAGGTACAATGCACTCTTGAGTCTACAAGATCAATCACCAACCCTTTGAAATGGGAATGGCTTTACAATTTATAGAATAGAATATGACTCTTCATCTTCCTCATGACCTTTCCATATGCCTTAATATGACTTAAGACTGTTCATATTCCACTTTAAATATTTAAGTCCCTTTTATAATAGCAAGGCGACTTAATTTACATTATGTTTCTAAAGTCATTTTTAAGTGACTTAAAGGCATATCAAAAAGTGCAAACCCCAACGAAGAATTAGAACATTTGAAAGTGAGAGAAAGTTGGGGGAAGATGAGAGGGAAAGAGAGAGAGAAGAAGAGGAGGAGATGTCACCCAATGAAGTTTGTTGGTCCCCATTCATGGAAATATCTGATGCAGCAAAGTTCTGAATGTCCCATTGTGCCAAAACTTTTCTTTGAGTGTGGCTTACTATTTTTAGTAAATGCCTAGATGGGGTACTTACTATTTTTAGTAAGTGGCAATTTTCACTATTTTCTACTCCAGATAATCATTCTGACCTTTTGGAGATCTTCAGTGCACACTGCTCTTTCCATAGCCACTTTTGATGAAGACTTACCAAAAATAGCAAGCATGTGTAGGAAAACTTACTATTTTTAGAAAGGGTGTTTCCAGTACTTGATTTGCAATGGAACATACTTTTTTGGACTCTTCTTGTCATTACAATCACACCCTTCAAATTTCACATAGTTTTGCCCACTAGAATGCCTAGAAATAAATTTTGAAATTTTGACTTGGCAGAGGCTTCAAGCACAGAGCTGCCATGGTGGCCATTAATGGAGCTTGAAATTTGCAGGTCTAGTTTTTGTCTCCATTTGCAATGAAAAAAACTCCATTGTGATGGGTTTTTTTTGGAGCTCATGTGCAAGTTTTTAGCTCAATTTCCATTGCCAGAATGATGGGAAATCCGACGAATGTGAGCCGGTGCACGAAAGAGAGGATTTTGTTGGAGAAAATGATTCTAGGAACCATTTGACCTCTTGTTTGTTGCATCTTGATCACCTTGAAAAATGAGGAATAATTCTACAAAAATGACATCTCGATCTGACTTGTATCTTGTGAGATATGAAGATTTTTCGATCGGGTGACTTCATGGTTATCTGGCAAAAACCCTTCATTTTTCTCCCTGTTCTTCGTCATTTCACTCCATTTTTCTCTAATACCTACATATTTTTTGTGTATTCATGGTGTGGAGATTTTATGTGGCCATGGAAGAGCTGGTTTAGAGCAACAATGGTAGACCAGGTGTCTGGACAATCATGCACGGAGCCATGACAAGGTATGAAGCTGTGAAGGAGAAATGAGGAGGAAGAAACAACTAAGTGCCTGATTTAAACTTTAAAAAACATGCACATGGAGTGTTTGGGAACATTTTTATGTCCTTGAGCTCAGGGATGTGAGGGACATCAATTTCCATGGTGGTCAAGGCGATGTCATGTGTCCTCGATCTGACAGTAGGGGATTTTCTTGAAAAATGCACCTGGGGGCTAAAAGTCAGTCACATGGGTGTCCAAATGACTCCCCATAGGGTCTGGGTGAATTTTTTCCATGTCTTGATGTCCCCCACCTTAGGTACATAAGGGACATCAATTTCCATGGTGGTCCTGGAGGTGACACGTGGCACCCGATCCGACGGTAGAGAATGGTTTCTCCAAAAATGCACCTGGAGGCTGAAAGTTGGTCACATGGGTGTCCAACTGACTCCCCATAGGGTCTAGTAACATTTTTCAAGGTCTTATGTCCCCCAAATAATGTGCACAAAGGACATAAAATTCCACGGTGGTCCTGGAGATGACACGTGGCACCCAATCCAACGGCAGGGAATGCATGCTCCAAATAAGCACCTGTGCAGCTGAACAATCAAGTCTGGAGGTCACATGAGGGTCCATGAGGTCATATAAGGGCTGACAGGGCTTCAAGGGGGCTGGGCATCACTTTTCCAACCTTTATGTCCCTGACCTTGGGGACGTGAGGGACATAAAATCCCGCCAGGCTCTTGGTGCTGTCCTCCCAAAAATTTGGCTAAGTCCTAAACTTGTGACAGTGATAACTTGAGCTCCCGATGGACTTTTTTGGAAAAAAATTATATGATCCTAACTTGAAATGTCCTTATGAATCCAATGGTGAGGTTCTCATGTCTTTATTATTCCATTTGATCCCTGAAAAATTGGATTTTTGGTTTGTACTCCACTTGTGCCTGAGAAAAACTGCCTGCAATCATAATGTGCCAAGGTGTTGTGAAAAATATTATTTCACCATCATGTAGGTATTAGAATCCTCTTTTTGGATGATGTTTTTTTTTACTTCTAACTCCATTCAGAGCTCCTAGAATCTTCTTCTGAATCCCAGTAACTGTTTTAGGCCTTTGTACCACCTAGGCTTGTGAACCCTATTTTTTACTCAGACTGCTCCAAGTCTTGCAAAACTTCCCCAAGACCTTCCAAAATCATTTCCATGATGTTCCAAGGTATTTAATTCACCTCCATGTTGAATTTTTTCCTTTTTTTCGACTCCATGGGGTTGATCCATTCCTAGGAAGGCCAACGATAGCCCTTCCCAATACTGCCAGAAGATAGTGTCTTTTTAGAACTCCCTAAAATCACCTAGGTGGTGATGAGTAGACTTACCTAAATCACCTAGGGGGAAAATTTTGAAATCAAATCAGGGGGTGATTTGGACTGATTGGATTTGACCTGGGGTGCCTAGGAATGATGGGAATTGAAAAAATTAACACTGGGGTATAGTTTTCGTGCTTGGAAACTTCCAATTTTCCTATTGCACATTTCATGACAACAACTGGCTCTAGCTTGGGGACATGAAATGGACTGAGCATAGTGAAGAGATGACATGGGCATCTAGAATGTCAATTTTAGACCATATAGTTTGTTGACCAGCACCTTATCCATTGGGCCTTGCAGAGTCATGTATAACTTACAAGAGAGAGAGAGAGAGAGAAGAAGGGAACACACACACACACACACAAAACAAATGAAAGGAAACACACAACACACAACAGGAAGGTAAACACATACAAAAAAAAGGTAAACACACCAATAAATCACCTATGGTACAGGGTGGGGGACAACCCGCTTTCACTTAAGCACTTTCCATTCCTCAAAATTTACTCATGATTGGGCAACACTGAGTGATGATGTTCTACAAAGTTGGTTGATGGGTTCCAGAAAGTAGCCTCACCTCCTCATCATCTTATGAAATCCATGTGCTATCACAATTGTTTGTGTACTTAGTAGGAGTGATTCCATGTGAGGTTCTTGATGCTTAGTTCCTTGCTTGGAAATTCCACTGCCTTCGTCCTTTCTGAAATCAGTTTCATCATGTCAGTTTCCTTCCATGTTTATCCATATAGATTATTCCCCATCGAGCATCTCATCACTTCCCCAAAGCTAATTTTTTCCATGTTCTGAAAAACTCTCTTTAATGCAAATCAGCTCAATGTTTTTCCTACTCCATTGATGCTTCATGTACATAGAAGGAGGTGTTGTCTTCAACACTAATGAAGATGTCCAAAGGAGCAAATACACGAACTTTTCTTATTTTTCACTCATGAACTTCTTCACACAATGTAGGAAGAAACTATCTAAGGCATGTTTTGATGTTTATTCTCACATCAACCAAAGAATTACGGCTTAAGTCATAAAAGCTTATCCCACTGCTCCATTTCAACATGGGAAAAGAATAAATTGGTGTACCAAAATAGGAAGCACAAATTGACTCATACTTTTCTTTATATCTCCATGGCCCTTCAGGTTAGGAGTTCAAGACTGATTTGAGGATCCTCAGTTTCTTTTACAACCTTCAAGATATCTTGTACAGATAGTTCTTCTGAAATTTCCATAGGATCATTTTTATCTTCATTGCGAAGAATATTCTTGTTGTGCCTCAAGGAGATGGCTAAAAATATGATCCATACGGGCCCATGATTCATTTGAAACATCCTCATTCACCTCTTCCATGCTTTACATTGCCAAAGATTCACTTTCTTGTAAATACGGGCATACTTGAGTCATGACAGCTAATGAAAAGGAGAATATTTCCAAGCTTCATGGGAAGGGTGCTCCTTCAAGATCAAAATCCATATCATCTTCTTCTTAGTAAGAAGCAGAGAACCATGTTTGGACAGCAGTATGAGAAGAATTTTCCAATATATCTTGACCATCCATTATTGAATCTTCTTGCTCAGGTGAAAGATGAAAGGCTATGTTTTCACCATGATGATGATTAGTTGCTCCTTGAGTGAGTAGAGGTTGTGTTTAAATTTCTCATTCTCCTTGGATTTGAAAATAGAGTGGGATTCCTCCATTTGATCATCCATGATTGCATCGGGTAGAGAGTTTGATTCTTTGACTTTCTTCATTTATTCATGCAAAATTTTTAATTCAATTGAGGAATCAGGAGGATTATCTATGACCATCTTGAATTCATCATTTTTGGGCCATAATGTCGGCTGAGTTTCTTGCACTTCTTCACATCTCTCCATTTCATCATCAATTGAAAGATAAAAACTTGAAAAGAGATCATCCATGCTTACTTTGAATTGACCATCTTCTTCATCATTTGTGGAGTCTTCAGAGAGCATTGGATCATCCATTATGCAATAAGGATATTCCTTTAATGAATATATTATTTCCCCCATGGGATGTGACTTGAGCCAAATGGAATTGCTGAATGGTGATCCTATCTTTGTCTCTTCAACTTCTTTCTCCATGACGTTGCTTTGGCTTTCATTAGGGAGATTTCATGACAAGATCTTCTTCAGAAGCATCCAAGAATATTTTGGGAATGAAAACCTCATAATATGGGCAGAAATCTGAGTCTTCTTCCATAGGGTGCATCTCATCTTCTTCCTCCATTTGATGTGGAGTTTCAAAATGTTCATATCTTCTCTGTAGAGCTAAAGCATACCTCTAAATTTCATTAAAGACTTCGGGTTCAAATTTTCCTTTTATTATGCTCTCAAGTATTTCCACATATTCTCTTTTCAACATGTTCATTTCTTCATCACCATATGCAATGAATTCATCTAGAGAATGGTGGAAGAAGGACAACATTCTCAATTTTGTAGTGAGTTGTGTGAGATTGCAAAAATATTCTTCAGTGGATCTTGCACCATCCTGCCTTTCGTCATCTTCTTGAATGCTGATTTTATCTTCATCGGAAGGCTCAAGGATATGATTTTCTTCAGTGGAATTCAAGAACCTTTCGGGTATGAAAACCCTATGGTACGAATGATCTTCAGGGGTTTTCTCTATATGATAATTATTCTCTTCTTCTTTCTCGCTATGGGCTGCTTCAAGTTGTTCATTCATCTCTTGCAATAATTTTGCATATTCTCGAGCTTCACACCTTATCTTATGTCTCCTTTGAATCCATTCTTCTTCATCGATGATAGGTTCTTTCTTCTTTCCTTTGTCAACACTAGTCTAGAACCATGGTTGATCAATGATATTCTTTTCCGGAAGACATCTTCTTCTTCTTCTTCACTGTCACTCATTGGTACTTCACTCCAATCTGGAAATTTATTCATGATGTCGGAAACGAATGTGATAGGGATTTTTTCCTTGACAGATTCACCTTCAAAAAATTATTTTCCTTTGAAATCTAATTTATTTTTTATTTTCAGACCTTGCGGTCGTATATTGGGTGCAGATGCTGCTAAATCTGCCCCATGGTGGGTGCCAAAAACTATTGGCAAGAAAAAAATTTGGGTGGAAAAACTTGTGGATTTCTTGCCAACACTCTAGGAATCTAAGTCCCTCTACTTAACCGGTGCAGCTTCTCGTATGTACATGTGCATGAAAATGTGGATTTCTTTGGTGGCCTTTCAGCTGGGGGATCCAACAGGGGCACTCCACTGACCCTACGGCAAAGCTAGCAATCTCTTGCTAGGGAAGTACTTTGTCTAAAGAGCGGGAAAGGGGAGTGAGAAAAGAGGTAGGAGAACTAATGTTGTAGGTAAAAAATCAGATTCCTACACACACACTAGTTAGAAACTTCAACACATGCATTTATGGGAAGAAACAACTCTGCGAATAGCAACAAGACCAAATAGAATTTATTGATCACCAAGTATCAAGAAACCCCTTAGTCAAAGAAAGCTAGAAACTCCTTCTTCTTATATTGATTGCTCAAATCAAAGTTGTACATAATTAGGGAATGGAAGAAATTTGAGAGGGGAAGAGAGTAGAAGAAAATGGCTATCTCCTTTGCTTTCTCTAGGTACAATGCACTCTTGAGTCTACAAGATCAATTGCCTACCCTTTGCAATGGGAATGGCGTTACCATTTATAAAATGAGAGGTGACTTACCGTCTTCCTTATGACCTTCCATATGCCTTAATATGACTTAATACTATTCATATTCCACTTTAAATATTTAAGTTCCCTTTTATAATAGCAAGGTGACTTAATTTTACATTATGTTTCTAAAGTCACTTTTAAGTGACTTAAAGGCATATCAAAAAGTGCAAACCCCAATGAAGAATTAGAACATTTGAAAGTGAGAGAAAGTTGGGGGAAGAGGAGAGGGAAAGAGAGAGAGAAGAAGAGGATGAGATGTCTCCCGATGAAGTCTATTGTTCCCCGTTCATGGAAATCTCTGATGCGGCGAAGTTCTTAATGTCCCATTATGCCAAAACTACTCTTTAAGTGTGGCTTACTATTTTTAGTAAATTCTCAGATGGGGGACTTACTATTTTTAGTAAGTGGCCATTTTCATGTTGTTTTCTACTTTGGATAATCATTCTAGACCTTTTGGAGATCTTCAGTGCACACTGCTCTTTCCATAGCCGCTTTTGATGAAGACTTACCAAAAATAGCAAGCATGTGTAGGAAAACTTACTATTTTTAGAAAGGGTGTTTCCAGTACTTGATTTGCGATGGAACATACTTTTTTGGACTCTTCTTTTCATTACGATCACACCCTTCAAATTTCACATAGTTTTTCCCACTAGAATGTCTGGAAATAAATTTTGAAAATTTGACCTGGCAGTGGCTTCAGGCACGAAGCTGCCATGGCAGCCATTAATGGAGCTCAAAATTTGTAGGTATGGTTTTTGTCTCCATTTGCAATGAAAACAAATCCATTGCAATAGGTTTTTTATTTGGAGCTCGTGTGCAAGTTTTTAGCTCATTTCCATTGCCAAAATGACGGGAAATCTGACGAATGTGAGCCAGTGCACGAAGAGAGGATTTTGTTATAGAAAATGATTTTAGGGACCATTTTAACTCTTGTTTTTTGAATCTTGATCACCTTGTATAATGAATAATTATGTAAAAAATGACATCTTGATCTGACTTGTATCTTGTGAGATATGAATATTTTTCGATTGGGTGACTTCATGGTTATCTGGCAAAAATCCCTTCATTTTCTCCCCGTTCTTCATCATTTCACTCCATTTTTCTCTGAGACCTACATATTTCTATGTATTCATGGTGTGGATAGTTTATGTGGCCATGGAGGAGTTGGTTTAGAGCAACAATGGTGGACCGGGTGTCTGGACAATCATGCACGGAGCTATGGCAAGGTATGAAGTTGTGAAGGAGAAATGATGAGGAAGAAATAGCTAAGTGCCGGATTTAAACTTTAAAAAACATGCACATGGAGTGGCTGTGCACATTTTTATGTCCTTAATGTCCTTGACCTCAAGGATGTGAGGGACATTAATTTCCACGGTGCTCAAGGTGATGTCATGTGTCCTCGATCCGACGACAGGGGATTTGCTTGAAAAATGCACCTGGGGGATGAAAGTCAATCACGTGGGTGTCCAAATGACTCCCCATAGGGTATGGGTGCATTTTTACATGTCTTATGTCCCCCACCTTAGGTACATAAGGGACATCAGTTTCCACGGTGATCCTGGAGGTGACACGTGTCGCCCGATCTGACGACAGGGAATGGTTGCTTCGAAAATGCACCTGGGGGCTGAAATTCGGTCACATGGGTGTCCAACTGACACCCCATAGGGGTTGGGCACATTTTTCAAGGTCTGATGTCCCCCACCTTAGGTGCACAAGGGACATCAAATTCCACAGTGGTCTTGGAGCTGACACATGGTGCCCGATCTGACGACAGGGAATGCATGCTCCAAATAAGCACCTATGGGCTGAACTATCAAGTCTGGAGGTCATATGAGGGTCCCAAAGGTCATATGAGAGCTAAGAGGGCTTCAAGGGAGCTGATCCAAAGTGTTTTGAAAAATATTATTTCACCATCATGTAGGTCTTGGAATCCTATTTTTTGATATATTTTGTTTTTCTTCTAACTCCATCATGTAGGTCTTGGAATAGTTACGAATGGTTCAAGAAATTGATAGAAGGTTGGACAAGTATCTTAAAAGAAATATAGTTTCACCCTTGACGTATAGGCACATGGATAAAGAGGAAACAAATATGGAGCAACAAATGATGTAGTATAAAAATAAAATGATTACGAAGGTTATCATAGACTTGAAGGAAATAGTTGTTAGAACTAAGTTTTCTCAATATCATAAAGAAAAGAAAGAGTAGTGAAAGATGGCATGGATCACACCATGGGTTGGAATGAAAAGGAAAAAAATTTCTTGAAGAAGGAAGAAAATATTGGAAGAGATGAAAGAATCTCTTCTCGAAGAAGAGAGTTCTAGTGTTGAGAAGAAACAAGAAAGAATTTTATTGAAAATGGATTTCAAACATGGATATGGCATGGTGATGGTGTAGTTGAGGGTGTTCAACATGTGTCTTTAATTAATCTCATGGAGAGTGAGAATGAAAATGAAGAGGATAAAAAGATGGTGGTATTAATGTGTCACCAAGAGGAGGAGAAATAGATTGAGATATCTCTTGAAAACTATAAGCATATGAATGATTGCATGCATGAATGTAAATATCGAAATGAGGTTGATTTTCAAGGTACAATAGAGATTGATGTCATAGAACATGGAGATGAATTTAAAGACATGAATGAGGAAGATGACTGAGTAATTTTTGATACATCCATTGCAAAATTGGATGGGAAATAACATATTGTTATTATAGAATCCAAAATACAACATGTAAGTGGTAAATTGATTACAAATGTAATTTAGTTTCAACATTCATTCAATATTCCATGTATATATTAGATGGAAATTTTAAAGAGTGCAATATACTAGTTTTGGTAGTTATCTATAAATTTGTAGTGAAGGTTTATTTTTCATTTAATTTGGTTGAATAATGTTTGGTTACAAGAATGGAAGAAATTATCCTTTGAAGTAGAGATCAAATTTTAATACACAAACTGTATTCAAAAACACACAATACAAAAGCACAATACATATAGTTTGCACAATACTAATAATTCTATTGTATTTATAATATGATATTCTTCTATCTAGAAGGCGTGTTGAAGCTAAAACTTCATATTTACCCTAGACAAAAAAATAAAATTAAGATATCAAGGGTTTAAAGTATGTATGTACCAGTTTTTGTAGTCTTCTCTCTCTTTTTTCTCCCTAAGAAGTGATTTTTTAACATTCTCCTCTGTTTTCTTTTCCTTGTCATATTTTTTCTTGTTATTCTTCTCATTTCTCATGATTCCTCCACTTCGATAATTTTCACTTGCACACACAAATTGAGCTATATCTCTATCTAAGAGTAAATTCAATAGAAAACTATACACATGTAACTTAGATTATTATATATAAATCTCAATAGAAATTAGGTTATTTTTAATTACATGTTTTTTCTAACTTTAAAATCGAAAAAAAAAATTAATATTAGAAAAAAAATTGTTTTATTTTAATTGCATGCTTTTTCTAACTTTAAAATAGAAAAAAAAACAATAATATTAGAAAAAACTTTACTTTAAAATTATAGTTATTAAAATTGATTTTTTGCAACTAAATTTAAACTCCTGACCAAAGTTTTAAAATGGAAATTGTACCTGGCAGCATTCGAGTGGCGGGTTGAGGTTTTTAGGGGTGTTCGCGCGAAATGGGTTCACGCAAACACCCTTATGTGGCACATTTTGGTTCCAAATCTATTTGGAGGATAATTATTTTCCAAAATGCATCAAATAGGTGCCACGTATTTAGGGTAAATTAATTAGTTAAATTACAAAATTTTACACCAAAATACATTTTTTTATTACCTTTCTAAAAATGTAATTTTTGTTTTTTAAAAATTTGTTTTACTATTTATTTTTAATTTTTTTCCAACATATGGTATTTTACGAAAATCAATAGTACACAGTAAACACAATTTGAAAAATAGCAAAATATATCAAAAAATTTGAAAAAAGTAAACTTACTATTTGTTGAAGTCTTCTTCATAGCTATGAAAAAAAAATCAATTTCAATATAAATCTTAAAATATATTGGCATAGACATATGTACGCCCTTAATCTAAAAATATCTTCACTAAATAATTAATAAAAAATATAAAACAAAATACAAAATTTGACAGGAACTCGATATTCGAATCTAGAATGTATATCTAAAATTTCATGGTGAAAAAATAAATTTTGATTTAAAAACACCACGTCGGACAATCGTTCCTCTATTATACAATAAGAAACAACATATGAATAAAATTAAGAAAAAGACCATATTTTTTTCTTTAAAAAATTAAAAAAATTACATGTATTCTACACTCTAAACACAACATTTTGTTAGTTTTTAGAATTTCATGAATGTGTACGGTTTTGTGGCTTTTATATTTGGAAAATCAATGAAACTAAAAATGCATGTTTATAAAGGTACAAAAAAAAAGCGGGACATGTTATTATGCTTTCACCCCAAGCTAATGCAAGAGAAACTTAGCATAGGATACTATTTCTATGTCTTAGTTCAAAAAAATTGGTTTTATTTGTTTAAAGATTGTTATTTGTTAGTGTTGAAAAATATTGCCTTACTAGGCTTATATTTTAACAAGGATGCATGATCATGATTTCAGTTTGTTTTATGGTTATTTGGAAATAGAGGTTACATAATGATTTTATTTGATCATTGATATGATTCTTGATTAAATGTATTATGAAGATAAAAAGATCTAGATAACCATATTATATTCTTTATTTCAAATTAATGCAACATGAATATGAGTGGATAAGAAAATCTGCTTTGATACCATATGATATGAACTTGAGAGCTCTATGACTCTAAATTAGCACCAATTACATGAAATAATAAAATAATGAAGATACAAACATGAAACAATGTTGTAGGGGACAAAATCTATAATAAACGCACTCTTATAATTTATTCAATATTTTGGAGCAATTACATTTAGAGTAATCTTACAATATATGGCCTTTCCATTTCCTATAAACAAGGAGATGAAGCTTACCAATATCATCCCACTAATTTCTCCTTTAGAATCTCTCCTATGATCACTCCCAAACCCAAAAATATCTCACACAACTCTAAATAGCTATGTGAGTTGTTTATTCAACAAACTCACAATTAATACATTTCAACATATATTATTGATAATGATTTATTTGATAACTCGTATTAATAATATTACATTATTCATTTTTCCTACACAAATATTATATTAATATCTCACTAATGTAATAAATGAATATTACATCTAACCATAACATTATTTTCATTTTTCCTACACAAATATTATATTAATATCTCACTAACACAGTAATGTAATAAATGAATATTACATCTAACCATTACAAATAAATATGTGAGCACTAATCCTAAGATTATTCCTAACATTCCCCCCTTAGTGCAAACATGGGGAAAACATTATCATGTTCCTGCTCATGTTTTACATATGGTTTTACAACTTGGTTATCCATCAACCACAAAATGAAGGTTTTCTAGTGGAACCAAAAACCACTATGTATAGGTTTTCTAAGAGAACCACAAACTCTTTAGAACATTTTTTAGTGGAAACAACAACCTCTCTGTAGAGGTTTTCTAAGATAACCACAAACTCACAATAAGGTTTTCTAATGGAACCAACAACCATTCCATAGAAGGTTGTCTAAGAGAACCAAAAAATATCTAGAAGGTTTTCTAATGGAACCAACAACCATTTCATAGTAGCGTACATATTTATTTCACATCATCTTCTTACATTTAGGGGAAAATCCAAAAAATTAATAGGAATGTAGTTTTGTACTTATTTGCACACAATAAAAATTAAAACACACTTCTGAAAAGAAATAAGCCACAATTGCATATGTGGCCCCGTCATTGGTGACTAACAAGAGGTGTTGATTAGCCTCCAAACTCCAGTGCCTCCATCCTCCGAATACCATACTGCTAGATCAACCAGATGTTATCATGAAGATCTTTATATATTGGACGTCGCATTTGAGATATAATTTTTCCATGAGGAAAAATTTCTTTATTTTTACAAATTTATTAGTCTGACTCGTGATGATTAATAAATAGCATGAATTATTGAAAAAATTCATAAATGTACTATGCCCCACTTTTTTAATTTTAGATCCCTATTTTTATTTCTAGTTTTCTCTTAAAATGGAAATTAGGTTTTTGTAAAATTTTGACATAATTTTTCCAGATATTAACTAAACCAACCCAACAAATTTGAAATATTTGGAATTTGGATTTTCTAGATATAATAAATTTATCATTTGTTGTTTTTAAAAACAACAAAAAACTTTCACTCAACTTACACAGACAATTACGCACACCTACATGTAGAATTTGAAGATGATGTAAACTGCAATAGTGTGCGTCTTGTTCTTGTCTTTCCAAGAAAAAAATGAGACATCAACCTGATGTCATATGATTAAAATGCATTCTTTTTACTGTGAGGTTTCTTCCAGGATTTTTCTCGTGGGATTCTTTCAACCGTCTTCTTTTTTTCTTCTACACTTGTAGAAGGAAACCTGATATGATACCAGATGATATGAAATTGAGAGCTCTATGACTCTAAATTAGAAAAAAAATACATGAAATAATAGAATAATGAAGATACAAAAATGAAACAATGTTGTAGGGAACAAAATATATAATAAACACACTCTTATACTTTATTCAACATACTTAGGAGATATTTATACAAATGTTTGATCCTATGAAATAGGAGTCAAGTCTTATCCTTCACAATATTCTCTCCACTTATCTCTAATCCCTCATATACTCACACTAACTATATTATTATTTTTTGATAGATAATAATTTGGAAAAAGGCTCCAAAGGACCAATTACAAAAAAAATATTACAATAAGTTTCAAACGATACTTAATATCTATAAAAAAAACCAAACAAAAAAAACAAGGCAGGATCAACGGGAAAAAATTGATCCACAAAAAGCCCAGCCAAAACCAGCAAAAACAGCTAAACAAAAACCACCAGTCAACACAAAGGCCACAAAAGAACCTATTTATTCCTTGACCTGGTACGAGAGCTTGGCCCAGCTCCTTCCATGCCACCCACATAGTTGTCTTCCTCCTTAGAGGACAAAATGAACAATGGTCTCTTTTTAACTGTAACGCTCGCCACCAAACCTTGAAGGGTATCCACCCTATTCTCCAAAGCTCTAATCTCCCCGTTCGACCTCTGCACTCCCCTAAGCAAATTTCTATTTTTAGCTTTTACTTGGGTTATAGATTCTTCCAAAGCTTCTAATTTACTATCCAAAAAAACAAAAACTGAATCTTTCTCCCCTTCTTCCACCTTCTCACCAGCTAAATCCTGCAAATCCGACACTGCATTTAGCTCCTTCATAGCCCTCTCCTTGATTTTCAAATTTTTTTCTCGATCAGCCAACGAAATGTAATCTTCCCAATCACTACCTAGATGCCCACTGACCCCCTTAGTATTCAGAATATTTTTTCCAGCTCTAACCAACAACATAATTAAACCTTGATGCAAAATCAGCTCAGTTTTCTTCTCTTTAAATTTTTTAACTGGGGCACTCAAAGAATTGAAAATATAAAACGGAATACTAATCTTTTTATTTCACCTGAAATGGTTTAGCAACATAAGATGTTGAGAATGTACCTTCCTGTATCTGCCATCCAACGTAATATACTTCATAAGATGAAAACAAACCTCTTCCCACCAACCTGGTAAAGAGTTACGAGTAATTCCATCCTCCATAAAACAAATTCTTTCCTCATTTTCCAAGAAAATATGTACCTCTTCCTAAAGATGAGATCTATCCTTAAAAACTTTGCTACCTTCACAATCCATTTTTGTTACGTTACCCATTAAATCTTTAGACACTAAAAAACTTACCCCTCTTACCAAAACTAGACCCTTATTCCAAGACAAAGCAAACTCTCGTGAAATAACATCATCTGAACCCCTCAAACTTTGAATAAAAATGGAAATACCACCCTCTTTGAACATATCACAAATAAAAGCATCTCGTTGTAGACAGGAAGAGGATGAAAGCTCATTCCTAACCGTAGCACCCCCCATCTTTGTCTACCTTCTAAAAAAGGGAAACAGATACGTACCAGAACTCTTAACTAGATGTTTTAAAAGCTAGCTACCACCCAGGGTAGTCGGACTAATGATTTGAAAGTATACATACACCGGTGATGAATTTATTTCCCAGATCACAGAACTCTCAAACTCAAGCACAAATCCTCCTTTCTACATAAATTTTGTCCTTTGTAATTTGTGGTAACCCTCCCTCATGCCACCATCATTTTTTATGATTAGCTAAAATACCAAAATTAGCTAATGTGTCCGCGCATTCATTTGCTTCCCGAAACATGTGCTTAAACATAATATCTTCAAAACTTAACATTATAGATTTTGCATCCCTTATAATGGGATCTATATTAATATGATGTCTTACCTTACCATTCATTACATTAATAATATATTGGGAATCTCCTTCCACATAAAGCTTTTTGATATGTAAGGAATTTTCCCAATGTAACCCAATTAACATAGCATAGGCCTCTGCATAGTTATTAGATTTATTACCAATGGCCTCAACATAAGCAACCACCATCTTACCAATTTCATTTCTAATAATTCCCCCAACCTCCGCTAACCCCAAAATCCCCTTAGCAGCACCATCAAATTTTAGCTTCAGCCACCCATCAAAAGGAGTAGTCCATTTTGCACTTCTTCTCTCCATAATCTTAGCTATAGAAGAATTCTTCACAATTATTCCTAAAGAAAGAATAATTTCCTGCTCATGGTAAGGAAATCCCCCTTTCTCCTTAATATTTACTATAGAAATATTATTTCTCAAAGCTCCCATAATATCACTTCCCACCCTATCAGGGTTTTTTTGTTTTTCTCTAAAAATTCTAGTATTCCGTTTAAGCCAAATTTCCCACAAAAGATGAGGCAAAACCAAACTCCAGGCCTTAGATAGATTCAAAGAAATAAAAGGACTAACCCATTGTTCATACCAGTCAGCAAAATTCTCTGGTAAGAACCACAATATTTGAAAAAAATTCAAAATATGAGCCATAACTTTCTGGGAGAAAGGACAGTGCATAAAAAGATGTTGAACCGATTCATTATTCTTTTTACATAAAACACACCAATTTGGAATCATCATACCTCTTCTCTGTAGATTATCAATAGTTAAAACCTTATTCTGAATAGCATGCCATAAAAACAAATTGACTTCAAGGATAAGATCTTTATCCCAAAGATTTTTCCACACAACTTGTGGAGGAGAGCAATTCCTAGCAATAACATACCCTAACTTTATCGTGTATATGTCATCCCTTGTCATAGACCAAAACAAATCTTCCTCCCTCTAACCCACCGAAATATGCAAACCTCTTAAATTTTGATTTAAATTTCTTATGCTAGCCTACTGAGCATCATTCATCCCTTCACTATCCAATAGTTTCCAAGTCCAGCCCCAGTTAAACTCCTCCCAGTAGTCTCTAATCCATACACCCGCAGTCAATTGAAAGTGATCCACCATATCCCTTAAAGGAGCTTGACTAGCCAAAGGGGAATCCAATAACCACCAATCTTCCCATAACTTAATTTTTGACCCATTACCAATTATCCATTTATGGCCTTTTAACAAAATATCCCTACATTTACCCAGACCATTCCAGAAAATAGATCCTTCAGGTAGCACATCATTAGAGACAAAAGTTATTTGATTAGCCATTAAGTACTTTGACTTTATAATTATGACCCATAAACCTTGATCATGCTCCAACCACCACCCAATTTTTGCCATAAGATCTAAATTCATATTTTTTATATCTTTCAACCCCAAACCCCCAACTCCCTTTAGAAGGGTAACTTTATCCCAAGCCACCAAAGGAAGTCTATCTTTAGATTCCATTCCAGACCACAGAAACCTACATTGGATCTTAGTAATAATGTGTTTAATCTTTACAGGCATTAGAAACATAGACATAAGATAAACCACCATACTTTAGATATAACTCTGTAGTAGTTGAAGCTTACTTGCTTGAGAAAGTAAAGTTCCTTTCCAAGTTGACAACTTCTTTTGAAACCTCAAAATAAGGGGATTCCTGCATTCCATCTATATTCTACCTCTAAACAATGACATTCCAAGATAAGTACATGGCAACTCTTGTATAAACACTCTAAAATATCCGCAATTCTGGTTTGGATTTCCATATCCACATTGAAAAACATAACAGATCTTTTCCTAAAATTTATGAGCTGACCCGTAACTTCCTCAAAATCCTATACAACTTCTTTAAAACCCAGAGCCTCCATCTGGGTTGCATTTCCCAAAATGAAAGTGTCATCCACAAATTGTTGTAATATTATAGGATCAATACCATTAGAAATGATTAAACCATGCAATTTGTTTTTCTATTTATAGTCCACACAAAGTCTACTCAAAGTTTCCACCACAATGATATAACAGAAAGGAGAAAGGGGATCACCCTGCCTCAAAGCCCTCCCTGAAGAAAAGAAACCCTCTTCCTTCCCATTAACTAAAACAAAAAAATTAGGAGTAGAAATGCATTCCATAATGATATTTATAAAATGCCAATGAAAACCCAATTTTCCTAAAATAACTTTTAGGAAACTCCACGAAATTCTGGCATAGGCTTTGTTCATGTCAATTTTAAGCATCATAGCATCCCTTTTAGAAACTTTAACCAAGTGAACCACCTCATGAATATTTATCACACTATCCATAATTTGTCTTCCTTCCACAAAAGCTCCTTGATTTTCTGAAATAAAGTGTTCTAACAAACCTTTTAATCTTGAAGATATGATCTTTGTTATTATCTTATACACCATATTACACAGGATTATAGGATGATAATCCAGCACTTTGTTCCCCCCTTGCACCTTAGGAACAAGAGAAATGAAAGTTGTATTAACTTCCTTCAATAATTTACCACTTTCAAAAAAGTCCTAAATAGCTTCTTCCATATCCTTATGAATAATATCCCAAAAGGATTGGAAAAACAAAGTAGGAAAACCATCCGGGCCTAGAGATTTATCCCCATCAAGGTCAAAAAATGTAGTTGCAATTTCCTTAGAAGACGGGATTTTTATCAGCTCTGTATTTTCCTGATGAGAAATAACAGTTTCAAAAATATTTGCAATGTCACTTTCCTTACCCAAATCAGGATCCTTATCAGCTGAAAGTAGATGAGAGAAAAATATAACAAATTCTTGAGAAACCTCACCCCGATTACTTACCAACAAACCCCTCTCATCCTCAATTTCCCTAGTAGAATTTCTGTTCTTATGCACGGAAGCAAAAAGATGAAAAAAATTGTATTCTTGTCTCCCTCCTTTAACCATTGCACCCTAGAATTTTGTTTCCAATAGGCCTCCTCTTTGGCTTCCAAATTATGATACTCAGACAATAGAGATTTCTCCTTATCTTTCAACTCTATAGTCAAACTAGAAGACTCCACATCTTCCTCCATCCTCTTCAAAGCTTCACTAATCTCATATTTTTGAGCAAAAATGTTACCAAAAGTCTCTTTATTCCAATCCTTCAACCTATACTTTAAGAGTTTCAACTTTGCCACAAGTTTAAACATCATATTACCTCTAACATTACTTTGCCAACTCATCCTTACCTCTTCCTCAAGACCAGGATGTTGAAGCCACATCTTAAAGAACCTAAAAGGTCTTCCACCTACCTCATTGTTTAGTCTAGTTTGAAGGCTAATAAGACTATGATCCGAACCAATTCAAGGAAGAGCCACCACAAACTCAGCTAAATTTTGAAACCAAGACAGATTTATAAAAAACCTATCCAACCTGATTTGAATCAAATCATCCTCTAATCTCATGTTTAACCAAGTGAAGAGGGATCCTCTTAATTCAATATCCACCAAATTACAGGAAGTTATAAAGTCAGCAAAATCCTCCATACTATAACTATAAACCCCTTACCCTCCTTTTTTATCTTCCATAAACAGAGGAGTATTAAAATCCCCACCAATTAACCAATTTAATTCATTATATTGAGCCCAAAGATTTCTTCTTCTAAACACCGAATTCAGAGCATAAATATTAGAGCAAATCCACTCAAAACAATCCAGTTTCTCTTTAAACAAAATAGCAACATGATTCTAAGAAAAAAACAACTTACCTTCTCTATCAACAGGATTCCAAAAATTTACCACACCTCCTGAAGCACCCACCGACGACGCACTTTGAATCTCAAATCTAAACAAACTCTATTCTTCACCTCCTTCATTTTATCAATAGACATCTTTGTTTCTTGAATTAAAAGGATATCAGGCTTATTCTTCTTTCTAAAAGAGGACAAAATATTCTTTTTATTAGGGTTATTTATCCCCCTTATATTCCATGAGATGACCTTCATTTCAATTTATTTGGACAAATACTCTCCTCAATGGAGCATTGTCTTCCTGAATCAATTTCCTTTGCTGCAGCTTTCTCCCTCCTATCCCTATTTGTCAAATTTCCTTTTTTTGCTGGAATATTCCCACAATCTTCTTTACCTTTGTCTTGTTTTTGAGAACTTCTTGTATTAAACCTTTTTTCTTCCCTTTCCATCTTAGATTTTTCCAAATTGAAAGAACAACTTCTTCCATATGGAATGTCATTTTCTCCTCCTGAGCATCCAACATACTTAAAATTTTCTTTACTGGAATTTGCGGAACACTTATGCCCCCACTAAAATCCTGATCTTCCAAACCCAAATCTTCCTCATTCATGATACTAATATTTTTCTCCTTCCTCCTTCGAATCCCTACCCTCCAATACATTTTCATTACTAACTTGAACATCATTTTTTTGTTCACCTTCCTGTTCCTTTTCCTTATCTTCCAACAAATGAAATTTGTTTAAAGAAACAAATTTTTTCTGTAAAGAACTATCCCCTTCCATCCTAGATTCCTTTTCTTTTTTTCATACATTTGATTCTCTTTCTTACCCTCCTTACACTGCCTTTGCTTGTGTCCCATCCTTTTACATTTCTGGCAAAACAGCGGAGAGGCTTCATATTCTACCTTCTGAATCCACTCACCAAACCTACTATATTATTAATATGAGCTATATTATCTCATTATTAATAATATAAACAATATTAATATAATAACTTATACAATAATGTAATATATGAATATTACATCTAATCCTTACAAGTAAATATGTGAGCACTAATCCTAAGATTATTCCTAATAAATGCATGATCATGATTTCATTTTGTTTTATGGTCGTTTGGAAATAGAGGTTACATAATGATTTTATTTTATCATTGATATGCTTCTTGATTAAATGTATTATGAAGATAAAAAGATATAGATAACCATATTATATTGTTTATTTCAAATTAATGCAACATGAATGTGAGTAGATAATTCATGCCAATTAATTGAATTGACCATGCAAAATATTTTCTCTCTCATATAGCATGCAGGACAGAGTATTCATTATGAAGTAAATAAATAGTTCATTTCACATGACTTCATCATGTATTGATTGTTTATTATCCGGTTCGGATTAGTATATTTATTGAAATGCAAAAGTACTACTTCACAAGTTTTACATAGGCATTTGGCCTAATGTATTATTCCTAATAAATGTTGATCATTATTTTTGGAAAACATGGAAGTAATTCTTATTATTATTAAATATATACATTGTTGTTTTTAATACCATACTTGTAAGATGAAAGTGTAAAAAGGTTGTTTTACATCATTCTTTAATCATCAATGATTAACGTTATGTTGTGATATTATATCTCTTATCATGACTTCATTATGATTTATCAAATATGTTTATAACAATCATAATATGATGATGAAATCAGCAACATGAAACCATGAAATATATTATCATACTCATAGAATAAAAGTATGTCAATATGATATATATGTTTTCATTAGTTCACCATGAATGAAAAAATATGATATGTATCAGTGTAAAAGTTATAAGAAAAGAGGAACATATTGTTGAATTTTAACAATGGTAAACATACATGTTTGTGATAATGTATATCCATTATGAAAATCATATCTATTTCTTTTGAACCTCGGTATAAAAATAATTACGACCATAGGAAACAAAGTACGAAAGGAACATTGTTACAATTATAAGATATAGTATAGATATACACAATTAAATTAAGTGTACTAATATGATTAAATGATGATGAATGATCATGTCTACTATTTATCATAATGTTATGAATTATTTTATCTTTATGCTTAACTAAGTTAATTTAATCGTCGTAGGATGACATAAATTCCTTATGTTAGTTGTTGTGTATGGAGCTTAATTGCTTCACAGAAAACTTGATTTTACAAGTTGTTGGTTTTGACAGTAACTGGCGACGGTCAATCATCAACCAGCATAGGTCAGGAAGTGACCAGCAATGGTTAGGCAGTGACCAGTGACAGTCAAGTAGTGACTGGTGACGGTCAAGCAGTGATCGGTGATGGTTACCTGTGTGACGTTGCATTTTTTTACAAGAATTAGAATAAATATTTTTCTTTAAAGATGATTTCTTGATTGTAAAAGCATATTTAGTTTCCCAGAATAGATATATATGCTTGTATGCATTATATGAGTGTATGAGAGAAGAAAATAGCAATTGTTTGCATGTTATTTTTCTTGGTGAGCAAGAAAGAGTAGCTGAGTGAGGGAAAAGCATTGAACATCCTGAGAGGTGTTAGAAGACAACAAATCTTCATTGTATTTCCTCTGTAAAGCATTGAATAATATTATTGGCCATTTTTTTGGTGGACGTAGCCCACACTGGGTGAACCAAGTTAAATTTGGTGTTATCTTTCTCTTGTTTATTTTATCTTCTTGCTTATTTCCACATTCATTTCTTGTATCCTTTATCTGATATTAGATTTGTGCAACACTGTTATATGTTTTAACCCCAAAAACTCATATCAGAGCTTTATTTGGAGGTTTTTTGTGTTGACAAGGCTTACTCGCAGAGGGTTTTCTAATTGAGTGAGAGCGCAGAAATGGAAGAAGATAGTAAATACTGAGTTGAGAAATTTGATGGTCATAATTATCAACTGTGGAAGATGCAAGTGGAGGATTATTTGTATTAGAAATATCTATACTTACCGTTGGATGAGCATGGATAGTCGAGCACGATGATTGATGAAGAATGGAAGGTTCTTGATAAAAAGGCTCTAGTATCTATAAGATTGAGCCTAACAGCATATGTGGCTTAAAATTTTACAGATGAAAAAACCATGGTAGAGTTGATGAAATATTTAGCAAATTTGTATGAAACTCCTAGTGCTTTGAATAAGGTTTATTTGATGAAAAAAGTGTTTAATTCTAAGATGCAAGAAGGTGGATCTGTATCTAATCATTTGAATGATTTATGGTCTATTGTAAATCAATTAAAATTGGTAAAAATTTTGTTTGATGATGAAGTGAAAGAACTTTTATTCTTATTCTCTTTGCTAAATAATTAGGATAACTTGGTGATGGTTGTAAGTAATAAATTGTCTACTTCTAAAGGTTTGAAATTTGATGATGTAGTTATAATTCTTAATGAGGAAATATGTAGGAAAAGCTCAGGAGAAGCATCACATGGAAACACTTTAAATGTAGAAAATAGAGGAAGATCTAAGGAGATATCATCTAAGAGCAAGAAGAATTGGGCATCAAAGTCAAGACATGGTAGATCTAGATCCATGTATAGAGATTTACTTTATTGGAATTGTGGAAAGAGAGGACACGTAAAGAACGAGTGTTGGGTAAAGTAAGAAAAAGGTAAAGAGGAAAACGTTACAAGTGAGGTAAATTAAGATTCCCTTATTGTCTCCTTGGATAATAAATTATAATCTTGGGTTTTAGATTCTGGAGCTTCTTTCCATGCTACCCCTAATAAGGTTTATTTCAATAATTATGTTTAGGGTGATTTTGGACAATCTTATTTAGGAGATGGTGAGCCATGCAATATTACTAGTAAATGTGATATTCATCTAAAGTTGTAGAATGGAAATCCATGGGTATTGAAATATGTGAGGCATGTGCCAAGCCTCAAGAAAAATCTAATATTTGCATGGCAACTAGGTGAATCCGAATGCGTGGTTACATTCACAGCTGATTCTTGGAGGGTTACCAAGGGATATTTTGTTGTGGAAAGAGGTAATAAGGTAGGAACTTTATATCTATCTACATGTGTTACTAATTCCTTTTCTATGCTATCTACTACAGTTTCAGATGCAACCATGTGGCATAATCGGTTGGGCCAATAGAGTGAAAAAGAAATGTAGATCTTAAAGGATAAGGGTAAGTTATCATATTTGAAATAATTAGATCTTGAATTTTGTGAGCATTGCATATTTGGAAAGTAAAAGAGAGTGAGATTTCTCAAGGTTGGGTCAACAAAGAAGGAGAATAAAATGGAGCTTGTACACTCAAATGTGTGGGGACCAACTTAGGCAACTTCTATTGGAGGATCCCAATATTATGTGACTTTCATTAATGATGCCACAAGGAAGGTATGGATCTATTGTATTAAGTATAAATCTAATGTTTTTGAGACTTTTAAAAGGTAGAAATCCCTTGTAGAAAATGAAACAAACTTTAAATTAAAGTTCCTTATATTTGACAATGGTGATGAGTACTGCAGAAAGGATTTTAATGATTATTATTCAATGAATGGAATACGGAGAGAAAGAATGGTTCTTAGAACTCCACAGGAGAATAGAGTTGTAGAAAGAATGAACAGAACAATCATGAAACATGCTAGAAGCATGAGGATACATGTTGGCTTTCCTTTGAAGTTTTAGGCAGAAGCAATGGATACATCAGTGTACTTGATCAACCGTGGGCCTTCAACAACACTGGATAGTGGAATACCAAAAGAAGTTTGGTCTGGAAAAGAGGTATATTTTTATTTTCTTAGAGTTTATGGCTCAAAAGATTTTTTTCATGTTGATAGGGAAAATAGGAGGAAGTTGGATGCTAAATCTAAGAGATGTGCTTTCATTGGTTATGGTTCTGGTGATTTCAGCTATTGATTTTGGGATTTAGAAGATTCTAAGATTGTTAGGAGTTGTGACGTTGATTGGAATGAAAAAAAAAATGTACAGGGATCATGTTTTGATGCCTAAACATGAACAATTTGATGAGATTTTGAAGAAAAATAAATTTTTAGACCTATAGTAGACATTGACGTCAGTTCTACAGAAACTGATGTCATTCAGGCTAACCGGCATCAGCAGATAGGATTAGGTTCAGAAAAAACATCCAGTGGAACCGGCATCGGTACTCCTCGAACCGATGTCAGTAAGGTAATTGCAATCGGTTAGCAAATAGAGGAACCACAGTCAATTATAGGTGACCGGCATTATTCACTAACAGAGATTGACATGAATGCGCAACAGGAATAGAATGATCCTCAGACACCCCAGATATCAATGAGAAGGTCACAAAGGGTAATTAGACCTCCAAAGAGATTTTCACCTTCCTTTTCTTATTTATTATTGATTGATAGTGGTGAACCAGAAAGCTTTGAAGAAGAAATGTAGGTAGATACCCACGTGCAGTGGGAGCGTGGCATGGATGAGGAGATGGAATCCTTGGAACAAAATCAGACATGGGATTTGGTCAAGTTTCCAATAGGTAAGAAAACTCTATAGAACAAATGCGTTTACAGAATCAAGGAAGAAGAGGGTGGACTGAAAAGGTACAAGGTGAGGTTTGTGGTAAAGGGATTTGCATAGAAAGTAGGTATTGACTTTGATGATATTTTTTCTCCTATAGTTAAGATGACTTGTATTCGTATTGTTATAAGTTTGGTTGCAATAGAAGATTTACATTTAGAACAACTTGATGTTAAGATGGCTTTTCTTCATGGTGATTTAGAGGAAGAGATTTATATGCGGACGCCACTTGGTTATGAAGTCAAGGGTAAGGATAAACTTGTGTGAAAATTAAAAAAGAGCCTATATGGGCTCAAGCAAGCTCTAAGGCAATGGTATTTGAGATTTGACACTTTTATGCATGAGCGTGGCTATATGAGAGGTGAATCTGATCATTGTGTTTATTTTAAGAAGCTTGAAAATGGGAGCTATGTTATTTTGTTACTGTATGTGGATGATATGTTGATTGCAAGATCTATTATGCGGGACATTGGTAAACTCAAAGAAATTTTAGTTCACAAATTTGTAATGAAGGATTTGGGAGTTGCAAATAAAATCATTGGCATGTAAATTCACAGAGACGAGAAAAACAAGAAGTTGTATTTGTCTCAGGAAGCTTATATCAATAAGGTGTAGGAAAGGTTTAACATGCAAGTTTCAAAACTTGTTAGTACACCTATGGATAGACACTTTAAATTGAGAAAAGAGTAGTGTCCTTCATCACACGAGGAGGTTGAGTACATGGCATGTGTTCCCTATGCTTCAGCAGTGGGAAGTATTATGTATGTCATGGTTTGTACTAGACCAGACATTGTACAGGCAATGGGAGTTGTAAGCAGGTTTATGGCTAATCTAGGTAAAGAACATTAGAAAGCAGTCCAATGGATTCTCAGGTATTTGAGAGGGACATCTGGCATGGAGTTATGCTATGGAGGGTCAGATACTTCTTTACGCAGCTATGTTGATTCAAATATGGCTTGATATTTAGATGGTAGGAGGAGCACCACTAGATATGTTTTGATAGTAGGTGGAACAACAGTTAGCTGGATTTCAAGATTATAGAAGGTTGTGGATTTTTATACTACAGAGGAAGAGTATGTTGCAGCTACATAAGCTAGCAAGGAAATGATATGGATAAGCATGTTCATGGAAGAGTTGGGTAAGGAGCAAGAGGATTACAGATTATTCAATGATAGTCAGAGCATGATTCATCTAGAAAATAACTCAGCATTTAATTTAAGAACAAAACACATTCAGTTGAGGTATCAATTCATATGGTAGGTGTTGGAGGATGGGCAGCTGAAGTTAGAGAAAATCCATACGGATGAGAACCCTGCAGACATGCTAACAAAGCCATTGGTAAGGGATAAGTTGGAACTTCACTCCACTTCTATTGGTCTTCGAGTTTGAGACTTGAAGAGGAAGAAACGGGCCAAGGAAAAGGAACTAAGGATGGTGATGCATTGTATATTGTAGTAATTGATCTCCCAATGGGAGATTGTTGTGTATCGAGATGAATTGCTTCACAGAAAGCTTTCTTTTACAAGTTGTTGGTTTTGACAGTGACCAGCGACAGTCAGGAAGTGACCTGTGACGGTCAGGCAGGGACTAGCGATGGTTAGTTATCAACCAGCATAGGTCAGGAAGTGACCGAAGATGGTTAGGCAGTGACTAGCGATGGTCAAGTAATGACTAGCGACGATTACTTGTGCAACGGTGCTTTGTTTTTTTGACAAGAATTAGAATAAATATTTTTCCTTAAAGATTTTTTCTTGATTGTAAATGCATAGTTAGTTTCCCATAATAGATATATATACATGTATGCATTATATGAGGGTATGAGAGAAGAAAATAGTAATTATTTTCATGTTAGTTTTCTTGGTGAGAAAGAAAGAGTAGTTGAGTTTTAGAGATTTTTCGCAAACCAGGGCACCCAGATTGCAAACTAAAGTGCCCGTGGGCACCCCAATCCACTCAGATATTTTAGATCCAGCCTTTTTGGGATCTTTGTGTGGTCGTTCTGTTGACACTAAAATTTTCCTCCGTAATTTCTATTTCATTAATGTATGTATTAGGAATAGGATGTTGTTAAGTATAATTAGTAGTAGCGTCCGATAGAAGATAATGGCGTTGCCAGTACGATGTCACCAATAATGTATAGTACGGTAATAGTCAAAAGTACAATAGGAATGTTGTGGTAAAAAGTAAATATTTGTCGTAAGTGGTCCGGTAATGTTAAAATGTCAAAGTTGGGGTAAGTAGAGAAGTAGGGTCTACATGATTAGGAATTAGAAATATTATATTGGTAATAAGGACAAAGAGTGAGGTCATAAATATTTTGTGTATTTTATTTGTAAAAAGTCTAAAAATGTGGAACCCATGTGAAATGATAAGGTTTATCTTATCTTAAAAGATAAGCTTACATGTACAGATAAGAGTTAAGGTATGGAATATGATTTGTCAAAGTGGATTTCTTATCCTATCTTAGAGATAAGATGGATAAGCCTAGAAGTTCTATAAATAAAGAGGCCACCCCCCTCATTTAGCATAGAAGGAAGTAGTGAGAAATATTGTATGAATGTGTAAAGGAAGCCATCATTTTGAAGGTGTGTTAAAAAAGCCATTAAGAGGTGTAATTGTGAAGTTTCTCCCATAGTATTGGTGGAAGGCAAGTGAAGTCAGTAACACTTGAAATACCTCATGGGTGAGATTGTAACAATTTCATGTTAATATTATAATTTACTCTAATATTTCAGATTTATCATCATTCCTTCTTATCATAGTCTATGGTATTCTTGTGTTATGTTTGTTGTTGTGTTTCCAGATTACATCCACCAAACTAAAAGTTGTGCATTAGTGGATTTTCTGGAGAGATATTCTCACTTAGTCAGAAAAAATTTGGAGGGTAACCTTGTTTTTACTGTGCATAGTAGTTACCATGGTAAAGTCAATTTTTTGCCATGAATAGTATTTATCGCAGTAAAGTCACTTTTTATCGTGAATAGTATTTATCGCAGTAACTTCACTTTTTACTGTGAATAGTGTTTGCCACAGTAAATTCAGTTTTTACCACAATAATTCAAGTTTTACCGTAGTTTACCATGGTCATTTCTATTTTCTATTATAGTGATTCCAATTATTTGTGCACATAAGTCTTGTTGATTATACTTGTGGTTTGATATTTCACTGTGGTTACTTTTGGAAATGGGGAAGATTCCTATTTTTTCAGCCCAATCTAATGAAGATGCTTCCTCTTTCATTCAAGAGTTTAAACGATCTTGTACTTGTAATGGCCTTATACGAAGGGAACAATGGACTGAATTTTTTCCTACCCTTTTTAGATGGTTCAACCCTTAGGTGGTTTGAAACACTATGTGATAATGTGAAAAACTCATGGGATTTATTAACTAAAAGTTTTCTTAAAGAATTTGGTGAACAACATAAATATGCAGATCTCATGATCGATATCACAAAGCTATCCCAAGGAGAGAAGGAGAAGATAAGGGATTATCATGCTCGTGTTCTAGAGCTAAGGAGGAAGCTCGATGCCCAGATCCGAAAGGAAGGATTAGAATATGGGTTGATGAATGGCGTGGATAATCTCCTCTATAAGCACTTCATTCTTGGGATGAAGCCAGAGATCAAACAACGAGAGAAGTATGATCACCTAGCTACCATTGAACAAGCAAATGATATTGCAAGAAGGCAAGAAGAAAGCATGGAAGAGGAGCCCAAAGAAATTGTTGCTAAAGTAGAGCCTACATCAGCACCTTTGGTCCAGAATCCACAACCACTCTCGGTGAGCACAAATATTTCTCCTAGTACATCTACCAAGTATGAAGATCTGCTCAAGAAGATGGGTCAGTTAACTATTAATCTTCTTCAAGGAAAAGAATTTAGTTCTCAAGGAGGAGATAGAGTTCCAAAAAGAAATATTTCTGAAGTTGTATGTTATGGTTATAAAAAGGGTCATTATAAGTATAATTGTCCAGATAGAGCTTCTACATTTGGTACAAGAGATAATGATAAAGGAAAAGCACCTGTGAATTCTTTTGATGTAGTAGATAAGAGCATAAACAATGAAGTAGATGTGTTTGTAACAAAAAGAAAGAAAGAAAAAGATAATCAAGATGGAAATGATCCTAAGAAGATGAAAGGAGAAACTAGAAAGAAACATAGGAGAAGAAAGTTGGGTGTGCAGAATTTTCTGATTTCACAGGGACAAGGACCATACTTCATCTTAGAAGATCTATCCAAAAAGCCTACAAATATTACATATGGTCAACTCTTGGCTGTCTTCTGAAAAGAGGCGGGAGCTGTGAAGTGGACTCAATGCTCGACGAAGGAAGGAGGTTGAGGTCCCTGTTTTGGAGGTAGAGGCAGATCCCTATGCTCCACAAGCTGAGGTATTATGTAATGGTATTTCAATTCATGATGTCTTAGTTGATGGAGGTGCTACAGTTAATATAATGATCGAGTCTATAATGAATTTGTTGGGTTTAAAAATTGATTGCCCCTCAACACTTATGTTAAGGTCATTAAATAAGGGAAAAACTAAACCAGAAGGTGTAGTTTCAAATGTGGCAATATCTGTTATGGGTGTTGTATGTGTGGTAAACTTTCAGGTGATGAAAAATAGTATTTTTGCGTACCCAATGTTGTTGGGAAGACCATGGCTAAGGAGAGTTCATGTAAGAAACTACTGGAATGAAGGTTTCATGACACTTGGACATGGTAGAGAGAGGGTGAAGATAAACGTGATCCCTCAGCATCCTAAGGCAGAACCTGTGGATTCAAGTGATGAAACTGATGATTGGACATCCTCTGATTACTCTAGTACCAGTGAAGTGGACACAAAAGATGAAGAAATTGAGGTTGATGTTTCGGTCATGGATATCTTTTCAGTCACACCGAGTCATGAACCCATAAAATTATCTGAAGAAGAAATTGATGATCATCTCTAATAAATAAAGATTGGTGATGCGTGATGGAGAGTGAGAAGGAATCCTACCTCCAAGTATTTCGAAGGTACATACACATATTCACTTTTGATTATAAGGAACTTCCTCAAATAAGTTGGGAAGAACATTCTATTGAGCTGGTAGATGGTGCTAAGCCCATAAAGCAAATGCCATAAAGAATGAATCCTAATTTTTCCAAGACTGTAAAAAAAGAAATAGATAAGTTGCTTGATGCAGGATTCATATTTACTGTGGAGAATTTAAATGGGTTTCTCCCATTGTAATCTCATAAAAAATAATGGGAAGCTATGCATTTGTGTTGATTACATGAAGCTCAATAAGGCAACAAAGAAGGATCATTACCCTCTTCCATTCTCAGATTAGATCTTAGACGAAGTAGCTAGTCATGAGTGTTATAGTTTTGCTGATGGATATAGCGGATACAACCAAGTCCGTATAGCGAAGAAAGATCAGCTGAAGACCACGTTCACCTCTCCTTGGGGAACATTTGCTTATAGAGTTATGCCTTTTGGGTTATGTAATGCTCCAGCAACGTTCCAGCATTTTATGAATAGGGTGTTCGACCCCTACATTGGGAACTTCATCAGAGTATTTCTGGATGATTTTTGCATCTATGGGAGCAAGATGGACCACCTGTACTAGATGGAGACAACATTTCAAAGGTTAGATGAAGCACAAGCCTCACTAAACCCTACAAAGTGTGTCTTTGGATGTTCTAAAGGTGTTTTGTTAGGGCATGTTGTATACAGAGATGGTATTGGTACTGATCCTAATATAGTTTCAAAAATCAAAGAGTTACCATTTCCTATGAATAAAAGTTGAGATCATTTTTAGGCCATGTGGGTTACTATAGAAGGTTCATCAAGAATTTATCAAAGATTGCACAACCACTAACCCAGTTCTTGAAGAAGGATGTTACTTATGAACCAGGAAATAAGGTGCATGAAGCTTTTGAACAACTGAAGGAAGCCCTAGTGTCTTCACCTATTTTAAAGAATCCAGATTGGAGCAAGCCATTCATTGTGTACACTGATGCCTCAGATGCAGCAATAGGAAGTACTCTGAGCCAAAAGGATGAAAATGGGAATGAACATCCAGTTTACTTTGGGAGCAGACAAATGAGCAGTGCTAAGGTAAATTATACTGTAACTGAAAAAGAGGCTCTAGCTATCATTTTTGTCGTAAAGAAGTTTAGAAATTACTTGCTAGGGTAGAAATTTATAGTTGTAACCGATCATCAAGCTCTAAAATATATTTTCAATAAGCCTAACCCATCAGGGAGGATAGCAAGATGGATATTATATGTCCTCCTAGATTAGATTAACTAATTCTTAGCTAACTTAGATTTAGTTAATTTTTGTTAATCAGTAATTATAATAAACAGTGACTCAATGACTTATTGTATACCTTTATCAAGTACATATAACATATGAGATTTAGAACAAATTATCCCTTTCGCAAAAGTATAATGAAACAACAACAAAGTGTAGATATCATGAAATGAAATTCATGTCATATGAACCTTTTCTGTACTAGATTGGGATGGCTATGGGGAGGATAACGAGCACATAATGATGCAAGTCATTATGTGAGAACTACCTTTCCCATAGGGATCCTAAGATGAGACTAAAAGGATCCATTCGATCTATATATCTAGTCACAATCCCTATAGCTTCAGAACTGAAACCTAATTTTTGATAAATGAAAAAGAATCTTGATAACTAAATAGAGATGGTTGTGTGGTGAATGGAAGATAGGTTTCGTAGGCTGGTGTACAGTCTCAAAACTAGATTGCTTGTGTAATGTCGGATAACTATGGTCATGGTAATAAAAGTGACTAATTGCATTTTCTGTTCACCATTTCTTCTATCAATGGTGTCTTAAGCCTAATAGAAGTACTTGAATACTTTATTGGATGGCACTAAGAAGATGCTCATCTTTTCTTAACCTATTAAAAGGTTTAACCAAAGTTATACAATGCATACACACTCGTGTAGAGTGATTAAGGGAGACCAGGAAAGATCTAGGACCCTCACAATTACACATGGTTAATGATGTTTTCACGATGGATTATGGAATATTAAATAATGTTTGAATAATTAGAAGTGAGATAATATTAATGATAATCATTACAACACAAAATGAACTTGAGGGATTTTTTTAAATAAATAAATAAATCCCTTAGTTTGGATGAATCATAACATGGGTGTTACAAATATCCACAACATGAGGTCCTGAGCATGAGCAATGAGATAAAATTCATGAAGAAAGGCCCTGATATGTTGTTGCATGTCCCCCTTACTATAGAACTTGATGAAAGTTAGGAGTTCCCAATGTGGAGGATAGGCCTTGAAAGACACAAATGGATTAATAGGTTTGTTGCAGATTTGTTTGTAGGAAAGGTTTTTTTGGGTCTTATGGTGACATCTTCAAGGCTATCTATTATACTCATTAAGTTCTACATAGGATCATTTTAAGGTTGTTAGATGTCATACTGAGATGAATACATGGTTTATAGGATAATAGAATAGTTTTTTTGTTTTGAATGAAAATGTGAGGGGTGTGGATAGGTCAAGTAAGGTTCCAAAAAATGGGTGTCTACACAATGTAGTTGCACTCAAATGGAAATGCGAGAAATATCCAAGTAACCAACAAGTAATTAATCATCAAGAAATTGTGCATGTAAAAAATAAAGGGTCTACTCATTCTCATAAATAAATAAAAATTAAATATAAGAGTGTTGTGTAACCCCCATGTCTGTGAAAGATTTGGCAGATCTTTAATCATATTATATGCGAGATAACACATTGTCTGTATTCATCCGACACCATACAAATATATAGGTATCAAAAATCCTATAAACAAGGAGGTAGCTAAAAAAATAATGTCCAAGGATATCTCACTAAATAAAAATATTAAACCATATATGTGAAGTTGTTAAAACAACTGCACTTACATAACAACATAATATTACCCATGAAACACTAATATTCCTAACATCCCCCCCTTAGTGTTTACATGGGAAGAAAGCACATCTTAATAACTGTAAACATAATCATATGCCTCCATATACTTTTAGGTCTGTAAATTGTTGACTTGGATCTTACTACACATGACTTATTCGCTTCGCCATAGTGAATCCCATACCGGATGATCACACTTCCTCTAATTCACCTACATACATGAACTCAATAGTTCTCACTTTCACTTCCAATGAATGCTCTTTCACTGGCCAATTGATGTTAGAATTATGACAGTCGAAGAATCTTAGCAGTTAGAGGATCGCTTTAGTTCAACTACCCTCCTATAAAACTATTCTCATATTTCAAAATGCTCATTCTCTGCATTTTGATCATAACAGGTGAAGGAAAACACAACATTTTATTCTGCACACACCACACAAATGAAAAAATAGATGCCACCATACCAAAATGAGGCCCCGTCATTAGCGACTAAGAGAGATCATTGATCGACCTCTGACCTTTGATGCCTTCATCCTCCAGTAGATATGTTGCTTACTCAGCAAATGTGATCTTAAAGCATTGTTTCCACATTTTAATTATTCTTTTCTCTCCCCCATAATGTGAAATATTTTATTTCCTTGGATGTCAAGTAACACTGAAAATGCGTTCGTGAGGTAAAATTTTTTCATAATTTTAAAAACAAAAATCACGAATTTTGACTCTACAAAATGACTATAACGAGACAATAACTCTATTTATATTTTTGGACTTTGATAGACAAGACTAAAAAAGTGAAGACAACATTATTTGACTCAATAAATTTTTGAATCTTAATTATAATAACATTATTTTGAAATTTGAAATATATTACTTTGACAACACTTTGACACTCAAACATTCTTATTATGTAAATAAAATCCTATAACCATTAACTATCTTATATTTAAATCAACACTCTACAAATAGTCTTGTCATTAATCTAAGTTGACAAAACTTTATCTACAATGACTTAAAAAACTAGACAATTAAAACAAAAAATTATATAAACTTGTTATGGACTTTTAAAGAAAAATAAATTAAAAACTATTCACCAACAAATAATTTTAAAAACTAAAAAATACTTTGACATTGACCTGGAATACTAACATGGATTTGTGGAAGTTTAAGATGGAATTTTTCATGGGTTATGAATAATGAACCAATTATAACGCCTCCAGCTTACTAGAAAAGGATGAGAACTGCCAATGCCACATGTGGCAAGAGCTAGAAACCAAGTACAAATCTTTCATAGATATGAATTCTAATCAACTTATAAGCACACATCTGCATATTTATCAATCTTGATTTGATCACGAGCAAGGAACAAAAAAGTAACTATGACAAGGAACTATGTAGACTGTGTAGAATGAAACTTAGATGTATTCCTCCTCCAAGCTCGTCAGAGATATAGAAGACTGATCTTTCCTAATTTGAGGTGAAAATTTTTGTAATGAAACACTGGAAAAAAATTTATAGTTATATAAAAATAGAGCCAAGTCGATTGATTGGGACAATAGCTTGTTGTATATGTATGGGAAAGCACGAGCCATCAAATGCCAATTTACATACAATGCATGTAGGTAACCACAATAGATCTGATCATAACTACAAATAAACTCATATGTCAGGGAAAGAGAGTTAAATGATCACCCCTACCAATCCTCAGGTTTGCATCGCTGTGATGCCAGATGAAAGATTTGACAAATCTTTAATCATATTATATGCAAGATAACACATTATCTTTATTCATCTGACACCATACAAATGTATAGGTAGCAACACTCCTATAAACAAGGAGGTATCTACAACAATAATGTCCAAGGATATATCACTAAATAATAATATTAAACCATATACGTGAAGTTGTTAAAATAACTTCACTTACATAACAACATAATATTACCCATGAAACACTAATATTCCTAACATTTTGGACTTGTCATACTTCCAAAATAGGAGAGGGGAGTTACAATCAAATAATGGAATGTAACTCCCATATGACACATAAACACAATGACACATATGACATATTCTATGAAAGAATATGGCATATGTCATATAACTCCTAATGACTCATCTAAAGACATATGACTCACCTAATTGATATAACTCACCATGGGTGAGGGAAATTCACCCAATTAATAAATAAAAGTGAATAACATCCCTCACAGTAGCAAAATTAATTGTGTAAATGAGTACAAAAGTGATATGGGTGTGAAGATCATGTAAAGAGGATACTCTCAATATAGAAATTCGTCACCTTTACAAATGGACATAAAAACTACCCATGTGTAAGGTAGTACAACTCATTTTTGGGTCGAGTGCTATTTTATATTACTTTGTATAATTTTGGACCTATGGATATTGAAGTTCTACAAATTTTCTTATGCAATGGCATCTTCGAATGAGACTAAACAAATGAAATTCTAGAGTTATAAGGTCAATAAGGTATAATTTGGCATATGGAGTCATGAGGAAGAGAAACTTAGTGGTTGAGAGTGTGAAATTTAAAATGGCACATTTCCCTCCTAAATTTAATTTCAAATTCCAATGGATGTAATGAGTTAAATGTGGGCTTGTTTAGGGAAGTAAGCAATCTAGTCATGTTTTAGGAGAAGTAAGTGGTCTAGTCATGTTTTAAGAGGTTATTCAGAGTTGTGTCTTGTGAGGGTGTGAGTTGTGTGTGATGAGTCCTCATGTGGAGGTGAATCTTTGAAGATGCTAAAATTAGTGTAAAAGAGCAGTTAATAGTCTAGGAAGCCTAGGGAAGTTGAAGAGTCACAAAGAGATGACAGTTATGAAAGGAGTAGGTAGTATGCTTAATGATAGAATTCGAATATAGTAGGATATAGGAGTGTGAAAAATTTAGGTTTGGAGATCATTCCTAGTATGGAGGATGAGGAGAGCTATGAAGTGGAGAAGAATAGAGTATTTTGTATGAAGTTGATAGTTAAATATATATATATATATATATAGTCTCTGTTTTTTGTATATCTTTCTCTTTAACAGTGTTTCTGAGTTTAGCATTCAATAATGTTAGTTATTTTCATTATTCTTAGGTGGATCCATTAGATGACTATTAATAAGGCCTTGCATACAATTGGCTTATCTTTGTATGGTAACCAATGCTTTGTCTTGGTGAGTAGAATAGATACTTGACTAACATGAAAATGATTGTGACTGTGAGGTCTATGTATGTCTATCATGAGCATGTACAAGAATGTATTTTGATTGAATATCATTTTTCTTAATTGAACACCAATAATATCATGATATCAGAGTGTGTGAAGGTGTACTTGTCTGTTGAAACTTTGGGAAACCATTGTTGATGTCTTCTTTGTAATGAAAAGACTTGTTGATTATTGTAAGGGTATGATTTACATATGAAATATTATTGTGATAGATTAGATATTTATTTCCTCAAATGAGGACCTTGCATGTTCTTGGTATAGGTGGAGAATCGACATAGAAGAGTGGAGAATCTATTTATTTGCTAGTGGAAAGCTTTTACTAACTCATACACAGTTATCTATAATTTCTTGGCATGAGTTAACCATTTATTGAAGCTTGTTATTATAGGTATTGGGAGAATAGAACTGAGGTGGATTTTGTTATCAATATTTGATTGTGAACAATGAGACTCCTTAGCTGAAAGACTTGTTTCTTATATATATAATCTAACACACAGTCATCTACAGGTTTTGGAAAGAAGAGCAAAGGGAGTTTGGAAAGGAATCACATTCGCAGAGGTTTACTCATAAGGAAATACTTTTCCTAGTATTGAAATTATACCTCCATAACAAATTTGAAGCTTTGAATCGAGTTACAATGGGAGTTATAAAAAATGAGATCTCGAACTGAGAAAAGACCCAATTAGGGTTTGGTGAGAATAATGTGTATTATAAGCCCCTAGGAAGGGAATTTAGATCTGAAATTGAATACACAACATTGTGAGTATTTCTATAAAGTGATTAAGAAATAAATTTAGGTATTCATTAGTGGAAACAAGATATATTCTTACCAGTCCTCCATAGGACATTATACACATTTTAAGAAGCCTAATTTGGAGAGTTAGTTTCTAAAGGAAGTGAGTCTTAAAATTTGACGGTGACCTTGAAAATTTATCCACAAATAGAACAAGTTAATGGTTTCTTAGAAAATTCTTTCTCTATTATTAAAACCTCCTACAAGTTGAGATATGTCTGACGGTATCCTAGGACATGCTACTAAAGCTAAAAGAAGCCAGAAGTGAAAAAGGGAAATAAAATGAGTTAAAAGGGGAGTTGAGTCCTAATATTTTACATACACTATGGATATTATAAGATGAGTCCAAGGAATTATTTAAATCTACATGGGGAGCTACAGGAGTCTACATCCATGAATGATCCAAACAAACTTGTCTTAAGGGCATAATTTGTAAGTTAGAGAAAGTTTAGAAGAAGAGGAGGTCTTGAGTCATTTTAGTTTATGTTGATGATTGATTAACATGTGATTTGAGTGGTGAAATAGGGTAAGATACCTAATAAGCAATGAATAGGTAAAAAATCCAAAATTGCATCCTTAAGCAAAGTAGCCAGTGAAAGCAAGAAGCTGAGCAAGGAGTGGATGGTGAGAGTCTTGAGAGGTGGAATGAAATATGATGCTTTTGATGATAGAAGTAGACAAGTGTGAGTGCGATAGATAGGGTATGATGATAATGAAACCCTTCATGAGGTTATTTGTCAATTTTACAAGTTTTAATGCCTTTCTAAGCTTGGTTTGATCCTATTAGGAAGAGTTGGGGAGATGTTAGTTGTTTTAAACCTTCTTGTGGATTGATTATATACATGAAATATATATATATATATATATATATATATATATATATATATATATATATATATATATTTGGTTTGCATCATTTTCTTTCCCTTCATTAGCCTACAAATTACTATCATTATTCATCGTGAACGATAATATAACTTTGGTACAATTTTTAATGCCTTGCAAAAGATAAAAACCCTAAACACTTGCAAAAAACTTCATAAACACCATTAGATAAAAAAAGGATAAACTTGTGTGTAGATGAGGTTGGGATACCCCTAGTGGTCAACTCCTATTGAACCAATCCATGTATTACACTATATCTCATCGAGTAGGAGCAATCCTCATGTAGTTCTCATAGTGTAGGTGCAAGTAGTGTATGTAATCTAATTCAACCCCTTGTGTATCTTGACACATCGATATGAGGATAAATTTAGAGTATAATATGTACCCAACTTGGTAGGATTATGATGTGGTGTGCTTCAAATGATAAGATCGATCCTGGTTTCCCCTTAAATACCTTTTAAAATTATTTGAATGACTTTCTCTCGCTAAAGTATGGCTTTAGGAAATTTTCATGCTTGGAAATGGAGGAAGATAGACTCTTGAACCTAGTTTGACTGTTGTAGAAATTTTTAAAGTGGTTGCTCCGACTGATGTGCAATTACTTTAGAAAGGTTTAAGAGAGCCTTGAGTGATTCAACATTGATATTGTCAATGTCTTCTTATGAAAATGTCAAGTGAGTTATAAAATGTAATTGAATTATTTATATAGGATATAATAGGTTAGATATTCACATTATGGCTGACCTAGGGAAGATGAAGTCATGCATATAATAATTTCAAATTAAAAAAAAAATGTTAGATGAATAATTTATGGACTATACAAGTTTTCCTAGACCTTAGAATGGAATGGCCCTATTTTTTATGGTCCCGAAAATGAAATTAGTGATGAAATAACTAGAGTCCAAAAAATATGCCTAGAGATAGACTATTTCCATGGATAATTAATATTTCAATGATAAATGACATAGTAGTGTGTAAATATCATAAAGTCATGTGTGTGAGAGAGAGAAGGATATGTCCATTGAGCTTAGAATATGAGCATTTTATTTAACATAGCAACGAATCCAAACCTATCATTTCCAAAAGATAAGTTACCAAATTTGAGTGTCTAAAACAAGAAATGTACAAATTACATAAATGAATTCTTCCCATATTTGCAAAAATAAATTTAAAATGCAGTCCTTTAATTTTGGGTTTCAAAAACCTCACTACTTTTCTATATTTTTTTGTGAATCATTTGGAAATGATACTCCTTGATTAAAAATAACCTCATCCAAACTTGACACCTTAAAAAATAGTTGAAAATGAGGTGTGTATTTTAGGTCTATCTCAATTAAACTCCCTTTGGGGAATGAGTCTAATAAAAAACATACAATACAATTCAAAATGTAATCTAGTATAATACATTTATCCCAACCTCTACTCTTTCAATGGATGCAATAGGTAGTAATTACTCAATAAATGCATTTAGACAATACATAGATTATCTCTATATATTTTTCATGTGAAACTAAGCTACTATACCTTTATAATTATACTTGATATTTGAAATTATAGATACCATCCCACTTCCAACAATTAGCTCCTAAAAAGGAGAGGAATAAATAGAAGTGCATGTGACTTAAAATCGTGTATGCAAAGGGTCTAAATAATGAGATAGGATGGGGATAAAAGAGGAATTTTAAGATGATATGAGATAAAATACATGACACGTAAGAGAAGAGAAAATTAAAAAGAAACCCTCATTATCTAATTTAACCTAATAATCAATAAACATGAAATATACTAATATATTAGTAATTATGTTGGAGGAAGCCTTCTTTGGAGAAGATCTTTCTAGAAATGTTTGTAGTATAGTGGGATTCTTCCTAGTAATCATTTCTATAAGGTTTTTATCAATAATATTTCTTGATAGTGTTTTCTGATTGTAACACAATTATTTTGTTCACATTTGTGGTCAAACATTCCAATAGGATTTGAATTCCATTTGTCATTATTGAATATGTCGTTAGGTTTTACTTTTTTTTTCTTTACATCATATGTTTTGGATGCATCAGATTTGATGGGTTTATGTTTCATGTTCAATTTTTGGTATGCGAAAAGAAACAATGTAATGATGACACAACCAATTTGTTAGATGATTAAAACATAAAGGGGAAGGAAATTTAATATAAATCTAATTTTAGTGGGAAAATGTTGGCATAAATTAAATAGAAAATGACAATGTTTGGGGTAATTGTTTTCACAATGGTGTTGATTCAAAAAACTAGGCTTATACTGCCAAAAGCCAATATGATTTCATTTGAACCATTTTCATGTTTAAATGACTACATAAAATGGGGAGGGGAGCTTACAAAGCATGGAGAAGAAGAATGGATTATGGTAATGTGAAGAGAACAAACTAGATAATGCAAGATAAGAAGGATTTTTGGTCATTGTGAATGAAAACAAGACTAGCCCAAAGATCACTTTATATTTTAAAACACCTGCATATATATTGTATCTTTTTTATGGGAGTGAAGACTATACAATAGTACAGTGTTGTTTAATGGGTTTTCAATTGTTCCATTGAGATTGGTGTTAAGTTTCTAAATGTCACATTGGTTGTTTTTTTAAATTAGTCAATCATTTATGATGTGATATGATGAAAATGAATGAGGATTTATAGATTTGTTGCACCATATTAGATTTGGTATGGTGATGCATATATTTGACTTGGGCTAGAAATGTATATAAAGGTTATTGAATCATTTTTTTATGTAATGAAGTTACAAAAGAATTGGGGAAGGCGGAACAAGAAAAAATATTATTCGTACAACCAATCAATCACAATTCCAATAACCATTATATTAGTAAGAGAGCCACTTCCATTGTGATGTCACCCCATTGGCATAAGGATTGTGATATATTGGGTTTTATATGTTAGTATTAACAAAGTCAACCAACTCATGTAGGATTTAGTTTTATATTCAGTGAGAATTTCTAGTCATAAAGGTAATATGAGGGCATCTGAAAAGAAGAGATCGGCATAAGTAGTGATGTCAATGAGTTTTTTTGTTTAACTAGAATGCATCGAGCCCACATAAAAAAATTGGAACTCTACTAAGAGTAAATTACTGAAAACACCTCCATCTTTTTCATAATGATAAGGAGGAGGTTCTATCATAATGATCGTCATTCAAGGGGGGGGGGAGGGATTTATACACTAATGGAAATAGAACTTATGACATCAACCCTTCTCCTATATCCAATGCTTATGAGAGCTATTTCAAGAAAGTAAATGCACTACCAAATTTTAACAGCTATAATAATTATGTGAGCTAGTGTTGTCTTTATTTAAGTCATAATAAAAATGGTGATATAGAGGGTTTCATAAAGAATATTGATCTAAATGTGTTGTCCACCCCTATTTGGTTATAGAAATCCATTAACAGTACGTGTGTGTGTAATATTGACTTAATAGTGAGTACCAATCATGTTTTGTACTGCAACCATTTCTAATTATATAGTATTAAATACCTTAAATTATAACTTTCTTAAATGATTAAAAAATTCTAACATTTTATTACTATCATGGATTAGATTATCATGTTTTGTGATGTTTTATTATGTTTGAATCATATAACCTCTAGAATAAATGATTACTATATCTTTTTCTAGTAAACACGAGGCAATTGAACTCGCTTAACATACAAGCACACAACAATTGATACCGTTTTTGGTTAATGCAAACTTAAAATGCTTAGCCAATAATTATTGGTTAAAAAATCATTAATCAATATCACGGATATAAACCCAACAAAAGAAGATAGGAATTTTTTATGTCAATAACAAACTCTATCATATTTCTAGAAGAGAAATAAGCATTTGGAATATTAACACATACATATACATCTAACAATTGAGAAACATTGCATAAGAAGAAAATGCTCAAATTATTACAAATTTTATTTTCAATAATCAAAGTGGAACAAAGCAGACAATAGCTCTTGCCTAGACTCAGTGACAATAGCTCAAATTATGTTGACAACAAATTTATGGGTGAAAGCAAGGTTAGTTAATGGAGCTCTTAGATAGGTTCATATTGTCTACAATCTAGAATCAAAATTTCTTGACTTTCTAATTTATGTAGTTATTAACTTCAAAAAATACTTTAACTCACTATGAGATATCATCAGCCCCATACATATTCCAATTCCTTTTGTTAAAATAAAGAAACCTTTATTTCTCACCTACTTTTGTATTCACGTGTCACACACATTAATTTGACATCGCATCTAACATACTTTCCAACCCATAAACAATTATTAGTTGATTACATATGTTGGGTTCAACTCAATAAATTACAAAAGACCGTTCCTATTCACATATTTGATTGGCAAGTTGGTTTGAACTCTATTATTGGATAAATTACAAAGGACGCCTTATTGTGCAACTCACATATGCTTTTGAGATAACAAATAGACTTGTCCATTATTGTGCAACTCAACATTTGCTGCCCAAATGACTTTATTTGCATATGTTGCTTTCAATTATTAATTTGAAAGTGGCCCAAATGTTGTCATGGCATCCCTGCATTGCATTATTTGGTCCTTTTGCCAAATACATTCACTTTTTTTTCACCACGGGGTATATGATAATCATTATATTCTAATATTATATCCCATATTACTTAGAATTCACTTCCTTTTTGTATACGTAAAACATAGAAAAATGTTTAACTGGTTTCTTTTCAACGTGAGAATGCCTCGAGTATTTTCAAGATGAATTCGTCCACAAACCATCTTAGTCACGGAATCACCAAGTATAAGAACAAACACTACTATCAAGGGATATTGAGTCGTCGTTTTAGAGCATTACATTATTATATTCTTCTTTTATATTATTATTATGTTGATAGGCGAGCCTATAATAGTATTGATGGAATGGTGGTGGTGGATTGTAATATTGTGAGGTGTCAATCAAAATGATCGAGAGTGACTTTGAAGTTAATACTCATTTAACTATTATAGAGTAGCTTTTTTTCTTATTTAAAAAAGGGATAAGATAGAGTTTGGAAACTTAAATTATTTTCCTTGAAAATATATTTTATAACCAAACACAAGGGTGGAGTTAGATTGTGACCTTGTATCACCAATCAAAAGATAACTCGTAAACAATGTGGTTGATTTTTTTACAATGTGGAACCTTCAATGGATAAAATTGTCCAAATCAAATCATAAATTTGATGGATAGTCAACTAAATCACAAAAAACAATTTGTTATAGGTGGAAGTGAAATTAATTGCAATGTAAAAGCATATTACAAAGTTGTATCATATAATAAATTAGTAGGGTTATAGAAAAACTAACCATGATTGAATTAAATATAAGATATACGTTGAGAGATAAAGTAAGGAACATATAATTTGCAACTTCATTGATAGATGCATGCACAATATCTCTATGAAGAGGCATGAGTTTATCCCAATGATGAGATGTAAGTTTCTATCCCCGAGAATATACATAAGTAATTTATTTCATGCCGTTACAAATATAAGGTAGCAATCTCTAAGAAGAGACATGGATCTACTACTCTTTGTGAACTCCATATTATAATTTGGTAGCAATCTCTGAGAAGAGATGAAAAGTGCTTTGTGACTCTCTTTTCCAATAATTGGGAGTTCAAGTGCTTTATAAAGTGACTCGAATTTCGTCATCTTTTCAATGCATATTATAGTTTACAATTTTGATCAATGGTCTAGGAGATATGGTCTCAACAAGATAATGTATAGTGATATATTGGTTTCCTCGGTATTTCGTATAAAAGATTGTCTCGAATTAGGCCTAAATCAAAATTTTCTAATCTAAAACAAGCACAAGTTAAAATTTATACCTATCTACATTTTTCAAATAAATATATTTAAGACATATGTACTACTATAATAACAATGTTATTAAACTTATTACTATGATATCTGATTTTTGTGGTAATTTTATATTTCTATAACATATAAATTTTTAATTATGGGTAAGGGTTAAATTTGATAGTCATTTAGACATTTTTCATGACTCTAATTGTTAAATACTTGTAAATATTTACAATAACCATCTCATATGATTTGCATATTTAAAATATAACCATCATTTCTTATATAATTTATATTAAAAAAATTAAATAAACATAAAATAATCTTTTATATATTGTATTAACATTATTTTTCATTTTTGAAGGATAATATTAAACAAATACCATCACCTAAAAGTTGTTTGATAGGGATAGGTCCCCATCAAATTTAACCACTAGTTTTGAGGTCCTTTTAAAACAAAATTTAAGGGTTTTTTTAATTTATTTGACAGTTCTTTAGCTAACTTCAATTTTCCTTTCAAAAGTTTTTATTTAAAATTCAAAAGCAATTAAAAAAAAAACAAATTGACATAAGTTTCATTCTTGAATTTTTCAACTTTCCCTAAGTTTTAGTTCACTCTACAAATTTTTATATGGTTGACATTATAAATTAGTACAAATATATTACATACATTTAATTGAAAAATGCCAATAAATATCAATTTTAAGGTTTTTATTTTGGATTTTACATATATCACATTGATTAATAATTCAATTACATTATATTTATATTTCCCATTGAATGATGAGCAAAATCTAAATTCTACAAAAACATCATACTATACAATATGACCAAGATATCACTATTTTTCAATTGACTTTTTAAATTTAAGAAAGTAAAAAAAAATTAATAGTTAAGTAGATATATGTTTTTAAGTCAAAATTACCTTATGACAGTGAATGGACATCAAGTTTAATATAAAAAATAAAACCTCTTGTTACCATTGTAAAATGTCTATCAAGATAATTAAAACAAAATAACCTATCATTTTGGTTTTGAAAATAATTGTATATATAAGAAAATGAATTGAAAGACGGGTCATGACAGGACATGGTATGTTTCCTAGTCAATAGGAAACACTCTTAACACCACATTTTTTTTATTAAGTATTTTTTTTTTTTAAATTCATGAAACATTAACATTTTTTATCTTGTTACATGACTTTGTAGGCATATTGGGAGTACTTGTCCATCACCAAATGGTATCAAAGCATGTTACTTTCCTACGAGTGAAGCTAGCAGAACGTTGAACGTGAGGCAACTAGCATGGAATTTTGTGTTCTCCATCACAAAGAAAGGTGGGTAGAGAATGTAAGAAGATATCTAGAGTGTAGTGGCTAGAGAGGTTGAAGATCTTACCTGAGAAGGCAAGATGCCACCAAGAAGAAGGGATTATTCAGATGCAGTGGTTACAGAAATGTTGAAGATGGTGATGGAGGAGCTCAATGGTGTAAATATTAGAATGGAGGATGCAGAGGAAGACCACAGGAGGAGATGATGTCTTATGGCGCAAAGTAACCCAAAGAAAGAGGAGAATGACTCGGTAAAGAGTCAACAATGCAGAGAAGATTACACGGGAAGAGCGTCAGTGGAGCACCAAAGAGGAGAAAATGTGTGCGCAGAGGCACAATAGAATATCATGCAAGCAAAGAAAAAGATTAAAGAGGAATCATGTGTGGGATGTGCAAGAGAAATCATATGGAGAGAGCTCCACATATGAGTAGACGGTGAAGGGAGAAATCATCCCGGAGTGAATGACAGTGTGTGAGAGTATACAAAGAGTATGGAGAAAATGGTGTCACTAAATGGTGCAGACAATTCATTGGTGCAACACATTGACAGAAAAGTTTCGAAGATTTTGTAATTTTTGAATTTTTTGACTATCACAAAATTTGGTACAACAATAATGCAAGTTTAGGAACATATTAAACATAGTTCAAAGTAAGGTTTACTACATTTTGATATAGAATGTAAGGTGTTTTAATAAATCATTCTTTTTTGGCATTGGATAAGTGAAGCATAGTTTCAATAAAAGTTATTGGGGCATGTGCCTTCTTCTTCTTTTTCTATATTGAGCATTTCACATCCAATACTCATGTGACATCACATGGTGGGGGCATGATCTATTCATTTTGTTTTGAATTTACGATATTTTTAGCTCAAACTTAGATCTGTCTGCAGTGGTGTGGTCCTTGGGATTATAAGAATATCAAAGTGACTAGAAACCCTTGTGCAAACCTTCTTCTCACTTTCATTGGAAGATATTTGAGTGACTAGAAAATCATGTGGTAACCTTCCTTCTTTTGCTGTTTTTGAGACAATTTCTATGACACATTTCAGTGTTGGGTCAAGAAACACTCAATTCCTTTGCATCTATGGCATTTCATTTGAAAAAATTGGGGACCGATCACCCCCAATACTTTAACAACTCAATTCCAATTTGAATCTCTAAGGGGGACAAATTTGAGAGGTTCTCCTTCAGCAAAGAAAACATGTGTATTCCTTTTTTTATTTTTCCTCTTTTCTTTTTTGATTACAAATTCAATTTTCAAATTAAAAAATATATTTTCAAAGCTAAGTTAAATTTCAATTCTATTATAGACATTGACTATACTTTCTGTTGGAGGTTTCATCATGGAATGTACCAACACTCAAGTGGAACCAATAACTCTGATCAAAGATAAAGCTTGTGTACACACTCAAGTATCTTTTTTTAAAGGAATTTTTTTATTTCATACTTAAAGGAGGGGAAAATATAGCCACCTAAATTTGGTAATTTATCATTTGGCAGTGGTAACTTTGGATATGCACCTAACGCATGAATTGTACATCCATTCCAAGCGTAGGTGACTTATATTTATTTAATGACTTAATTATCTATTCATATTGTTCATTGGATTACGGAACCACTTGTAGTAATCAACATAAAGATATTATCCCCCAAGAGTCTCACCCAAAATCTTGAAAATTCCCATTAACTACATGTATGGGATCATTTGGTTGGGACTAAACCATACCACATTTTACCCTGGGCTAATATAATCTTATCTCCCACCACCCAACAAAAAAATTTCCAATTCGGTGTTTTTCATGGGTCGGTTCATATCTATAATGTGGTGTTAATGCAAAAATTGTTGGTGTGAGGGTGATTTAATTTAATTTAAATTAATTAAATCTATATTACATAGTAATTTACTGAAATAGATGATGTAAAAATGTTGAAATATAGTAATGACACAAGCAAACTAAGATGTAAAGTATAAAACACTAAGCAATGAAGAGAGAAAGGAGTACTTAGTTGATTTCTGAATGAACCATAAGTGATCTGGGTAGGTGCAATTGTTAAATAGACTGTAATCAGTGTCATAAATGCTCACTGTAAAATATAAAACCTAAGAATAACGTCGGATAGGGGTGCCCACAGTAGGACAGAGGCACCTGGGCATTGATGACTAGATCTAGGCATTGGTGATTGTGCAGGAGCTCAAAATCTAGTTTATGTTATGTCGTAAGGTCTTTGTTGTTGTTCCCTATTAATCGCCTGATGTTCGCATTATGATCACTAAAGGTACCTGTAACCTACAAAAGAGAAGTTCACTTGCACAAGCCCACAAACCACATCAAAGCTAAAAAGGAAAATGTAGAATGGGGAGTCAAACTGACCCTAGCGGTCACCTTGAGAGTTAACTTATGACCAAGTGTTGCACTACATCTCACACTCCATGTATTTTGTGTGTGTGTGTGTAAGAATGATGCCCTAGGATGCCTTTCTACAAGTTGTACACAATAACTGGTTGTAGCTAGAATGTGTGGATGGAATAGAATGAACTTCCCCTTCCTGTGTTGTGTATGGAGAGTTGGTGCAGACTTTGTCCCTTGAATGGATGTCAGACGGATGTAATTAGAGTGCTTTAGTGCCTTTGGAATGCAAGCTTAGGTGATGATAGTAATGTTTAGTCCCTTATTTTGAACACATAACTATGTATTTTTATGATTCCCTTGTTTGAATTTCATAATGGGAAACACAAAGGCCAACCCATAAGTGAAAAAGATTCCTAAAAAATAAAAGAGACCCAAAAAGAGCGAGTAAGATAAGAAAGTGTCAGGGGCACCCAAGAGGGATAGGAGCACATTGGGCACTTATGTCCTTGCTGAGCACTAGTGTCTGAAGCCATGAAAGATAAAAAGGTAAAGTTTTGATTGGCCTGTAGGGTGTGGAAGATCAAAGATAAACAAGAGATAAAGAAAAGAGGCCAAAGATAGTTGTCAACCACTAGTTTTCTTGCTTAGGAATCATGTAAATAATAGCATGCTTTTAGGACCTGAAATGTACCCGAGTGTGTGATTTAGTGTCTACATTTTCCCCTGCTTTATGTTATTGAGTGAACACTCGATAAAATAAAGTAGATAATAGATGTGTACCTTATGATCCTATAGATAGTGTGGTGAATAGCGTGCCAAGTGGACAAGTGAAGCATGAAATGACTGCAAAGTGAAGCGTTGAGACTAGGAAAGGAAAGTGATTCTAGTGTTGAAGCTTATATGTTGCTTGTACCTATTATTGTGCTTTTATTTTCTGTTGTAGGTTGCTTCTTGTTTTTTATTAAATACGGACTTGCAAAAAAGAGCAAAAGAGTAATCAAAAGTCTTGTATATGAGCAAAGTATGCAAAAGTATGTAAAAGTGTGTAAAAGTAATAGTAAAGGAAAGTGTGCACCTGATGTAAAAGAGTGCAAAGGATGGAAATGTTTCCTAAAATTTTGTGAACAGTGAGTTTTTTGGGTGATCTCGCGTCGATGGTGAGTATTTTGGGTGATCTCATGCCAAGTGTGAGTTTTTTGGGTGATCTCACACAAAGTGCAAGTTTTTGGGTGATCTCATGCCAAGAGTGAGTGTTGGGAAGAGATATCTAGCTTTACTCTCCTTCCATGACTCTGACCAATAAGAACTAATGCAGATGGTGCATCCCAATTTTTTCATGTTGTTTCTTTTATTTCAATTGTTCTGAATTAGTTATGAATTGTTCCAATTGAAGGAGATAGAATGCATTCTATAACTGAAGGTATGTGTTCGTAACTATAGAACTACTTTAAAGACTATTGTAGACTATAGTGTACTAAGAAAGTGATTGTATCTTCCCCCAAGACATTAGCACCCAGGGGAGCACAGCGGCTCCTAGGTGCTAGTTTCTGAGTCAGGGAGTTGGTGTTTGTACTTTGTATTGGACCCAAGTCATTATGGGTCGTTATGTGACCGTGTTCCTATGTCATTTATGTATTGTGTAGATTTCGAATTATATCTATGATTTTTTTTAGGTGTGATTTGTTTACCCAATGTATGCCCCCCTCATTTGGAGTGCATGTGACGATGGTATGAGGATGTGTCCCAAAAGAGAGGACCTAATATTATTCTGAAGTAGATACCTACAGGGGGTAGTGTATATGCATTTTAAAAAGCAAGGTACATGCAAACAAATTGGATAGTAACATGTGTTAGTGCAAGCAAAGTATGTAATAAAAAACAATGTAACAAGAAAGTGTGGAAGAAGGATAGACTGTGAAGAGCGGGTTTCAAACATGGGACATCACTCACAATATCACAAGACAATTAGGGCCGAAATGGCCATAAGCAAGCAAACAGTGATCAAACAAGACATAGGGCATAGCCCACAAACAATATCATATAATAGAAAGCAATGGAAAGCAAGTAGTGACAAATAGCCATGGTTGTATATAGTCCTACAAGGCAAATGCTACACATGAAACACTCATTAGCATGTTAGAAAGATAAATAGCATGTCATGAGCCTGTATAAATTAGTGAAAGGTAAAGTAGTTTTATTAATATGTAACAACATAATTTGTGTAGTATGTGATAGTAGAGAAAGTAGATGCCCCCAGGAGCGTCGGTGAGACTAGAAAAAGGTACGGTATCAAGTATCGTTGCAGTGTGTAAGAACCTGTAAGAGATTTGCATTCACTGTAAAATACCAAGTGAACGCACATATGTATATATAGAATGATAATGACATACTAAGAATCCATCTAGCATGGAAAACAAAGTGAAACATGTAAATAGAATAAGATTTAGCAAGAGTAGATGCAATAAAGATATGCAAATGTAATGTATGGGTGTGATGGTATGGTATGCAAAATGTGAAGATGATAGGAGTAGTGTGCCCCCTAGGGGATGTGTATGAGATGAGGTTCATTTATAGGAACCCTTAACAAACAAGAATGAACCATGAAACAAGAGTGTTTCATTGGGTAATGTGCATGTTGTGTGAATAGATGCTATAAATATGTACCATGAAGCACAGAGTGTGCAGTGTGAATGATGTGAGGTTCATTTCAGAATTAGACCCTCATTAGTCGAGTATTAATCATGGAACTAGAGTATGTCATAGGGTGATGTGTGTGTCATGTGAATAAATACTATAAATATGTACCATGAAGCACAGACCATGAAATGTGTAGATGATGTGAGGTTCATTTTAGTATTAGACCCTCGGTAGTAGAGTATGAACCATGGAACTAGAGTGAATCATTGGGTAATGTGCATGTCATGTGAATATATGCTAGAAATATGTACCATGAAGCACAGAGTGTGAAATGTGTAGATGATGTGAGGTTCATTTCAGGATTATACCCTCGACATTCGAGTACGAACCGTGGAACTAGAGTGCATCGTAGAGTAATGACAATACAATGTGTGTATCAAAGGGTATGAGAGTGTGTAAAAGTTATTATAGACAACTAAATCCAACTACGTAATTTTACTACTAAAATTGTACTATTTATTATCTTTCCCATAATTTCATTATAATTAGCGATTTCTCACTAATTAGCTAACATTCACCTTCATTTCGGTTAATTAACGGCATTCCATTAATTAACTAACCTTGCCCCATCCTGGATGTCAATTAACGACCTTTTGTTAGTTATAATCATCTTTTAATTAATTAATTAGTCATTATTAGTTAATTAAGCCTTCTATTTAATCAATAAACCTTCGTATTGGTTAAATCCTCCGAATTCTATTAATTCCCTTCTAAATCACCTCCGAATGGCTTTTTGAGCTTATCTTGGCCTATGAATTAATCCTAGTTGATTCATTAAATCATCTCCAACTGCCATGAGTTTTTAATCACTAATGAATTCCTTCTAATCATGTTTATCCCTTTCTAATTATATTTTATCTTTATCCCACATTCTCTAGGTTTCTAGCTTCTCCCAAATTGGAAAGCTATATAAAGAACCTATTACTTTCCTTCCAAACTTACACTAGTGTTTCACTATTACACTATATGCACATGATAAGAGCATTTTCTACCTTGAAAAGCTTATTGATCTAACACCCATTTTATCCTCTACTTGCAAAGAGTAGTAAAGGAATAACCATACATGGAAATTAAGTTATATTGGTGATATCCTTTCCTCTTCATGGAGATAGTGTTCCTTTGATCACATCGTAATCATGATCAGTTCAACAAAAGGAGCAACTACAATTTAGAAAGCACATCAAAAATAACAAGGGATGGCTCAGTATTTCATATTTAATCAAATGCATTACTTAAATTTTTTTCTTACATAGCTTTATCATGGTGTTTTTAATAGATTAGCTAAGTTATGATTCTACTTGGTGTTAGTTTCCTTTCATTAACTTAGCTTGATTTATTCGCTTGCATACATATGGTACTCTTGGTGGGACACTACTTTGTCTCATGTGCATTATTTATGTTTTCTTAGTTTAGACATTTTTTTTACCTACAAAGTTCTTGCAAAATTGTTGAAATTATTTTGTTTTTGGGCATGCGAGATGATTTTTAATAGTGTTGAGTCTTTTTTACATGTTTTTAGAAGGAAACTTGATGTAAAAATCTGATCTTGTTGAGAAAAAATTGAGCTTTTGGTTGTTTTGTTTACATGTTGGGTTATTGCTAACATTTTACTACATTTTGCCTGACATTTTACTACGATTTTGTTGACATTTTTTATTGTTTTTTTACAGTTTTTTTTTTCACGGGCTCCAATTTTGTTGCGGTTTTGCTTCGATTTCTCAAATTTTCAAAATATTTCAAAACTAAGTATTAATTTCCTACAGATTTATACATGTTTTTAATCCTAATATGGAGGTTTTTATCTAAATTAGTACTAACATTTTGATTATTTGTTATAAATGATTTTTAAATCTTTTGAGTTGTCATTTAAAAATCATTTTATAACACATTTAAATGCTTTAATGAAATGGTTTTTTTTTTCATTTTACGTAAGATAGATCAAAGCTTATGTATGTTCTTCTCTTGTGCCTTTTGACGATCTTGAGAATCAAAAGCAACTTTGGTCTTCGTTTCTAACATGTGTTACTTGGAAATTTTATCATTTAAATTGTTTAAGGGAATTAATCTTTTGAAGCATTTAATTGGTTTTTTATTTAAAGTCTTTCCATTTCTATATAGTTGGATCAAACGTCGTGTAAGCTCTTCTCTTGAGCTTTTAAGCAATATTGAGAATCAAAATCGAATTGATTCTATTTTCAAACATTGAGGGTTTCATGGAAAACTACTAAACCTTTGAGTGTAGGACCATACACTTGTCAAATAATTGAATCAAAACAAATATTAATGACAGTATGTTGTAGGTTTCTAATGGTGTGCTAAACCACATTTTTAATCAAAGATAAAAACACACCACTTTATTCAAAACACTTTATTTGCAGGTTTAGATAAGGATTAAAACCCGTCTGCTTTAAATTGTGGGGAGTATCTTGGCATAAGCCATAAAAATCATTATGAGGATTACCATAGGAAACCCAAAGTAGTCAACACCTTGAGGGAACTAGTTTAGAAAACGAGAAGTGCCCCACTACCTACTTGACTATAAATACTCATGAGGAATGCTTCAATTTTTTTGTATGAGGCCTCTTTCATTAATTTGATTTTATGGTAATGGTCCTTTGTCTAGGAGTTATTTAGAGAAGTGTAACTCTCTTTAAAAAGTATTGGTGATTGTTGCAAACAAAATCCTAGGTAGCCATTTGGCATTGCGGCCAACTTTGCCTTATCTAATCATGTTCTAAAGATCCTTCAAAAATTAAAAAATTCTTCGGATTCAAAACCTTGTTAGTCAAACAAGGGGAGATTTCATCAAAGTTTGTGCCATGTGTTATTCATCACGAAACTTACAACGTAAAACTTTGTCCTAGTTTCTACCTTGTTATAAAACAAGGTGAAACTCTACCAAAGTTGTGCTATGGATTTTTCATCAACACTTAAACTATCTCCCTTATTTTCTTTTTGACATTTTTGGTCAAAATAAAGCAATACAAAGTGCTTTCAAAATCATGTCCACCACTTTTGCACCCGCTTACATCCTTCCTTATTACGACTACGATAATGAGTGTTGAAAGTGTGTTGGTATGTATTCATATTTTGGTAGCCTTGTCTTGATACCCAAATTGAGACATCTCATTGTAAAAGGTTATCCTATCTTGATTTCCCCTTGAGTTTTTATGTTGCTCACATTATATTAATACATTTTTTATACTTACATCCTGTTTTCATAAAAATTTATATAAATGTCCAAATTGTATTGTTTTGTTGCTAGCATAGTATCGACTCCTTGTTAAAATTAGACCTTCTTTTTGTTCAAACATTTCCTTGAGTTTTGGAAGGTGTTTTAGTTACACTACTCGCATTATATCAATACCTAAATTTGATAATAACATCTTATTTTTCCTAAAAACTTGATTATAGTATCCAAATTGTATTTTTGTGTTACTCGCATTTGTAACCTCCATTTTCAGAAGTTGGACCTTGTTTGTACTAGAACTCGTTTAAGTATACCTTGTATTATTGAAATCTCATCAACCCCTTTTTAATATTTAAATCTTGTTTCTCTAAAAACTTGATTTAAATATTGAAATTGTGTTGCCATCTTGAACAAAACAATCTTTGAGATAATTTAGACATAGTGAGTAGGTTTTTTGCGATTGATCCCTTATTCAAGACTTCATAGATTTTCTTGGTGACCTTCATCATACACATCACATCTAGGAAAAAATTTTCTTTCTAGTTGTTACGCTATCAAATTTTCATCAACCATTTTGACATATACACTTGTAACTTGTTGTCCAAACCTTGCTGGATTGTCTAAATTGTGTCATCACAATGTCTATTTTCCTTATATCTCCTTCAAAAAATCACACGATCATCCCCATATTTTCAAAAATTCTAGTTGGTTGTTGTTATGTTGAACTAATCGACATGGAAATTCCTTCCATTTGAAGGAGTTCAATCATACAATCTAGATCTAGGCATTTGGTCCCAACGATGTCAATCATGACTAACTATCGAATGGTTCCTCACACTTATGACAATAGGGAACCTAGGTTTAAAAATTCATATCAAAATGTTCCCATCATGACCAAACCTCGATTGGTTATTCACCCTAGAGAACCCATTTGGTTACCCCCTTCCCCACCTTCATCTCATAGTCAATGGTATGATTTTGATGCTTCTAATCCATGTAATTATTTTGATTCCCCCCAGTCTCCTGATTATTCTGATATGTGCTATTATTTTTATTCCCCTTAGTCTCCTGAGCCTCATCCAATCAAATTTATTCTAAGGAATAATTAGTCACCTCAACGACATTTTCCTCCTCTAAGGATTTGTGTCTCCACTAATTCTCCCCATCATTCCTCTAATTTGACTCCTGAGTTGTGGTCCTCCCTTTCTCCGCAAGACCCCCTTTATTAGTCACCTCAACAATATCTTCCTCCTTTGAAGATCTGTGTGACTCAAAATTCCTCTAATCAATCATCCAAGTTGACCCCTAAGTTACAATCGACTGTCTGGCTACGCGATCCTCTTTTTCTACCTACACTTTTTCGTCTTCTTAGAAAACCTATACCAACCAATTTCAAATCCAAATCTTCTTCAACTCGCAAGACATCTAAATCCAAATCTACTTCGCCTCTTGATACATATTTTTCTATCATTCAAAATCCATTCCCACTTTGGCCTTTGGGCCATTTTGATCAATCCTTATTCTATATTCAGCAATCTTCTAAAGACCAATGTTTTATCTATACTTGGGTCACGTCCTAATATGCCTTCATCTTTTATCTATGGATCACCTCCTGGTATCCCATTCTCCTCCATCCTTTTCCCACATCCTAGTATCCCTTTGTCTTCTATTTGTTGCTCACCATGTGGTAGAACATTTCCTTCAATTTGTGGACCATATCCTTTTTGTTCATCATATCATCCTTCTATCAATAATGGTGGCAAGCCCACCATCGTCCCTATCATTCCTCTCATAAATCCTAAACATCTAATTTCTTCTCCCACTTCTTGGGATCAGAAAAATCATAAATTAATTGGTATGAAACATAAAAAGTTTCTTCATCGAGCTAAAATCAAAAATCCTAAGATCTCTGAAACTCCATGCAAACCCAACACACATAAATTCAATTTACAAACACAATTCAAGAATGCACACCAATACAACCATCAAGTATGGAAAAAAGTGCAAAATTCTATGGATAGGGAACTCAAGATTTCACATTTAAAATCCATGTTTCAAGATAATTCACAATCACTTATTGAGTATGAGCTCACCACGATCATCGATATTGGAGATAACATCACTCTTGATAAGAAAAAGCTCCTAGTCTCCCTCATCAAATAAATTGCAAACACCGTTGTTGGATCCTATCACATAGAGTGACATTGTTGGATCCAAATTACCAATCATTCATCTTCATCTTCTTCTCCCTTCATTTTTTTCCCTTCACAAAACCATAAAAATAAAAACAAATTCAAAAAAATGAGAAAACATTATAAAAAAATCAAATGTACAAAGATCAAACATTGCAATCAGGCATTACATACACATTAATGTTATTTCTTTCCTTTCTTTTCATATTCCTCTGCAAATCTCTAACCATGTTCATACCTTTGATGATCTTTTGGTTAGTCTATTCACACTCATTTTGTGACATTTATCTCTATGGTATCCCTTTGACCTTGGTCTTTCCTCAATGTTATCCAATTTTCTACACTTGGAGAAATTAGATAATGAGGGCATATTAGAACCTGGGACTGAGGAATTCTTTCGTTTTGAAACTCATGGTTCATTTAGAACAAGAAATTACCATTAAAGGGATCACATTCATCTAATTTAGAGAGAAAACCAAAATTAGTGTATAAATTTCTCAAGGATATTAACACGTCTCCATAAGGCCCAAGTGCTAGAAGGAAATTTAGAAGGTTGGAAGGTCAAGACAAAATTGGAAGGCACTGAGTTGAGAAGAAAAGAGTAGACTTGAGAAAAAATAGCTCATTGAGCTACTCATCGAACAACTCGACAAGCTCGTGGTACATTGAAGGACTTTTCCTCAAAAAGAACTAGGTCTAGTTAATTGAAATTAATGAATGGCATATTATCGCAAGTAACTCGGTGGTCCACTCAATACAATGATGTAAAGGAAATAGTTCAGGCCAAATGAGTTGCACAAGAGCCTTGAGACCGGTGAGGGGTGAGCTAAACGTCAAGTTTAGTTAGAGGTTCATTTGGAGCGAGTAGGCTTAAATCATTTCATTGATGTTTGAACCATATGCAAGGTCATGGGATTGATGTCAACTTGAAGCCAAGTTAAGACACAGATTGATGAGTTGAGCTAGTGGTGAATCTCGAGCATATCAAATCAGCCTGAATGAATGTGAGCTGTGTGGAGGAATTCAAGCCAAGATTGAGAACATTGCAAAGTATAACGAGCTGAGCCAAGAGATAACTCAGCTGGTGAAACACAATGGAGTCCAGTGACATATTGGCTCAATAAGTTGAGGTTATGATTAGGGTGAATCGAGTGGGAAATTCTCGACGGAAGAGTAACTTTCAGTCAATGAGTTAGCATAGGGCATTGGTGGTGAGTCGGCATGGTGAAGGTTGGATGGACCGGGCCGCGAAGTAAGAAGCTCAACCTGTCAAATATTCATGGGTAGCTCGGAGTTCATGTGAATAGAACAGAAGCTTGATAATTCTGAGCTGATATTGAGTGTGAGGGCATGCTTTGGCTCAGGGATGTTGTCACAAATTTGTGACATGGACAAGTTCTAGGGTGCTCAGGGTAGGTATGATCTTCATTTGAGCTGAAGCAGAGTACTTGAATACTCACATGGATGGCTCAAGGGATTTGCACAGCCAAGAATGTATGTGATGACTCAGACATGATGAAAGATGAAATATCAAAACACGAGCTGGGGGGGGGGGGGGGTCATCAAAGAAACTCAGGGAATGGGAAACAGGTTTGAGTGTGAGTGCATGTTGGCTCGATCAGAGTTGAGAGCGTGGAGTTTCACCGACGGGATCTTGGTCGATGGTTGAATTAAGAGTATTTTCAGGTTGGGTAAAACATATCTCAGAGAGAAATGTAACCACAACGATCTCAATATCGATCTCATTAGGTGAATTTGTAGTTACTCAAAAGGAGCTCAATCGACTTCGAGAGAAATGACTAGGCTTATGCAAGGGAAATTTTACAGGGGGCTCAAAGCGTAGAAGCCATGAAATGGATCTTGTCTTAGAAATAATCATAGGAGCTCATTGAAAATTATGGGAAAGGCCGAGCCAATTGGCTGTTAACTTATCACTCAACATCGATATAAACAGGTCGGCCATTGCAAAAAACAACAATCTCGTGAACAACTGGTGCATTTTCCCATCAACCAAGGTATGTATGGAGTAACTCAAAAGCCTCGAAATCGACGTCTTTGAGCTATCCATTTGAGAAATCATCAGGTTGAACCATGTTTGCATCACAAAACTCGTTGAGGTTTTGAGTCAATCAATTTAGGAATGTTCACCAGTGACAATTTCAACTCGCGAGGGGCTCCATGTAAAACTAAGTTGGCAGGTAAGGTAGCGCACTGCCAACACAATGAGCTCTTTGGGAGTTTGGAATCTGTTGCAAAGGCCGAGTCTGCTTAAGGATGGTGAATAAGGAGTCAATCATGCCAAAAGATTCACCATAAAGGAAAGTCGAGATTAAGAGATAAAAATAAAAATCCAAGGAAAAGACTCACAGTAATTCCGAGATTAAGAGATAAAAATGAGAACTCCATGTTGAGATTGGAAAAATATCGATCAAATTCCCAAGTTGGAATAGCTCAGGCCACCGAGTTGGAGTAAAGGAAATCCGGTCCAAAGTGGGTGGTCATTACATGAGTCATACCAATTCGTTCGGGAATATCAAAGTTAGACATTAATACAGAGTTGGCGGTGAGCTAAAATCAAAGGAGCTCGGTGCACTTAAAAAGTGAGCTCAATTGTGGTGAGTGGTAGTGGAGCTCGAACCCAATTCAGTGATTTGGCTCAGTGAGCCAACCACTGAGTTGGGTTGTTTTGAACCTATTTTCATGGCCCCCCACTTTCTTCAATTCAAACAAGTCTTCGGGGGGGCCAACACATTTTTTAATTAAATTAATATTTTTATTTAAATAATTTATTAATAATATTTATTATTACTATTAAAATATTTAATTTAAATATTCTTTTAATTAATTGAGAAGACTAGGTCAACATGTAATTAATGACACATGATGGAACCTTCTCAAGTGGTTCAACCAACTATAATAAATACATCATGTGCCTTCAATTTAGGAAGCGAATTTATGAATCCTTCTCTCCTCTCTCTCAACTTATTCTATAAATGTAAGTTGGAAGCTCATTCCAATGGGTCAGACAGGCTGGACAAGTTAGATATCTAAGACAATTGAAAAAATTTCAAGAGTCTTCTCTCTTCTGCAAGTTGTCATTATATGTTGAAGGGAACATTCACGCCTCCTTTCCAAGACTGTAATGGCAACTACTACCTCTTCTGAATGTATGATGCATTGTGCATTTTATTGAAGTAATAAAAGTGTGTGTTTTGTGACTAATCCTACTCCTTTCATCCTTATATACGTTTTTTTGCCTTTCTCATGCTTACAGGTACATTGTGCAAGTTCAAATTTCTATTACAGGTTCTTGGAGTTCTGTGCTTATCAAGTGGTGGAGTATTGCATGTAGTTGAGCTATGGTTCATATTCACCCTTCTCAATTTCATCCTTCTTCAATGGAATAATGATAGATTGGTGTCTCTGATTGAGTTTAACAAAGGGAATGCATGCTTCCTATTCTGTGGTATTTTGTTACCCTCTCTAAGTTGCAGTAAGTGAAGTTGATTTGTGGTGCACACACCCTCTTCCAATCAACCCTTCCTGAGTCTAGCAACACCCTTTATTTGGTGCATCACCATCCCTAGTATAGTTTCATTTCTGTAAATCTCTTTCCCTAAAACCCATGAAAATGTTAGCATAGGTCTAGATAATCACTTTATTACACTAGGAGTAGTATGGCACTTAGTTTAGGAAGAGGAAGTCAGCCTTCTCCGGAGGTTCATCTTGAGCCCAAGTCCCATAGCTTGAGAGGTGATCCCATGTGTCCCAATCACACCAAATGTCATGTTCACATTCTAGCCATTTGGAGGGTGCAGTGATTTGGTGACAACAATTTTTGGCATGCCCGGTGGGACTCAAGAGTTGGTACTTCTCTTCTCACTTGCACAAATCAAAGTACCTTGCGACTCTATATCTCTGGATTCCAAATCTCATTGTGTTAACTTATGTGAATAATTCAGACAAGAGCTTCTTCAAAGCAAGGAAATTATTAGCATATTGAACTATCCTTGTCTCCTCTAAAGAGAAGGAGAAGAGGTGTTTCAACATCACCAGTTACAGTTTTACCTCATAGGGGTCATTTAACTCCTTCGTATGGAAGGTTTCCTCCACCAATGAACAATCAACCTCTTGTTGTTATGGCATGAAACCAAGTTTTTCCCCCTTTCAATGCAAGCATTCCTCTTATGTTGGCTAAATGTGACCCTATACCTGTTGTGGCACTCAAAAGTTTAGCCTTTTACACGTGGAAAACTCATGTTACTCCAGTGGAACATATTCTTGATGTAGCCATCATTTTTGTAGTACATAATATCACAAAGGACAACATTGTAGTTAGACTTCTTGCTACCTCTTTCAATCAAAAATCACTTCAATGGTTTCGAGGGTTAAGTGTTGGCACTATAACCACTTGGGAAAAGTTAGGAGAAAATATTTGTAAATAGTTTGAAGACAAGAGTGATCACCTATCACTTTTGGAACAGCTCACTACCATGAAGAGAGCTCCCCAAGAATACATGAGTGATTTCAACTTCTGATTCCACGAGACCTGGAATAGGATTCCGGCACTCATAAAGCCTTCTCCAAATAATGCATTTTTGTACTATTTGTGAGCCTTGAATAGGGATGTAGTAGTCATGATCTAGTTCGATGGGAGAGACTCCATTACTTGATAACTATGAAGTTTGCCATAAGAGCGGAAGATTCCTTGATTGAGGCTAGAAAGATAGCTCCATGACCGTCAATGTCATTGTCTCCAAATCTTACAAACAATCAACCTATCATTGCTCTTATTCTAACAACCTCTAATCAACTAGCTCAGTATTCCCTTACCTCTTCAAATGATCTATTTGAAGTCAAGTCATTGTTACAAACTTTTGGAAATGAGATCCTTCCACTCAAGAGGCAACAATTTCAATGCAATCGTCCATATCAGCGACAAAATCAGCAGTAATAGGCTAACTTCCCTCCTTTTCAAGGAAACCATCAGCCACAAAATCAAGCTACAAATCAACTTGCGAATGTTAGGCCTTTGAAATTTCAGAACCCTCTTGGTGCTAGCTCATCTAGAGCCATAGTACCTATCTAGAATAATCTAGTTCAAGACTACAAATGGAGTTATCATTGTTCTCAACCCCACAATAAAAATATTTTTCCCAATGGAGTTCTTATCCAAGCCCTTATTCTTCAAATCATATATTCCCCTTCATAGCTAACATAAAATTCATCTATGCAAGAAACATCATATCAACCATAGGCACCTGAAGAAACCACTCTGCTAAACTGGCAAGCAGAATATTTTTACGGGTTGAATATAGATTCCTCATCGGTGGTGGAAAATCATTGTTCTAAGAAGAGAGCAATGGAACCTCAACCTTCCAAAGTTGATCAATCATCCACTTCACAGCCTCAGCCACAAGATGCAGGAAAGAAACCCCTATTAGCCAAGCTACGATGAAAGAAGGTTCTTCAGGCATCATGGTACCAAACAATCACTTTCTAAAAGAGGATCCTAACACCCAAAGAAATTTCAGCAAATTTAGAGAAATTCCCTTTAGCATAGTAGAACATATGAAGAAGACCAACCTAAGTGTTACTATGTGGGACGCACTCTCAATTCCTTCTCAAAGAAATTTATTACGAGAGGCTCTAAATAGTTTTGGTACAACCGACGGATCGTCAGGTCATCGAGCAGCAACTGCTACGAGTTTGTGTCAACCGGAAGGGAAAAGTATTCCTAAATCCAACAAACCACCGCCATTCTATATTTCCCTAATCATTAGCAACCACCTGGTGTATAATTGCATGATTGATTCTGGTGCCAGTAGCTCAGTCATGCCCAAACAAATTATAGATGTACTAGGTATACAATATGTGTTAGTTACAAGAGGAATTGTTCAGCTGGATGGCATAGATGTTAAGACTTAGATTTATCAAGGGACTTCAACTTACCATCTATGCATTCCATATTTTTTCATTCACCCAAGACATTAGTCATTGATATCCATCCTTTATTTTTCATCTTCCTATCACGAGATTTCACTACCAAGATGGGTGGTTATCTATCATCCAATTGGTCACATATGATTCTCAGGACTCGATACGGAACTAGAGTGACTGTAAGGGCGGAACAAAATCTACCATAATCATATAGAACCCTACATTGCTAGTCCTATAAATGGGAATTTCACCATCAGAGATTCGGAAGAAGAAGATGTTGATCATGAACCGAACACTCTTGTTGAAGAGGTCCCCGATATTTTTCTAGATGAATTAAGTGGAGATCACCAGTATGATCCCTATGTTGATGTGTTGGTAGAATAATAAGTTGGGTTTCCGTTGTTGGAGGAGATGTGATTGGGTTCATACTACATTCATGAAGAAGATACAATCATACCGCAACTTGTCAAAAGACCAAGCAATTCAGAAGGACTGTGTCAATTGTTCTTCGACGGCTTGAGAAGTAAGAATGGATCCAGTGTTGGTGTTATGTTAATTTATCTAGAGGGAGATATGTACTTCTCATCTTTTAGATTGCAATTTAGTTGCACTAACAATGTTTTTGAATATGAGGCCCTTGTGCAAGGAATTCAGCTAGTCCAAAAGAAGGGAATCAAAGCCTTGACTATTTTTGGATACAGCGAGTTAGTTGTTCATCAAGTGACGGCACACAATGCATCAAAAAATTATCTTTCAAGATCATACAAGAACCGATTCTGGGACTTGATTGAATTTTTTGAATTTTTTAGGATCCATGCAGTTCCTAGAAATTGAAATCAATATGTTGATAGGCTTGCTACGATTATCTTGCAATACAACATACTGGTTGATATCATGAAATAAGGGAAGTAATTTTTCAAAATGGTGATTCAACTTGTAGTCCCTGATAAGGTGAGTAGTTAGCAAGTGTTTGATAGTGACAAACAAATCATCCTTTTCCTACACGAAGAGGCAGAGTTTGTTACGAAAAATCAAGATAGGTTGCAAGAATCATATGGTGATCAAATCATAAAATTGAAAATAATTAAACTATAAAAAGGCTTAGTCACTCTGGAATCCATCTTCAATTTAGATGATCAATCCAAAAGACAAGGCTCTAACATGGTGGTCAAAGAAGGAGATTTTGAGGAAGTCAAGGTAGTAAATGAAAAGTTTTTGAAGATTGGCAAAGTGTGTACTTCCGAAGAGAAATAATCTTTCATCAAACTTTTTCAAGAGTATCACGACATTCTTACATGGAGCTATAAAGACCTACGTGGTTTTGGTCCAGGTCTAGCACAAAATACCATCGAATTGGATCCTAATGCAAAGCCAATTCACCAAAAATAGAGGCCAATTAATCCCAAAATCGAGCTAGTAATGAGAAAGGAGCTAACCAAATGCATCGAGGCATGTATTATTTTTCAAATCAAGCACTTCTCTTGGGTAGCCAATTTGGTGCCCGTAAGGAAGAAGAATGGAGAAATTTGATTGTGCGTAGATTTCAGAGATTTGAACCGTGCCTCGTTGAAATACCATTATCCTCTCCTGTCAATGGAGCACATTCTTCAAACGGTGGCAGGAGCCCAAATATTTTATTTTCTCAATGGATATTTGGGTTACAATCAAATTCTAGTCCAAGAATCAGACCAATTCAAAACAATTTTCACTACCAAGCTGGGCATGTATTCCTACAACAAAATGCCATTCGGATTATCCAATGTCGGGGCTACTTTCCAAAGAGCCACAGACATGGCATTTAAGGGAATAATCAATGATATCATCTTGGTTGACCTTGATGATATAACTATATATTATAAGCATACAGAACACCACATCACACATGTAAGGAAGGTTTTCCGAAGGTGTAGGGAATTTGGGGTTTCACTTAACCCCAAGAAATATATTTTTACAGTGCACGAGGGAAAGTTTTTGGGGCATGTTGTTTCAATAGAAGGACTATAAACCAATCCATCCAGGATTCATTCAATTATGTCCTTATCTCTCCTAAGTCACAAGAAGGGTCTCCCGAGTTTTCTAGGAACCATAAATTTCATACGGAGATTCATCCCTCAATTCATGACATTGGCTAAACCACTGACAACCATGTTGAAGAAAAATATGCCATTCTCATGGAAAAAATAAGGACAAGAGAGATTTGAAGCCATCATAACAGCCATTTCTCAAGCTCCCACGCTAGTGAACCCCAGGTTTGATAAAAACTCTATCATTTATGGTTTTGTAGGTCAAGAGAGCATTTCAAGTATCCTCACCCAGTAAAACGATGATCTAATGGAGAATCCAATTTCTTTCTTCATTCAATCCCTCAAATACTATGAGCTCAAATACTCATTCATTGAAAAATAATTCTTTGTGGTTATTTGAGCTTTGAAGAAATTCAAGCACATCTTTTCCAACAACAGAATTCATTTGATGGTGTCTCATCCAGGTGTTAAGGATTTTTTGCTGAACAAAGAGATGAACGAAAAGTGTGTTGGATGGAGCACAAAGGTGTTGGATTATGACGTACATATCAAAGTTACCAAACTTGTTAGAGGTAGAGGTTTGTGTCAACAACTTGTTGTAGATGTGGAATCAAAAGGTGATGAGGACGCAATGCTCCTAAACACTGATGAGAGTGATGATCAAGTTGACTAGTTATCCAAAATGAAGAATTTCCTTTTCTCAGGAATATATCCTGTGAACATGGATAAACATAAAATATGTTCTTTCCATCTTAATTTTATTCCATATGTTCTAGTAGATAACGTTCTCTTTCAAAAGGATTTGAATGGTGTTCTCCTTCGATGTGTGGGACTGGAATAGGTAAGTAAGATACTAGAAGATTTTCACAATGGCCTATCTGGAGGATATTATTCTGCACGAACAACTACTACCAAGATCATGCGAGTTAGCTACTATCGGTTAGATTTGTTCAAAGATGCCCATCTCTAGGTAAGGAAGTGTAAGGAATGTTCCTTGTTCATGGGCAAGCAGAATTTTGCATCTCTGCCACTGCATCCAATTCAAGTGGATCAACCCTTTATTTAATGGGGGTTAGACTTCATCAGAATTATTAATCCTCCATCCAGTGATGGACATAAATGGGTCCTTACTGCAACAGACTATTTTACTCAATGGACAAAGGTGGTAGCATTGAAGGAGAGAAATGAGAAGGCAATTCTGGATTTCTTGGAAGGTATAATGATAAGGTTTGGTGTTCCGTTTAAAGTCATTACAAACAATGCGCTAGATTTTCTTGGTATGAAGTTGAGTGAATGGGCTGTTAAAAATGGGGTCTACCTAAATACTTCAACCAATTACTATCCGCAAGGAAATGGATTGGTTGAGTTTAACAAAAAATGCCTCATAAGGATTATTAATCAGACAATGGAGACTAACAGGAGGACTTGGCATACACATCTTAAGACTTCCTTATGGGTATATTAAATCACACCTAAAATATCCATCATAAATTCTCCTTTCGTGCTTGTATATGGAAGGGAAGAAAAACTTCCTCTCTCCTTGGAGTTACCTTCTTTAGATTTAGCTCATCAGCTTGAAGTTATGGAGAATGATTCTCTGACAGTAAGGTTTTCTAAACTCATAGAGTTGGAAGAAGTACGGAACAAGGCTATGAATAATTTGGAGCAACATTAAGCTCAGGTTAAGAAATCTTTCGACAAGAAGGCGTCCGACATGCATTTTCAAGAGGGAGATTTAATCGTCAAATGGGATGAAGACAGGGCCAAACCAGGCAAGAACGCCAAGTTTGTTGCTCTCTAGAGTGGTCCATACATCATCATGAGTTGTAAAGAGGTGAATTCATTTCGTTTATCGATGCTCAATAGAGAAGAACTTCCCATTCATGTGAATGGGATATATCTCAAAGCTTTCTTTTGAGATCGTTCTGCCCCTTATATAGTTTAGTTAGGTGTTTTCCTCTAAGTCCTTATGCACATTGTTGTGTGTTGTTGTTCTTTTTATTTACTTATTATCATTTTTTTTTTGTTCTTGCACATTGTATCACCATTGGGAATTTAATAGGAGAAGAAGGGTCAAAGTTTCAATAATAATTTCATAGATCTACCTCATTTAAAATTCTACATTGTTCCATAGATCCCAAGTATTCATCAAATTTAGTATACTTCATGCTTAGCATTCCAAGGAGATCCAAGATTACCTATACCAAGGATATTTCAGGATTCCAACATCAACTCCATGCCCAACGGATGGTTTAAGGCTATTGGAATCATGTTTAGTAGACAATCATCCCCGAGAGGTCGCCAAAAATGTTATCCAATTTTGTACACTTGGTGAAATTAGATAATGAGGGTCGATTGGACCCTGGGACTGAGAAATTCTTTTGTTTTGAAACTCATGGTTCATTCAGAACAAGAAATTTCCATTAAGGGGCTCACATTCATCTAATTTAGGAAGAAGACCAAAATTAGTGTATAAAATTCTCAAGGATTTTAACACGTCTCCATAAGGCTCATGTGCTAGAAGGAAATTTAAAAGGGTGGAAGGTCAAGACAAAATTGGAAGGCATCGAGTTGAGAAGAAAAGAGTGGACTTGGGAAAAAATAGCTCATCAAGTTGCTCATCAAACAGCTTAACAAACTCATGGTACATTGAAGGAATTTTCCTAAAACTAGGTCTAGTTAATTGAAATTAATGAATGGCTTATTATGCCAAGTAAATCAGTGGTCCACTCAATACAATGATGTGAAGGAAATAGTTCAGGTTGAATGAGTTACACAAGAGCCTTGAGACTCATGAGGGGGCAAGCTAAATGTCAAGTTTAGTTAGAGGGTCATTTGGAGCGAGCAGGATGAAATCATTTCATTGATGTTTGAACCGTGTGCGAGGTCAAGGGATTGATGTCAACTTGAAGCCAAGCTAAGAGATAGATTAATGAGTTGAGCTAGTGGTGAAGCTTGAGCATATCAAATCAGCCTGAATGAATGTGAGGTGTGCGGAGGAATTCAAGCAAAGATTGAGAACATTGCAAAGTATAACAAGTTGAGCTAAGAGATAACTCAGTCAGTGAAACACGATGGAGCCCGGTGACATATTGGCTCAATGAGTTGAGGTTTTTATTGGCGTGACTCAAGTGGGATATGCTCAACAGTGGATTAACTTGAATTCAATGAGTAAGCATGGGACATTGGCAGCGAGTCAGCATGACGCAGGTTGGATGGACTAGGTAATGAAGTAAGAAGCTATCCTGTCAAATATTCACGGCTAGCTCAAAACTCACATGAATAGAAGGGAAGCTTGATAATTCTAAGATGAGATTGAGTGCGAGGGAATGCTTTGGCTCAAGGATGTTGTGAAAAATTTGTGACATGGAAGAGTTCCAGGGTGCTTTGGGTAGGTATGATCTTGATTCGATCTGAAGAAGAGTACTTGAATACTCGCATGGATGGTTCGAGGTATTCACACAGCCAAGCATGTATGTGATGACTCAGACATGATGAAAGATGAAATATTAAAAAACAAGCCAAGGAGGGATCATCAAAGAAACTCATGGAATGGGAAACATGTTTGAGTATGAGTACATGTTGGCTCGATCAGAGTTGAGAGCATGGAGTTTCACCAATGGGAGATTGGTCGATGGTTGAATGAAGAGTATGTTTGGGCTGGGTAAAACATAGCTTAGAGAGAAATGTAACCACAATGAGCTCAATATTGATCTCATCAAGCGAATGTGTAGTTACTCAAAGGGAGCTCAATCTACTTCGGGATAAATGACTAGGCTCATGTAAGGGAGAGTTTACAAGGGGCTCGAAGAATAGAAGCCATGAAAGGGATATCGGCTTAGAAAGAATCATAGGAGCTCATTGAAAATTAAAGGAAAGGCCGAGCTAGTTGGTTGTTAACTTATTACTCGACATCGAGATAAACAGGTCGGCCATTGCAAAAAACAACGAGCTCATGAATAACTGGTGCATTTTCTCATCAACCAAGGTATGTATGGAGTAACTTAGAAGCCCTGAGATTGACGTATTTGAGCTAGCCAATTGAGAAATCATTAGGCTGAACCATGTTTGCATCGTGAAACTTGTTGAGGTTTTGATTCGATCAATGTAGGAAGGTTCTTCAATGACGGTATTAACTCATGAGGGGCTCCATGTAAAACTCATTCGGGAGGTAAGGAATAGCACGACCAACACAACAAGCTCTTTGGGAGTTTGAAATGTATTATAGAGGCTGATTCTTCTGAAGGATGGTGAATAAGGAGTCAATCATGCCAAAATATTTGCCACAGAGGGAAGCCAAGCTTGAGAGATAAAAATGAAAAGCTAGGGCAAAGACTCACAGTAATTCTACACGCTCATGGGAATGCGAGGATGTCGGGGAGGAGTTCGAAGTGTTAATGATGGTGATTCAAGCTGTAAATCCCACACCTAGTGGAGAAGTAGGCATTAGGAACTAGTTTTCTAAGGCAGCGAAGTGGCAAAATGGCTTTGAAGGTTTGGGATTCCCACTCCTATCTCATGGACTTTCTTGGTATGAATGCCATGTCGAGCTTGGAAAAGTGTTGTTCGGGCTCCCAAGCCAAGAAATCCAATAAAGAGGACGTTTCAAAAATGACATGTATTCTGAGTGAAGAAGGGTAGGTCACATGTGCATGATCGGGTCATATGGCGGGGTGGTTTTCATGGTGGTAATATGTAGAATTCATGTGACACACATGGCATGACATCATCGCTCAAGACCAGGCTAGCCAAACATGTAAGGGATTTCCAATGAGTAGTGGAAGTCATGGAGCCGAGAAGCCCTGCCGTGTGTTAATTTGACCCAGAAGTGATTAAGTCGAGGTCATTAAGTTCATATTAGTTGGGGTTTTTTATCTTTAAGACTCACTATGTAATGAACCACCAACCAATGCACATATACCAACTCGGTGGAGATAAGACCAAGTCAACATGTTAGTAAAGTAAATATGAATTATGGGATTCTAAGTGTGAGAGATCGTAGGTGATAGAAGGATCCTAGGGAAACGTGTCAATAAAGGAAATGTTGATTAAAGTGGAGGCATACAAGGAGCTTTAAAATCATTTGAGGTCATGCATGAGTCCAACGCAGGCATTACAGGTCAGTCGTATAGGTGAAGGCAAGTCAATCTCGATCTCAGGATGAGTGTCATGTTCCAATGAGTTAATGCATGGTCAAGTTCAAAATATGGCGCAGACTTACAAAACTGAGTTTCATTATTGTGGCGAGCTATTTAGAGAGCTTGTTGAGTAAAGAATAAGAGCTCACAGAGATTGGCTTTAGAACCATTTCAATCTCATATAGTTGATTCGAGCCATAAAATGGGTGAGAGCGTGATCATTGGCTCGGTGACGGGTTAATGTGGAGGAAGTATTAAGAGATTGACCAAGCAACATTGATTAGGTCGCTCTCCTAGGAAATTAAATCATACAAAAGATCAGATGGATGAGTCATCATTCATGGACAAAATAATCTTAGGGTTGAGCTTGATAGCAAGCTCACATGGAGATAACCTAACCTCATTTTGGTTGCGGTGTTGCAACGAGTTGCTTGGTAGATGTCGGTCGCGGAGAACGTTGAACTCGTTGAAACTGAGATCTTCATCAACTCTTTGGGTTTCCCTGTATCATAAATGAGTTGTTCACATTGAATGTCTCAAACTTGGTTTGACAAGCTCGATTATGGTAGATACAGGTGAGTTCGTCAGTCAATGTCATGGTGAATGCAGTGAACCACTCAGGAACTCGAACATGGGATCAGAGTCCATGTTAGGGCGTGAGTCGGTATGAGCGGGTATTTTCGAGGATAGGAGCTTAGAATGCAGAGTTGCTCAGTGGTAAAATAGCCTCAAAATTTGGTATTCCCCATTTCAGACTTACATGTTGAGAACTCCATGTTGAGATTGGAAAAATGTCGGTCAGATTCCTAATTCAGAATAGCTCAGGCCACTGAGTTAGAGCAAAGGCAATCCGGTCTAAAGTGGGTGGTCATTACATGAGTCGTGTCGAGTCATTCGGGAATATCATAGTTAGACGCTAATGCATAGTTTGCAATGAGCTCAATTCAAAGGAGCTCGGTTCTGTTACAAAGTGAGCTTGGTTGTGGTGAGTGGTAATGGGGCTCAAACCCAACTTGGTGAGTTGGCTCAGTGATCCAACCACCAAGTTGGGTTGTTTTGAACCTATTTTCATGGCCCCCCAATTTCTTTAAGTCAAACCAGTCTTCAGGGGGGCCACCATATTTTTTAATTAAATTAATATTTTTATTGAAATAATTTATTAATAATATTTATTATTACTATTAAAATATTTTATTTAATTTTTCTTTTAATTAATTGAGAAGACTAGGTCAACAGGCAATTAATGACACATGATGGAACCTTCTCAAGTGGTTCCTCCAATTGTAATAAATACATCACGTGCCTTCAATTAAAGAAGGGAGTTTATGACTCTGTCTCTCCTCTCTCTCAACTTATTCTATAATAGTAAGTTGGAAGCTCATTCCAATAGGTCAGACAAGTTGGAAAAGTTAGATATCTAAGAAAAGTGCAAATTTTTCAAGAGTCTTATCTCTTCTGCAAGTTGTCATTGTATGTTGAAGGGAAATTTCAAGCCTCCTTTCCAAGATTGTAATGGAAACTACTACCTCTTCTGAATGTATGATGCATTGTGCATGTTATTGAAGTAATAAAAGTGTGTGTTTTGTGACTAATCATGCTCCTTTCATCCTCTTATACTTCTTTGTGTCTTTCTCATGCTTACAAGTACATTGTGTAAGTTCACGTTTCTATTGCAGGTTCTTGGAGTTTTGTGCTTATCAAGTGGTGAAGTATTGCATGCAGTTGAGTTGTGTTTCTTATTAACACTTCTCACATTCATCCTTCTTCACTAGAAAAATTATATATTGTTGTCTCAGATTGAGTTTAACAAATGGAATGCATGCTCCCTAGTCTGTGGTATTCTATTACCCTCTCTAAGTTGCAGTAGGTGAAGTTGATTTGTGGTGCACACACCCTCTTCCAATCAACCCTTCCTTATTCTAGCAACACCCTTTATTTGGTGCATCACCATCCCTATTATAGTTTCATTTCTGTAAATATCTTTCCCTAAAACCCATGAAAATGTTAGCATAGGTCTAGATAATCACTTTATTGCACTAGGAGTAGTATAGCACTTAGTTTAGGAAGTGGAAGTCAGCCTTCTCCGGAGGTTCACCTTGAGCCCAAGTCCCAGAGCTTGAGAGGTGATCCCATGTGTCCCAATCACACCAAATGTCATGTTCACATTCTAGCTATTTGGAGGGTGCAGTGATTTGGTGATAACAGTTTTTGGCACGCCTGGGGGGATAGAGTTGGTACTTCTCTTCTCACTTACACAAGTCAAAGTACCTTGCGACTCTATATCTCTGGATTCTAAATCTCAATGCGTTAACTTATGTGAATAATTCAGACAAGAGCTTCTTCAAAGCAAGGAAATTATCAGCATATCAAACTTTCCTTGTCTCCTCTAAAGAGAAGAAGAAGAGGCATTTCAACATCACCAGTTGTAGCTTTACCTCATAGGGGTCATTCAACTCCTCTGTATGGAAGGTTTCCTCCACCAAGGAATAATCAACCTCTTGTTGTTATGGCACGAAACCAATTTTTTCCCCCTTTCAATGCAAGCATTCCTCTTATGTTGGCTAAATGTGACCCTATACCTGTTGCGACACTCAAAACTTTAGTCTTTTACACATGGAACACTCATGTTACTTGAGTGGAACATATTCTTGATGTAGCCAGAATTTTTACAGTACATAATATCACAGAGGGACAATATTGCAGTTAGACTTCTTGCTACCTCTTTCAATGGAAAATCACTTCAATGGTTTCGAGGGTCAAGTGTTGGCACTATAACCACTTGGGATGAGTTAGGAGAAAATATCTGTAAATAGTTTAAAGACAAGAGTGATCACCTATCACTTTTGGAACAGCTCACTACCATGAAGAGATCTCCCCAAGAATACATCAGTGATTTTAACTTCCGATTCCATAGGACCTGGAATAGGATTCCAGCACTCATAAAACCTTCTCCAAATAATGTATTCTTGTACTATTTGTGATCCTTGAATAGGGATGTAGTAGTCATGATCTGGTCCATGGGAGGGATTTCATTACTTGATGCCTATGAAGTTTCCATAAGATCGGAAGATTCCTTGATTCAGGCTAGAAAGATAGCTCCATGACCATCAATGTCATTGTCTCCAAATCTTACGAACAATCAGCCTATCATTGCTCCTATTCCAAAAACCTCCAATCAACCAGCTCAATCTTCCCCTGCCTCTTCAAATGATCTATTCGAAGTCAAGTCATTGTTACAAACTTTTGGAAACAAGCTCCTTGCACTCAAGAGGCAACAATTTCAATGCAATCGTCCATATTAGCAACAAAATTAGTAGTAATAGGCTAGCCGCCCTCCTTTCCAAGGAAAACATCAGCCACAAAATCAAGCTAAAAATTAAGCTTCGAATGTCAGGCCTTTGAACTTTCAGAGCCCTCTTGCTGCTAGCTCATCTAGAGCTATAGTACCTATCCAAAATAATCTAGTTCATGACTACGAATGGAGTTATCCTTGTTCTCAACCCCACAATAAAAATATATTTCCCAATGGAGTTCTTAGCTAGGCCCTTATGCTTCAAAGTGTATATGCCCCTTCAGAGCTAACAGAAAATTCATCTATGCAAGAAACATCATATCTTATTTTCTATATCCTTTCATAACATTTGTTGTTCTTCTGCTTTGTTCAGAACATCCATGTGTATAAGATTTCCTTTTCACCATGTTTAAGGGAAAATTTGTCCCTTCTTTAAATAAAAAATCTTGTCCTTCTTTCTATCGTCTGTTTCTTGGATAGCTTGCACTAGGGGCACATTTTCTCCCTCTTAGCAGTTCATTGGTTTGAGTTCATCATCACGTTCAACCTATATGTCTTGGCCTTGAACCAGATTTTCTTCCTCTTGTACATATGTGTGGAGTTTTCTCTTGTACATTCCCATCTATCTTTGGGGGCATCCATGCATCTTTGTTTTCTTGTACATAGCTTCAGAAAACTTTCAGAAAATACCAAAAACATTCAAATATAGATCTTTCCAAAACAACCCAAAAACAATATAACATTGTCTTACGAAAACACAAAAATGGTACAAAATGTTTCAAAAATGTTCCAACAAAACAAGTTAGTATTTTTCATTCCTATTTGTTTGTTTACACATAGTTGTGTTTACTTGTTTGTACATAGTGTGTGTTGTATTACATGCTTTTTATATTAATCTATTGTTTAATTCATTAGATTAGTTCTTGTTGGTACTCTTGATCAATTGCAGCTAAGTTATTAGCATCCTAGTTCATAAATAACTTTGGTGTGAGTTAATTCATGTTTGTTCATATTGGGGGTGTTTGTTTATTTATTTATTTTTTTACATTATTGTGTTGTGATTATTTAAGCATGTGTATATTAGATTTGTTAACTTTTCCTTTTGTTCGTGTTGTTTGCTTGTACATTGTATGTTATCACTTCATCATATATCTCATATCATCACATCTATCTAACATCGTCATATATCATAAATAAATGGTAAGCTAAATCATCATAAAATGAAAATCAACATGTATGCTAAGATAACATCATATCACATCATCAATGGGGAAATAGGGATTATTTTAATCCCCCCATCATAAACCATAATAAAAACATGGGCAAACACAATATATCATAAATCAAAATGTGATATACATCAAATGTCCATCATCATATATACATGTCATAAAATCATTAATGTCCATCGTCAAAATGTGTCTTAATATAATCAAAAAAAAATCAAGCCATCATGGGCATTGATCAATAATTTTTTCCTTCATCTCGAGGCATATACAAAAACATATATATATCAATTCAAAAATGTGTGCCTTCATCTCGAGGCATATGCCAAAAATAATACATGTACATAGTCCATCAAATAACAGAGTCATCCTTGACTCTCTCTAATGCTTGGTGTTATTTACATCTTGTATTTCATGTACATAACTTCAAAAAAAATTCAAAAAACCAAAAAAAAAACAGAAAACCATCAAAAGTCCAAAAAATTGGAAAATTTCAAAAAATCCAAAAAAATTGACAAAATGTCAAAAATCCAAAACATTGGTAACATTTCAAAAATCCAAAAATTGGTAAACACATCATTCACACATCTGAATCATTCATAAGACACAACATCCTCGAACATCAAAAAGCATCCTATAAAATATCTTCCTTTTAGTGTTTGTTTGTTCTTGTGCATGACTTGCGGATCATTGTGATCTACCTTCATTAGCAAAGTTAGTTTTCTTGCTATATATGTATTCCCTTGCACATATAGTTGTTTGATAGTTTCATAGTACAAAATTTATTTTTCATGGGAATTTTATGTCCTTCGTTTATTCACCTTGTATGTATCCTTACTTAGGGTGCCATTTTTAACCCTTTTCATATAACTCGAACATTTGGGAACTGAAGCTAGATAAAAAAAAACATTGGTGTAAGTTTCTTGAACGTTGTTTGTTTGAGTATGTTTATTTGTGCTTATTTATTTGTTGGTCTACTTGTTTACTTTCTCATACTACATTACTTTATGTTTTTTCTTTGAGTCAGTCCTTTAGCAATGAAAAAATATCAATATTATGGATTTTCATGTCATTCTACACTTTTGTTGCATGTTTATATCAAATAAAAAGTTTATCCTAAGCCAGATGGTTTGTTGACTACATTGCAATATGATGATAAAAAAGATACTCCTAAGCCTGATGGTTTTCTTGTTATCTCCATGTGACGATATTTTGATACTCCATATATGTCGGTTTCATTTTTTCTAACTTTCTACCAACCATTTTTTAAATTTTATTGATTCTAAAAATGGCCAATCATACCCAGTTTGAACCCCTTTCATCACTATCAACAGTTTCTTCCACAACACCTAGGGCAATAGGGATTATATTTATCCCCCCTTCCCTCCCTTGTTTGTTTCATTCATTGAAACATGTGATTTCTTTTCCAATCAATCAAATTAAACAATAGCCAACTGAGCCAAGTTCAACTCTCCATTACTGCAGTATACTTCTGTTGTGATTATTTCCTTCTTCTTTTTTGAGCATCCATCGACCTCTTCCATCACTCTATCGACACACAAGGGGTCATCCTTCATTCTACTAATTTTTCTTCTACCATTACTAAATTTAATTGTTTGTAATTGTCTATTATCTTTGAAGTGGTATCACTTGTGCTACACCACATCAAATCGAGAAAAATATAGACACCTAAATCTGACTGTACAATTTTAATACTAGAATTACATTATTTATCATCTTTCCTGACATTTTATTATAATTAGAGATTTTCCCACTAATTAGCTAACATTCCCCTTCATTTCATTCAATTAACAACACTCTGTAAATTAACTAACCTTCCCCCCATCCTGGATGCCAATTAACAACCTTTTGTTAGTTTTAATCCTCTTTTAATTAATTAATTAGCCATTATTAGTTAATTAAGCCTTCTATTTAATCAATAAACCTTCTTATTGGTTAAATCCCCCTTTTAAATCCTCTAAATTCTATTAATTCCCTTCTAAATCACCTCCAAATGGATTCTTAAGCTTATCTTGGCCTATTAATTAATCCTAGTTGATTAATTAAATCATCTCCAACTCTCATGAGTTGCTAATCACTAATTAATTCCTTCTAATCATGTTTATCCCTTTCTAATTCTACTTTATATTTATCCCACATTCTCTATGTTTCTATCTTCTCCCAAATCAAAAATCTATATACAGAACCTAGTACCTTCCTTCCAAACTTACACCAATGTTTCACTATTACACTATATGAACATGAGAAGATAATTTTCTACCTTGAAAAGCTTATTGATCTAGCACCCATTCTATCCTCTACTTGCAAATAGTAGTAAAGGAAGAACCATACATGGAAACTAATCCATATTGGTGATATCTTTTCCTCTTCATGGAGATAGCCTTCCTTTTATCACATCGTAATCACGATCGGTTCAATAAAAGGAAAAACTACAATTTAGAAAGAACATCAAAAATAACAAGGGATGGGTTAGTATTTCATGTTTAATTAGATGCATTAGTTCATTTTTTCTCTTACATATCTTTATCATGGTGTTATTGATATATTAGATAAGTTAGGATTCTACTTGGTGTTAGTTTCTTTTCATTAACTTAGCTTATGTATTCACTTGCATACATTTACGAAGGACGGAGTGCAAAGTGTGGTAGTAGATGCTAGAGACAATTGATATTATCAGAAGAGGGGAGAAGTGCAATGCCCCTTAAGTATTCCAATGATGGAGATATATGTGATAACATGAGAGATACCATGTTAGTTTTGGAGAGTGTGAGTTGTTCCATGATAATATATAGAGTCATCACAGTGGTAGGTAGGAGCAAGAGTAGAACCAGGGTTGGATTTTGGGTTGAAAGGAGGAAGTCTAAATAGATCATCTAGATTTTGTTGGTCTTGCTTGGTTGGGGGTTGCTGATTTGGAATTGGTAATTAGGGTGAGGACTTGATGGGAGGAGAGGATGGAGGACATATTTTGAGTGGTTGTTGTTTGACAGGAGGAGGAAATGGAGGATAAACCTTGAGAGGAGGTTGCTTATTTTGAATAGGTTGGATATATTGCTCTTGACTAGACAGAGAAGAAACATTAGTGATTAGGTATTGGTGTTTGTGAGACATTGAAGGACGGGATTTAGGAGCCCATTGGGATTTATCAATTGAAGATTATCATAAAGCAAAATGTTGTGCAGCAAATGAGATAAAAGCCCCATGCTCAAGGTTTTTAATTCTTCATTTTAAAGCATATCAATCATTATCATTACGTCCATTAATTATATGATAATTACAAAATGGGAGGCCTTGGTATTTGGAAATTTGATAAGGAGGGTAGCAATGAGTATTTGGCAAGTTGATCAACTAGTGAGTGAGGAGATGAAGAATAATATCATGTTACTTACCATTGAGATCAAACTTGAGAGGTGTTGGTAGCGGTAATACTTAGGTTTCACTAACATGAGCACATGTAGAGGACATAGGAATGGGATGAGATGTAGAAGAACAACTAGCATGGTCCTTAGAAGTATCCTTGATATGTTGGATTTTAGCTTTAATATATATAATTGTGGTTTCCAAAGCTTGAAATTTGTCTTGAAATAACCCATGTAAGCTTGAATTGTCTTAAAAATGGATTGATTTGGTGTGATATCAGGATCACTAAGGTCATGAGAGAGACAATCAAATAAGGCACTAACTTTATTAGGTGGTATATTGTGAGGGAGGTACATATTTTTTAGGTATTTTTGGAGAATATTTTTGCAAGGTGGGTACATTTGAAGCAACTCATGCAAGGAGATTTGAGGAATTTTATGAGACATGAAAGAAAAAAATAAAGATCCAAGTGTATGATCATGAGTAGGGTTCACTAAATGATTTAATTTCATTTTTAATTAATTAAATCTATATTGTATAGTAACTACTAAAATAAATTATGTAAAAAATTTGAAACACAGTAATGATATAAGGAAACTAAGATACAAAGTATGAAACCCTAAGAAATGAAGAGAGATAGGAGTACTTATTTGATTTCTAAATGAACATGAAGTGATATGGGTAGGTATGAGTGTTGAACAGACTGTAAAAAGCATCGTAAATTCTCACTATAAAATATAGAACCTGAGAATAATGTCAGACAGGGGCGCCCATTGCAAAACAGAGGTGTTTATGCGTTGATGACAAGGTCTAGGCACTGATGACTATACAGGAGCTTAGAATCTGCTTTATGTTGTGTCGCAAGGTATTTGCTATTGTTCCTTATTAATCACCTGATGTTTGCACTATGATCACCAAAGGTACCTATAACCTGTAAAATAGACGTTCACCTACACAAGCCCACAAACCACATCAAACCTAAAAAGAAAAATGTAGAATGGGGAGTCAAACCGACCCTAGAGTCACCCTAAGAGTGAACTTATGACCAAGTGCTACACTACATCTCAAAATCCATGTAGTTCTTGTGTGTGTGTGTAAGAATAATTCCCTAGGATGCCCTTGTGCAAGTTGTACTCGATAGCAGGTTATAGCTATAATGTAGCAATGTAGTAGAATGTATGGATGGAATAGAATGAACTTCCCATTCCTATGATGTGTATGCAGAGTTGGTGCAACCCTTTTCCCTTGAATGGATGCTACATGGATTCCTTTAGAGTGCTTTAGTGCCTTTGGAATACAAGATTCGGTGATTATAGCAATTTTTAGTGCTTGGTCCCCTATTTTGAACACATTATTTATATGATTTGCTTGTTTTAATTTCGTAATTGACAATTGGAAGTTTGAATCGCAATTGAAAAATATTCCCAAAATATAAAACATACCCAAAAAGAGTGAGTAAGATAAGAAATGGTTAGGGGCGCCCAAGAGGGACATGAGCCCCTGGGTGCTTCTATCCTAGCTAGACGCTGGTTTCTGAATCCGTGAAAGATAAACAAGTAAATTTTTTACTGGGTTACAAGGTGTGGAAGATCGAAGATAAAACAAGAGATAAAGAAAAGAGGCCAAAGATAGTTGTCAACCACTAGTTTTCTTGCTTAGGAATCATGTAAATGTTAGCATGCTTTTAGGACCTAGAAATGAACCCAAGTGCATGATTTAGTGTCTACATAGGTATATTTTTCATATTTTATTTATTAAATAGTTGAATTTCCTTCGCCCATGGTGAGTCATCTCACTTAGGTGAGTCGTAGGTCTCTAGGTTGTCAATAGGAGTTATATAGATTCCATCATAGAATCTATCATATGCATTAGTGTGTGTCATACAGGATTTACATTCCATTTTTGAATTGTAACTCTTTTATCCCTTGTGGAGGTATGACGATTCCATGCATGGGAGTTACACAACACTCATACTTTTACTTCTTTTCTTGATGTATGAGAATGAGTAGACCTTTTCTTTTTGCATGAACAATTGTTTATGGTAAATTTTCTTGTTGATTACTTGGAACACATCCTCGTTTCCTTTGGAGTGCAACAACCTTGACGTGCATGGGTTCCATTAATCGTCATAGTTTACTCTCACATGGTATCATAGTTGCATTGTTTTGGTAAATGTGTAACTCATTATTGGTTCACTACTTATTGTTTATGGTTTCGTGGTTTTTCTTCTTCTTGTGCAAGTTTCATTAATCCATTATTGATTTATGATTTTTGGTGCTAATAATCTCATTTTTTGGAGTTGTTGGTTTGTGGTGTTGGTGTAGTTTAGATTTTTTGAGCTAAATTTTGCTATCCACAGCTAACTTTGGTAGAAAACTAGATTTGGAGGTATTTATCTTTTTAGTTTTGAGTTTGGTTTTTTTCTCCTTCGTCTTTATTCTAATTTTTTGGATCCCTACTCAAATAGTTTTTCCTCCATCATATCTTATCTTCACCTTCCTTTCCCTTAGCTCTCACCTTCCCTCTCGAGATCCCTATCAGGCTCCTCAACTAAGATATACATCTTAACCATCTCACTCAACGAGCTGATCTCTCCACTAATCCCATCAAGCTCTTCAATCTCTCTCAGCCATCTCAGATGATCCACCTTAGGCTTGGCCTCTCCTCTCACGCATAGATTTCCCCCCAGCTCTTTCTAGCTCTATTTTAATCCAAGATCCCTTTCTCCTAGTCAAATTTTTTTTCACTACTATGTGTTATAGGTTACCTGCTTTGGACTCATTTTTTGGTCCTAGCTTGTTCCCTGATTTGGATCTTCATCTTACATTAGCTTACATCTCTCCTTTCCCATTCGATCACGTGCCCTTCACAAAACCTCAAGCCCGAGCTTGTTTGACTATCCATTTCCTGTCAAGCTCAATTTTTGGGATTGGCCCCAACATTCTTCATTTCATTGTCACCCTAACGAGTCATATCTCCACATATGAATTAGCCTTTGGCTTCCCTATCGGTCCTCCTTCCTATCTTCCACTCAGCCTCTCATCCTTCTTCCACCCAAGCTCTCCTCGTAGCAACCCTTCCTACTCAGACCTATAAACCCCTACCTCGGTCCAAAACAATCCAGCTCACTCGCTAATTCGAATCTAATTTAGCTGACTTCAAGCCCCTCCCACATGCCATTTTTCATTTTCCTTAACCATCGACCTCGTTTAACTTGGATTTCTCTCATTTTTTAAAAACATGTGTTTTTTCAATTTATTAAGCCTTGTTTTTTTAATTTCAAACTTGGCTAATATTTTTTAACATAAGTTTTTTAATTTAATCTATAACTAGTGTTTAATTATTTGAAAAGGAAGCTTAATTAATTAGGTCAACTAATTATATTAGGGGCGAGTTAAATTTTGAAACCCTTATTATTTTTTATCATTTTAGGTAAATTAAACTAATTGGGAAAAATATTAAAATTTAGTGTTATTATACATTTTTCCTAGTGTGCTTATGAAGATGATTGTCATTTTTCAAAGGCCTTTTTGTGTTTAGAGGGGTCCTTGGCTCCTAAGGGATTCATTTTTTATACCTGAGCTATTATTATTACTTGTGGGTTAGTGAGTGTGTCCGCCAAAACCTTACGGCAAGGGATCTCCCAAGTGATATGAGACACTTTTTTCACAAAAAACTTTTTTTTCCCCCTTTTTTACTTTCGGTCTTGTTTTTTGTTTGTTATATGTTGTTCGTTGTATGCAACTAAAAATTATTGTGGTCTCCACACTTGCGTGATTTTTCACCAATTACAAGGTGAGTGGCCAAATGTTTCACATCACACAAACACACCTAGGTGTAGTCAATGCACTATTTATAAAGTGTCGTAAACAAGGGGTGTATAAATTTTTTGGTTCCTTCCTTCCACCTTTTTTCACTCACTCTAATCTTCCACAGATCCAAAATCAGTTTCTTTACTCACTCCCTTCAACTATCATAAATGGAAAACTTATTTGTCACCTGCCTTGTGAAACAAAAAGCTTTATCAGATAACTATGGCTTTGCAAACTCAACCAACAGATGTTGCAGGAAAAGAGAAATGGTTTGAAAAATATGATGAATCTTATGGACTCTTATGTCTCTCTATGTCACCAGATCTACGCTTTCATTTAACTTCCATAAAAACACCAAAGGATGTATGGAAAACCTTAGAAAAAATTTTTGGGAAACATGATGAAATGAGAGGGCATGAACTAGAAAATGAGCTTATTACTCTTAGGACTTCTTCACTAAGTTCAAATCTATGAGATTTCAATTGAAAGAATATGGAATTTACAAAAAGGACTCATGACTTATTCTTTCCTACCTTGCCAAAATAGGTCCCGAATGTTCTATTTTTTCTCTACCTTCCATGCAAAAAAAAGTCACTTGGTGCAAAATGGAAAATGCCCTCCTTTGATGAGTTTATTGCTAACTTGACTAGGAAACAAGATAAACTAATTCAAATGGGTGCTCTAAAATCCACTAAATCCCATGTTCTACTTGCAATCATGACAAATATAAGGCTTCAAAAAAGAAGAAACAAAACAACAATGATCATGATAACAAGAAGGAACAACCTGCCACCAAACCGAATTCCTCCACTTCCTCTTCTAGTATTAATCCTACGAAATAAGATCAAATGTGGATATTTCACAGGTAGGAATGATGAAATTAAATGTTTGAAGAAACATATTTCCATCCTCAGGAGTCTTATTGAGAAGAACAGTGTATGAGTACTCAATTCTATCAAACCATCTTCATCAACTAATGAATCCTCTAAAGCAAATGACAATGGAAAAGGAGAAGAGAAAGAGAAAGAATCAAGAAAGGAGAAAACAAAGGGAAGATCTCTAGTTGCAATTGTGTCACTGAATTTGTTATTGATGAAATTTTAACACCCCCCTTTTTCAAGTAAGTCAAATATTTCCCATCACTTTTCGCTTGTTATGCATTAATAATGAGGCAAGCAGGGCCCACTAGGTATTTAATTCATTGTTTAATTTTTCTAGCACTAAGTTGTTTCATGAAATTCTTTAATTTTATTGTTATCATCATGAGATTGATATTTATCTATCACTTTGTTTACCAACATGGGTGGTGAGTTGTCAATAATGGAGATTAAGTTCTGCTTCGTGATATCTCTGTTTGGCTTCCAAGCTTGCATTTTTATATTCTTGATTTTCTCATTCTTGAAATAATTTGTTGAAGGTAGCAATAGTCGAGGATGATATTTTGAAAGTGATTTCATTTTTGTAAGTCATTAATGGACTGTATCTCTTCACATAGATTTTTATTTCGAATGTGGATATCAGAAGTAATAGTGTTGAAATATTGCAATCAAAACATTCTATCCTAACTTGATAACGCATATTACTATGGGTTAAGTGTTTTATAGCATAATATGTTTAGCATAGCTCGTATGGAATTTGGAAGGTGATATAAGGTGATTTTTTCTAAGTTAGCATATTTGATGTTTTTCATTTAAATCATAGAGTAGATCTCCATCCCGAAACACCAATTTTCGAGGGAATGAGATGGAAAATGGTAATGGTCGAGCTGCTGGTGGTAAGTAAATGTGTATTAAATTGTCCCATATGGGCATTGAACTATGGAAGTTTTTTATTTTTGAGTCATTTGTTCATGTATTTTGTATTGTAAAGTTGTTAGAGCCTATATGTTCTAGTTTTAAGTGAGTTGGTATTGTTGGTTCTGATCTTGAATTTTTGGTGCGAGAAAGCACGTGGCAGAGCTCCACATGTATGAGATATTTTTTAGATAGTTTTTTTTTCCTTTTTCTAAGTTGGTTTTGCGTGCATGCAAAGTTAATATGGCATTTCTTTTTCGGTTTATATTGGGCATTTCATCCTAAAGTTTAAATTTGCTTTGAGTAGTTATCTCTCATACCCATTTTCCAAGATTTGAAATTTTTATATATGGTGGAATAGATTTCATTTGTGAGATAGACATAAAGATGATTTCCTTTGAATTTTATTTGATTATCCAAGCATGTAGTCATTTTTTTAGTACTAAGCTCTTGATGTTCATAATAAATGAAATTTTCCTGTATAAAAGGCCTAGTTGCTTATTTTGAACACATTCAAGTTGGCTATTTGTTACTATGGAATCTTTTCAAACAAAGAATTTTGTGTCGTGTATTTTCTTCATGGGTCAAAGGAAATAGCATGTTTTGATTTAAACAAGAGAACCTTTAAGTTGCTTTTAAATTTCATCATCGATTAAATGTTTTTGAGGAATAAATGCCAATAGTGTGTTGAGCTTGTTTGGAACTTGCAGTATAGGTTTGGTTATTCATCATAATCTTTGAGTTTTTACAGTCTGTGATGAAAGGAGACATTGTTGATTCATTCATTTGATTTAATATACCCAGTTTGTTATTTTTAGAAATGAAACAATATGAAGATTTGGGTTTTAAACTTATGATATTAATATTCTTGTGTTTGAGATTTTGAAGCAGTATAGGGTTTGGAACATGGAAATAAGTTTGGGGAAGTTTTATTCTATGCATGTATAGTTTGAAGGAATGTTTTTCTTCAAATATTCATAATAAAGTTCTAAATCTGACATGCATTTGATTTTTTTTTTAAAGAAAGAAATTATCATCTTGGAAATGATTATTTCTTTTTGAAATTCATTTACTATTAAATGAATAAGTAGAGATCAAATGTGGATATTTTGAGGAAAACTGACTTGAAGAAGTACATGCATGTTTTCTTTCAATTTCAAAGCCCAATGTTCTCATATATAGATGACTATCACTTGTTACTTTGATTGGGACTGAGATGACTCTGTTTTGTGGAAATATTAATGTTCCTATTTATTAAATTATTGGTATTTTTCTCTCCTTCCATTGTTTCAAGCATGTCTAGATGGGATGGTTGTGTAGGTTCTAGTAGATATGGGTTTCATCATTCTTGGGGACATGATAATTTTCGAGGTCATTCACATTGGCAGGGAGGCTCACCAAGGGATGTGATGCAGGAGCATCACTCCATTTTGTAAATTTGGTTATTAGTCAGGAAATTTTGGTTTTAAAATGTGTCAATAAGTCTAGTAAGCCCTTGTGATCCCTTTAGGTGTTTTAGTTTGTGCTTAGACTCTTCAAAATTTAAAAATTGTACTTTCCCTCCAAAAGGGAAAAATTCAAATTTGGATACCATTTTTGGGTTGTTTAGAAGTTTTTAGTCTTCTCTTGAGGTCACTTAAAATATATCAAGTGGTTGACAAGTTTAATGAAGGGTTAAAAGTGAGCTTATGACTTAGGACATAAACTTCCTAAGTTCTATTTTAGCATTAGGCCTAAAAGTGTGAAATAAAGGTAAATATTATATGTTTAAGTTCTAAAAAGGCTCTAATTCTATGAAAACCAACTTTTGATGGTATAAAAACTCCTTTGTAACTACTTTACATTTATCATTCGAATGGTCAAGAGTAGAACTAGAAGATTTAAGCAAATTTTGTTTTGTACACAAACTTGGAATAGTTAGCAATGGCCATTGCATGTTAGTTTGGAGAAGTTCTTATACATTTATTGGTGTATTATAATGTATGGATTTGATGTCCATAATTTTGTGACTAGTAATATGATCAAACTATGTGTGTTTCATTAATTCCATAAGGATTCATTTTCTTGTGTTTAGATACAATCATGTGTGTTAACCTTGTGATAGACTATGAAGTCTTGAACAAAGATGTAAAATTCAATAGTTAAGTAATATTTATAACAGAACATTCCATTCATTTGAAGGAGGATAAGGAATTTGGCATGGCTTTAGTGATTCTTATGATGGTTTAGGATTTCTATAAAGACTTTTCTTAAGTGAAGTTGTGTTAAGTAGTATACTTTGTAACTTGATCAAAATCCTGAGAAATTTTTCATGTAAAGAATATACAAAACTTGAATCTTGAAGGATAGGGGTGTCATTAAGTTGGTAAGATCTTATAGAAGTATGAGAATCCCTCACAGAGAAGAAGTACACCTTTAATTTGAAATTACTCTTTTTGTACTAATGAGTCTTGTTATGCACTGCCTCAGTTATTCATGGAACAGAGTTAATGAATCCTTGACCACTTGAAGCTATCAGATTCGAAGGAGATGGTGAGTATTGTCCTAAAGAAGAGGATGAAAATTTATTTCACAAGTTAATGAGACATTTTTTCACTGAAGACACTAATTGCTTGCATAAGAACCCTGTATGCACAGTAGTCATTTGGTGGGAAGAAGATAAGATCAAAGACTAAGGATGAATCACGAGCTTCTAGTAACATAATCTCTTTTGCATTGATAATATAGTCATTCTTTTCAGGTTTAAGGGTTTGAATTGAACTCCATTAAAAGTTATTTCCAAATCAAGATCCTCGGGCTCACTCTACAGTTAGCTAGGGTTTTTGCAAGGAAACTTGAATTTGAGTCATTAAATATTTGAATCTAAGCCTATAAATTGGTATAAGTGGTGTATACAATGTCCTTAAACTAATTTTGAAGGAATTTCAATAGTTCATTGGAGGGGTTTTGAGATATTTCTGACAGTGTGTTATCTCAAACTGTCACAGTCAAAGAAACCTAATTTAAACCTATGTTTTGGGGGTTTTGATCAATATTTTCCAAAGTAACCACTACTGAAAATTGACACAATTATTTTGAGGCTAAAAGGTTGTCTATAAAGAGGGAGAACGTGCCTTGAACCCACCTATTAAGAGAGTTATGGCTAGCAGATTTTTTTCCTAGACCTAGTTTGGGGTTTGAGAGATTAGATTCAAGAGTGAAGTTAAAAAGATCAATGCAAAGATTTGAATGATGAGAATTTATATACAACTAAGGGGTGTTAGAAGAGTCATAAGGAATATTTTTTATTACCATAATTTGGTCTAGGAAACCCTAACCTTTTATATCCCATTGCACCTAACCTTGAGAACATAGAGGGCAATCTGGTAGAATAGTGAGAGATTGATGTGATTGGTTATCTTGGGAGCCTTTTGGGAGTGACCTAACCTTATTGTCATGAAGAATAGGGTGTGGAAAACTCAAGAATTCATCAAAGCTTAGAGAATCCAAGTCTTGTTATAAGTACTGGAGTGTAAAGGAACTAAAGGAAGTTTTAGGAGCCAATTGGTGAAATCTTATGTTGACTGGTGATGAGACAAACAAGGGTTGGTCCTAGTATGATGTGATGAGCACACCAAATTACAAGGTGATAGATAGATTACTGAGTTTTAAGGACTTCAACTTGCTTTGCTAGAATCAAGGAGATTGTGATGGAACAAGGTGAGAACTATGTTACTTATACAAACTGAGATCACACAGTTAGTCGTATTAATGTTAGAAAAGGTTACAAAAGCAGGGTATAACGATTTTAAACACTCTATGATGAGATGAAATCATTTTTGCAAGTTTTTAGCCACTATGGACTTGTGGTATTATCCTCCAAGATCAAAGTAAATATGATGAACTTGTTTGAATCTTGTTAGTAAGTGAGTACATGCTTGAATAGTTGTCTTGATCTGCATTAGGGTTACCGAAGGGGAGCTAGTACACTTCAAGGTACAAGACCCTTTACAATACATGGTCCTACCCAAATTTTTGTACACTTTTATGAAAATGATCCATATCTACAATAAGTATTACAATTTATTGAAGCATATCCCCGTACTCATCCTTCCCGCAATATCAATAATCCACCTTTGCATAATGTTGAACATGTCCATGTTAATCATAATTTGTCTTCCTCAAACTAGTCTACTCACTCTACCCTATCTCATTTACAACCTCGTAATGTATTACCTTCCATTGCATCACCATTATTACTTGGGATTAATCAACCTTCGCATTCGCATGACTCACCCCTTCCCTCTAAGCATGCTAGGCCCTCTTCTGGGGTACTTAAGGTGACGGGTACATTGAAAAGAGTTAATTTAGAGGTGGAGGAAGATACAAGGATCATTACTCACACCATTCTACCGGTTGAGCCCTATGAGTATGTTGAGATGACTATAGAGGTAAGGACCTCTTTTTTGGACCTAACTAGAGAAACCTACTTATGATATTTTAGACTAATAAGTTTGATAGACATACATTAATTGGTAAACACATGATGATGGTTTATTATATTTTATATATATATGAGTTACAATGGCATATTCATTTTAAGTTTGATAGCTATGTTGATGGTGATTATGTGTGTGGTAAAGCTCAGAAGTGTCATCAAGTACAGGTGAATCGGATTAAGAATCTGCAAGATAGCAAAAGTGGGAGAAGGAATATATCCAAGTATGATGATCAACTAAACCCACTACAATGATGATGTTACTCTGTAATTCTCTAACATATACAAAATCCAGAGAGAACTCAACCTGTATGCCCTAACCAAGGTGAGTAATTTGATATATTGATAGGAGATTAGTTGAAAGTGACAGAATACTTAGAACATTGTTAAATGTTCCACCACTCACTTCAATAGACCCTCTCCCAAAAATCAGAGTATAAGTTTCATCACCCTGTTAAATAGAAACATGTCACATGGATCTAATGATGTGAACTCCACGTGTAATGAGGCCATATGATGAGATGCACCAAAATCAATAACCCATGTAGGAGTCTATTGTAGATAGAAATTATACTGAAAACTAATCAACCCTTTCGCCTAACACAAAAGGTAAGGATGGAATCAGACTAGTTTAATCATAATTTAACTTAAGATTTGGCTTAAGCGTGGGTATTTTAACATAGGTTAATCAATGATTCAACCTAATATTTGGGAGACTTATATTTCTTGGCATCAAAGAGGATTTACATAATTAAACAAATAACGAAGAAACACTCAAAAAATACACAACAAGACCACATAAAATTAAATCAGAATAGTTATGAGATCCTCCTCAAATATTACCACATTTCATAAAGATAAGAATCACTTATAAACCAAACTGATTTCTCACATGAAAGTTATTATCAACCTTTATCTGACATATAAAAACCTATTGATTAGGTAACCTCTTGAAAAGGTGAAATCTATAAGTAGTATATTTATAATATCTCACTTGTCATTTATTTGTCAAAATAATATAATGATCTTGAAGATGAAAATGCAACATCAAACCAAAGAAAATAATACAAACAATATTCACATATAAACATATTTACACAAGTGATAAGACAAAAATAAAATCAACATGAAGAAGAGAAACAAATTTTGCATTAACGAAAGTGTACAATGACTACTAAAACAATATCTTAATAAGAGTCATGATTCAAATCAAGGCCAACATGGCTACAAAATTTGAATTTATTTTGAGATCGAAATGAAGATGTCATCAATGCCTACTCTGGATATGACAAATAAAGACCTGTAATCAGTTTAGATAAACCACAAAATAATAAATCAGATAATCAAAAAAAAGACATTACAACTAGATATACCTGTTGCATTCAATTTTCATGCTCAAACCTCAAAATAATGTCATCACAATGCCTATAAGATCACTTGTCTCAAAAAAGAATTACACGGAAATAATTCAGAGTGAAATAATATTTACAATAGCTGCAATACATGATTTATCATCCTTTGAAAATGTATTTTTCAAGTCCTTTTATAATTTCCTCTTGTATAAAATCAGTTACAACCAGTTGATATTATTTGAATAATTTCCAAATAATAAGTTATTACTTTATGTCTTAAGTATCACTTTACAATGTTTCATTTGATTATAATCAAAGGACTTAGGAAACTTTAAATATACATGGAATTTAAAATATGAGGCATGAGACACTAAAAAGGGGCCCACTAAATATCAATGCACTAAATAAAATATTTAACACATCCATAAAGCATTCTGATCCTTTTAACATAGTTGATTTCAGTAGTGATGAGACCCACCTCCACCATCCACTGGTCAACTTCTATATTTTTAGGAGTTACTTCTTGATCCACCTACTTCTGGTCCACCACAGACTTTTCAGGGAGCAAGCACTTGGATTTGGGACTCATCAGACATCGGGTAGTCTTCTATACAATTACATGACACTCCACCTTCCTTATTCCCTACTAATTTGGATTCACCATTCCCTCATAGATATTTTGGCACTTCTACCTTACTTTTGGACCATTAGATATGAACCGTGCCTTTGATATAGGATGGATTCAAGAAGTTGCATCTTCTAGGGAAGTCGAATAGTTGTCTTCTTCTCTTCTTATTCTTCTTCTACAAATATTGTCATTTGTACATGGGTACCTCATCAGGAATTTTTTGTTATCGAGACCCATATGACGCATATTTCTTATTTAATTAGGGTATTCTTATATCTCTTGTAATTTTTTTCCCATTGATTTTTCTTCCATTACTTGAGATCCTTAATGTACATGGGTACCTCATCAAGTGTAGCTATCGGGACCCATTTATTTTTCTTACTTGCCATGGCTCATCCTAAGCCTTGATGAAGGGGGGGTGTTGGTGTGAGTGATATTTTTCATATTTTATTTATTAAATAGGTTAATTGCCCTCACCCATGGTAATTCATCTCACTTAGGTGAGTCATAGGTCTTTAGGTTGTCATTAGGAGTTATATGATAGATTATGTCATAGAATCTATCATATGTGTCAGTGTGTGTCATAAAGGAGTTACATTCCATTTCTGAATTGTAGCTCCTTTCTCCCTTTTAGAGGTATGATGAGTCCATGCATGGGATTTACACAACACTCCTACTAGTACTTCTTTTTTGATCTATGAGAATGAGTAGACCTATTATTTTTGCTTGAACAATTGTTTATGGTTAATTTTCTTGTTGATTACTTGGAGCACATTCTCATTTCCGTTGGATTGCAACAACCTTTATGTGCACAAGTTCCATTGATCCTCATGGTTTACTCTCACAAAATTAAACCTAAGAATGCCTATAAAATCAAGTATAACTCACTTATTTACCTCACCAAGAACTTTTCAGATCACTCATTGAAAATTACATTCCAATATCTCTTAAATCCCTTCAAACCCACAGCATAATCTAGAAGTATCCCTCACATATATTTGAAGCACTCCCAACCAAGTTTAAGAGTTAAGCTTCCTATTAAATAGACCTTCAAATCCATTCCAAGCCAAGTTCAAGCGCGTCAAGCCATTGTTTATCATTTTTAAGTGATTGAATTGTCAAACTAGTTACATCCATATAGATATCATATGCTAGGTGGATAACTACATATGGTTTGATGCCTCTTTAGATTAGTTATGACATAGGAAGCATAGGGGCACTTCAACTTAAACACTAACATTTTGTAGGGGTCTCCCCACCTATGATTATGGTTTTAAGTTGTTTCACATCATATAGATGGTTTCACATATGTGTGACACCTAGGTTTTAGTATGAATGTCATCACCAAGTCTCATAACTACACAAAAATTTAAAGAGCTCTAGCGAACTCCCATTCACAACTGTATAGAAAAGGACCATAACATACCATGTTTTTGTTAGTTCCAAACCTACCCAAATTTGTACTCCAATTCCAATAAAAAAATGACATCCATGTCATTTCTTGTATGCGCAGCCACCCTATACGAGTATATCACATCTTTGAATTTATTTTCAACTAAGTGCACTCATCTTTTTATGCTTTGAGAAGTCATATATATCGTTATATCTTACTTATTTCTTTGGAGTTATATTATGATTTATACATAATTTGTACTAATTAATTTGAATATACAACATGTTGTTAACCCCTAAACCCTTAGACAAATAATCCCTATCCCCATTTTATCTATTTTAGGGTTGAATCATTTTACATATTGTTGGAGGCATTTTTCACCTACTTTCATGCAATTTCATACTTGGTACCCTTTGTTGCAACATGAGATATAGCATTTACATAACTAATTCAACTCTCAAGATAAACATCTTAATATCAATCTTGTCAATATTATCATGAAATCTAATGTCAATCCAGTTTTACCATCTAGTATTGTGAACATTATTAAGATAAATGATGTTGAATATGTTCTCTTTATTATCAAGGTTGTTCAAAATTAGTTCAAGTCAATTGTAGATAAGACACATGTCTAAGATCCTATTATGGAATTTTCAATGAGAAACATTGGAACCCAATAATTTTCATGTATGTATATGGTTTCAAGGTCTTTTGGGTATTCAAATACCAAAGTAATCAAAACCCATCAAATTTATTAAAGGACACGATCACATATTTACGTAAGAATATCTTCATAAAATGTTATTATTCAAACATTAATTTATATATAAAGGCATATTAATTTCCTACAATAGTGAAGATACCTTTGTCACATTCCATCCATATGATGCTACTATCTTTCAAAAAATCTTATTTACATGACTTATTAAAAAACTCACATACAATATATTAAACACATTATATTATGTACTAATAATATTATTTCCAGCATTTCCCCCCTTAGTACGAATATAGGGAAAGTAAATACCACTCATGAATTGAAGCAAATGTAGACACCAAAATTGTGTATGCATGTTCCCCATCCCTCGTTCACTCCCTTGTTTGTCATCATTGTGCATGTTCATGCCCATCATCCAATTCAAGTACTTTTTACTTTCTAAATCCCATGTATTCCTCTTAATTTCTTATTTTCATATCCTAATCCCAACATTATCTCTCAGTATCCACTTTAATCACATTTAATCCTCCCTCAACGTGCTTACCCTCTTAATCACATCCCTAAACCCCTCATTTATCCTTCTTAGACTCTCATCTACCCTCATTCAATTCCTTTCTACCCTTTAACCACCTTTTCTTATCCATATACAACCCTAACCCACCTAAACAACTTGAAACCCTAATATGGCCCCTTGTCTCGAGTTGTTCATCATCCTCATATACAAAATCAATGGTCCTCCGCAATCGATGGTGACCCTAACAGGTCACCTATGACCTATAAATACACCACTATCCCCCCTCCTCAAAGAGGATGAAATTTTGGGTATTTAGATTTCTTACAAGGTTTTTCTTATTTCTTCTCTTCTTATGAGTTGTTATCAAAATTTTAAAGCTATCTTGGAGCCCTCATCAATCATCTTTGGAGAGCTGAAGCTTGGAGTTTGATTGGAGCCCTATCTTGTTTCATCATCATCTTATCATCTTTGCAAGTTTGTTTGTTGCCTTAGAGATCTGCAACCTCATCATCCATCCTCGTCTATTTCTTATAATCCATTGGCCATATATCATCTTCCACCAAACCCTAATAAATCCCCAGTCAACGTCAATTCTACCCTTATCACTATTGGCCCGATCTACATCAGTCCCTTTTCAGCATTTTTTTCCCTCTTCTAGTTATTTCTCAGTCTTTGCGACATCCAGATCTCTTTGTCTTTGTGATCTACCTATCTAACAGCCCAGATCTCACCTTTTCTACCTCAGTATCCATTAATTGTCCCATATATTCCCTTGGTTATCATCAACCCATTCTACATCCATTAAATTCTCATCTATCTTCCTCCAATTTACATCCTTTCTATTTCATGTGCCTCTACATCAAATCCAAGACATCTTCAGCATGTCAGAATCAGTCCCAAATCCACTATTTTCACATCTTTTAATCTGATATTCTATAATCACCATCAACTTCCTTTGTTTGTCTTGTGTCTCCATTGACCCTGTCAAGTTTGCATATTTTATCATTATCGTATCTTTATCTTAACATATCTAGTATATCTCTGATCTCTGCTCCATTATGATTATCTTTTGCATATCACTTATCTTTCATTTTCAATCAATCTTATAAACACATGGGTTTATATCCTCCCTAGGAAGTTTATCACTTCTAGGGATTGACTTTGTCAGGTAGCCCACTAATTAATCTACTAATCTTTTTCTTGTCAACATTTCCTTTTTGTTGTGCAGGTTCTCAAACTCGATGCATAGAGGATGTTTGCGCTCATATCTCACCCTTCATTGTCATCATACATCAGATTTAGCCTTAAACCCTTCCATATTTTGGATTTTCTTGTTTTCTTGCATAAAATTTCATTATCTTGAGACAGGAATGAAAAACTCGTCAAACATTCTAGCACGCCCGGTGGGACCTACCTATCTCCTTTGGTAAGTTTCTTGTTTGTTTTCATTTTCTATTCTAAATTCAATTTTCCTTTTTCTACTAACTCTACAGGTAGAGCTTCTTTGCTTGCACACTTGGGGATTTTGCTATCTTTCTCAACAACACGTGCGTCTAATTTGGAAAAAAAAAGTGTTAACTAGGTATTCTCCTTTTTTCCTTATTATCTCCTTTTTGCATCATTTCTCCCACCTCTTTTTGTTTGTTCTCATCGAATATCACATTTGGCTTTGGTGTTAGGAATTATTTGGTTAGTGCATAACATATGTGTTTATGTTTACCTATGGTAAATTAATAAAATGTGAAATGTAATATGTCAGTGGATAAATAGTGGTTAGTAAGTTAGTAAAAGTAAAATATTTGTTTATGGGTTGTTACATAAACAACTATGATTTGTTTTATTGTTTATTATTTGTGTGGAGTGGTTGAAACCATATGTGTGGTTTCAACATAAAAAGAAAATATTGTTACTCCTATTTTGGAGTTAAAGTTTCCTATATATGTAGAGCTTATTTTTATTCAAATGATGGATATTTCAATAGAATATCTTTAACTTTATTATCTTGGTGTTGCTCTGCATTTTCAAAACTTGTATGATCTCATTATTTGGATCTAAAAAGAACACCTCTTTATGCTTACTTGATCACATGGTTTAAGTAGGTGGTAATATTTTTCATTCACACTTCTTCACACACAAAAAAACCATGAAAATAAATCAACACATCTAAGCATTTCCTACTAGGTGGAACTGTTGGGATTTCATCACCCAATAAGGAATTCGTCATGGTTTTCCGGTCATGTAACAAATTTTTTGACTATCGGTATATCAACTAAGCGCCTGACACCATTATCATTGTAATGTGTGAAATGTAGGGGTAGGTCCCAATACCAAGCCATGTAATGATATTCATCATATATTTTTACCTCATGTACCTTCAAGTATATCAAGGACTCTAGCCTTAAACAAACTTGAAACCATCCTTAGATTGGCCTCTTCTTTAGGTTCCCTTCAAGCCTTTTTCTTCTTCACATTTCTTTAAATAAAAAATTTGATCAAAACTTTTTTGCTTAATTTTCTTGTTGTATTAATAATCTATATAAAAAATTATCTATTTCATGCCCATTCTTACTCATTCTCAAGAAAATAAAATCAAATAATCTATATTTTCCAACAACATCCCCATCTCGAACAGTCTTTCACAACAAACATCTTCCATCTTTTTTTCTTCATCCACACCTTTGATCACCTCATAATCAATTTCCCAACCCATTATTTCATGGTTTCTCTTCACAAGTCTCATACAATTCAAACCAATCCCCATCTTGAAACCAACCCTTTTTTCTATCACCGTTCCATCCCCTCTAGACCAGATACACCTCCTTCTTCCACTTCCTTAGGAGCATTTGGATCTCCCACTATCCCTTGCAAATGTTTGGAGTTTTAGGAATTCATTGATGCTAATCCCATTGCCCTTCATGATTATCTTACTCACAAATCCACCAATATCCCCATCGTTGGACCTCCCCTTCAACAAATTTATGTTTATCCCCCACAAATTGAATCCACTGAGGTTCTTACTTCCCAACTTGTTGTCTTCTTTCCTAGGGCCATGAATGAGTTGGAATTGGCTCAAAATGAACATGGCCCTCATGAGTCTTCCATAATGGTTCCTCAAGCTCATCATTGTATTTAGTTGGTGGTTCTTGTCCCACCTAACCTACCTCGCATAAATACCATCCATACATCTTCTATCCCCATTTCTTCTTCATCTAATTTATTATCAAAGTACCCACCCAAACTCTTCAATAATCTATCTTGATCCCTCCACCACCCAAGTAACATGTTCAAAACTTGGTGCATCTCTTCACATCTTAATATCATGCCAATGTTGTTACCTCACAACCCCACCCTTTGGATTCAACTCAAACTCATTAACCTCCACTCCAAAGTATCTTTCGAGACATGTTTCCTAATTAATCCATCCAAACATCCCAACCATCCCATACACATGTCCCAACTCACCCAACATAAAAATAATCTAATCCTCCCATCACTCACTAATAACCATCACAAACCTACCAATCCAATTTATATCCATCTATAACATCCTATTTCACAGCCCATCCAATCACGATCTTTCAATTACATTCCTCCTTATCAACCACCCCCACAAATGCCTAATTACACCAAAAAATATCAATCTTATCCACAACCCAGCCTATCTACCTCTTACAATCTGCAACTACATCAATCAGACCCTCATCCTCACACATCTAATTGCCTCATGTAATCCTTATTGAGTAGGATGGTAAACCTAGAGGCCGCTACTTTGGATCCTAAAATCCCATTCACCTAAGAGAAAATTTTTAATAAACCTATCAACCCATCCATACTCATTAATCCTCCACGTTGGGAGCTCCCTAAGTTTTCTAAATTCAACAGTAAGGAGGATTCACAACAACATCTTTGTGCCTTTAGGAACTCACATTATCTCATCGCCCATGATCAAGACCTCATGCTTCACACTTTTCTTATGTCATTGGTCAAACCTTACCTAGATTGGTACAATGGCATTCCCTAATGTTCCCTCTTCTCATTCACCCAACTTGCATAAATTTTCTTAGAGCACTTCTCTATTAATGTCACGCATAAAAGCACTATCACGGATCTCTATGCCATCAAACAATTTTACGATGAATCAAAAGCACATTTTGTCACTAGGTGGCATGGCATTGCCAATCAATTATCCTTATCTTTTCCTCAAACTAAATTATTTGAACTCTTTTCTAGATCATAAGCTAACCATATCTCATCCACCCGCCAAATTTAGTCCTTTAAAACTTTTAAAGAGGCCTTTACCATCGATCGCAAATTAGAATTACCTACCCTAGAGCAAGGCCATGTTAAGCTTCACTCTAACAAGCCCAAGACTAAATTCACTGAATCATTCACCCATAACAAAAAATATAAGAACGCGGCCAATTCCATTGTCGTCAAAACTTCTTCGGCATCTACATCTCATGTCGTTCCTGCAAAAAGATCTCCTCATTAAACCCCCAACTATACACCTCCTAGATAATCCTATAGCTCCATCTTTGACAAAATCATGGTTGTGTGCCTTATCCAACTTCCTCCCATCCTCCGTATTTATGATTCGCATCCCAAACCCACATGGTACTGTGAGGACCATTATTACAAACATCATCAAGTTTGTGGTCATGATATCAAAAAATGTCATACCTTTAAGGACCTATTGCAGCGGATTATAGATCGTGGGAACCTTAAATTAGACAACTCGAACACTCCACCTAACCAACCATTAGATGTATTCAAGTTTCCCTTCCCTTATCATCCACCAAACAACCAATCTAATCCTCTCACATCTCAATTGTCTAACACCCATGCAATCAATACTCTAATTCAGGTCTCTACCACCCACGTCTATTATACCCTCATCTATTATACCCACATTTATTGCACCCATGTTTAGTTCAACATTTACGCCTACATCTACGATCATATATGTGTCCACACCCATATCCACATCTATTATACTCACATCCATTATACCCAGATCCACTACATCCACATCCATTATACCCACATATACTACACCCATGTTTACTTTATCCACATCTACTACACCCACATATATCTCAACATTTACCTCTACATCCATTCCTACATCTACATCTACCTTTATACTCATACCTACAGCTATATATATACCCACATCGACATCTGAATCCACATCCACATCCACATCATCCCTTAAGGCCTCTACCAAATAGACATCTCCCATTGATTCAATCATAAATTATTTCCCAATCCCATCCTCATCTCCAACAATTACAACCAATTCTATATCAACACCCCCTAATTCTACACATCTCACTAATTATGTCATCCTAAAACCGTATTCATCCTCAATCCCCACATCTATGACATAACCTACATCCAAATAACCAAATCCCACTTCCAAATACAACCCCACCATTGAAATCATTTTCATCCCTACCATGGAAAAAAATTCGTAACAAAAATCTAAAAACCTTGGTACCCCCATCTAAAAAGCTCTTACTCGTCCGCACAGGAAATTAGAGCTTCCCCCTTTAAAACCCCATCAATCTAAATAATTCAACATCCAATAATCTATCTTAGGACCACTACCATCCATTTCGGGACCATTCCTTTCATCCACATCCCCCATTATCTCCAAATTTGAATCAAAATAATCTATTCCTCCTTCCAAATCTAAATTAAAATCCAAGGCCCCTACCAAACATTTATAAGAGTAAGACGGCTCTTTTTTCTTCATCTACCACTCCTAAACCAAGTCAATCCACAACCCATGAAACTCCCTCTTCTAAAACCCCTATTGGGTCTTATATTGAAATCTTTCATCGGCTCATCCAAGTATCCGCAATTACCCTCACCCTATCAAATCCTTTGATTCACACGGGTGGAAACCCATGTGGTTTGATTATAACATCATTTTTGCTTATCATCATGTCCTTAGACATGAAATAGAGCATTGTAGGGCCCTCCAAACCCTCATCTACAATCTCATGGAAGAAGATGATCCTCTCATCCAAAAATGCCACCCTCTTCCATCCACTAGATCATCCACATATAAGATCAACCCTCCAATCAAACCTATAGCTTCCAAGGCCTCTAAATTTAGCCCTCCATCCATACCCTTATTCGCAATCCTACCACCAAACTCTACCTCTTCCAAAGAAGGTCCCCCTTTTTTATAAATTTCTTTCGAGTGACCACTCGCTCTCATCATCACAATTCACAACAATCCACCCAATCGAAACCAAGAGTTATCATCATTATTCTTTCTAACGATCTCACTCCATCCCCCTCTTCATTTAAGGCTAAGGTTTCCATCCTAACCACTCCATGAGCCCAAAATCATGTTGTCATAGAGAAAAGCATCATAAAGAAACTACACTAGGCCCTCGTTAAGATTTTCCTCTATGAGATTATCCAAATCTTCCCTAACCATCGACAAGCATTCACTGAAGCTCTACAGGGAATTACTAATCACCACCGATGAGCCTCAACCTTTCGCAGCCCTCGTTAGATCTCTTATATCTTCTGCTGCCATCTACTTTGATGATTCTAAAATCCCTGAAATTTTACCTAAAGATCATGGTCTTCCCCTTTTCATTACCTTTTTCATCAATGACACCTTCATCTAATGATCTATGATTTACAATGGTGCCAACATCAATATCATATCATCTCATACCTTCAACCAATTCAAACTTCCCAATACCATTATCACCCAATCACATGCAGTTCTTTGAGTCTTCAATGATACTATTTTCCCTTATTTAGGAACAGTTATCTTCTCCATCTGTGTTGGTAAAAACCTCCTCTATGAACTTTTATACATCATTGAGGGGAAGTTATAATATAACATCTTTCTTGGATGCCCTTGGATCCACGTTATGTGGTGCGTCCCATTTACCATCCATCATTGCTTTAAATACCAACATGAGGGGAAAATCCATACACTTTATCAGTTTGGTATTTTTCAAGCGTGTTCTTTGGATGGGCTACTACTGGCCCACCCTCAACTAAGACTCCTATGAATATGTCAAAAACTGTGTCAAGTGCCAGTAGCATTCCAATCTTATTTGTATTCATAGCCAAGATTTACATCTGGCTCAATCTCTATGGCCTTTCTCACAATGGGGACTCGACCTCAATGGCCTCATCAATACATGTTATTCTTAATTTCATCATTATATCCTCACTTATACCAAATACTTCACTAAATGGGCGGAAGCCATTCCACTCGCATCAACCAAATATAACAAGACCGTCAAATTTTTCTATCAACACATCATCTGTCGCTTCGGCATTCCTCATAAAATCATCATGGAAAATGGAAATTCATTCAAAAACAAATATTTTAAGAATCTTTGTGACACTTTCAATATCAATCTTAGCTTCTCTTCTCCATATTATCTGCAAGCTAACGGCCAAGGCAAATCCACTAACAAAACTCTTTGTAACATTCTTGCCAAAACTATTGTGATCACCCCAAACTTTTGCAATATGACTAAATAATAAAGACTAACACCATTGTAGCCTAGAGCCAAGATTAATTTTAAGAATGAAACATCATGATCAAAGCTTAAAATCATGCATTAATGGAAACTAAATGAAATTAAACATCTAATCTACAAGCATCCTCACTATGTGAGATTATTGTTAATTAACATAGACTTAATTAGATTTAAGGGAAATCAAATTATGGTTGTTTCTACTCCACAAATGGTGAGAGGATCTCTCTAACAATGGATACAAGGCCATATTATATATCCCTATACTAAGCAACATGAAGATTTGGATGTAAATATTGAGCAAGCTAATCCAATAAGGAAGTAAGGCTCTTAATTATATTTGTTATATGATATACTAATAAAATTATGGTGTGGAGTATGAAGGTAGGTGATTATTCCTTTTTTATATTTTTCTATTTGAGGAAAACTTGCATCTTAGTGCATGTGGGACTAAAAAGGATAAAGTAGATTAAGGCTTGTTAATCATGATTAGTGAATTAACAAGTGATTAGTATATGAGGAGCCTTAATGAACTGCTTAGGGTCAATTAAGAGGTTATGATGAGATTTTGAAGCCTTTTAAGATGCCCTAGAGGGAAATGGGGTGATTTTGAATGGCTAGAAGAGGGGTTTTAGTTAATAATAGGGTTTATTGACCAAATACAAGGGTAAAGAGGCTTAATTAGCTAATAATCAATAATTGTTTTCTCGGAAGAGGATAATAACTATGTGTCATCAATTGGCATCCGGAATGTGATAGAGGTTAGTTAATCAAAAAAGTGTCATTAATTAATCAAAATAAAGGGAAAATTTAGTTAATTAGTGGAAATCACTAATTATAACGGAAATGGTAAGAATAAGAGTAATTAGTGCACTTTCGGCAATGAAACTGTGTAAGAATATTTTAGGTGTCGAAAACTATTGATAAGGCGGGTTAATATTGGAAAATTCATATCCCCTTCTCTCTTTGGGCTTATCATACTAGCATCTACACCTCTATGGGTGCTACTCCCTTCTCTCTTTTCTATGTCTCTGAAATCACCCTCCCTCTCAAAGTTCAAATCCCATCCTTGCATGTTTCTCTTCGCGACTTCATCTCTAAAAAATACTATCACCAAGAGCATCAAACACAACTAGAGTTGTTAGAAAAACATTTCTAAATATCTCTCCAACATCATCATGTCTACCAAGAGTGAATCAAATGCGCATATTAAAAACATCTCAAAGAACACCACTTTAACATCGTTGATCTTGTCCTAAAATAAAATCATAATGTCAGTACTCTATAAAGGAGCCAACATGGAAATTTTTCTCCCAACTAGATTAAAACATACATTATCACTCACAATTCTAGGTCCAGGGCCTATCACGTATCCTCTCTTAATGGTAAACCAGAAATGAAACCTCTTAACGTCTTGTACTTGTGGTCATTCTACTATTAACACATCTACCAACGTGGCCTTATTCGCATTAACGATCTCATTTCCATAATTATCCTTCTCCATATTTCATCGTAATGATTTGGAATCATGTGGTCTTCCATCACTATCCTATCTGTAACCTTGAATATGTGCACCATGGCTCTACTCGTAGTATATTCCTTATGGATAAGTTCCTCCGTTTAGGTGGGAACCCTACAATCATTACACACATCTCCTTCTTATCTACCTACTGGAACCATGTTAATGGTCTATATGTGTATTGTGTACACATTAATTTCCTTCCCCAAGTAATCTATTTGGCTATCCTTGGGTCTATCTTAAAAGTAAAAAATTATCGATGTTCATATCAAAATATATTATCCAAAAAAAATAGACTTCTCCCTCGAAGAACAGTTGTTCATATAAAGCAACTAATATCAAACATATAGACTTATCCCTCGAAGGACAACTACCACATATCTTATCATGTCATCTAAAATCAAAAGTCAAAATCCAAAGAAAAAATTTCATTGTAGAACACTCCCTTGAAGGATGGCTACCTTATTTTTTCATGGCAGTAAAGGCTTCCCACATTGATCATCCATTTAAAATATCAAAATAAAACATCCTAAGAAATCTTCCCGCATCGATCAACTTTCTCATCAAAAGTAAACTTCCTGCATTGATCAGTTTGCACAATATTTCTCAGAGCTGGGGCATAGACCTAGGAAAACCACCTAACGAGAAATTATTTCCCCCATACAAGCTACATCTTAATCCCTTGTCATGTCTACAATAGGTGTATAAGCACACCTCTCATATTCCCCTCATGATCTAATATGTGACTAATTATCATTAATTATGTGTTAACACCTACCATATGGCCACAAATGCATTTCTATTATTGTGTTCCCTTTCATGTTTTACCTCCAATCTAGTCCAAAGCACCTATTCTATGTACACTCCTTGATATAATGAAGTGTAATTTTCTATATTTGGTTCACGTTCTATCTACCACATCCAATCCAATCCAATTGCATCATCTTATCTCATATCCAATTCAATTAACACATCTATATTTATATCAAGTCCATCTAATCTAATATAAAAACCCATCACATCATGTCTAAACTAATCGGCATATCATGTCTAATCTACATCCATCACATCATTTTCATATCTTATCTAAATCCATCACACCAGTACCATGTCTAATCTAATCAATACATCACATCATATAAATTTCTCAATACATCGTATCATATATCTAAATCAATATCTAACCATTTTCATATCCACAATATCATACACATCATATAATCATAATCCATCACATAACATCTAATCTACATCCATCCAATCATTTTCATATGGAATCTAACATATAAATCCATCTCATCAATCTAATCTAAATCCATCACATCAATTTCATATTTAATCCATACATCACATCACTATCTGAATCTATACCCATCAAATCATTTTCATCAACATCAATAAAAACATAAAATTAACACATACATATAATCTACATCCATCACTCATCAAAACATGTGTAAACCACGACAAAATGATATATATATATATATATATATATATATATATATATATATATATATCATCTAACATGTCTATATATCCATGATAGGCCTCAACAGAGCTCTATCTCAATCTATACATCAAAACCTATACATATGATGTTCACCCACTAATCATTGAACATCAAACCTGAGACTCTGACTCCTAGTGCGGGACCCTGTCCTCATCCCTTCCCACCATCTAGACCAATATCACACCTAGACTGCGTTATGCTCATTATACTCCTTGAACCCACCTATCATGTAAATATCCTCTCTCGCGTCATATATGTCGCATAGCACGGTACATCAGGTAACCTCATCGCCATTATGTGCTCGTAGTACCATGCCTCATCCCCTAGATATTGATACTACTCTAGCGTCACAAAATTGGGCGGAGCCATCTGTCCATGTGCCACTCCCTGGGTCTCTCCCCCTGTCACCTCAGATGGAGTGTCAGGATCCCCATATCTATCCCGTAAGGCCTCTATTTGCTTCTATTATATATCTCATTGTTGGATAGCCATGTCTCTCTCCTAGCACATCGCATTTCACTCCTGACACATAGTATCTCACTCTTGGCGAGCCACATATATCTCTACCTGCATCCATTTTATCTCTGTTGTTCCACCTGCATCACCCCCCTCTCCTCCTACAGGTGATGCTACCTCTTCTCTTGGTGGAGTTTCCTCCTCCCGTTCCTGTGATGCCTCCTCAACTCTACGGTTCACCTACTGTTGAGTCAACCACTCCACATACCCCTCTTCTACCCCCACATCATCCTCATCTACATCGTCTGGCTACGCCACCTCCACTAATGGATCTTCCATCACCAGAACGGGTAAGTCATTCTCAACCTCATCTCACCTATATCTTATTGGTGCCCCAAGCACCATTTGTACCACTCCAAACTTCCTCATCACTCATGGAAACTGTATAGCCTCCACCATCACTGGCCTCCACCCCTGTACCCACCTCACTCTCCTCATGTATGTAAGTTATATATCTACACCCGATCATGTAGGGAACCCTCTGTATGACCTCCATCTCACTTCATAAACATTGAGGCTCCCCAATCTCTCTACATTTCACTCATATACCCACTCACCCCTATCTCCATGAGCCTGGTCAGATCTTCGTCGAAGAAATTCAATGGCAAACTCTATGTGATCACATGTAATCCATGAAATCCCTGGTGGCCTAACCACAGCTATGTGATCGTAGGCCCAATAATGCAACATAAATCCCTTCGCTCTATTATATACATCCACAACTCATGGTACACATGTGCTAAGAGAGTTGCCCCAAATACAAACATTGTCCTATGCTCAACAATATATGCCACCACCCCTGCTAGTGCCTATGGGAATATCGCCCCACCTGAATCTGGAAATGCATAGCAAGATATCGCCATCATCACTAATCATATCAGTCGGTTCCTTAGCACCAATGGATGATAGTGTGTCTTAATGTGAAATGCCCAAGATACAAAAGTGATATGTGGGGCCTCTACTCCAAACAACCGCATCAAAGCATCCATACGACCCTCCATTGTAATTGGCACTATGGGTGCTCCCGGAATCATAATTCTTAGAATATGATACACATCCTCGAATGTGATCGTCATCTCACCTATCCTTAACCAAAAATTACTGGTCCTCAGATCCCATATTTCTATCAATGTTATAAGCATCCATATATCTCAAGGCACCCTCTGATAATGGCAGAGCCCATCTAATCCAACTGCATCCAAGTGATCCCACTTGGCATTGTAAGATATACCCTAATCATCTCCAACATGGCTAGTACTCTATCTCTCAAATACAAGGTGTCTCTGGCCTGTAAAAAATCAACCAACAAGCACTCATCAGTCTCCAAATCATCATTTTCTATTCAAAATAAATAATAAAATCTACATCTACCCAGTCAACGTCAACCCTATCCTTGTTAACACCACTTTTCTCATCGATTGACCCTATCACCCATCCAAAAATCTAAAAAATTTAATAAAATCAAAACCAAGATAAGTTTTTGGAACTTACCACTCTCTGAGACCACTGACACTTCCTCCCACCTCCGTTGGCCTCCATTTTTCTCAAATATCAGACTTTAATATCAATTAGAGATCTCTGATCACCAAATTGTGTCATTCAAATGAGCCTTGTCATCCATCTTTGTCACTTATATAGCCGCGTTGACCCAGTCGTCATTGACCTATCCACTCGTAATTGACCCAAGCCCAGTCGTCATCGACCCAATCCTAAATTTTCATCCTTCCTCTTGTCACATCCCATCTCTTTTTCAAATTATATTTTCTTCCCCTTTAGACTTGTGTGTCACCCATAACACACCATTCATTGTCTTACATAGCTCATTTTTTATCTTTTTTCTTATCTACTTATCTCATCGTGCATCCTTAATCACATCCAAAATCCCATTTTCATGACCAGCTCTAAGTTCCCTTTCGGGGCACCATATCTCATCTTAAATCCCACCGTTGTGGTATTTTTCCCTTTTCTGTCCAACCAAGAGGCATATTTGATTAATTCGTCATATTTGGAGGATAGCGCATACTCTTTTTCCCCAGCTTTGTTGTCTGACATTTTTTCAGAGCATTGTCCTGACCATCCTCACATTTTACGCATACTTTTTATGTCTACCTTTGACCCATTGGTCCCACATCTTAAACATCCATCTAATTGTATACCCAATTGGATTCCCTCCATCTTGTAGTGATATTTGTTGACTCACAGGTTGGTAGGACATTAGTGTCGCCTCCATTGAGGTCGTGATATGTTCCCTACCGATGTGTTTCCAAGATTCATGTCATCTTTATCTCATCCATTTGAGAAAATTGTCATTGGATTCCCTCCATCCTACAGTGATCTTTTCTGACTCATGGGTTCATAGGACATTAACATCACCTCTATTGAGGTTTTGTTATGTTTCCTAACGATGTGTTTCTAGAATTCTTTCCATCTTTATCTCATCCATCCGAGTGGATTCCCATTGGATTCCCTCCATCTTGCAATGATATTTACTAACTCACGGGTCCATAGGACATTAACATTGCTTCCATTGAGGTCATGTTATGTTCCTTACCAATTTGTTTCCAAGTTCACCACCATATTTTATTTTATTTTTGTCATATCCTTCTTACAATGGTCATTTCACTCTCTACTTGGGGCATCTTTTCTTTTCTCTTCTCATCATTTATTATTTTTTCACTCTTTCCACCTTTCCTCCATCTACCTCTATTAACCTAATAATCGATTCTTCTTCGTTTCATTGATCCCTAGTTTGAGGAGGAGTACCTCAACCACCAAATCCTATCACTTCCATTTTTTGGGTCGCGGCTTGCTTAACGCAAACCACTTGACAAAATGGGGTAAATGTAGATAACAAAATTTGGTACGCTTTTCTCCCATCCCACATTCACTCCCTTTTTTGTCATCATTTTGCATGTTCGCACCATTCATCCTATTCAAATCTCGTTTCCTTTCTAAATCCCATTTATTCCTCTAAATTTCTTATTTTCCTATCCTAATCCCATCATTATCTCTCATTATCCACTCTAATCACATTTGATCATCCCTAAATGCACTTACCCTCTTAATCACATCCATAAACCCCTAATTTATCCTCCCTGGACTCTCATCCACACCCATTCAATGCCTTTCCACCCTTCAATCACATTTTCTTATCCCTATGCAACTCTTACCCACCTAAAGAGCTCAAAACCCTAATAGGACCCCTTTTCTCAAGTTGGACATCATCGTCATCTACCAAATCAATGCTCATCCATAGTCAATGACAACATTAGCAGGTCGTCCACGACCTATAAATACACCACTATCTCCCCCCCAAAGAGGATGAAATTTTGGGTATTCTGACTTCTTGTGAACTTTTTATGTTTTCTTCTCTTCTTGTGAGTTTTTATTGACTTTGCAAATATTGAAATAAATAAATGCTAAATCTAAATATGTACTAGCATAATGATATAAACAATTCAGTACATATTTGATCCAATCAAATAAATAATTTAAATTTGAAACCCTAGTTGCAAGATAGGGGGATAAAGTACTTAGCTAATTCGCAGTGATGTCAAAGTTGTGTCGAGATGGAAAATTTATGGAACAAGAACTTAGAGCATCAAAATTGAACCCAGAAAAGTGCAGAAGTGTCGAGAATACCAAGACTAGCATAGGGTGCCTATGCAGGGTCAGGGCCACCTAGGGTGCCAGATACCTATGACTGCTTAGAAGTTGCGGAACTCAATTTTGTATGGTTGTAAGATGTTTGTTGTTTGTCACTTTTGATCTCTTTTACTTCGTTGCACCCCGTTATTGTTCACATGAAACCTACAATAAGAAACAAGCACCTGTAAACCCCAAAAAACGTCAAACCCTAAAAATAAAAAGATACAAATGGGGAGTCGAACTGACCCTGGCAGTCACACAACTGAGTGAACTTATGATCTAGATTTTTCACTACATTTCAGACTTCATGTAGTTCTGCATGTGTGTGTGTATAATCGTGCCCAAGGTGGCTATTGTGCCAGATGCACTTGAATATTGAGCAATAGCTAGATGTAGAAAATGTAGATGGATGTGTGCATAGAAAAATGAACTTCCCCTCTTATGTGTGTATGTAGAAATGACAATCCCTTATCCCTTGTGTAAAGCTAGATGGATTCTTGAATTCTCTTTGAATGCAACCTTGAATGGTGATAGTAGATGCTTAGTGTTTGGTCCCTTATTATGATCACATAGATTTGTATTTATATGATTCCCTTGTTTGGATTTTGTAATTAACCACTAAAATTCTGAGTAGTAAAAAGCAAGATGCTCAAATGGCTAGAAAAGACCCAAAATATGTGAGCAAAGTACAAAGAGGTCGGGGGTGTCCAGAGGGGGACGGGGCACCTAGGCGCTGGTGTCCCGGTTGGGCACTGGTTTCCAGAGTCATAAATGTAGAAGTATCAAGACACAGACTAGGAAATAAGGTGTGTAAGACCAAGAAGGACAATAGAAATCAAGCAAAGAGGCCAAAGAAAATGATTAATTAGTACTTCTCTTTCTTAGGAATCATATGAATAGTAGTATGTGATTAGGACTAAAAAAATACCCAAAGTGGTTAATTTAGTGCCTATATTTTCCCCCACTTTATGTTGTTGAGTGAATTCTCAATAACATAAAGTAGATAAGAAATACATACCTAATAAACCTATAGATTGATGATGAAAAAGAGTGTCGAGGAGACAATAAAAAGCATGGAATGACAAAAGGTGAAGTGTGGAAAATAGAGAAGAGGAAGTGAAAAATTATGATGACCCTAGGGTTGATAGCGTATGTGTAGATGTCAAGTTATACGTATTGTTGGTGTCTCTATATGTTTGATTATGTGTGATTGATGTGACTACCACTTCCCATAAGGACAGACTTGTTTTTTATGTTGTTAGATGGTTTTTGATGTGTGATTGATGTGACTACAGCTTCCCATAAGGATGGACCCATAAAAGAGAAGAACGAACAAGTATTAAAATATGTGTATATGAAAAAATTGATCAAAATGTGTAGCAAGTATGTAATAAAGTATGTAAAAATGAAAAAAGGAACATGTGCACCTGATCCATGATGAGTGAAAGAGATAGAAAGGATCTTGAAGATGATGTAGAAGAATGAGTTTTTTGGGTGATCTCACGCCAGTTGCGATGAGTATGGAATAAGTGTAGGGAGAAAAGTCTAGAGTTATTCTCCAACCTTTGACTACTTCCTAAAGTATAAACACCACTATAGCTGGTGTGTGCAAATACAATCCAACACAAAATTAGAAAAGAAGGTGCAATGCATGCATGTCGAGTGTTGAAGGAATGTGTGTCACGTAAAAGTCGTTGTGTGTACTGCCAAAAATTATACTGAACTAAGAAAAGTTGTGTAATTTCCCCCTAGTCACAGGCACCCAGGAAGGGTCAAGGACACCCAGGTGCTATTATCTAGTGTTAGGTGCTAGTGTCTACGCTACGCTGAGGACCCAAGTCAAGTTCTAGGTCATTACTGAAACTGAAGACTGTGATGTGTCTGTGGTGAATTGTATTTTATTGTGACTGTAGACTGTTGAATGGGGTGACTCTTATAGGTTGTTGTTCTTCTTGTATTCTATGCCATAGTCCATAGTTCCTTTGATGTACCTTAGTATCCACTTTGCTGATTTTCAGTGAGAAACCCTTGGTTATTACATGAACCATGAAAGATAGTTGACTACATAGCTAATATCCAGCCTAGTGTAAGTCAAGTAGATGAGACTCCCAATCAACTACCGGTAGAGAGTTCCATTTAATTCTAGTGATGGATCTATTGGAGAAAGTTGAAGTCTTGTCTCCATAGGTGTGGAAATTGGTTTAGAATCCATCATATTGAACTTCTCGAGTGTTGTCTTGGCGTATTTCAATTGTGACACAAAGATATGGTTTTATTTTTTCCAAACTTCAAGTCCAAGACAATAATACAGAAGCCCAAGATTGGTCATGTTGAATGATCGTGTTAGATCTTTCTTTGTTGACTCAATCCCTCATTGATCCTCTAGTGATGACTAGATCATCGACATATACTACAAAAATCACTATCTCTCCCCCTTTCTTTTTAAGATAGAGATTAGGATCGTATGGACTTCAATTGAATCCATGTTGAATGAGATGCTCATCGATTTTAATATACCATGCCCTGGTAGACTAATTTAAACCATATAGTGATTTTATGAGTTTAAATACCTTTTCCTCTTTACCTAGTATGACAAAACCTTCTGGTTGAGTCATGTAAACTTCTTCTTGTAAATCACCATTAAGAAAGGAACTTTTCACATCCATTTGATGTATTTTCCAACCAAATTGTGCAGCTAGAGAAAATATTAACCTAAACATTTTTATCTTAGTTGTGGAAGAAAAAGTATCCTCATAATCAATGCCTTCTTTTTTAGCATATCCCTTAGCAACTAGTCTATCCTTGTGTTTATCAATTTTTCTGTCTACTTTGTACTTCGTTTTAAAGATCCATCAGCATCCAATCGTATTTTCCCCTAGTCGAAGATCTGTAATTTTCCATGTATTATTTTCATAAGTGACATATATTTTGCATCCATATTTCTTTCCAAAGTTTATATTGTAGGACTTTTGAAACTGTGGACGGCTTGGTAGTTTCAACAACTTTACCCATTAAGGCCAAATTGACCTCATTTCAAGCCATACTGCAAGTCCTCATTCCAGTGGTAGATGTGTTAGTGACACTATCCAATTTTACATCTCTCAACATACTTGTATACCATTTAGGCATACTTTTAGTGGTTCAAATGGGTGGTTGAATTTCACCATCTTCCCCATCATTATTTTCGCCATCAAGGTGATTACCATCCTTTGTTTTTACGGTAAGGCTGATTTTTTCATCATGTGAGTGTATAGAAGGAGCATTTGCTTCTTTCTTCTTAAAGAACTCAACATCTCGATGATGCAGCTTAGAATGTACTACATAAAACCCAAAAAAACGCAGGCGCACTGGCACATCACCCAGCCTAAACTGAGTGCTCACCCAAAGCATGCAAAGGTATCAAGCCCCTCAGAGTTATTTATGTAGGATGTTGGTGTAATTAATATGAAGCATATTTAAAACCATAAATAATCATAAACATTCCACATAGCATAACCAAATCTAGATCTTAGAGAATCATGAATTAAACAATAACCATAATAAGATTAACCATGTAAGAACTAGTTACAGTCATGTTTAAAACCATTATCCATCAAATGTACTCCATTATATTAAACATTGAATTACATTGAAGCTTCTTACATTACAAAGCATTACCATAAGTTATGCGCGTATCAGATCTAGTAGTATAACTCTACATTAGTTTACTATTCATCCTCTCTCTTAACAACAAAGTTCACTACATATTTATAGGGGTGGGGACTTTCCCTTCACCGCCCACACACTTCCCAAAATAGTTTGCATGCTGATAATAGCCATGTTCCTTTACAATACCATGCACACATACAAGTGCGTTAATAATAAACATCCTACAGTCAACTAGAAGAAGTAATCCTATTATTATCTTGAACTCATGCATGGCGCTTATTAGATGCTCATTCCCAAAATAGCATTTGCATGTTGCGCAAGTTTCCATCCCAATGTGTGCTCCGCACGTTATCTTCCAAAAATAGCCCGCATCCATGAAAATGGCTAGGTCCCAAATTAGCTTATCCTGGCATGCATTTCCTTCCCTATCCTTCTGCGCCTTCAAGTATGCCTTGTTCTTGTGCACACGTCGTATGTGCCTGTTCTCCTTAGAACAATATTGTCTACTCAACATTACCCCACACTAAAGTACATGTACATCCCGGTAATGGGGATTCCTTCTGATGTTCCCAAAGAATAAAGAATAAGAATGGAAAAAATATAATGAATCACTATACAAAAGAGTAGATCTCTACTCTACAACACCTTCTTCTTCAACCAGGAGGATCAATTCTGGATATTCTGTTTTAATCTCAACTTCCAATGTCTACCAGTCATCCAGCATGGTCTTTGTCTTCTTTGTAATGTCTGTGGAAATGGCTTCCAATTCATCCTAAGTAATATTTTCCTTTTCATTCTATAGTACTTGGAAAACATTAGCCATAGTCGTCATCATTCCCTCTAAAAGATCCATTTTATGTGTTATATGATTCCCAATATCATCTATTTTATCCTTATGTGGGTCTTGAGTTACTGCAAGGGCTTCGCGCTTTTGTTTCGCTAGTGCCAATATTTTTGTGCATCCCAGTGTCTCATCTTTCATGGCCTTTAGAAAATCATCATCTTCAACCAGATTTCTAATCCTTATCATTGCTTCTGGTGTTGCACAAATATTTGGATCTTGGTTGGCTTTCTTCAATTAATCCTTCAGAGTTTGGAACAACACCTCATAATTTAAAATTTTCCTAACCACGGAGGTCCTTGCTCTTTCTACTTCTTGTTCAAGGCCCTTTGGCATTGGCATTCAAATTGGTCACTCTTCTAGCACCAAATAAACCAATGTGCGCACATAATGCATAGCCAAAGGAAACTTCTCAAGTACCTTAGACTCAATATGAGGTACCTTAGTCACCAATTTCTTCTACCATGATAATGAAAGCCCTGTTATTCTTCTGTTTTAGGTCCTTTTCTCCTTTTAAACACGTTATTTCTATACTTTTTGCCTTGTTATCTTCAAGTAGCACTCTAATGGTGACAACCTTATCAATGTTCCTCCACTCCACCTCTGTAGATACCTTAACGAAAGCATTTCTTACCTACTCATCAGACACTAGAGTAGGCTTGACTGTCATGTGTCTACTTTAGGGTTCCTTCTTTACTCTCCTTGATACACAAGATTCCTCATAGACATCAAAATCTATCTCATCCATATGGGTTTGCATGGACCAGGATAATTGTTTCCTTATGCGTGGGGTGGCCATGTCTAGATCTATCAGCTCCCATCCATATAATTCCTTAAGGCCTACTGTGCTTTGAAACTGGGCACGAATATTTTTTCTTGTGTCCTCGGTATAGCCCATGCTTGGCACAACCTATTCTTCACTATTTCTCTTCCTTCTTGGCCCCTTAGGAACCTGAGCACCAAGGTTTAGAGTTGGCCCTTCCCCTTCCTAAGTAGTAACATGTGTGCTAGGTTGCTCTTGAACCATTTCTTCTACTTCCTTCATCCCTTCCTATTCATCTTTCATTTCTTCATCTATGGATTCCTCCATATCTTTAGGTTTCATTGGGGTTCCAAGTGTGCTCTCCTCAAACTCCTCTACCTCCTCATCTAGTTTCAACTTTCTCCTTCTCTTCTTCTCAAGTGCCTCTTTCTGAGGGGAGAGTCTAGGTGATATTCTTATCGGCTATGGTTTTCCCGCACCTTGGGTCCTGGTTCTTCTAAATACCTTCTTAAACTGGAACTCTTCAGGGACTACATCCACATCCCAATCCTCTTCTCCATCCTGCACCTGTGGTGGATAATCTACGAGCTCACTCTCCACTTTTTCTGTGGGGTGCCTCTGGTCTGTATGATCCAATCCTCCACTATCTTCTTGTTCCTCTTCCTCCTCATCTATCTGTATGGTTGCAACATGCTTTAGAGCCGGCACATTATCCATTGTGTGTTTGCCCTTAGGCGGCCCTGGGAGCATGAACTCATTCTCCACATACTTATTATTCTCCATCCTAGGATTAAGCTAAAGATATATGAGTGTGGTTCCACTATCCCTGATAACAAAACTTACTGACTTATACTTATGACGTCTGAAATTATCCTCTCAATGTAGGTAGACTGACCTAGATATACATATGTTTTTCTGAGGGTGTGTTAGTCACAATCTACCTTATCTACGTTGAAGTTCAGTCTGTGTGCATCAGAAAATCTATGAATTGAGGCCTGAAAGTAGCATGTTGTGAAGGCATAGGGAAGTTTGCACCATGGACTCCATGTCCCATCCTTCATGGAAAACCATGCAATGTAGAAGTGTTGATACACCGCGAACTATACTTCCTTGCCTACTACCGAAGGTAGTTCCTTTGGAATGTGCCATTCCTCCTCAAATGTTGTGCAAAGTTAGTCATGCCACATTTCTACCCTTTGCTTGAATGGGCCACTCATTGATCCTCCACATAAATATTTCTCAAGCCTTTCCACGAGGGACTTCTTCTCAGCAGGATATTCCCAAATTTTATTCTTTGGCCCATCGAGCACTCCAATTTATACAAAAACAATAGATAAGAGGATGGTGCCAAAACTTATCTTTTTTCCTACGCACACTTCCTCAAGAATGATTTCTACAATATAGCCTACTAAGTTGTAGATTTCTCCCTCTATCATCTTCTTTGCAATGGATAGCCACATTGTATTTACCTGTGACCATCTCCCTTGATCATTTAGCTTGGTGAGCAGATGTGCAGCTACCTACACCACTGGGTACTTCCTCAATATGTAGATGTCCATTCTGCGCAGACCCATGGTATACCCTAACTCTTTTCTTGTGGCTATAACTGTTGCTTTATCATTCAAATCACTAACAATGTCTATCCATGTGCCCTTCAATAATGTTAATGTTGTAATTAGGATCATTGTGAGCCTAACTCTCTGTCCGGTGAAATAGAAAAAGTCCTAATGGAATTTCCTCGTAAGCCACTAGTACAAAGGTTCATATTTTCCAAAATATGGGAGCTCATACAATTGATAAACTCCTACCTTCTTGAGTAGTGTTACCCTAACATCGGCATACACTGCCATATCTTGCACCACGTGCTTGTTTGTCTTCTTATTCAGCAAAGTTTCCAACTCTCCCTTGTTATCAGTGGTGTGATGGTTGTAGTCATTTACTTTGCACCTGCGGATGCGGGAATCCAAATCTTGCCTGACTATTACTCCTTCTAGGTATTGCATCTCTAAAAAATTGCTCTCAAGAGCAATTTCAACCTCAACTTCCACCTTTTTCTTTCCTTTCGCACCTGCTCTAGGTGCTTTCTTTGGTGTCATTGTAAAAATCCCACCTTTTGTCTTTTGTGTCGATTAAGTTCAAACCCTAGCTCAAAATTGCGTGCCCTATCTTGAAACTGTGTGCCATATCTCCTTCTCAATGTTTTTTCTTCACTCAAACCCTTCACCAATGGGGATACAAGCCTTTTCCACACACAAATTTACTCTCCACATCTAGTTTCGTAACTCTCTGCACCTCAACACGATTCACTTGGCTCGGTTGCACTTAGCTCACTCAAATACTTGTGATTGCAAAGGTAAAAATGAACCCGTATCACGTCCTTATATAAATTTTCAAAAAGTCTATGCATTTATTACTCCTTCACCTACCAACAATTCTCTCATTAATTTACCATTTTCAAAATTTCCCATTAATTTTCGTGTCGTACAATTTTGCACCCCAGTGATAACCTTCTAGTGTGCTTCCTAACCTCTTGCTACAAACTTCTCTTTTACGTGCTTCCATGTGTCAAGTACCTCACCATTGTGCCTTCTCATAGTAGTTTTCGTAGTCGTTGCTTACCTTACATTATATTGTCCCTTCATTTATTTCCATCTATGGTCTTCTTTTGAAGCAATCTCCTTTCTAACATCTCCTTTCCATACTTGAATAGCACATGTAACACTTTATTCTTATGTGTACCCATTTGTGAATATCAAATAACAACCACCCCATACCAGTGGTATGTGCAGTCATCTACGCACAAAAATACTTCAAATTGTGATTAGCTTTCAGCGCGCAAACATGCTTATTACACAAAACACCAAACTAAATTGACATAGCATAGCGACGAAAAAGGAAATACAAAAAGGGAAACCTATACTAAATGGCAACACTGCCTTATTACAAACACTAAGAAGACTTATTTATAGTAGGGCTTCAGCCTACTCCCATTAAAGTAACCGGGTAATCACATTCCATCAAGCACCTCTAACTAGTAAGCGCCTAAGTCAAGTATATGAGCGATAACATATGGTCCCAACCAATGCACCTTGAGCTTGCCCAGATAGCGCATAAACTTATAATCATAAAGTAGTACCATTTGTCCAACCTCAAGCTTCTTGTCCCTGATGTGTTGTTCATGCAATGCCTTCTTCCTAGAATTGTCATGTTTCTGAATTCAATGTGTTATGGCGCACCTCTCATTCAATGATATTAACTTGTCAATTCTTTCTTCTAATGTTTTCTCATCAGCTAGACCTCCAGCACGCATAATATGCAAAGAAGGTAACATGAATTCCATAGGAAGAACTACTTATGTGCCAAGCACCAATTGAAAGGATGTGGCCTTATTCAACCTCTTGTAGTTTGTTCTATATGCCCAAAGTACAACAGAAAATTTATCTTCTCAATCTTTCCTTCCAACATCACAAAAAAATTTCAAGGTCTGGCTCAAAATCTTGTTAAAGGCCTTAGCAGTAACATTTCCCTGAGGATGATAAGGTGTAGTTTTTTGGTGCGCAATCATAAATTTATCTAGTAATATCTTGATTTTCTAATTCAAAAAGTGTGTACCCCTACCACTTGTCAAGCTCAGTGGACATCCATACCTAGTAAGAACATTTTCCCATAATAACATGGTTGTTGTAGCTGATGTACAATCCTTTGTAGGTGTTGCTTCTGCCCACCTTGGAAGATAATTTTTGTAAGTGATGATATAACGTGATCCATTTCTACGCGTGGCTGGTGAAATAGGACCTACAAAGTAAATATCCCATTTTGAAAATGGATTTTCACTAGCAATGTGCCTCAAAGGCATTTCATCTCTTTGTCCAGGTTTTCCAAGGCACTGACAGTGATCACACACCTTACAATACTCTTTACAATTCTTGTACGGGGCCTCCCGACATAATCCAGTGAGTAGAATCTTGTATGCGGTGGTGTCACTTACATAGTGCCCACCTGCAATACCACCATGAGCCTCTTCTATGATATCTATGTGCTCATGTTCCAGTACACACCGACACAATACTTCATCTTTGCCTAGTTTGTATGAATCTCCATTAATCAACATAAAGGATGTCGCTTGAATGGAAAGTTTTTTCTTCTCCAATGCTTTCATTCCTTCTGGCACCATTCCCGTGCATAAAAAGACAGCAATATCCTCCAATTCTGAAGGTGCACGATGTAACCTGTATAACTATACATCTGGCATTGTATCTTCAATTGCCTACACATCCTCCCCTGACTAAATCCTTGATAAGTGGTCCAGGCCAGAATTACTTTTACTTGGTTTTACCACAACAATGAAATCAAATTTCTGAAGTAAGAGCACTCATTGACATATGCACCCCTGTAAAATGGGCTTATTTACCAAGTATTTTAATGCCTTGTGCTTTGTTATTATATAATTTTGCTCTACAGGAGTCAACTTTCTACTAGCAAAATATATAGGATGATCTATAATACCTTCTCCATGTTGAGCTAACACTGTGCCAATGGTTGTGCCAGAGGCATCCACATGTACATTAAACAGTTGATTCCATGAGGGAAAATGCAGAATAGGCATTGTTGTAAGTCTATCCTTCAACGCCTCAAATGCGCACTACTATGGTTCTCCCCAATGGAATGTCCCTTTTCCTTTTAGTAACTCTTCTAGGGGTGCAGAAATCTTCACATATCCCTTGATAAACTTTTTATAATACCCTTTGTGGCCCAAGAATCTGTGCACCTCACTCTAATGAGTAGGCTCTTCTAAACCTACAATAACTATAACCTTAGCTGGATCCACTAACAAACCTTTTTTGCAAATGATGTGCCCTAAAATTTTTCCAAAAGGCATAGCAAACACTCACTTCTTGACTATCTACATCTTTCAAACATCAAGCATAAACTGTCACAATGGTCCTTAACAAGCTCATATACCATCCAATCATCCAAGTAAACCTACAGAAAGTTGTGAATAAAATCTTAGAATGCTTGAAAAACTATGCGCACAAAAAACATAGGCGCATTTTTCAAACCAAAGGGAATCACAGTATATGCAAAAATTCTCCATTCAGTGGTGAAATTTGTCTTCTCTTGATCCTCCTATGCGATTCGAACCTGATGGTACCCAGAGAATCCATCTGTAAAATAATAAACTTTACACTTTGTAACGCCTTATAACATTTCCTCTGTGAAAGGTGTAAGAAAGGATCAATCACACATGCACCATTCAATTCCATGTAACCCACACAAATCCTAATTCGACCATCTTTCTTTATATTGATCACCATGGGGCTAACCCACTTTGATTCCTCTAGGGGATTGATGATGCCAGATTTCAACATTTTTCAATTTCTTCCTTAACTTTGACACGCAACTCAGGGTTCATCCTGTAAGGTCTCTTCCTGACAAGGCATGCTCCTTCCTTTATCTTAATCTTCATCTCTCCTAATGACTCATGCACTCCTTTTAACTCATGGTAGCCCCTAGGAAATAAGTCTTGAAAATCCTGTAGTAACTCAATTATCTTTGCCACTTCAGAATCAAACCAATAATCCCCAATTGTTGCCTCCTTAGGCTTAGCAGTCATGCCATTGTTCACTTTTTTAGTCTTCAAAGGTTCATGATAGGCGCGCGTGTATTTTTCCGCACTATCTAACACTTCACATGTACCTGTTGAATGATCTATATCTAGATTTTCTACTTCTTCATCATCCACTATGTAGACCACCTTTCCTTTTTCTTTCTCACAGAAAGCGCGCTTAAGTAGTGTGACATATGTCTCTTCTACTTCATCAAAACATGCTCCTGAGTCTACCTCACCAAATAAATCTTGAATGAATTCTTTAGTCTTTGCATTGTCTCCCATAGTTAAGCACTTTATAACCCTTAATGCCTCTTCCACCAGACGTTTAGTGGAGAAGTAGTCAAAATTCTGGGTCATTCCTGCAATCAAGTCCTGCCAATTTCCAGTATCCCTATACAGCTCTGCATAAACATACCAGGCTCATGCGCAGCCTTATAAAGTGGAATAAAGTTTGTGCACCCAAAGTGAAGGTGGTAAAGCTTCCTGCACCTCTATCCATAGTCTCTCACACTACTGAACGTGGTGTTGAATAGGTTGATTACCATGATACATGCATATTATAGTAGTAGTATTGCTCCTGAAAAACCAAGTGGATAGAGCAATTCTGACTTCATTCCATTCCATAAGATTCTCCCTGTGAACCATCCACCAACGCGCTATTGTCCCACACAAGGTATATACTAATATATTCCTTATTTCCAATTTATTTTTCCACTACTCCTCCATGGCATGCAAAAATACCGTAGATCTCCTTCTCCAGTGTACCAAGGTACATGGTTATTACATATCCTCTGAATACATCGAGGTTTTCTTCTCCATGCAAATGTGCTTCTTAATTTTTGCCCAATCATCTCATAGGTGCCATGTGCCCAATTGTCACGAGTAATACTTGTATTATCGCTAATAGAGTGTGCATATTCCCACTGGAGGATTCCTTCCTTTGATGGCTCAAGTACTTCTGTGTCCTGAATGGCGCATACATATATTCTTTTCAGGTCTTCCTCACTCAAAGGTTCAACATAAGGTGTAGATTTCCCATCTGTCAAAGGGATCATCACTCTTTCTTTCATGTTCTCAAAACTTAAATAACCCTTTTTGAACCGTAAGTCAGCATTATTTGCATAACACCAAGGGCGCCCGAGTAGAGCTGGGAAGTTGTCTGATTCTGCAAGTGCTAATACCTCAAAGTCCCCAATGAACTTGGCTCCTTGTATAGTAATGGATGGACCCTTTAAAATTCCTATGGGAATGGCCTTAGTTTGATTGGAAATGAACAATACATTAGAGGATGGTTGTAATGGAGGTCTTCCCATTTGTACCCATGCATCTAACGTAAGCACATTAACTTCCGCACCTGTATCAATCAATTTATTACTCAAAAGCCACCCATCCACAATAGCATTCAGAGTTATCTCCTTGTCATAATCCAAGCTATGAGGGGGAAGATTAGCATGCAGAATTTTCCATCCATTCTCAACACTTACATGCGGAGTGTTTCCCTTTAGCCAGTTCCCTAGTAATGGAATGATATTCTCCTGGCGCGGTATTTTTCATACCTCTTTCAAGTCATCAATATCTGATTGAACAGTCTCTGTTGTCTTCTTTTGTTCTAACTTCCATGACTATTCCTTCAAACAATGTATTTCACCCTGAAGATTTATGAGTACCTCCATGGTTTCCTGATAAACCTCCTTCTGATGTGTAGGATTTAGGTACCTTTCATGTAAAACTTCATCTGTTGTAATGTCTCTCTTGCACGCGTAGCTTCAGTACATGTAGTAATTTTCATAGGCAATACCTTAGGTTCTGGTTCATCTTTGGCATCCACTGATTTTCCATAGCACATTGTATTCTAACCATCCATGTGTCTTTGTTCTCCTATTTATGTTGTTTTCTAAGATGCTCATATAAGTCTGGAAATTCCTCATAACTTTGATTCTTCCCACAAAAAGAAAAAGTAACATTCTGAGGACACTCGTGCCTGTAGTGGTCAAGAGATCCACGTGTAAAACATGTTCCATAAGGGAACCCACCTCATCCACCACCATGGCCTCAAACCCTGAATCCACCACGGTATCCTCGACCTTTTCCATGACCTCCTTCAAAGCTTCCTTCATTCCGATCATAGCGCATTTGAGTGTGATCATGATCATAGTGCTCACTTTTTCCTTTAGAGTTATATGATACTCCAATCTGTCACACACCAATTTCTATTGCATCATGGATCTCACTAATCAACATATAGTCTTCTATATCATGAGTCGTGGACCGGTAAATTTTACAATAACAAGATGTATTCTTCATTATCACACATTGTAATAATGGGAAGCAGCTTGCATCATGGTCTTAATGACATATCTCACAGTCTAGCAGTAATGAACGCATTGATCTGTGAGGACAACTGTCTTTGGTGTGCCCTTCCACTTCATAATTTGTACACCAAATCTCAATGTGTGTCTCATGTGCTGAATTTTCTGATAGTTTCTCCAATTGTTTTGTCATAGCTATAATTTTTGCCTGTAGGAAAGGGCTCACTCTAGTGTCTATACTCCTAACTTCCTCGGCCACAAAGTTGCTTCAAGTGCTTCACATAGGTCTGTATAAATCTTATGTGACAGCACCCTCCTAAAAGGTGTGATCAAGCCCCTAACAAACCACTGTGCATGTTGGCTTGCATAAATATCATAATAAATTTTAGACAACAGTTTCTTGAAAATGGCATCATATTCGTGAACGCTCTCAATAGTGCCCTGCTTAATATCCTTAAGTGCACTTATACTCTTCTTCTCAAACTCAGGAATATGAAACTCCTTAAGGAAAGCATCCTTTAATGCTGCATAATCTACACAAGTCTGATCGGGGACAAAAAATTTGTACCAACTGTGTGCACATCTCTACAATGTAGTTGCAAACTGACTTGCCTTCCACTCATAAGTCATAACTCCTTTTTCATGCCACAATATCTCACACATGTGCACGTGTTCAGCAACATCTTCTATGCCTCTATACTCTAGAAGACGAAGAGACATTTCCATGTAAATATTATAGGGTTGGTGTGGACCCTATCCACCTGATCCAGAACCTCATGTGTTACCTATGCCTCTAGAACCACCAGATCCACCAAAACTAGAGCCACTTATGCCCCATGATCCTCCACATGTATCCAAAATCGGACTAGTGGATGAACTCCTATTACCTACAAAGTGGTACTACTCGAAGAAGTGAGTCCAAAATTATGTGCGCTTGAGTTTTGTGCTGACGATGCACCTGAAAAGGTACCTCCAAACAACAAAGAAGGCATTTTCCCTATCATAAATGTACTCGTTATCTAGCTTACTCCTGCTCTTCTACTACCTAAACCAGCTTGTTGACTACTGGTTGTACTAGATACTGGAAATCCAAATGCAAGGGCTAGGTTACCAGGTAAATTCAAATGTGCACCTGCGGCCCAAGTCGTCTCTATTGGCGTGCTCCCATGTGAGGCCAAGGAGGGTTCCCTATTATGCTTGCCCTTGAATGGGGGAGTTCTAGATGCTCTGGCTCCACCCCTCTTGCGTGAGCTTCAAATCCTTCATGAGCCATCTCTCTCATGAACGTCATCCACTCTGAAATATCACGTTGCTTTTGTCTCCCTCTCACATGCCTCATTATACTTAAGCCACATTTCTTCTCTCTACCTCTCTGCCACTGGGTTCACCATCTTTCACCAAACCTGTTCCTGCCCCATGCGTGGTGGGGTTTAGCTAGCCATCAGTTTTTCTTCCAAGTTCAGGGTTACCATAAAGATTTTGATCGCTAATGGAATGCCTTACAAATAAGTTCCCCTTGGATAACGTAAAAACTGGAACTCACTAACCTTTGGGAAAGAATAAGTGGAAATTGAGTACTCCAAATTATAATTATTCAAAACACCACGGAACCAAGTTTCCACAACGCGCGTCCAAATCTGATCAGCATCATAAAGGGCCTAAAATTCTTCCTGTGTCCAGACAAGTGTGTGATACCTCCAATTCCTTTTAGATGCATAAGAAACTAGCCACTTGTATAGTGCTACCGGAAAAATAGCAAAGAATATCTCATACAAATAGTCATACAAATTCTGCTCCACCCACGCATGTGCATCAAACTTAGATCCAATGTTGAACCTCTGAGCCTACTCTTCTTCCAGATCCTTTATCCACTCCTCAAGACTTGCTAAGGTCAAATGGTACGTCTTCATTGTGAAACATCCTAAAAATAGCTGAAAAAGAGGTCCCGACAACAAAACCAATGATGCAGCCTAGAATCTACTACATAAAACCCTGAAAACCTGGGCGCGTTGGCACATCACCCAACTTGAACTAAGCGCTCACCCAAAGCGTGCAAATGTACCAGGCCCCTCTTTAGATTTTCTTCTGCATGATGTTAGTGTAATGAAGATACAACATATCCAGAACCGTAAATAAGCATAAACATTCCACGGAACATAACCAAATCTAGATCTTAGATAATCATGAATTAAACAATAACCATGCATGAATCAATTATAGTCATGTTTAAAACCATTATCCATCCAATATACTTCATTATATTAAACATTGAATCACATAAAATCTTCTTACATTACAAGGAATTACCATAAGTTATGCGTGTATCAAATCCAGCAGCATAACTCTACATTAGTTCACTATTCAGCCTCTCTCTTAACTACAAAATTCACTACATATTTATAGGGGTGGGGACTTGCCCTTCACCACCCACACACTTCCCAAAATAGGTCGCATGTTGATAATAGCCATGCACCTTTATAATACCATGCACACATGCAAGTGCGCTAATAATAAACATCCTACAATTAACTGGAAGAAGTAATCCTATTATTATCTTGAACTCATGCATGGCGCTTATCAAACAATCGTTCCCAAAATAGCATTTGTGTGTTTCAAAATTTTCCATCCCAATGTGTGCTCCACACATTATCTTCCAAAAATAGCTCATATCCATGAAAATGGCTAAGTCCTGAATCAGCTTGTCCTGGCGTGCGTTTCCTTCCCTATCCTTCCATGCCTTCAAGTACGCCTTGTTCCTGTGCGCGCATCCTATGTGTGTCTTATCCTTAGGACAATATTGTCTACTCAACACTCGACTAGTGTATACCCTTCTTGTTCTTGGATCCATAAGTCTATACCTAAGTGCTTCATCATTGTATCCCAAGAAGATAAGTTTTTCTAATTTCATATCAAGTTTAGTTCTTTGTTTTATAGGAATGTGCATACTAGCTTTACATCAAAAAACTATAAGGTGTGAAATAGATGGTTTATGCCCTAACCATGCTTCCTGTGGTGTTACTCCATCAAGAGGTACAGTGGGAACTCTATTTAGTAGATAAATTTTCATTTTAGCTGCTTCGGCCCAAAATATTTTTGATAAACCTGCATAATCAATCATACATCGCACCATATCCATGATAGTATGATTTCACCTTTCAACAACACCATTTTGTTGTGGTGTGTGAGGAGGGTCCATTTGATGACAAATTCCATATGTTTCAAAAAAAATCATTAAACTCATTGATGATGTATTCTCCCCCTCGATCTAAGCAGAGTGTTTTTATTTTCCTACCAGACTCTGTTTCAACAAGGGATTTGAACTTCTTGAAAGTTTCAAAATCTTGGTCTTTTGTAGAAAGACAGTATATCCACATTTTTCTTGAAAAATCATCAACAAAGAGCATGAAATATCAAAACTCATAGTGGCTAGGTCTCATTGGTCCGCACAGATCAGTATGCACCAAGTCAAGTTTTGTCTTATCTTGAAATTTTACTATTTTTGAATGGTGTTCTATGTTGTTTTCCTACCAAAAAATGTTGACACTTATCTGTACCCTTTTTTATAAGTGGAAAACCCCTAACCATGTTGTATCGATGAAGTGTGTCAAGATAGCCAAAACTTATATGTCCAAGTCTTTGATGCCATAGTTGAGTTGATGATGTATCCTTGGCTATAAGTGCTTGATCATTTCATTTAACAAAATCCAACTAAAACATTCTTCCCACATTTGAAGATTTTGCAACAATTTTTTAGCTTCTTGACTTATCTCGAATTAAGCACATTTTTTTACCGCCTTTACAATCAAAATTAATTTTGAGATTGTGATCTAATAATTGACTCACGGATAATAGATTTTTTGTTAAACTAGAGACATAAAGAACATCTGTAATTTTACAATTATGTTGCCCAAGTGGTAGTGAAATGAAACCAATGCTTTCAACACTGTATGATGTATCATCACCCAAAGAGACGTGATTTTTGGTGGGTGTTTTATTCATTGTGAAGAACCAATATTTTTTTCTTGTCATGTGTTGAGTTACACTCGAGTCGACATACCAAATTTTATTTGTAGAATTAGATACTACATTTGACTATGTAGAATATAGGAATTCATCATCATCAAACTGATCTTCCTGTTTGGCTACATTTCCTTGTTGAGTTGGTTTCTTTTTCCACTTTTCATTATTTTGTCCATGTTTACTCTGTTGTGGGCCTAATTTTGTTTATTGGTAATCAATCTTTATGCCACTTGATGATCCTTGTTGGATTGTGTTGTACCAGCAAATTTTTAACTCATGTCCTTTTCGACCACAAATAAGACATTATTGTTGGTCCTTTTGGCCTTGTTGAGTATTACCGTGCTTTTGAGGTTGTTTACTATACTTAGTCTATTTTTTACCTTTTTGATTAGAATTAAGTGCCTACTCTTCAGTTTTAGTAGTTGAGTTAATAGTTTCCTCTTGTTGTAGCATATTTACTAACTCTTCAAAAGTTGTTGTTTGACCAGTTATGTTTAACGTGGTCACAAAAATCCTATAAGGAGGAAGAGCTCTCAATACTATAGGCATGAGTGATGTGTCAGTTACTTCTTCTTCCAAAGCTTAAAGTGATGCACATAAAGTTGCTACTCTTCTCAAAAATATTTCAACTTTCCCAGTTGGTTGCATTTTCAAGTTCAATAGTTGACTCTGGAGATAAAGTATTGTGTTCTTATTTTTGGACTCGTATATTATTTTCAACTTGTCCCAAGATTATTTTGTTGTTGCGGCCTCACAAATATGAGGTTGTACCTCATCTAAAACACTAAACAAGATTATTAACTTTTTTTTATTTGCACAATCAAATGTAGTTTGTTGTGTAGTATCTGTTCAGATCTTATTAATGTACCGGAAACAACATACCATAGATTTTCAAAATCAAGTTGTGCGTGAGTTTTTGTTTTCCATGCTAGGTAATTATCAAAACGTAAAAGTTGAGAAGTTCACAAAAAGACTTTTGGTGCCATAATTGTGGCCATTGTGAAAATTGATAAATAGTAGAAGAAAAAATTGAACACTTTTCCCCCCTTAAAACATGCACACCCCCCCCAAAAAAAATATTTTATTTGGTTTGGGCTTCTTTTCGGCTGTGTACAATGAATTTTTTGGCACTATTGGCCTTGTTACAAATTTGGTTGTGGCCGATTTGTAAAAATCAAAAATTTGGACTCTTTGGCCTCTTTTCAAGTACCAAAAAAACTCTAATTTTTGTAATTTTTACAAGAAAAAGCTTATTAAAAGTTGGACCAAGATGTAGAGATCGAAAAACATACACTTTCAAAAAAGTGGCACCTCCATCCGAGGTACCGATTGAAATTTATGACTTGCTTAAATTTTCATTTCAATATCTTTCCGGGCCCCTTTCCAAAAATAGAAAACAAATTTCTATGCTTCTGATTTTTTCGCAAAATCCAAAAAAGGAAATTTTTTAAAAGCGGTTTTTTTTTTTAAATTGTTTTTTTTAAAATGCAGCTCGATTAGGGCTTACCTGGCTTGCATGCACATTGGTTTCTCGTCCTCCACCTCAGTTTTACATCCTTTATAGCTTTTATTTTGTAAACATGATGTGGCTACATGTAGAGGTGACACGTGGCATGATTTGGTGCGTTTTAGAGCAAGACTGGAGTCTATTTGTTTGCCTTAGTCTCATTAATAATCATTGGCCACAATTTTTTATTTATTTCTTTCTTTTGAAATTGAAAACCAACGCAGGTATTTTATTTCTTTGATCTATAGCTTTAGACAGCAACTTTCACGTTGAAAAACCTTGGCTACTTTGTATTTCTTCACTTGAAATCTATTGTAGGTGACGTTGAATGCTTTGCAATTCACTGCTCCTCCTCAATCGCTCTAGATGGATAGCTTTCTCACTAGCCGCCATATATTTTTTCCTCCTACAGGTTGATTTGAAAACTCTCCTCTCTTTCTCCCTTCACGTGGATATACTAGCTCAGCTCGCCCTGGATTCTGACTATCTCACCACATTCATCAAAATACATAGCATAAAGAAGGAGAAGTTATGTGGAGAGCTTGAAAATCTTAGGTCCCCACAAAAAAAAAATTGTGTATATTTTATTTAAAATCTTTCCAATTTTATAAAAAATTACAAGTCAAATAAAACCGTATTGATTTCAATATCTTCAAGTAAAATATTTTTTTTTTAAATACAATACAAGAGAATGAAACAATATCACTTTTTGCTCCTTGTCACTGCAAATTTTTAAATATGCAATTCTTTAAATCTCCAAGAGTTCTTTAACTACAAATCAACCTCATTCGGGATGCGGAGCCGGGTAGGGGCTATGAAATGGCTAGGGGCATCTATGGCTCCTCCTAGCTCTCTAATTTCTCCATATCTCCCTAAAATTCCCTAAAACTTCCTACACTTTTCCCTTGATCAGAATGTGCTCTGATACCAAATCTTGACAATGAAATAAATCTTATGAAATAAATCTTGACAATGAACACTTGAAAATAATATTTGACATAGAATTTTTACACATAAACAAGAGGTTGTTTGTGTATTTTATTAATATCAAAATCAAGCATTACAAAAAATGAGAGAGTTGCAATATTTATAGATATTGGACAGCTTCTATCTCATCCACAATATATGGAAACAGATCACATAATTTGAGAAAATATGGAGGAATAGCATATTGCCCCTAACTGCCCCTATTGCCCCTCATGGAAATCATCCAGGAACAAAATATGCAAGATAGAACATGATCCCACAAACCAAGGGATAAGACAATTAAAAGACAACTAACTAATAATTGGTTTTATCTAAGCTAACTTAAGTAATTAAAAAATTACTTTATTACAATATCACTTTAACTCATATGATGTAAGTGTTAGTTTATTTCTAGTAGCAAGTATTAAATAAAGTATGTAAAAATGCAAAAAGGAACATGTGCACATAATCCATGATGTGTGAAAGAGATAGAAAGGATCCTGAAGATGATGTGGAAGAATGAGTTTTTTGGGCGATCTCACACCAGTTTCGATGAGTATGGAATAAGTGTAGGGAGAAAATTCTAGTGTTATTCTCCAACCTTTGACTACTTCCTGGAGTATAAACACCATTTTAGATGGTGTGTGCAAATATGATCCAATGCAAAAGTAGAAAAGAAGGTGTAATGCATGCATGTTGAGTGTTAAAGGAATGTGTGTCACGTAAAATTCATTGTTTATACTACCAAAAATTGTACTGAACTGAGAAAAGTTGTGTAACTGCCCCCTAGTCACAGGCACCCAGGAAGGGTCAGGGACACCCAGGTGCTACTATCTAGTATTAGGTGCTAGTGTCTATATTACACTGAGGACCCAAGTTATGTTCTAGGTCATTGCTGAAACTGAAGAATGTGATGTGTCTGTGGTGAATTGTATTGTACTGTGACTATAGACTATTGAATGGGGTGACTAATTCACCTAATGATTCCCCCCTCATTTGGGATACATGTAACATCGCAAGGAGTATGTGGTCCAAAGGAGGACAGAACGTTGTGCTGAAATTGATGCCATGTATGGGGAGGGAGTGTGTTTAGTAGAAATTAAGGCACACGCAAAAAAAAAAAGTGGCTAGGAAACAAGTTTTAATGCAAGAAAGATAAACACGCATGTAGAAGACAATATGTAAGCTAGCAAACAAGAAGATGATATGTAATCTACCACACAAGAAGACAATATAGACCATGAAAAGAAGGTTGCAAACATGGGACATCACTCATGATATCGCAACACAATCAAGGTCGATGTGGCTAAAATCATATAGAGTGCACACAAGACAAAGGGAAAATCCCGTAAATAATGATATATAAGAGAAAGTAATGACAAACAGTGACAAGCAAGATATCAGACAACCATGGTAGAAAATATTTCCTACAAGACAAAAGAAGCACATGAAGCACCCATTAGCATATTATAAAGATAAATTATATTTCAAAACATGTATGATCTGATATGATTATGTGACAGTATGAATAGGAAGTAGTATAAAATGAAAAAATAGGACCTGTAGTGTGGACAAAATGGGATGCCCTAGGAGCCACTGCAGGACTAGTAAGAGGTACAGTGTCAAGCATCCATGTTACATGTATCAATTTTTGTAAAGTCTGCAATCACAACTAGAAGGAAAGTGAACGTACATGTGTATATCTAAAATATAATGACATACAATGTATCCACCTAACATAGTAAGCAAGATGTATCATGTCAATATAAGAAAACAAGAATAATGTGCTACCAAGATATGCAGTATGTTAGAGTGCACACAAGACAAAGGGAAAATCCCGTAAATAATGATATATAAGAGAAAGTAATGACAAACAGTGACAAGCAAGATATCAGACAACCATGGTAGAAAATATTTCCTACAAGACAAAAGAAGCACATGAAGCACCCATTAGCATATTATAAAGATAAATTATATTTCAAAACATGTATGATCTGATATGATTATGTGCTAGTATGAATAGGAAGTAGTATAAAATGAAAAAATAGGACCTGTAGTGTGGACAAAATGGGATGCCCTAGGAGCCACTGCAGGACTAGTAAGAGGTACAGTGTCAAGCATCCATGTTACATGTATCAATTTTTGTAAAGTCTGCAATCACAACTAGAAGGAAAGTGAACGTACATGTGTATATCTAAAATATAATGACATACAATGTATCCACCTAACATAGTAAGCAAGATGTATCATGTCAATATAAGAAAACAAGAATAATGTGCTACCAAGATATGCAGTATGTTATGGATGAGTGAGACAGAATGGAGTGCAGAGTGAATGCGATAGGATCCACATGCTCCCTGAGTGAATAATAATGAGTATGTATGGTATAAGGTTCATTTATAAATGCCCCTTCAGTGTTCGAGAATGAACCATAGAACAAGAGTGTGTCATCAGGAAATGGTTTGAATTGTACACTAGAGAGATGTGATCGACCAAGCATGAAGCGTAGAGAGTGTGTGAGTATGGTAAGGTTCATTTCAGATTGAGACCCTCAACAGTCGAGTATGAACCGTGGAAATAGAGTTTGTCATAGGGAAATAGTTTTAATTATGCACTAGAGAGATGTGATAGACCAAGCGTGGAGCGTAGAGAGTGCATGAGTATGGTGAAGTTCATTTTAGATTGAGACCCTCAAGAGTTGAGTATGAACCATGGAACTAGAGTTCCTCATAGGGAAATGGTTTGAATTATGCGCTAGAGAGATGTGATTGACCAAGCGTAGAGCATAGAGAGTGTGTGAGTATGGTAAGGTTCATTTCAGATTGATACCCTCAGCAGTCAAGTATGGACTATGGAACTAGAGTGCATCATAGGAAAGTGTTAGTCGTGTTGACTATGCGTGAGAGAGATATGGTGTGTAGTGTGTAGTGTGTAGTGTGTAGTGTGTAGTGTGTAGTGTGTAGTGTGTAGTGTGTAGTGTGTAGTGTGTAGTGTGTAGTGTGTAGTGTGTAGTGTGTAGTGTGTAGTGTGTAGTGTGTAGTGTGTAGTGTGTAGTGTGTAGTGTGGAGTGTGTAGTGTGGAGTGTGTAGTGTGCAGTGTGCAGTGTGCAGTGTGCAGTGTGCAGTGTGCAGTGTGTAGTGTGTAGTGTGTAGTGTGTAGTGTGTAGTGTGTAGTGTGTAGTGTGTAGTGTGTAGTGTGCCCTCAATAGTCAAGTGTGAACCGTAGTACAAGAAGGTATCATCGGGTAATGACAATACAAGTATATCAAGACATATAATGATGCTCAGAAAGATGAAACATAAAGCATTGATCATAACAAGAGAAATGAGAGGCACCTGATAATGCTAGGAGGGGGTAGAATAAGTGTGATGCCCCAAGTGTGTCAATGATGCAAATTTATGTGGTGACATGAGAGGTACCATGTCATTGTGGGAAAGCATCATTTGTGTCATGATAAGAGAGAGGGCCAACACAATGGTAGGCAAAAGAAACAGTAGGACCATCGCATGGTGGCAGAGTTTGAAATGGGTCTTGAGGATAAAAATAAGGAATAGTCTCTTTGACAAATGATTGGATGTTGAAGAGGTGGATTATTTTGTAGCGTTGTAGCAGACTCAGTAGGATGAGGTGTTGAATTGATTCTTAGAGGAGGTTTGTTAGGTTGAATTGATAGTGTTGTAGATGACTTGAGAGGAGGCGGAGTGAGACTAATTTTGAGAGGTGTTTGCTTAACTTGAGTAGATTGCATAGGCAGTGCTTAAGTGACCGAAGAACAAACATGTGAAGTGATAGCATGATGCTCATTAGACATAGATGAATCATATTTAAGAACCCATTTGGATGTAGCATTTGGAGATGGGCATATAACAGAATGTTGTGTAGTGAATGAGATAAAACCTTGATGCTCAAGATGTTTGATTCTTAGTTGTAAAGCATAACAACCATTTTCATTATGTCTGTAGATTCGATGATAAGTGAAAAATGGGAGACCTTGATATTTGACCAGCCGTTGAGAAGGATAGCAATGAGTAGTTAGAAAGCTGATTAAATGATGAGTTATGAGTTGCGGAAGAATATATTATTTCTTAGTATTGAGATTAAATGTTAGAGGCGCTAGTAGTGGTAAGACTTGAGGTTCACTGATATGAGAACATGTAGAAGACATAAAATGAATATGAGAAGAATAATAAGAATGAGCCTGAGAAGCGTCCTTAAAAAGTTAGATTTCATATTTTAGAGATGTAGTCGTGGATTCCATAGCCTAAAATTTATCTTGAAATAAATAATGAAGAGCTTGAATGGATTGGAAAATAGATTGATTGGAATTAGAACCAGGAGAGTCATCAAAATGATGATAGAAGATAACACTGACTTGAGTAGGTGGCATATCTCTAGGAAGATACATGGTGTCTAGAGATTTTTGAAGAACATATTTACAAGGAGGATGCATTTGAATTAATTCATGCAAAGAGATTTGACAAACCTTGGGAGCCATGAAAGAAGATTGGATAGAGTGAGAAAAATCAATATCCAAGAGTGTTCAAATGACGGGTTCACCAAATGATTAAGAAAATATTGAAATAAATAAATGCTAAATCTAAATATGTACTAGTGCAATGATATAAACAATTAAGTACATATTTGAGCCAAGAAAATAAGCAATTTAAATTTGAAACCCTAGTTACAAGAGAGGGGGATAAAGTACTTAGTTAATTCATAGTGATGATGAAGCTATGTCGAGCTGGAAAACAAATGGAACAGGTACTCAAAGCATTGAAACTAAACCTAGAAAAGTGCAGAAGTGTAGGGAATGTCGGGACTAGGGTGTTTATGCAGGGTCAGGGGTGCTAGAGACCTATTCTGGGCGCATGTGACTACTCAGAAGCTGCGGAACTCAATTTTGCAAGGTCGCAAGATGTTCGTTGTTTTTCATTTTTGATTGCATGTACTTTTTTGGACCTTGTTATTGTTCACCTGAAACCTGCAAGAAGAAACAAGCACCTACAAAACCTCAAAAAACATCAAATCCTAAAAATAAAAAGATGAAAATGGGGATTCAGAATAACCCCTGTGATCACCCGACTGAGTGAACTTATGATCCAGGGACTGCACTACTTTTCGGACTCTGTGTAGTTCTATGTGTGTGTGTAATATCATGCCCTAGGTGGCTTTTGTGTCAAATGCACTTGAATATTGAGCAATAGCTAGATGTAGAAAATTTATATAGATGTGTGCATGGAAAAATGAGTTTCCCCTCCTATGCATGTATACAAAATGACAATCCCTTGTCCCTTGTGTGAAGCTAGATGGATGCTTGAATGCTCTTATAATGCTCTTTGAATGCAACCTTAGGTGATGATAGTATATGCTTAGTGTTTGGTCCCTTATTATGATCATATAGATTTGTATTTATATGATTCCCTTGTTTGAATTTCATAATTAACCACTAAAAGGTCAACTAGTAAAAAGTAAGATGCCCAAATGGCTAGAAAATACCAAAAGATGTGATAAAATTACAAAGAGGTCGAGGGCAATGTCGAAGTATCAAGAGACAAATTGGGTAATAAGGTGTGTAAGACCAAGAACGACAATAAAAAGCAAGAAAAGAGGCCAAAGACACTAATTAATTGGTACTTTTCTTTCTTAGGAATCATACGAATAGTTGTATGTGATCAAGAAGAAATATACCCAAAGTGCGTGATTTAGTGTCTACAGTTATCAACATTTTGAAGCTATCTTGGAGCCCTCATCAATTATCTTTGGAGATCTGGAGCTTGGAGTTTGCTTGGAGCCCTATCTTATTTCATCATCTTCTCATCGGCTTTGCAAGTATGTTCGTCACCTTGGATATCTGCAGCCTCATTAATCATCCTTGTCTCTTTCTTATAATCCCTTAGCCATCTATCATCTTCCACCAAACCCTAATCCAACCCCGATCATCGTCGATTTTGCCCTAGTCATCGTCAACCCGATCAGCATCAATCCCTTTTCTACATTTTATCCCCTCTATCATTTGTTTCTTAGTCTTCGCAACATCCCCATCTCTCTCTCTCTCTGATCTACCTATATGACATCCTAGATCTCACCTTTTCTACCTCATTCGTCATCGACCATCCCAGATCTGCCCCTAGTCATTGACCCGGTCTGCATCCATTACATTCTTATCTATCTGCCTGTAATTTGAATCCTTCTTGTTTCATGTGTCCTTGCATTAGATCCAGGACATCTTCAGCATTTCAAAATCATTCCCACATCCACTATTTTCATATCTTTTAATCTACTCTACTACAGTCATTATCGACTTCCTCTGTCTGTCTCGGGTCATTGTCGAACCAGTCAAATTTGCATCTTTTATGGTTATCATATCTTTATCTTATCATATTTAGTATATCTTTGATCTCTGCTCCATTCTTATTATCTTATGCATATCACTATCTTTCATTTTCAATCAATCTTATAATCACGTGGGTTAACATCCTCCCTAGGAATTTTGTCGCTTCTCAGGACTAAATTTGTCAAGCAGCCCACCATTTAATCTACTAATCTTTTTTTTGTCAAGTTGTCCTTTTTGTTGTGCAGGTTATCGAAATTGCTACAGAGATGATATTTTCTCTTGTATCTCATCCTTCATCATCATCATACATCGTAGGTATCCTTAAATCCTCCCACATTTTGAAGTTTCTTGTTTTCTTGCATACCATTTCATTAACTTGAGACAAGAGCGGAAAACTCATTAAAAAACAAATACTAAACACATATTCTGATGAACAGGAACTCATCAACTAAGTCGTAGTAAGGAACACATCAACCACTCCATGGGAAATCATCAATTGTATTGTGAATGGCCTCATGAATATTATGAGCAAGAACACACTACTACATCTATAGTGGTATAGACTTATGCTTTATTTTTATCAAACACACAACATATGAAAATAAAAATATGAATAATGAGGACTATGTCCTCATTATCACATTTGTAGCCATCATTCTGGATCACTACCACTTGATTGCAAATGAAGACAATCACCATTTCCACTTGGAAACTAATCTTGTAGTTATTCATTTTAAGCACAATTTTTCCACCATTACAATTTGTAACCCCTTCTTTAGAACTTGAGATCATTGGTGGGAATCCTACCTTTGTTTCATTTGAACTCCATTTTGACTCATCTCGTGTGGTCATGTCAGATTGCATGTCATTCTTGGTAGTAAAATCCATCTCTGCACAGGATTGATAGACCCATTGGAAGTCAAATTCACTTAATATTACATCCATTATAAGCAGAAAATTTGGCATTTTTATGACAACCAACACACAATTGATTTATTTGGATGGAAAAATGACATCTAAATAAATTAACTCAATATATTATACAACACTTTATTAACACATAATCTAACAACTATAAACTTCTCATTTAAATAGTAGACCAACTAAGCAATTTAATCTATTATAATTTATATGACTTTTAATGCATAAATTCTAATTATGATAGATGCATATATTAAGATCAAATTGACTACCACTTATAAATTAAAATTAAAATTTATTAAATTTACTTATATTCTCTAGAATCACTTTAAACAACCGCATACATGCATATATAATAAATCAATGAAAACTTAAAGCAAAGACATAACCTAGGTTTATCAAGGGTAGCATGACTACCACAATTTTACTAAGAAACTCTAGCTTTAAATCTCTTCCACAATGAATGTCACACACATTAGCTCGATGCTCTTACAAAAAAAGGCTAAGAGGCTATGGTTAGGGTTTGGATAGTACTTTTTTGCACAGCAAGTCTTGCAAATGACTATCAATAGTGGAAGTCAAACAAGCCAATAACTTGATTAATACTCTTGTCTATTAATAAATATAGATATGTGTGCACTAATGAATGAATTATCCACATATGAAATTACAAATAATATTACAAGTGCATTTTGAAATCATACAATAGTGTATAGAAATCAAATACACTAATATAACTTCAAGTTATAATAAACCAAAATTTACAAATGAGATTAAGACTATCTAAAATACCAAAAATTACAAACTAAACTATTAAATTATTCAAACAATATTAAAAACTATAAGAAAATTCACGACCTAATATGTAAGCCTTGAATTGGCATTAAAAGACACTAAAGTTTTGAACAATCATTAAAAACAAAGAAATCGATGTGAATTTGTAGTTGAATGGAAGCTCAATCAGAAAGAATGATGTTATAGAGGATGTGCATGGATTGAAGACAGATAAGAACAAGCTTGTAAGGAGTCATAACCTTTATAGTAGGAAGAGTATTTGTTGCATGGATTGCATATGTAAAACTCATATCTGATATGCATGTGAGTAAAAGCATTGACAAGAATCAATAGCTGATGTATAAGAGATTGCGTGTTCAGTTAGATCAGGAAATGAACAAGAGATGTGAATGTGGGAAAGTGTATGAACATGAAAATGAGACTTCATAGTGGGCATGGAGATAGAAGATGATATACACCTTGATATAGTAGTTGACATCCCTCCACGAGACACCCTTCAGAGGGGGGATTAATCCCTAGGAAAACTACACAGTTGTCTTGAGCACCAATAACCAGGGGTGCCATCTGAGAGGTTTTTTATTACTTTCAGTTATGATTTTGTGTATTCATTGTAGTCATCAACATTTGATAAAAAGTTTGAGGATGGAATCTCATAGGCAACAATGTATCATATATTATTATTAATAACCACAATAAAGATAATGATTTTCATAAAGTATCAGATATTATTTATATTGATTTTCATTGTTGGGGAAGCAATTAAAATCGATTACTTTTAAATTTCAGGGACTTTTTTTATCTATTATGAAGGTTAATTTATATGCATCTACACTCCATTGTAAAAATTAAAATTTAATTTTTTGATCTATTATGAAATTTAATGTAGCATCCAAGAGTGGGTTGAGTAAATGCAGACTATATATTGCTTGGATTTAAGATTGTTAAAAAAAATTGAGAAAACAACTATGTGGCATTGTTGGTTGCCAAATTAGGACTTTAATGAAAGAAAAAGTCAGGGGACAGCAAGTCCCTCCTCTTTAATGGGAGAGGTTCCCTTATTGAAAGCAAACAGCAAAACTATTTACAAATGTACAACTTCCAATTTTAATGAGGAACTCTGATATCATGAAAGTGTTTTATCTCTAAGGTAGATTATCAATGCAAAGGAACATAACAACTAAGTGAAAGGAAGAACATAACAGCATTCCCAGGAAATATAGATAGCAGAATAGTTCCCTATAAATGCTGAGCAAAGATGATATATACAACAAAATCATTCACATAAAACCATAAGATATTATCTCATAGACACAAAGTTCTAGAAATGACATCTATAAGAATACAAAGCTTCTTAATGCAATAGATTTAATGATTCATAAACTCTAGACAGGAAAGATAGAATAAAAGATGTAGATAGAAACAGAAAGGGAAATCTTCTGTATTGATAGCTTTTTACCACTTTTACACTTTCAAAGATAATCAGAGTTCCAACCCCTTAGAATGGCCTGGACAGCCCAATATATAGCTTACAAATTAGTTACACTTGCTAACCATTTCTTTTAACCAAAGAATTAATTAAGGAAATATACAACATAAATTCCTTAATTAATTTACAAGGAGCTCAGTACTAAAAATAGAAGAAGAGAAATAGGAGCTAGAAGAAGAAACATCTGATTATGGCTCAGGGGGGCCATTGATTTGAGAATTTGATGCCTGAATATTTTTAATGCCTCTGCTATCTCCATGCCTCCTGGAATTGTTGTGTTGGCAGTGGCATGAGTCTACGTGCCTAGGCATTTTTCCATATCTTTATCAAACTCGGTATGCTCCAGATATTCTTTATTGGCCTCGGCAATGGCAGACTGGAGAGAGCATATGTCCTTCATCTTCTCTTTGGTAATTGACTCCTCTTTGAACAAGTTGTCCTTGACAAATGTTCTGAACTGAGCCTTGATTTCTTAAAGAGAGAAGGGAACACCTGAAGTTTCATCCTGAAGATGGCAGTGGATATCTTTAAAGGCAGATGAAACACAACTTTTAAAAGATTCTCCTTTTTGCCACACATTCCTCAATTCCCCCAGTTCTTCTTCCAGAACCTTTATCTTCCACTCAACACTGAAAATCCAAGCCCTTGATAAGTTATTCTTTGTATCATCAAAAACATTGTTGACCAACAGGATCTTCTCATTAGTTTGGCCCATTAGATGGAGATCTGTAATGCAACTACTCCAGACCTTCAGGTCCTTGTCCATAGCTTTGATTGAGGAGGAGAGTTTCTGCTGCAAATTGACGACCTTTTCATTGGTTTTGAAGGCCTCCACAATGAAGTTCAAACCTGCTATAGTCATATCATCAACCATGGCTTCCATAGCCTTCCCATAAGTCGAATACTTATGTATGTCTTTGATGCTCTGAACTTAATCTTGGCTGAGAATCATGGGAGGTGGGAGCGTGGCCAGTGGGGTTGGATCCAAAACTTTATCTTTGGCCAATAATGATTTGATGAAGTTGGAAAGAACTTGATTTTATTCTTCCAACTGCTCTATAGTCTGTTTACCCTTCTCCACTCATTCAATAACCTTAGTTACGGTTTCCTGAAGGTTATGAATTTCACTCTCAGGAGTGGATTCTCCCATTGGGATCCTAGAAAGCTCCAAATCAGAAATCAAAATATCTTGCTCTGCCTTATCAACCTTGGGCTTTTCAACCTCCAGAAACTGCTGCCCCTGAGCATCAGTCACCAATCTAGAAGTAATCTTTGCTCTCTTAGCTGGAGGAGGAGGGGTAGTTCCTAGCAGAGCTGCCACAACATCAAAATCAGGCCTTGTTGAACAAGAAGAATGTTTCCTTTTCTTACTGTCAACTAAGGGTTGTACCCAGGCAAAGGTAGAAGAAGAAGTGGAGGGAACAAGAGGCCCAAGAGCAAGTGAACTCATGGCACTCAAGGTCTGAACTATTTTTTCCTCCAGTGGAGAAGTGCATGGAACCTCACGAACTTCCTTTGCAGAGGAGTCTGTTAAACTAGGAGGTTCAGCACTTGGAACTTCTCCTTCTCCTTCAACGGTGATTTCAGGAGATTTCTCAAGATCTTGCATTTCATTATCTTCATCCTCACTTAGAAAAATAATGCTCTTTGTCCCACCTGGAAGCTCTGACTACCTTAGAGGAGTCTCTTCAATGATTGGTTCTTGTTTAACCTCCTTAACCTTCTTCTGATATACTTGAGTGGAAGAAGGAGTAGATAGTTCAGGCTCTTTCATTGAAGAAGAAGAAGGAGTTTGTTCAAGTACCTCAGTACTGGGTGTATGCACTTCCTTCCCAAGTGTGGAAGTTTCTCTTGAAGAAGATCTACCCTGATTTCTCTTGAACTCACAAACTTTCTTGTTGAATCAAATCTTAGTTCTGACAATAACAGGGGCAATTATTTCACTCAAATCATCTCTCTCCTTCACGTACCAATCCAGGGTTTCTAAAGGGGTGTGTTTGATTGATCTTTCATATTCAAAGGATTGCAAGTCCTCATCATCATCCTTAAGCCCTTCAGGAACTTGGTAGAGATTGAGATCTAAAATTTGCTACAAAGAGAGTCTGCCAAAATGCCTCCTAGCTTAAAAATCATCAGTACAGTTAGCCCAGTAATCCTCAGTGTCTAGTTTATGATGATAAGTTATTCTAAGGTTCTGATCAATAAAATTCTTCATATCAAAACAAGTCTTGGGTCAGAAGAAATGGATAGTGAGAGGAGTAATAGCCCTTTCTATGTTTTGGGCATCTAGGGTTGTTTTATAGGTATAATTCCCCAAGGAAATAGGGAAATGAAGACCAGTGATCTTCTTATCTCTGCGCACCTCGACCAGGGCTATTTTATCATTGCAAAACATGGGGAACTTGATTGGTGTGCTTTCAAAACAGGCCAATCTGATGTACGAGAATTTTCTGAACTGGATGAAGAAATCTCCATACTTGGCAATCAGAGTCATAGCTTCATCAGAAAATCTCCTGGTTGTGTCACCCTCCAAGAGTCTCACAATGTACATATTAAAAGCATCATTTACCCTTCTGAAATTGTGATTGTTGACCTTGAGGGTAAATTGAGGGCAATATGAGTAGATGGGCTCATCTTTCTTTCCCTCCATGTAAGTGAAACCAAACCACTCCCGAGATGTAGCTAGGGTGTACATGAGATAAGAATTCATGTAGAACTTCTTAGTTTGTTGAACATTTGACAATTACTCATTCAAATTCAAACAGATAATCTCATCCCAGTTTATGTTCTGCTTACCCTCGTAGATGATGTTTATAAATGGGCACATCCAAAACTGAAAGTCATTGGTGGAGGGCATTGCCATAATACGAGCGAGAAAGATGATGAAATATGATAACTCCTCATTGAAATCAACCCTGAATAATGCTTTGGAGATTCAGGACACTCCCTTCTTAGGGCACTTCAACCATGACTTTGCTACTCGTACCTTGTATTTTTCGCTATCCTACTCAAATAGGGTCTGAGCTTGAGCAAGAGTAAGAACAATGGAATCTTTTGTCTCAGGAATACGTAGGGCAGCGGCAATGGTGGCAGAATCAAGTTTGGAAATCAATTCTCCATGCACATTAATCACCTCCTTGGTATCTAGATTGAAATGAGCCCCGTAGGTGAGCACAGTGTCGACACATTGCATGGAGATGGGAAAACTAGCAGCATATGCAATTCCACTGTCATTGATCATTTGGGCCATGGGATCAGGGTTGTCACATGTTAACCTACCCCAGAAATCATCAAATTCCAAGTGTCGAACTTCATTATCCCCAATATTGGGTACAGAGGTCTCTAGAGGCAACAGATGTTCTTGCCCTTGAAATTTGATCTTCATTTTGCAATGTACAGAGGAACAATCTTCAAAGAACAGATTCATGAAAATACAGAGGGATACAGGCAGGAGAACAAATGACTCAATTGCAAGTATGCAGGCAAGGAGTAGCAAGCAAGAATTGTGGAAAATGCATAGGTAGTTGCCCCTTTAAATAGTCATTTTATGAGAGAGAAGATCAAAAATGCGCATTAAATACACCTTGCACCGACTCAAAAAGGTGAAATGTGGGAAAAGCGGAAAAAATTGGCCCGGATGGTCCTTGGTACATTTGGGACATGAGGGACGCGAAAATCTGATTCGACCGATGCGGGCCAAAAGACCACGGGCGGTCTAGGGACATAGAAACGCGAAGGACACGAATACCCGATTCGGCCGATGCGGATGATCCGAGGAATCGGGGAACAAAAAGCTTGGATGCACTTGGGACAGACGGGCCGGAAAAGTGCAGAAAACCTGATGCGGCCGATGTGGCCGATCGGGGAAAAGGAATTCCTGGCGAACTTGGGTCAAATGGGCCGAAAAGTTCCGATAGAGCCGACAGACAAGGACTTGCGGGGAAATCGGCCGATCGATGAACAGAAGGCTCATCGGTACTTAGGACATGAGGGTTAAAAATGTTCGACAGACCTGTAAGTCGCTAAAATGACTTCAGCAAATGAAATTTTCACTATCTCTTCAACTTTCTTCATCACTTAAACATTACTAAAGGGTGCCAACTCAAAATTTTCAAATTTTTCAACTTTCAAAAGAGGGGAATTTTGAGGGGACAACAGCTGGCTCTTTCTGGGGATGACTTGACTAGATCATTGGATCAAGGCAAGACAAGAATTCGATAAAAACTCTAGGTAACAAGACCAGTTCTTTATCCATTGGGTAACGGAAACAAAAGAAAAACAATACAGAAGGAAACACACAAAGACAAGGAAAGGAAAACAACAAAACAAAAACAAGGAAAAGCAAACACACACTGTACATAATATACAAAGGACTTCCTAATCACCTAGGACTTGAACAATTTCAGGTACTACCCACTATAAGGAAGTGGGAGAGAGGATCCATCCATGTAATCAAGATATAAAGAATTTTCACTAGCAAAATGCCTGATTCTGAAAGGACCAAGCCAAAGAGATTCAAACTTACCATGGCTTCCTCTAGGTTCATGCCTTTTGTCCCATAGAAAAACAATGTCTCCAACTTTGAAATCTCTAGGTCTAGTTTTCTTGTCAAATAAATATTTCACCTTTTGCTAATGGGCAGAGATCCTATCAAAAACCTACAACCTGTCTTCATCCATCTTGTGGAGATACATCATCATTTTGTCCAAAGAGTCACTAAAACTAGTGTCTTCAATAGCTTTCATCAAATGCAAAGCTGGTAGTTCCATTATCACTGGTAGTTGAGCTTCAACTCCATACACCACTTGAAAAGGAGACATCCCAATTGCTCTTTTGGGTGTAATCCTATCTTCCCAGAGAGCATCATAGAGCTTCTTGTGCCAATTTCTCTGAGATTCATTGACAAGCTTTCTAACAATGGCCACCAAATTTTTGTTTGTTGATTTTTCCTGTCCATTCCCTTGAGGGTAGTAATCTGAAGAGTGAGCAAGGGAAATTCCATATCCATAGCAAAAATCCATCATCTCAGTAGAAGAAAAATTAGAAGCATTATCAGTCATGATCTTGTTTGGTACTCCAAACCTTACCAAGATGTTTTCTTTGATAAAATTGCATACTACTTCAGAAGTAGTACTTTTAACCGGGATGGCTTCTACCCACTTGGTGAAATAATTTGTGGTAGTCAATACATGGGTATGTCCTGCACTTGAAGATGGGTTGAGTGTTCCAATGAAATTCAAACCCCACTATTGAAAGAGTTCTTCAATTACAACTGGTTTAAGTGGTAAAGCAGCCAACTTAGGTCTTCCCACAAAGGTTTGACAAGCTTCACATTTGTCGACCCACTTTGATGCATCTCTGAACAAAGTAGGCCAATAGTATCCCGCACAAAGAATCTTGTGAGCAGTAACAGTAGATGAGAAATGACCTCCACAAGCTTGATCATGAAAGGCTGAGAACAGCTTCTTTTGTTGCTCTTTGTCAACACACTTCAAGAATCTTCCATCCACTCCTCGTTTGAACAAAGCATTCTCCCACAACACATATTGTGTTGATCTTAACTTGATAGCCCTCTTCTCTTTAGCAGTTAAATGAGATGCACACTCACCATAGGTGAGGAAGTGAGCAATGTCAGTGTACCATTCGTCAGTCAAGCTGAGAAAAAGAACAATAGGAACATCAACCTCATCCTTAGACAACTCATGACCAACTCCTTCAGCAATGAGTTCACACAAGCCTTTACCCCGAACTAGTTTCGTTGGTCTGATGTCAAGATCATATTCATAAACGTTTTCTACCCAATTTCCTCTTTTGGTTCCAAACTTCTTGTTGTGTAAGAATAGACTTGATAGTCGTATCAGGCACAAGCACAACAGAGTGAGAGTTAAGAATGTAAAATTGAAACTGCTTAACAACTTTAACTACTGCAAAAGCATGTTTCTCCATCATAGTGTACTTCAACTCATGATTTTTTAGAATATAACTCATGAATGCAATTGGGAGCTCATGATCTTCAGAATCTTTCTGAGTCAACACAGTGGCCAAGGTACTTTCTGTGGCATAGCAATAGATAATAAAATCTTTGCTGAAATCTGGACATGCTAAGATAGGAGTCTTAGCAATAGATTTTTTAATGCCTTCAAATGCTTCCTTCCCTTCAGGGGACCAACCAAACATCTTCTTTCCTTTCATCATCTGGGAGATATTCAAAGTTAGCTCTGCAAAATTGGGGATGAATCTTCTCAGGAAGTTGATCTTACCAAAGAAAGAATGCACTCCCTTTTTACTTGTGGGAAGAGGAATCTGTTGGATGGCTTGAACTCATTCAGGATCAATCTTGATTCCTTCTTTGGAGACAACATGTCCCAATAGCTTGCCTTCTGTGACACAAAAGATACATTTCTTGGGATTCAAAGAAACTCCATGTTCTCTGCATTTCAAGAGAACTGTTTCTAGATGCTAAAAGTGATCTACTCTGGTTTTGGAAAATACAGTTAGGTCTTCTAGATACACGAGAATACATTTCCCTTTTAGACTCCCAAAGGCCAAATCCATAGCTCTCTGAAAGGTGGCACCAGCATTAATGAGGCCAAAAGGCATCCTCTTGTAGGTAAAATTACCCCAAGGAGTGGTAAAGGCAATCTTGTGTTGATCTACAGTATTGACCTCCACTTGGTTATATCCTGAAAAACCATCAAGCATGGACAACATTTCTGAACCGGTGATAACTTGTAACACCTAATCCATCATGGGTAGGGGATAGTTGTCCTTCAAAGAAGCCTGATTTAGATTCCTAAAGTCAACACAGATCCGAATCTCACCATTTTTCTTCCTGACAGGTACAATATTTGCAATCCATGTTGAATGATGAATGGGGAAGATAATCTTGGCTTTCAACAACTTCTGTATCTCTTGAAAAATGGTGTCAACAATCTTTGGATTGTACTGCCTTTGCTTCTGCTTGAAAGGTTTAATCCTAGGTTTGAGGGGAATGAAATGTTGCATTTCTTTTGGCTGAAAGGCTTTCAGATCATCATAAGAATAAGCAAGGACATCAACGTACCTCTTCAAAAGATTTACTACCTTCTTCCTTTCATCTTGGGTGCAGCACTTTCCAACATGTTACCATTTTGGGTTTGACAGAACTCCCAATGTTAATCTTTTCACACTCAGCAGACTGTTGAGCTCCTTTGGAAGCCTTGGACTTGACATATCTATCATGTTTATCAAAAAATTCCTCCATACTTATCAACCCTTTAGGAATCTTGTTACCTTTTAGTTTGATGCAACCATCTTGATCCATCTCCTCCTTGACACCTTCCTCATTTGAAAAGACACTCTCCCGAGGAAAATTGTCACTTCCCTCGAAATACAATTGATCAAAGTTATCTCTAAGCTCCAAGAAAGAGAGAAAATGTTGATCATCATTGAAAAATAGCCAATTTCTTGCATTATCTGTTATGCTTGGTCTATGGATCATTTCAATGGTGAATTTGTCCTGAGAGAAATCAGGATGAGGTATCAGCAGAGACCCTGAAACAGCTAGGGAATCAACCCTAGTGTTCCTTTCCCTTGGCACTGCTTCAATGGAAAAGGCATCAAAGAATTCAATAGAATCCCAGACCAGATTCCTATAATGCTTCAATCTTCTATTCTTTACTTGGAAAAGGTCTCTGACTTGCTTGACAACCAGTTCCGCATCTCCATGAGCCAGGAGGTTCTTCACACCTCTTTATTTTTCTACGTTTAGTCCAAGAATGAGAGCTTCATACTCTATTGTGTTATTTGTATTTTCAAACTACAGTTTGAATGAGAAAGGATAAATTTTTCCTTCTGGAGATATCAATACTACACCAGCCCCAGAACTAGCTGAAGAGAAGCTTCCATCAAATTCCAAATTCCAAATGCCATTAGGATCATAGAGCACTTATTTGGGACATTCCATCTCATCCTGAGACATGATCATGTAGTTTCCATGCCCAATATCTTCATAAAGTATTTGTGCCTTGGGATCATCCGTCTTTTGCACAATATATTCAGTTTTCTTTTCAGGCAACAACTTCTTCATTTTTCCATTGACTGGTATAAGAGCATGAGACCAATCCATTTGAATCTCTCCTCCTACATCCTTACAGAAATTTCTACTCAACAGCATGCCATATGAAGGAGGAATATCAGCTACCAGAATAGTAGCTAAGACCTTTTTCTCTGGCAAAGCAACAAAAGCTACTTGTGCATCCTTAATTCTCCTGACCAAAGGCACCTCTCTACTCTCCATGGAATAACAAGAACCAATAGTCTGTGTGAGGGTAAGACCCAAAGCATGAGCTACTTTGGCAGGCATCACATTATCCGATGCTCCTGAGTCTATGACACAATTACTGAGTCTATGGCCAGCTATGAGGAGGGTCACATAGAATGGTTTGATTTTCTCATTAGGTGAGGTGACTGCAGCTACAAGACTTGATTGAGGTGTGGAAGAGGGAGTGGGCAAAAGACCTTTAGAAGTGTTGGATGAAGCTTTGGAATGGGAATTGACAAAGTGGACCATTTTGGCAAAGGCTTTTGGATGGGTTTGATAAAATTTAACCTCTGAAATCTAGATTTTTGTCTTCTTAAGATGATCGATGATATCAAAGGATCCAGAGGTGGATGGGGTCTCATCACTAGGAACCCTAGGCTTATCAGGTTTTGGAGCTGAAGAAAAAGGAGTTTTAGAAGCAGGAGTAGAAGAAGAAGAATTAGCAGAACTCACCTTTTGTGTGGATGCAGTGGGAATAGGAGATCCTCTTCTGGAAACCACTGGAATAGTTTTGGGATACTCCTTAGATCTTTTAGCGGGTTGCATCACTTTTTCTTTCTTGTTTGTCTGCTCCTGAGTCATAACAGCATATGACTCATTGTTCATCTCTGCCACTACTTCATCATAATCATCTTCTTCATCCATGCCTTCAGTAGTGAGGAAATTAACTTGAGATCCATCAAGTTCTTCCTCAACCTCTTCTTCAAGTTCTTCAAAGTCTTCATTAACCTCTTCATCATCAGGTTCTTCAACTTCACAAGTTGCATTAACAGGGACTTTGATGGGTGGTCCTTCGATTGCCAACCTTGTCTGAGAAGAAGGCAAATGGTTTCTAGGCTGGAAGTTCTTCCTTGGAATGTCTTGATAAGGAGCATGCTGAGCCAATTGTTTCTTGATGGCAATGAGGTCATTGGCAAGCTTCTGTACTAACTGATTTGCATTAGCTCCAGGAGTAGAGGAAGAGGAAGAAGAATTTTTGGATTTGGAAGGATCTCTTTTCAATTTGTTAGACATGATCAGGTCATCTTCAACACTAACGGCTAATCTCTGATCAACATCCAAAGTTGCAAGATTGGCTCTTCTCAGCGCATAGCTTACTTTAGGTAATTGAGCATTTAGAAAGAAACTTTTTTGAATCTGATCCACAGGCCGGGTGTTTTGTGGGATCTTGTTAATCAACTTATTAAACTTGGCCACAAATTCTCTCATGGGCTCCTGTGGTTCCTTCTTGATTTGGGAAATCTGGGCTAGCAATGCATGCACATCTTCTACAGGTTTGAAACACTGCTCAAACTTGGTTTTCATGGTGTCCCAATTGGTGATGGTCCCAGCAGGAAGATGGTAAAACCAATCTGCTGAATTTTCCTAAAAATTCTCCATAAAAATCCTAACAGAGACATCCTCATGTTTAACTCTGAGGACTCCACATGCAACTATGAAGGCTACAATGTGTTCATCAGGATGTACCTTGCCATCACCTCTAAACTTGGGAAAGTTCTTTCTGCTACCTCTAGGTAACTCATGCAAAGGTTGAGGGAGGGCAAGAGTCCAACCTGTTGGCCCCAAGGTAATGGAGCTACCATCCTTGGAAAAACTACTTGAAGTGGGACTGAAACACTAGCAAGAATCAAAGCATGAAGATTAGGGCTGAGTTTCTCTTGAGGGATCACCACTCCCAAAAGCTCTATCTTCAATAGGGGGTATGCTTGTAGAATGAGTTGTTCTATTTCTCCTTGTTGAAGGAAGAGGAAAGCCTTGTTGCTCCAGGAGTTAAAACTGAGAATCCTCAATTCCAAGAGCCCTTCTACCGTGGGTAAATCTTAGAGTCGCCAGATCATAAATGATCGAGAAATTGTTCTTTAAAAACTGGAATTTGTTGAAACAAATCCCCAGTAGAGTCGCCAAAAATTGTTGGTTGTCAAAATAGGACTTTAATGCAAGCAACAGTCAGGGGACAGAAAGTCCCTCCTCTTTAATGGGAGAGGTTCCCTTATTGAAAGCAAACAACAAAACTATTTACAAATGTACAACTTCCAACTTTAATGAGGAACTCTGATATCATGAAAGTGTTTTATTGCCAAGGTAGATTATCAATACAAAGGAATATAAGAACTAAGTAAGGGGAAAGGAAGAACATAACAGCATTCCCAGGAAATATAGATAGCATAATAGTTCCCTATAAATGCTGAGCAAAGGATGAAATATAGAACATAATCATTCACATAAAACCATTAGATATTATCTCATAGACACAAAGTTCTAGAAATGACATCTATAAGAATACAAAGCTTCTTAATGCAATAGATTAATGATTCACAAACTTAAGACAGGCAAGATAGAATAAAAGATGTAGATAGAAACAGGAAGGGAAATCTTCTGTATTGATAGCTTTTTAACTCTTTTACACTTTCAAAAATAATCAGAGTTCCAGCCCCTTAGAATGGCGTGGAGAGCCCAATATATAGCTTACAAAGTGGTTACACTTGGTAACTATTTCTTTTAACCAAAGGATTAATTAAGGAAATACATAACATAAATTCCTTAATTAAATTACAAGGAGATCGACACTAAAAATAGAAGAAGAGAATGAAGAGCCAAAAGACAGAGACATCCGATTATAGCTGAGGGGGGCCCACTGATTTGAGGATTCGATGCCTGAATCTTTTTAATGCCTCTGCTATCTCCATGCCTCCTGGAATTGTTGTGTTGGCAGTAGCATGAGTCCACGTGCCTAGACATTTCTCCATATCTTTATCAAACTCGGTATGCTCCAGATATTCTTTATTAGCCTCGGCAATAGCTGAATGGAGAGAACAAATAATGTCTTTCATCTTCTCTTTAGTAAATGACTCTTCTTTGAACAAATCGTCCTTGACAAAGGGTTCTAAACTGAGCCTTGATTTCTTGAAGAGAGAAGGGAACACCTGTAGTTTCATCCTGAAGATGGCAGTGGATATCTTTGAAGGCAGATAAAACACAATGTTTTAAAGGACTCCCCTTTTCTGCCACACATTTCTCAATTCTCCCAATGCTTCTCCCAAAATCTTTTTTTTCCACTCAACATTGAAGATCCATGTCCTAGACAATTTATTCTTGGCATTATCAAATACATTTGTTGGCTAAAAGGATCTTCTCATCAGTTTGTCCCATTAGGCGGAGATCTGCAATACATCCACTCCAAACCTTCAACTCCTTATCCATAGCGTTGATTGAGGAAGTGAGTTTTTGCTACAAATTGATCACCTTCTCATTAGTTTTGAAGGCTTCCTCAATGAAGTTCAAACCTGAGCTATAGTCATATCATCCACAATTGCTTCCACAGCCTTTCCATAAGTTGAATACTTGTGTATGTCTTTAATGTTTTGAACTTCGTTACTGGCTGAGAATCATGGGGGGTGGGAGTGCGGCCAGTGGAGCTGCGATCCAAAACTTTATCCTTGGCTAACAATGATTTGATAAAGTTGGAAAGAACTTGAAATCTGTTCTTCCAACTGCTTCATGGTCTATGTTTGCCTTTCTCCACCCATTCAATAACCTTAGTTACGCGTTTTCCCGGAGGTTATGAACTTCACTCTCAAGTGTGGATTCTCCCATTGGGATTCTGGAAAAGCTCCAAATCAAAGATCAAAAGATCTTTCTCCGCTTTATCAACATTGGGCTTTGCAACCTCCAGGAATTGTTGGCCTTGAGCATTAATTATCAGCCTTGAAGTAATCTTTTCTTTCTTTGCTAGAGGAGGAGGGGGGGCGGTACCAAACAGAGCTGCTACAACATCAAAATCAGGCCCTCTTAAACGACAAGAAGATTTCCTTTTCTTGCTATCAACCTAGGGGCTACACCCAAGAAAAGGTACGAAGAAGAAACAGAGGAAGCAAGAGGATCCGAGTGCAAGAGAACTCATGGCACTCAAAGTATTAACCACTGTTGCCTCTAGTAGGGAAGTGAATGGAACCTCAGGAATTTCCTTTGCAAAAGAGTTTATTAAACTTAGGAGGTTCAGTCCTTGGATCTTCCCTTCTCCACCTTCAACAGTGATTTTCTCGGGGGTTTCCTTCTGGGTCTTCTCATCTCATCATCACTCATTACACTTAGAAACAACAATGTTCTCTGGCCCTGTAGGCAATTCTGAGCTGCTCCAGAAGAGTTTCTTTCCTCAATTGGTTCTTGCTTAAATTCTTTAACCTTCTTCTGATACACTTGAGTGGAAGAAGGAGTAGACAATTCAAGATCTTTCATCAAAGAAGTAGGAGGAGTTTGTCCTCGAGTACCTCATTGCCAGGCATATGTATTTCCTTCCTAGGGGCATGGAAGTTTCTTTTGAAGGGGATCTACCCTGGTTCCTCCTAAATTCATGAACTTTTCCTATCAAACCAAACCTTAGTTTTGACAATGATAGGGCCGATTATCTCATTTAGGTGATCTCTCTCCTTCACAATTACCAATCCAAAGTTTCCAGAGGAGTGTGCCTGATTGATATTTTCATACTCAAAGGACTACAAATCTTCATCATCTTCCCCTAAGCCCTTCATGCACCTGGTAGAGATTGAGATCTATAATCTGTTGCATAGAAAGTCTGCCAAAATGGCTCCTCCTGGCTTCAAAATCATTAGCACAATTAATCCAGTAATCCTCAATGTCAGGACGATGATGATACGTTATTATGAGGTTTTGATCAATGAATTTCCTTTAGATTGAAGCAAGTTTTGGGTCTGAAGAAATGAACAGTGAGAGGAGCAATAGTCCTTTCTATGTTTTGGGCATCTAGAGCTGTTCTGCATGTATAATTCACCAAGGAGATAGGGAAATGAAGACCAATAATATTCTTGTCTCGGCAGGTTCTATGAATTTTGTCCAGCTGCCTGCACACCTCAACCAAATCCATTTTATCATTACAGAACATGGGGAAGCTTGAGAGGTGTGCTTTCAAAACAAGCTAGTATGATGTATGATAACTTTTCTGAACTCGATGAAGAAAGCCCACATACTTGGTTATCAAAGAAATATCCTCGTTATAAAATCTTCTAGTAGTGTCACCCTCCAAGAGTCTCACAATGTACATGGTAAAAACATCATTTACCCTTCTGAAATTATGATTACTGACCTTGAGGGTAAACTAAGGGAAATATGCATATATGGGATCATCCTTCTTGTACCTTTAATGTAATGTGAAGCCGAACCATTCCCGAGATGCTGCCAAGGTATACATGAGATAAGAATTCATGTAGTACTTCTTCGTTTGCTGAACATTTGACAGTTGTTCAGTCAAGTTCTCGCAAATAATCTCAGCCCAATTTATCGTTTTACTTACCCTCCCAAATGATATTAATAAAAGGACACATCCAATAAATGGAAAGTCATTAGTAGAAGGCATTCCTCATGATAGGGGTGAGTAGAGATGAAAAAATCTTATAGTTCTTTGTTGAAATCGACCCTGAACAATGCCTTAGAGAGTCGAGATGATCCCTTTTTAGGACACTTCAGCCACGACTTAGCTACTCGTGCCTTATACTTCTCGTTGTCTTGATCAAACATAGATCCTGAGCTTGGGAAAGAGTGAGAACAATGGAGTCTTGTTCTTCTCAGGGATGCATAGGGTAGTGGTAGTAGTGACAACGTCCAACTTTTTTAATCAATTCACCATGTACATTGACAACCTCTTTGGTGTCCGGATTAAAATTAGTCTCTGAAGGAGAGCACAGTGTCAGCGCACTGCACAGAGACAAGAAACCCAGAGGCGTACGCGATTCCACTATCATTAATCATTTGGGCCATGGGAGCAAGGTTGTCGCATGTTAACCTGCCCCAAAAATCATCAAAATCCAAATGCCGCACTTCACTATCTCCAATATTGGGCACAAAAGTCCTCCAAAGGTGATAGGTGCTTGTGCCCTTGAAACTTGATCTTTATTTTTACAGTGCACAGAGGAACGGCTCTTTATAAGAGCCGATTTGAGATAAAAATTGCAAAAGGATATCGGAAAATGAATAAACAGACTCAATTTGCAATGAATGTAGGCAAGAAGATAATGCGAGCAGGCAATGTGACAAGTGCTTAGATGGCTGGTCCTTTTAAATAGCCGTTCAGGAGAGAGAAAATCATAAATACAAATTAAATACAGCTTGCACCAAATCAAAAAGGTGAAATGCAGGAAAAGCGGAAAAAAATTGGCCCGAACGGTCCTTGGAACACTGGGACATGAGGGGCACGAAAATAAAATTCGGCTAATGCAGGTGATGTGGGGGAAATGCGGGCCAAAATGGGCACGGGTGGTCCAGGGACACAGAGAACGCGAAGGACACGTGAAGACCCGATTCAGGCCGCGGGTGATGTGGGGAATTGTGGAACAGGAGGCTCGGGCGTACTTGGGATAGATGGGCTGAAAAAACGTCCAAAAAAAGCTTATAGAAAAGAACTTGTGGGGGAAAACAGTCGATCGTGCAAACAAAACAGCCCCGCCAGAACTTGGGACATGAGGGAAAAAAATGTCTGACATACCCGCAAGTCACTAAAATGACCCCAAGAAACTTTATTTTCACTATCTCTTCAACTTTCTTCATCACTTAAACTTTACTAAAGGGTGCCAACTCAAAATTTTGAAGTTTTTTAACTTTCAAAAGAGGGGAATTTTGAGGGGACAACAGGCATAATCTATATTTTTATTTTCAGTTGACAACATGCCAACTAAGAAATTAAGTCCTACTTCTGGATATTTTTGTTAGTGATTTGTTATTTAATTTTTTACTAGTGATTCTCCTTTGCATTAGATAGCAGCAAAGCTTTTAGTATTATTTTTCCAAATATGTAAGAATATTTTAAATAGTCTACATGCGAGTAATTTGAACAAGAAGATAAAATGAATCTTCAACAAATGTGGACTGTCAATCCATTTGGCGATTTCACAATAGTTTAAGATGAAGAATAAAATACTTCTTTTTATCAAAACAATTATGATGGTTCCTTTCACATTGATTAAATTAAATCGCAAAGACATCTCGCATAGTAAAAGTGTATGACCATTTAGCTGATAATTTCATGTTATACAAAAGATGAAACTTTAACCAGAACTATTGAAAACTCTATTAATCATGCATCCCAAGGTGAAAACATATTAGAAGGGATATGTGTCGCACTTTATTAGCACCTTGTATATACAAATGTAGATGCATGTGAGGAAAGAAAATTACACTACCATCAAAGCATCCAATTTATTTTGTGTATATATGTGACCACACTCAAAAATTTGAAGATGAGAGTATAAATCTTACTCAAAACTATTCAAGTAAGCAATTGAAAATTTGAAATATTTTCCTGCATATCAATAGTAAATACAACTATTATTAATCTATTAGAGAATATTTTTAAAATTGTGAGAGGGTGTCGGTACTATGTATTGCCTAAAGAGCTCATAATTTTTAATCAAGCCTTGTTTGTATTAGAAAGACTTCTAAATAGATGTCAAGTTGAGGCTTCTCTTATTGGTCAATCCACTTAATTGAAGATCTATAAGTTGTCAATTCAGCCAAAATCAACTTGTTCTTGTTGCCAACATCAAGCTATCGTACCTCTAGTGATTGTTTTGACCTATATCCTTGTATCATTGGCAAAAACACTCATTTTTTAAATAAGGTCATATGTGAGATTTACTTGATGAATCTATAAGGCATGTGTGTTTAGGCTCAATTAATCATTCCATTTGACAATGTGAGATTCCTCTATTGTCCAAATCATATAGGAGGGTTAAGTATAGTGTTGATGATGATGATTTGTCTAGTCATGGTGATGATAATGATTATATTGGTGTCAAACTTGATTTCTTTCATGAGATGAGATCAACCTTGTAGATCTTGTTGATCATGATAATAATAGTCCATACTTGAGATTTAATGATAATGTTCATCTTATTGATATATCTCTTGGTATATTTGATGAGCGACTAATTCTTGAGAGGATTGTAGAGTTGGACTTGATTGCCATGGATAATTTGTATGCACCCACGTCTTGCTTAAAAGGTGTTATGATTAGTTGGAGCTTCAAGTTGAGGATTTTGTTATTGTCTTTGCATTAGTTTGATCCATTTCCTATGGTTATTCACCCTGAATGTAACACATCACACTAATGATGATGATCTTATTGACGATAATTGTCAAAATTTTGTTGATGAGTGTGTTTGTATTTTTGTTGAGGACATCAGATATGTAATACATTATGATAATTTTAAAAAATTGTGTATTTGAGACTATGGATATTGGAATTTTGCCTCTCCTTTTATATTTGGTAGGGAATTTTAAACTCACATTTGTACACTTGATTTGTAAGTTAAAAAAACCCAAAAGGTGGGCAAAAAGACGCTTCTCATTAAGTTATAAACATGAAAGAACTTCTTGGTGAAGACTCGTAATGAAAACTCAAAAGGACATAATAAAATTGCACAGTTTTTCTATACAATATTTAGGATGATGAAGGTTGTTTATTACTTCCCTCCCAAGGTTAGGACATGAGGAGGAAGGGGGCGAGAGCAAGTAATTATTCACTCCCATCTGGCAGGGAGAATGTTAAGGGTCAGATTTTGAGTTTAGTTGATTTGAGGATGATATAGCTCTAAGTTTTTTTATGACTAATTATAAATTTGGTTCATTATTTTTTACGACTAATTGCAAATTTAGTTCGTTATCTTTTACAACTAATTACAAATTTGGCTCACTTGTTTCAATGATTGGTTGAGTCACTAGATATTTTCATCAAATGTTGTTTTGTCTATGTGCACGTGATGGATTTTTTGCGCATGAATTGCAATCTCTAGAGTACCAGTTCACCTTTATGGACGATCAGTTCACCTTTATGTGTATCTCATTTATTAATTTTCATTGAGATTGGATGTTTCATTGGAGACTTGTGATAGACATATATGCCGACTTTTGGTTGTAGATTTTACGCACTACTTGTGGATATTTGTGGATTATGTATGGTGTTGTAGATACTCTAGATGATGGACATATATTGATGGAGTTTCTATCGGGTTAAAGTGATTACAATTTTAGGAGTTTTCCCATATGTGTTACCTAGACAATACTCATATTGGTCATGAGGATTGATCATCTTCGCTAGCTCATTAGGGATTGCCACATTACAATTTATTATAGTATTGGATAAAGACAAGTCTTAGGATTTTGATATCTGGATTTTGAGTAAGTGATGTTTAGATCGACAACTAACATGTCATCTTTCATAGATTGCAAAATGTAGAGATGTGCATTATATATAAAGAGTTCATTTTTGGTTAATATGCATGGACCTCATTTATCATATTTTGAGTTATAGTACAATTTTTCTAGAGGGTGAGCTCTTATGTGTCGAGATATGCCTATATTTTTAAGTTTGAGATCATTGTGGACAAACATTAGTTCACATTTCCAACATAACATAGATTGAGGCAGTCAGGCATTATAGTCCAGCTGCAGTATATTTTAGATTTCTTTTATGAATCGTGTTAATTAGATTGAGTTATCCTTTTTTTGCTCTTTTTTGCATATTTTTTATCGAGACGGACTATCAATGGATGGATCACATGCATTGGTTTCATCATGATTTGTACTTAATAGAGTTTTGAGTATACCATCCGCAACACAATTGCAAAGTCTAAACACTCAATGGACTTAGGCTTATAGGGGATTTGTTAAGAATATTAATCTTAATTCCTTACCACCTTATTTAATAGAATTTATTATTGTTGGTTGGTGATGGTTAGTCTCGTTATAGGAGTTATATTCCTATTTGAGTGAATATATCTAGTTGCATTACATTTTTGTGCGTTGTTTTCAACTTTCATCTTTGTCGATGATTTCTATCATATTATTTGTTCTAATATCATGAGGGGGGGAACCTAACTCAAAAATAATTAATAAAAGGAATTTATCTTTAGATGTTGGGTTCACAACTTTCATTAAAAAATCAATTATCAAAACATAAAATTATAGTATCGTTAATAAAAAAGACTAGACTTAAAAACAATATAGAAAGGGAATTTAACCTTATAGGTTGTGCTCACAAGTCCCATCAAAAAGTCAACTATCAAAATAAATCTATTATAATATCATTAATATAAGACAAGACTGAGTAATAATACTCTCATATTGCATTGCATTTTCACACATTGTTTTCTACATACAGTTGCATATTCTTTCTATCATATTGTTTGTTCTATTATCATGTGGAAAAAGACCGAGTTCAACACAATTTATTGGAGGAATTTAATTTTAGAAGGTGGGTCCACAATTCCCATCAAAACGGCAACTATCCAAACAAAAACAATTATAATATTATTATCAAAAGACATGTTTAAACAAGAAGACTAAATGATAAAAAAAAATTATGTTCCGAATTGGAGAAGAGTGTGAATGGGAAAACAAAAATCATATACAAGTGCTACAACTCTAAAGACATGCATTTAGAAGTACCACAACTAATAGACAAAAATGAAAAGGTACAACAAGATACAAACAAACATACAATGTATGGGAGACGATTTATTGTTGAATATTGCCATTAATTTTTTTATATTACAAGCAACATGTTAAAGAATAGTCGGAGTCAATAAAACAACTCTAAGATCGGGTTTAAATAGAAATGAATGTAGTTCATTTTACAAAATGAAATTTAAATATAATCAAGGATCATTCATTTTATAGTTAATAGAACAATTAAAAATGAAAATGAACACATTCCATTATACATGTAAGTAAAGTAATAATAAATTTGTAAGTACAAGAATTATAAATACAAAAGGAAAGAAAGAAGCCAAAATATGGAAACTTATTTGAAGTTATGAAGTATGTCATATTTATTAGGTGGAGATCTAAGTTTAAAATGGCATGTTTTAGTTTAATTTGTAAGGCATTGGTTGCTTGTGAATTTAGAATACAATGTTTGGCACAAATGATTAATACTTGAAATATTGAATTAAATATTAATTAACTTAAGACTAATTTATGTTAATACTAAACTATTGCTTTAGAGCTTGTGCAAATGAAATTTAGGAATGATATATGAGAATAATTCATAAATTATTCATTAAACTTCAACACTTGTGACATTATTGAGACAAAAATAACTCATAAATTATTCATAAAACTTCAACATTCATGTTATTTTTGAGGCATGGATTGTACTTAATAGTGACCAATAACAACTAAATAAACCAAAACATTGCATTTATGAAATCCATTGGTAGTAAGTACTTTGTTATATAAACAAATTGTGGGATATCTTATTTGATAAAGATGACAAGTACACTATTTTTATAAGTAAATAATTAAAGGAACAAAGTTAGCAAATAAACTCGAAAAACTATGCATCTTATGTTTTTTCCATCAAAATGAATCACAAACATTGTATTCGGACAATTGCTATGGATTAAATTTGATCCAATTTTCATAACTAACTTTTCACTTCATTGTTTCTGCCAAAACTAAAAACAACAAAATGTGTTAAATATAATAAAGGTGCATTCATATTGGTGGGGTTTTTTTTTGTCACTACCATGAAAGCCAAGAAACTATTTTGTTATACAAATTATTATTTTTGTGGAGGGCATCACATAAATCAACGGTAACTAGACATAGCTTATTATTATTGGTAAGAGAGAAATAAACCAAGTGGGCGTGAATACAAATTGAAAAATAACCCATTCAGAGTAGGCAACTAATAATTCCCTACTAAGTCAAGATCAAGAAACTCCTAAGAAAATTAAATGAGAAAACAAAATACAAGTAGAAACATAACCCATTCAAAATTCAAAGTAAGTAATTACTAAACACCACTAAATCAGGATTGATTGAAAATTAATCCATTCAAATTAGGCAAATAAAAACTCCCACTAGATCAAGATTAAGAACTTTCAAAAAAAATTAAATGAAAATAGAAGACGTAAGAAAGGTTAGGATTTAATTCAATAAAAAATAGATCTCATCTTGTGATTACTCTATAATAAATATTGTTCTCTTTAACCTCCCCCCCCCCCCCCACCTTCGGGTTCTACAAACTCAATTTTGACGGTTCTTCCAAAGGGAATCTCAGTCTTTCAGGGGTGGGGTGTATTCTTCATGACGAGAGAGGCATGTTTATCAAAGTTAGATCCTTTTCAACTGCCCCTTGGTTCTAGTAATGCAGTTGAGGCGCAAGCATTGATGCATGGTATTAAGTTAGCCTTGAACAGTGATTGTTCTAAGCTTTACATCAAAGGGAACTCGCAAGTTATCATGCTTGTCATTTACAAGGGTAAGGTGGTGGCTTGGTTTCTTAATATTTTCATTAATCAAATCATTCACTAGCTTTCCTTGATGATTGGTCTATCTGCCATGTTTATCGCGAAGATATCAAGTTGCGGATGCCTTAGCAAATTTTGGGATTAATCAACAAGAAGAGGCCATCATTCATAATAAAGTTGATGCCTAGGCGCTTCTTGATGCCACCCGACGTCATGATTGTGAAGGACTCCCCTCACACGTGTCTGGGGGTAGTTAAAGCTAGAAGGGTATTCTTTCGCTCTCATTCATGTCATTCACTTCCTTCTTTCTGCCTCCCTTCCCTTTGTTCATGGCATTTCCTTCACTCCCTCTCGTTCCTTTGCGAGGTGAGAAGCCTGAAATGGCATTTTTTTGCGGTGTCCTCTACTCATCTACGGCACATCTTTCATATTGGTTCGGCTTCGGTTTAGAACGCAGTCGAAAAGGTTGTGAGCACAGAGTTTTAACAAAGCTCAGGGAGGGCGTGAGTTAATTCGAAGATAGTTGGTGTGTTCGTGACAAATTCCCTCCTTTTGTTGTAGCGCTAGCAGTTGCAAAACACTTCATCTTTCCTCGTTACCGTGTGGATTTGGATGAAGCGGTGGCTAATGTTTGCCTTCATGCCCTATTTTTGGTAGTCGACCCCACTCTATCCTCTCTTTGGATGGACAAAAGGGTCTGTGTTGAGCTAGTGTGCAAGAATCGTGTTCTCCTCCAATTCGCGGAATCCATTCATTGTATTTATTGTTCTCATGGAGCTTTCGTTTCCAAGGTTCCTTCTATGAACCTGTCTAATCTTGTCGCCCCCATTGCGCCACCGCCGAAGAGAGTGGTGGAATTGCAAGCCTCAACGAGTTTGTCTTTTGCTTTCCTCAAAAAGGTGGCGACGCTCGGCTCTGTTGATTAGTTTTGCAGCCACAAATTCCCAAATCTTATCCAAGTGAAGGAGGTGGAGATTCTCGAAATCTGTGATTGATTTCTTTGCTTTGTTCTTGTTTCCTACTTTTTGCTATGTGGTTCTTTGTCGACCTCAAGGTTCTCATACTCATTTGGCCTTCAACTGGTTTCGGCCCCTAGTCTTTGGGGACTGCTATTTTGGTTGTTCCTTCATGTTGTCATCCTTTGCGAATTCTATCAACCCTCCAGTTCATAGCTCCGGTCAAAAGCATGTATCTATCTTAAAAAATTTGTTTTTTTTAATTTATTTATATTTAATATTCAAAATAGTAAAATACTATGAACAAATGACTTTAAAGTTATTATTTATAAAAAACATACACTTATATATGATTGGAAGAATAGTAATTATAGTCAAAATCCAAAAGTGTGTGTTTCCGCGCACGCAAGCGTGCGCACGTCCATAATGACTAGGATGAATATCCCTTGTACGAAAAGTAACAATTCGACATGTCAATCCTCCAGAGCCTAAAGAGCTAACTTTTCAACTATGAAATATTTCTGCTAATGCATTAGTTTGATCCAAAAATTGTGATAAGGGATGTAAACCAAAAAAATCTCGAAAAGTGGTTGTTAATGGGAGTAAAGTTGCCAATTTTTTAGGAGTTTAAAACTTTTTTTAGTATTTTTTTTTCTATAATTTAAATTTAGTTTTTGAAATTCCTTCTTTCAGACAATGTATAGCTAATCTTAATTGCACTTGTAATAAATCTGCTACAGAACGAATATATTGATTTTGTAGATGATCTATAACATCAAGTGTACCCGTTCCAAATTGCACTCTAATAGGGTAATCCACAGCAGCCTATACATCGTATGGTAATGAAAAAAAATTGTTCTCGAGTATATAAAGATTCAAGCATGTGCGCGTGCGCGTGCGCGTGCTCTGAAATTATTCAAATATTTACATAAGAATAGTAATTATAGTCGTCACTAGATACTTGTAAATAAACTTTTGTTTCAATAAATTATTTAGACTTGTACTAATTTGTAAGTAATACCATTAATCTATAGTCAAAGTCGATCAACACTTATATATAAAGTTTTATTCCAATGAATTACTTAGACTTGTACTAATTTTTAAAGTAATAATACCATTAATGTTATTTATATATATTTTATTATACTGAGAGGTTCTTACAATGGTGGTGGAGCTAGTGGTGGATTATAATATTAGTGAGTTAACTAATCGGCTGGCCTTATATTTGGCATCCATCAATTTCAAGTTTGAATTTAACATTTATTTGACTATCATTTAGAATTTGTAATATTCTTGTAAGTCATATGTCACAAATCCATGGAAACTCGCAGAGAAAACAATGGAGTTAGTAATCAATGTGGTATGTGGCAAATCCAAGATAAGTGCCTAGAGATCAATTTCTCTCAACATTTTTCATAAAGATGTATCTAAGATTCTGTACCAATAGAGTATAATCTCATCAACATAAATGTTATTGGAGTCTCTTTTATAGTAAAATAAATTATATAATATGTTAATGAAGCGAAAGATACAATTATTTTGATCTAAAACACCATGTAACAACAAATAACTACATATCAAACCATAAAACTGTTTTTTTAATTTTATTTACAGCCTTGCAAAGAAATTAGCTGATTACAAATCATGTTATGGAGCTTTAAATGATATTTCTGAACCTGGACACAAAGGAAAAAACAATAACACTATAACTGAATTAGTAAAGCTTACCAAGCATTTGCATTCAAACCTAACAATAATTCACACCCCTTGCTTGATCATGACAACATCTTTAGAGGCATCTGTCATTTGTCTCCCACGCCCTAACTTAGTATCCAGCTGGTCAACATGGTACGCTTTTACATTGTCCTAGGCATGATGTAGAGAAGAATAATTTAAATCAATGTATCATCTATTTGATCGTGCACATTCAACTAGTGACAAATTAAATCAGTTAAGTGAATAATGATGAATTGTCTTCTATTAATTCCAAGTTTGATGAAAATCTGGTAAAGTAGATTAAATCAATGTATCATCTATCTAATCATGTCCATCCAACTAACAATAGAATGAATCAATTGAGTTGAGGGAGTTAGCTTCTGTTAATTCCGTGAACAGCCCATCCTTCCCCTAGAATGGGAACTGCTTCTGAACTAAATGTAGGTGTCATCTTGATCCAATGGCATCTAGCTACAAATCATTTTCCCTAAAAGAATTGGAAGCAATTTTTAATCAACTAATAAAATATACCGTTTATACACGACACCTAAAACAGAACAATATAACTTAAGGGAGCACATCAATAGTACTCTACTCCTTAATACTTAATAGTACTTAATATATAAATGGGAGAAAAAACAAATCACTTGTGATACAATTAACGCAAGCTCTAGAATTTATAATGGCTGGCGATCCAATGATTTATGATTGTGAACTGCCGACTATTCCCTATTGTTCTTTTAAAGGTTTGATTAGATGCAATAACATGGACGATTGCAACAAAATGAAGTACATCAATACGAAGCTACTTTGCGAACCAAAGTGATATTTTTACTAGACATTGCTTGGTATGAAATGTCCTAGCTCGCTAATATTTTCATTCAATGGAAAAGAACTGTTCAAATGATCATAATATGCATTTGATATGAGCATTCCAGTGTGAGTTTCGTTTAACTGTAACTAATACAAGTCTTATTTGAAACTCACCCACATTATGCAAGATCCTTCGATAAGAAAACCTTATAGTGGCATAAATTCAATACTTCCGTGCTCCATCATAAGTAGGTACTTCATCAAAAGTAGAATTTGAACCTTGAAAATTATCATAGTTTCTAGGTGCGCCACCAAAAGTATTGTTTGGCCCTTGAAAATTGTCATAGCTTCTAGGTGCTCCACCAAAACTTTGGTTTGGGCCTTGAGAATTGTCAAAAGTTCTAGGTGGCCTTGGTTTCGCATAGTCCGCAAATATTACCCAGCCATCTAGAAACTGCAGAAAAAAGGAAAATCATGTGAGTTTTCCCACAAAGGCACATTTCAATTGAGCCCAAGGATCATTTAACTCTGTAGGAAAGCAACAAATAGCTGAATCACCTTGCCATCCATCCCCTCCTTGCCCTTGTCAGCTTCTTCCTGACTAGCATATCTTACAAATGCAAACCCTTTGGATACTCCGGACATCCTATCAGTTACTACTCTAGCTGAAACATAAACACAAGTTAGAAGGTACTAACTTCATATTCAAAAATACAACTCCTGTAAATCATTTGCAACCAAAAATACCTTCTAGGACTCTACCAAATTTTTCAAAAGCTGCTCTCAAGCCATCATCAGTAGTGCGCTTAGAGAGACCTGCAATTTTGTGCATGTCAATGATTTAAAGCCTTGTTAGTAAAACTTCGAATTTTAGAATACCAGCTTCAAGAACAATAATGATTTTTATGATAAATAGACCACACATTTATATTTATCGCTGCATCAAGGATTTTCTCAGATATTTAACATCATCAATTTCAGGCCATATGCAATCAACTAATGCTGGCAGGTTATGATTGAGTGCAATAGATGGCATAAAGTGCCACTTTGTAGCGGATGGATTTACACCATCAAATATTTAGGTAATCCACTCTATACTAGACGAATTTGTAGATTGATAACACCAGAACTGGATAAGATTATCTAGTCAAACAATCACTCATTCTGCACGAGTCTTTTAACCATATATACAATCTATAAATTATAATGCTGCTATTTAACTTGGAAGCTGTACTTTCAGGTCATGAATGCATTTTATGAGTGAGCCCATACCATCCACTTTTAGGGGGTTTCAGATGATCAATTTAAGGTAATAATATAGCGCCATCATAGAAAAGTAAAAAGATTACAGAATTTGACAGATTGCACGAGCTATGCAGATCCTCTTCATAACCTGAACTTTGAAGTGTGCTCAAAGAGACATTATGAAAATCAAATCAAGGGCCAATAACAGGTAAATACTAAAGCACATGTACAGTCTATAAACTACAAAGCTGCCATATAATTTGGAAACGGTACTTTCAGGTTGTGAATGCATTTTATAAGTGATCAATTTAAGGTTGTAATATCATAGAAAAGTAAATATTCTACAGAATTTGACAAATTGCACAGGCTATGCAGATCTTCTTCATGACCTGAAGTGTGTATGCTCAAAGAGAGATTAGGACAATCAAAACAAGGACCAATAACAGGTAAAGCATTGTATGAAATAGGGATAATTTATGTTTGATTTAATTCCTTGTGAAGGGGCGACATTCTTTAAATTGGTTTTAAAACTCCAATAGTAATCACTTTCATGGAGGATGTCACAACCGAGAGTGTCAACACAAGTAAATTAGCTTTACATACCAGGCATGGTGGATAGGTTATGAGTTATAATAAGGACACACAAAAATTAAAGCTTATGTCATGAAGATCTATATAAAGAGGTCAACGTACCCTAAAAGCATCACAAAGATGATGGCACATTTGAAATGAACTACCACAATAGGAGAAATGGTTGACCAATATAATTAAAAAATTCGTTCTTGTGAAATCTTCAGCTATCATTCTCCTGCATATAAATTTCATATTGACACAAATTTCACCACATTTCTCCTGATAGCAGCAAAAAAGCAGCTCTGGACATGTTTGGCAATGCATATCACATTAACTTTCACTAAACAATACAATTTAAAAAATAGTTCTGAAATCTTCAACTATCATTCTCCTGCATATAAATTTCATATTAACGTGAATGTCGCCATTTTTCTCCTGATAGCAGCAAGAGGCAGCCCTGGACATGTTTTGCAATGCATGTCCCATTAACGGGTGTGGGGTCTATCGGCAAGCAGCATGGTGATTGGGCTTGTATTAATGTAGAGATCCGGGTTCAAATCCAACGTGGGCACAGCTGTAAATAGCTATTGTATATATACGAGGCATCTTTCAAAAAAAAGAAAACACTATCACTAAACAATATAAGTTTACAACATTCCCTCCAGTCAGTTACCCAATAGATTTACAAGAGAAGAATAATAACTAATAACAAAGTATGACAACCAAATTGATATTGCCTGTGATAATGTTTGAAACACTTTTTCAAAAGCATCCGAGTATACAATACAATAGCCAACTTTTGAAAATGCATACCATCCTTTGTGAATCACTTACTCTATAATCATGCTTCGATATACATATTTAGAAGATAATGATAATCTGTATATGCATAATTCTAAAGAGGAGTTATTAACATGGAGCAAAATCCTACTGTGGGTATTTACACAGAACAAAATCCTACTGTGGGTATTTACACAGAACAAAATCCTACTGTGTCACGTGTTGATCAACATACCTGCAATTGAGATAGTAACACATTAATAACAACCAGAATGCGGGTGATCCCGCAAAGGAACATAAAAGTGAAAATAATAACCGCAAAACTCTGAAACACAGAGACATACACCTTGGGGATAGGGCACGCATGATGGAAGTAGGGAGGAAAAGTGGATCATTTCCTGCTATGAGAGACATCTCCAGTAGGCAGGGATGTCATTTTCCTGTTCCATGAGGTGTCTCCGGCAGGCAGGAGAGATCCCCACTGATATCTCTCGGAACAAAAGACAAATTAGAGAAAGCAAAAAACACAAAGCAAATAAAAACCCTAACCCTGGAACTAACACTCGCAAGCCATTTGGCCTTAACTCAAACAAAAGAACATAACAAAACATAATTTGTAGGATTTGGCGGCATTGCTTTGCAAGGAAGATTATCATGCAATAGAGAACAAGGGAGAGGAATATTATCATTTTGACTTATGATTTAATGTTTACACCAGTAGATTTTAATTTTAAAAATACATATAATGATATATGCACATATTAATGAGAGTAAATGTGTGTTAGCTGTACCCTGCATCCACAAACCCCATACACAAATTCTGAAAGATGCTTACAGTACCAGTACCTATAAGGCTGTACACCCTGATTACATGGCCCCAAAAATATACCAAAAAAGCAAATAAATTAATACTCTATCCCTCACTAAAGTGTCAAAAATTCAGCCAACGAGATGCAGGTAAGTTGGTTAAGAGGGCTGAGGGTTTTCCAACCCATCCAGGTTCAAATTTCACAAGGTGCTTGCTGGTTACAGCTGTTTGACTGGCCTATAAGGCTGGTTGCAGCTGTTCCAAACTGGCCGCCAGCAGTGATGACAGCTGTTTGAATAGCCCAAATAGTGGCTCATGGCAGATATTGGCTGCTTTGGCTGTGGGGTCATCCAAATCCCACATTTAACTCATAACAAAAAGGTCAAAAATTCAGACTGCTGTGCCATTTGATTGAGTGAACATAATTCTAGATTTCAGAGCAACTAGAATGATTAGATCCAACTTAGTTGAAAAGGATTAAAATTTAAATAACTTAATAGTCATTAAAAATCAGATTAATTGATCTGCACCTTGGATATACTCTATTATCAATTAAGGTGTCAAGAATATAGTATTGCCCATTAGAGCTAGATAATGAAAATCTAGAGCAAGCAGCACTGACCTAGGTTTAGAAGGCAACGAACTTAATAATCATTCTAAAAGGAAATAAGGCCTGAAATATACATAACCCCAGATTTCAAGATAATTAAATCTAACATTTTAAAAATTGCCATAATCTAATGTAAGATAAAGGCAAATAATTTGACACCACAACTTTTATAAGGAAAAACCAATTTCTCCATAAATGTAATCAGTATTCAAAAGAATACATAATTTGATATCCTGTATCAATATCAAATCAAAAAAAAGGTGATCAGTTGAGCTTAAACAAAATTAATATATTACAAAAGGTCAGAAAGTGTTACAAGAAGCTTCAAGCAAGACACAAGCACAAATAAACTGCAGGTAAGGAAAGTCTCTAGAACCTCAAATTTATTGAATTCAACAATTACACACGTGTGTACGCGCGCGCACAGAAAGTGAGAAAGAGATTTGGACAACTCTTGAATTTTCTTAAGTTAAAAGCAATTACAAGAAAGGGATGCTTGCCAATTACAAATAGCTGTAGCTATTACCAACGAACTCAATAAATATGTCCAAATCTTTGCCCCAAATGACTTACCAACAAACTTGGATGTCATTAATACCTTCTCTATTTTTATCAAGTTTCTTCATAAACAGCTTAATTATTATGTATGTGTATGTGAGCTTGTTTAAATCCTCTTGCTTCTCATGTTCTCAATTTAACCATCAGCTTGTATGAAAACATTTCCATAGCATACCCTATGTTTGCCACAGGTTCATCGTTTTTGGTCTAGACCTTCGTTTCAGTATAGTCTACATTTGAGCTTACAAATTAAATCTTAAACATTAGGCAACGGAAAGAACTCGAATTTTACTAAATCAAAAATTCAAACAGAGGTCTAATAAAGACGAAAACAAAACATTATAACAACCAAGAATGATGGATAAACCTTGGCCCAATAGAGACATAATAGAAAACCACCGTGAAAAAGGAGGACTAAGCCTACATTGGAGCATTCCAAAGGACAACAAGGGGCAAAAAATTGAAGAATTTACGTGCTCCGAGTACCACCCAGAACTCAAAGAATACACAAGGGTTTGAGCAAACATTGGAAGCCCTGTAAAAGCACAAGCAATCTATACGAAGCACAATAAATACGTGACCCTCAACTATCATTCTTGGCAGTTCAAATGATCTTAGACTAGAGATAGAGAACAGGGGATCCTTTCAAGTCATTGTTCAAGGAACCCTCTAAAAGCTTTGGGAAATGATGGAGAAGATCAACCAAGTTCTCAATCAAGTCGTGCCCATGGTGCGCACAACACCAACAAGCAAACCTTTCGATGGAGCAACACCATTCAAGGTACAAGTCAATTTCTCTGTCCAAAATTGATGTAGTAAAAAAAGGCTCGAACAATTACAATCATATTTCTCTCTCAATATTTTTTCAAATAATGAGAACACAACATTTTAGCTATTAATTTTTCTTTATTATTTTAATAGCTGTCTTATTCCTGTTCCCAAAATCTACAAAAAAAAAATGGCATCCCAAAAATCCTGTTCCTTTGTCCCCACTAACCCCCCACCCCCAGGGCTTAGGTAACTATGCTTCAAAACAGCCAAATAGAAGCTGAAGAATTAACAATTGAGGATACCTTGACCAAAATTTAGGCAAACCTCGTGAAGGCCATCAAATAGGAGTTACCTTCCCATGAAGAATTATGAGCATCAAAACTAAAATTGGCAACAATTGTGCAGAGTGTTGAAAACACATGATGCAAAACTACACCAATGCATTCCATGCTTTCTTGACTAGAGTTGCTACAAGTGACAATGAAAGACACAGTCCTCAAATAAAGCAACAGCTCACATCTACATATCCAAGAAAAAAAATCTTAAAAGGTCAAGACAATAAGAGAAGCCTGCAAGCATGCAATCAAATCAAAGTAAAGTTCAAATACGGAAGCTATAAAGGAAAGTACAACCCAAGAAAGACACGGGTTACAACAAGTTTGGTTGTAATTAGTACAAGGAAAGACCCCCACACAAAAGAAACAACAATTCAGCCACCTCAAAAGAAAACCTTTTTGAATAGGAAGTTGCCAAAGAATGGTATCACGTAGCCCAACACCACTCACATGGGCAAGTGACACTCAAAGAAAGAATGTGGTACCAAACAAATACTACTTGCCTAGGGCGAAAATCCAATTGAGCTCCAACAGCAAAACCAGCACCACCACCCATGTTGGACAAAGGGAAACAGATCATGGAGATCACTATTCCACCATCAACACAACACAAATCAAATTTCCCTCTCATACCAATAGATGCAAAGTGCCCTTTCCACTCTCAAATTTCGGTGAAGAGGAAGGATCTTCTCTTCATTGTGGACAATGACAGTTTTTGACAGACATTGCAAGGAAGCTGAATCTACCAACAACACCTTACCCTAGACCATACATGGTCAGTTGGTGGAATCGGAGCAATGAAATTCATGTCAGCCATTGATACCACCTCCCATACACAGCTAAGTTGTTTTGGGATCAAGTACTTTCAATGTGGCACAATTGGAAATTTTCGAGGTTTTGCTCAAATAAGACATGTGGGAGAGGCACAATATCTACAAGTCAAGACCCTATATTGTCATCGCTCCGGAAGATCTACTCTACAAAATTTCAAAGGTGACGAGAAAGGTTCATCACTTCATTGTGGAGAAAAAATTTCAATAGATGTTGCACGGAAGTTGAATCTACCAACAACACCTCACCCTCAACCATACATAATCAATTGATGGAATTGGAACAAGGAAATACGTGTCAGCCAATGATGCCACCTCCTATACACAACCAATTTGTTTCAAAATCAAGTGCTTCACAATGTGGCACTGTTGGAAGCTCTTGATGTTTTGCTCACACAAACCTACATGTGGGAGAGACACAATCTCTCCAAGTTAAAGCCCTCAAATATCAAAGATAGCTCTTGTAACCAAAAACTCTTTGATCAGTGTCAAACAATGCAAAAAATTCAATGGTCAAACTGACAAGTGTGTACTCCTCACTATCACATTACAAGGAGAATAAGATCATTGTAATTGCCTACTCCTATAAATTGTCAAAAAGTGTGATAGAGATGGTGAATTAAATGATGGCAAAGTATATAAACATTTTCACAGTCCCCATAATAGTTCCTCTACATTATCAAGTAAAGCAAAAACTTGATCCCCAACACCCCTCTGCCAAGTGACCCCATTTACAAACATTATGTTCTATAAAACAATGCAAAACAACAAATCCAATAACTGGTACAAAAGGATCACATCGGACCAAGTGCATCACATTGCAAAAGCTCAATCATGCTAGTACAAAGAAAGGAAAAGACAAGGTGACTCTAGACTAACCAGAAAGCAATGAAATCCAGACAACCCAAAATCCGCCGACATTTGATACAATATTCACCTTGCATGGTTGCTTCCCACTCAAGTTTTCCCTAGGCTTCTAAATTCAATTGTAGTCCAATCAACTGGAATAGGTTTGATGAAAGAGCAAAATGAACATGCGAATTAGAACCAACAATTTGTTGACCCACTCTTCGACATCATTCACCATACTAAGGAAGATCACCCTCCTACACATATTGCATTGTGGTATAATACCACTTAGACCTCTAATGTTGAAATATGTGTGGCGTCTAAACCACAATTTAAGTTGTTAATAAGCTTCACCTTGAGTGGTCTCCAACTCCAAAGACTATTACGGGTCAAGATAAGAAACATTATTCCTTGTAACCCTCCTAGAACAATGGAATAAATACTAGTTCTAGTCATATCGGTGACTCCTTAATGGTTAGTACTACAAGAAAAGAAAGATCGTTTTTCTTTTTACATCAACGTCTCTACTAATGAGTACCTTATTAGTAGAAACACCTAAAAGTCCATAAGCCTTAGACTACTCACTATAGCCAACAAAGGAATATCTATTACTTTTGGAATCTAAGCTACTCATGTTTCCATCAAGAACCAAAACCGTAGTAGCTGAACCAAAAATGTGGAGATGATTTACCTTTGGTGTTTGTCCCAACCATGATTCTTCAGGAATAACATCATGCAAAGCTTTGCACGGACTTTTTGCTCAAGCAAAAATATTATCGTATGAAATACTTCGCCGGATTATTTATATGGCACACCTCGGTTATGCATCATGCACTAGACCATCTCCATAATAGTCTTGTTCCTCCTTCCAACAACCCCTTTCTGTTGATGGGTGTATCATTGTATGGATATGGCAATTGCCTTTACATCCCTTCTCTCAACAATCCTTCAATTGCTTGGGAGTAAACACTCCACTCTCTAACCTAAGAGTTTTTATACATCTCTTGGCTTCTTTTTCTCTCAATGCCTTGAATTCGACAAAGGCGCAATGAGACATTCAGATTTCTTCTTCAAAAAGTAAGCCCACATTTTCCACAAGAAATCAACTAAAAGAAGAAAACACCCTACTCCTAGAACATTTGGTGATTTCCATTATGGTTTGAACAGATCTGCATGAATGAGATCAAGAATCCCTTAGGCACACTATACACCTTCAGTAGCAAACAACTTTCTTTTACGTTTTCCAGCCAAGCATCTTGCACGTGCCCTACCTTTCCTGTACAAAAGCAGCCCTTGAATCATATTAATTCGGCTAAGTGTGGCTAAATACTGAAAATTCAAATGACCATACCTTTCGTACCAAAGAATGATATTGTCATCCTCCAGAGTCAATGGGTGCAAATTAATTGTGGCAAGATCAACTAGAATGTACCATTCCATGTTGCTTGACGTCTAAGACAATACATTTCTTATGACGAAAATTCACATCAATGTTAGGATTAACTGTAAGTTGACTAACTGATAACAAACTCTTGTCCATTTTTGCAACACACCTAACATCCCAAACTATAAATTTTGCAGCATCATTAAAACAATGTGGACATCACCTATGCCTTCCTAAGTCACCACATTCGATGATTTTCAACAAAAAAAATTGAAGTTAGCTGAATATTTAACAGACCAAAAAATCATTGGGATTCCCGATTTTATTCTTCTGCTATGTTTTCATTTCACAATTTAGGGTTTTCTTGATACTGCCATGTAAGCAGTTTGTTGTGAGTGGATACTGGAAATGCCGTTAAAAATAATGCCATGTTTTTTGTTTCACGATTTAGGGTTTTCTTCGCAGATTTAAGTTTGTAAGTTGAAAATAATAGAGCTAGAAATTCCGTTCATTGTAACACCCTTAACCAAAGCCAACAAGATTCGAAGCCACAAATAAATGACTCCCTTTACTCGCAGCAGCTGCAATTCAAAAGAGACTCAGAGCTGAGATATCTATCTGTCGTCCACGCATTTTTTCGTTCCTCTATATAAATAAATACACACAGGGCACTTATCATGAAATAGGACTTATTCTTTCTTTCCAGTTGGGCTTATTACATTATAATATACATGCGATTAAAAATAATCAGTAACTAGTAAGTATTAATAATATTTAATAATAAATGTTTAACAAAGTATATATTATTCAGTAAATTAGTAACAATTATGAATAAATGATAATAAGTAATATTATATTAGTAAATACATAATAGTTAGTATAGTAATTTATTATTAGTATAGTAAATTAATAAATTAAATTAGTTAATAATAAATTAGTAAATCTCTTTGTCAAATTTAATCATGAATTTTATCTCGAATTTCGTGAGTCACGAATTTCTTACGAAGCTCACATGCCCAAGTACCACGCCCAATAGATGAAGTATGTTGTAGTGCTCAAAAAGTTTGGATCCCATGCCAGTGAAATGGAAGAGCTCTTGTAAAAATAAGCTCATACACTTGTTGTCCCTCTCACTAATGATGATCTTTGGTAGCCCGTGAAGTTTAACAACTTCCTTGAAAAAGAAATTTGTTGTTACCTCAATCCTGCCCCCTTCACTTTTACCTTCAAAAATAGCATTGGCAACATGTCTCTTTGCATACTCAATTGTAGAAAAAGCCTTCCAAACTACTGTAGTCTCAGTCATAGAACAAGAAGTTGATGCATAATCAGCAGCTTGACAAGCTAATCAACTAAGGTGGAAGAACACTACATATTCCCAAATACAAATGCAACTGAAATTAGGTGGGGGCTGCTAGAAATGATGATAACAAACATCAACGATGGCAGTGCCACATTGGGACAAGCTAATCAACTAAGGTGGAAGAACACTACATATTCCCAAATACAAATGCAACTGAAATTAGGTGGGGGCTGCTAGAAATGATGATAACAAACATCAACGATGGCAGTGCCTACATTGATGGATAACAAATTCAACTAGTCTTTCTTCTTTATTCTTGTGCCTACACAAAGAACAAACATATTAAAAGAAACAAGAGCTCTCAATATCATTTCTTCATGCCTCGTAGGTATGGAAGCTAGCTCTCTTCCATGGCTTGCAATCATCTCATATTCAACACACAAGTGATGGATATTCACAAGTTCACCCAGGCTGTCCCAAACACAGCTGTAACAATGTGTTTTGTCCCCCAAAATCAGAAGGATAGTGGTTGGGATCCTTCTTATGACAGCTGAAAACATATCAATGATGATAGTAGATTGGAAACCCTTCATCCTCGTGGCTAGATACTCATCTCCGACTGTCAAAGAATGGATAGGAAGCTGAAACTGTTGTGGACAACGAATGAAAAAAAAGTACAGCAGTTGTCAAACTGAAAGCCCTTCATGAATCTCCTAAAAAACAATGTAGTGAGGCTTGCGAATGAGTCATTATTTGTTAAAAAATGCTCCAAAAGATTCTTGAAGTTGGTACAGATTATTGGAAATAATCTTGCACAATAAAAACACCGAATAAAATAATATTAGAATAATTTTCAATTCATTCCAGGATATCTCTTCATTTACATTGAGAGGTATAAATACACATATGATCTCCTATTAAATAGGAGTCATCCTTTATCCCACATATCGCTCAACCTTTCAGTAATCTCTCTCAATCCCTTAGTTATCTCAACACACTCAACTAATCTTAAAAATATTTATGTGAGTTGTTTACACAACAAACTCACAACTAATATATAAAACCTATATTATTAATATGAGATTTATTTTCTCATATTTAATAATATTACATTTTATTTATTCACCCATATATATTATCTCCATGATAATATATATTACATTAAAACATTCACCAATGTAAACAATATAATATTCCTAACAAAGATTGGAAAAGATGACGAGTTCTCGTGTCTGTCCTCTATTGTATGGCACCAAGCAGATTTTACTGGTGCATGTACTGGAGAATGAACTGCAATAAGCAATTCAAGGATACATAGGGAAGACGGCTTGAAATCCCACAAATCAAAACTCCTACTACTTCCAATCATACCTCCAAATCCCAGCGGAGTTAGGAAATGATTCAAAACAACAATGGGATAACAACCATCCCGCTCAATTTCAAACACATAAATTCATGAACTCAACTTCTATTTCTATTGTGAGCACTCCCTCCAAGAGCCTGCTTATGAATTAGGGATTCAAAATCCTTATAGTATGACTATTGTTTGAAAATAAAAATGTAGAGTTTTACCTCATTATGTGTTGCTCATATTGTCTTCTCTCCTTCTGAAAGTTCTTTCACTCTATCTTCTCTAATAAAACAACTTAAGGAATCCCATTAAAATTGTAAAACTTAGGCAAACCTCTTGGCTCATCAAGCTTGAATCCGTCAACTCCATGGTTTGGTAGTCTTTGATAAATTTACCCAAAGAGTGTAGCCATGACATCCCAAGTACCAAATTTGTACCTTCATTACAATTCACATAGAAATCACCACTTACCATGTGCTTTCCCAAGGTGAGCTTGAGTTGTTGGAACCTCTTGGTGCAAAGGATGATGAGGCCATCTTGTAGCATCTCATCCTTCACAAGAGAGTTCAAATCCACAACAAACTCCATATGATTTCTTATAAAATTTCTTTCTAACCATATACACAAAATGAAGCACTCACTAGCCATAGTAACATGAAACCCATTGAGGACTTCACCTTTTTTGTAACACAAAGGATCTATGTACCCTTTGCCACTTAGAGTGTTCTTCACTTTATCATCATTTCCACTATGTTGTCCATGATGACCACCGATTATACTATGAAGCATCAAACTTGACGTAGGTTCATTCTTTTCAACAAACAACCCATGATGGCACAAGTATGGTAGCGACATAGGAGGAGGCCAAATAACTGAAATGTGATGTTCAATATCATACCTTGGGTTGTCCTCAACTTGTCCATGAAGCTTGGTTGATATCTCTTCATATTCAACTAGTGAAGCTCTTCCCACCCTGCGTTCATCCATATTTTGTTGGCACATGCATGGAACCTCTTCGTGGTTCTTGCCAAAGCCACGAACACCCTCAACTTGACTCTTCTGAGCTGTTGTTTTGAAAATTCCAACAAGTTGAGTATCCTCGTTTTCACCCGGAGATTGGGCTTCAACCACCAATTCCCCTTCACAATTTGGCACATCATATTTCCCTCTTTCTTGGGCTCATGCTCCATAGTTTCTTCATCAAACACATGCCCCTTCACACTATTGTCCTGAAAATTAGTCAATGGCTCATCCCTAGGAAGAGTGATAGGTACTTCTAGGGATTCCATGGGCTGCTCCCTCTCAATGCCCAACAACTTCGAGTGTTCTTCTTCCTTGATCACATTGGAGGGATTCTTTCCCTCTAGAGCTGGAACATCTTTCCCATTTTCCTTGGGCATAGCTCAGGATTTAGACCTTGGTCCCATGCCCCATATAACTCTCTTCAACCCTATAAACTCAACAAGTGAAATGGCATCACGAATCTTCTTTGGATGTACCCTACACTCATATTTGTTCATAATGTTGTGACCCATTGAATGTCGTGTTTCAACAACTGGAATGACTTCATTTCTTGGGAGGAAGATAGGTCGGAATGACCTAAATGAAGAATCACTCACAATTCTTGGTGGTTGAATGTTATTACTTGCCGTTGAAAAGCTTTCTTCACCATTTAGGTTTTGCATGGCATGGATAAATTGTGCCATCTTATTCGTCAATCTTTCTTGCCCTAGGGCAAACCTCTCAACCCTAACATCATCACAAAGTTTGTTCAACTCGGCTTTTTCATAATCCCTGTGGCTCATACTATCCATCTCAAGTAGCTGCCCTGAATTCTTCTTGCCCTTCCTTTGATAGCAAATGTACTCCTTGTGATCTTCTTGCATGGATAACCCTTAGGTGGCAAGATCTTAGGTTCTGATACCACACTATAATGTCCCTTTCCGGGCTGAAACTGTAGACACAAATAAGTCAACTGAATTTTATGCAAAAACTAGGGCAATGACATGTTTTAAGTCCACCAAACCCTAAGCAACCTAGGGTAAATTCAGATTTTTGGCTTCTCCACACGCATTTTTTAGAAATACATCGACAACATGAAATCCTTGTTGAAATCATGCAAAATAATTGCTTCAACCATACATTGCAGACAATTGGAATTAATTAATGCTCAAAAACAACTGAAACTTCAAATTTTCGTGACTTCATAGATACTTAGAAAAAAAATGCAAATGATAGCTAAAAATGACCATAAAAATGGCAGCTATCAAATAAAATTAGAATAAGATTTTTTTGACCATCAAAACCCGCTGAAAAAAGATCCCGAAATCTCTAAATGGTAAATCAAGCTGGAAATGAATGTCAGCCCCAAAAAGACGTGCCCTAGCTGGAATTTGTGTCCAAGCATTGATAGAAAACCTTGCAGTTCTGAAATTCTAAATTTTGAAGCTCAAATGTGACTCCCGAATGAAGCCACCAATGCGACAAATGAGGGTTTTCATCCCCAAGTGTTGTACCTATTGAGGGTTTCCGTCCTCAATGGATGAGAGAAAGAAGAAAAACGTGCTCCAACTCCAAGAAAATATCAAGATCCCAAAAATGCATAATCTTCTCCAAGCTAAGTGAATCCCTTATATAGCTCATATGTGGTGCCAAATCTCTAAAACATGGTCCCCATGAACACCGACCTCTATGTTTCTCCTTTATCTTTAAGCATGCACTCCAAAGACCGACCTCTTTATGAAAATATAAGTTTCTTTTTCTTTTTTTTCCCATTCCATCTTCTTTTTATTTATTTTTTATCCTTTTCCCGACAAAAGAAACGAGTATTGAAAATACTTTTATATTGATAATAATATTAAGTTGCCCCTAAAATGGAGAATTGACCGGACCCAATTTATAATATTATTAATTATTTTATTTTAGAAAAGGGGACATTACACAGACAAACCCGTTCAGAATTCAAGAATGAGTTACATGATTTCTTTGCCTCTGCCTTCGATCCACAAATTTTTTGGGAGGCATTTGGCAATCATGAGTGTGACACTGCCATGCAAGAGTACAATTCTTTGATTAGGAACAAAACTTAAGATTTGACTAAGGGAAGGAAGATGGTTTGATGCAAATGGATATATCAAACCAAGTATGTCACAGATGGGTCCATTGATAAGTTCAAAGCACAATTGGTAGCAAAAGGTTTTTCACAAGTGCCTAGTATCAACTACCCTGAGACTTTTGCACCAATCGCCAAAATAAACTCTATCCGATCACTCTTGCCATTGCCACAACTCATCGTTGGGATGTTCATTAGATGGATGTGAAGAGTGCCTTTCTTCATGGTGACCTAGAGGAGATCTACATGGAGCAACCACATGGTTTTGTTCAAGATTCTTCCTTAGTATGCAGACTTAGAAAATCTATCTATGGCCTTAAACAAGCCCCTCGGGCTTGGTATGCCAAGATGGATTCTTTTCTTCTCACTCTAGGATTCACTAGATGTCACTTTGATCCGAATGTCTACATTTTGCAACAAGATGATTCACTTTTGATTTTGGTTCTTTGTGTTGATGACCTTTTGATCACAAGGAGCTATTCATCATCCATTGCAGCGATGAAAAAAGTTCTACAAGACAAATTTTCCGTGACTGACTTGGGCTTGTTGCATTACTTCCTTGGGATTCAAATTTCACAATCTAACTCAGCGATATCCATTGCACAACCTAAGTATGCTCTCGATTTACTTGCTCAGTTTCACACGGCTGACTGTAAGCCAACTCCAACTCCCTTCTTATTTGGAGTCAAGTTTGAGGTTGATTGTACTTCACCATGGTCGATGCTACACTCTATCCGCAACTTGTAGGCAACCTTATATATCTGACTCATACTAGACCTAACATTTCATTTGCAGTGTGTTTCGTCTTTAGTTTCAGGCAGGAACCTCATGAGCTGCATTGGAAAGCAGCTATAAGAGGATTCTTCACTACATTCAAAGGACACACGAATTCAAGATTCACTATGGAGTTGGTATTGATGTTGACTTGGTTGGATAAACAGATTCAGACTAGACTGGGGATGTTCAAAATCATAAATCCACTTCAGGTTACAGTTTCTCACTAGGTTCTGCCCTGATTAGTTGGTCAAGTAAAAAGCATAATGTTATTGTTTTATCATCTACTGAAGTTAAATACAGAGGAGTTGTAAATGTTGCCACAAAGGTCATCTTGCTTCAAGGGATTTTGACAGAGTTTGGTATTCAATATAAGCAACCCACAATCATCTTTAGCTACAATCAGAGCATCATTCAAATGCACAAAAATCCGGTCCAACATTAATGGACCAAGCACATAGAGATTCACATGTATTTCACCAAAGAGTTGATCCATGGACAGGTCATCGATCTCAAATATTGCCATACATCAGAGCATATTACTGACATCTTCACCAAACCCTTCACCAAGAGCAAGCTTCTACACTTGCGAGTTCTTCTTGGGGTGCGGATTACATCAACATCATCTTTTGTGGAGGCAATCTAGTCCTTTCTTCTTTCTCTCTTTTGAGGGGGGAGTTTTTCCCACTAGATTTTCTCCTTTTCTCCACTTTCTAAGAGTTGCATTGTATTTGGTACCTCGTCAGGCCTTGTTGCCAAGACCCACTTTTTACCCACCTAAACTACGTTTCGAGGGGGTGTTTGCATAAGTATATATTTCCCTTGTATTTATTTATTACTTGGAATATTTCCTACACACATGGTGACTCATCATGCTTACGTGTTCTTTGTGTCATAGGAGTTACATGTCATAGACTATCATAATGTGTCATAGGCGTTACATTTGACCAACTATTTCGGGAATGTAACTCCCCTTCTGTAATGACCCTTTCAAGGGTTTAGACCAAAAGCAAAGGAATTTAACCAAACACCAAAATTATTCAGATCTTATTTTTATTGCAGCAAACTGAAAATAAGAAATCAGCGAACTGTACCGTTCACAAATATATGTCAAACACCATCAAATGCTTCAAATAAACTTGTCAAACTTTAGATATATTATTTATGCATCCACAAGAGCCAAAAACAATTAAAAATCTGAAGAAACGCACTGCTAAAAATTAATTAATGTCCAGCCAATAGCAGCCACAAGGAAATTATAGATTATGGGTCTAGAAACCCCCAAAAATCATGAAACTTGAGATTTTGGCCTTAGAAATTAAGATAAATCAATTATCAACTGAAAATGCACATATGAATTCACCAAACTCTCAAAAACCTACTCAAGGTAAGTCGCTCCACTAGAAAGAAGCCAATAACAATCTGAAAATGATAAATATCTCCTTAAATCTGCCTTATACTTCAATCTCAAGTCAAGCTGAATGGTTTTTGTCCTTCACTCAACCTCTAGAAGAGTTTTCGTCCTCCTAGACAAGCCACACATGAGGGTTTTCGTCTTCAAGTGTAAGAACAAGGAGCCACTAGCTCACAATGCTCAAATAAGATAAAATGTGCCAAGTCTAGATCTAAATGATGCCTTAACTCTCCTTTTATATCACTCCATTGGCGCCAAAACATAAAAAGGTAAGGCCGACCTCCTTAGAGATGTTTTTTTTCCTTCATTAGCTTCCATCAATTGATTAAAACCCAGCCGACCTATTATAAAAAAGGAAACACTAAAAGAAAATATAAAATATTAGAAAAACAATGCACATGGAAGCTCAAGGTTCTCCTCCATCTTCTTCACTTCTTTGCCAAGGAGAAGGAATGGCAAGAAGACCAAATAATAGCTCTCAAGTGGGAAAAAGGGACATTACACCTTCCTATTCTTGGATTATTGACTGCTATTCTCATGGAGGAGTTACTTATCGCTCTCCTATTTGTACACACCACATTTGAGCTATTGGGTTGTTCCATGCTTTAGCACTATTCTTCTGTTTTGTGAGATTATTTTCATATTGCATCTACTTGTTAGTGATTTCATTATTCATGCAACTACATGTGCATTCATTGTTATCCAGAGATTCTAACGGGAACTCTGATACAGCCGAATAAAGAACGATAGTAAAAGATGAGATACGAGAAAGATTGCAGAAGCTTGTGGAGAATTGACATTTGAAGAATAACAATCAAAAGGTTGTTGGTCCGTGGAAAGGTGCAGATTTGTAGAGAATGGTGAAATGTAAGATGGCATGTCCATGAAAATACACATGCAATTGAAGGATGGCCGAATACGGCAGAAGAACTTATGACCTTACAGATATGACCTTACAAACAAAAATGCAGGCTGACAGATACCTTAATCCAAAAACTAATTTATGTATAATACAAGTACAGAGTAAAGATAGTGACTGTCATAAAATGGGGCAGCAATGAGAACAATTCACTGCCCCTTAGCATTTTATTCTTGCATAACAGGCTTTGATACCAAATGATATAATCTAATTATTTTATTAAACAAAGCAACGCTTACATATAGGCTAAGCTGCAAATGATCTCCTTGAAAGAAGGATCATGTCTTATCCACAACTACACAATCCCTACTTTATAGGGATAAATTATTATCACAACTCATACATTTGCACGCACAAACCAAATAATATGTTAGGTACTAATAATTCCTCACAGTAGAGTTTTGCAGCCCATACTTTTGGAGAGGGATGCTATCTTAATGAGAGAAAACAAATCCTGGCTGGTCAAGGATGGAGAGAACTATATTCTCAATGCTTGCGAAGGAAAGGCCAAACTCTCTTTAGTTACAGTCAACTATGCAAAGAAACTCATCAATGCTAGTGGCAGATTTACATTGTTTTTCTTCAGAAATAAACATGATGACGTGGTTAAAGTTGAGACTACTAAACGTCTGATGTGCACTAGCAAAGAACAAGAGAAAACAGATAAGTTATTGCAGTCCTTTCCGAAGGTGTTTGAAGAGCCAAGATACATGCCACCTAAGCAAGAGGTAGGCCACAAAATACACATGCTATTAGATGCCCCACTCCTAAACATTGGGCTGTACGGACATTCTTTACTGAAGGCAAGTGAAGTAAAGACATCCCTCTATCCAATGTTTGTTGGAGCAAGAAGATATCATAACTAGTTCATCTCCATGTAGGTCTCCCACAATCATTTTGTCAAATGACAGGACATGAAGAATGTGCATAGACTATCGAGCCTTAAACAAGGATATCATCTAAAATCAATATCCTCTTCCAGCATACAAGGTAGTTTTCCAAGCTAGATCAGAAAGCAAACCACCACCAAGTACTTCGTCATGCTAGATCTGTTTGAGTAGGAACACGATAAGTTCTCAGACCAAATGTGGGAATTTTGTTCTTGGTGTAACACTTCCCATGATGGACGAGTTGGATTGCTTTCACACCCGCTAAAGTCAAATTATCTGGTTTCTCTATCTCCACTATCTGATCTACGGTCCCTAGAGTGTCACAATCGATGATCATTTCTACAAGTTGTAGTCATGTAGTATTCAATGTGACCAACAAAAGTGGGAAATATGGGTGGCGAAGCTGCACATTGAAAACGAGGTGAAATCCAAGGTACGGAGGAAATTGGGCTCAAACATGCTCTCTCCCACTTGTTTGATGATGGTGTACGACCCATATCTAAGATGTCTAAGTTTCATGTTTGACCCTTTAAATTTGTCCTCCTACATATGGAAACACACCTTGTCACAAACTTGATACCGATGTGGTACCTTGCATTGGGCATGACACTTCATGTATTTAGCATTTTTCTTTTTTGATGTCACATAGTAGCTGTCAAAAATGTTGAATATTTGTTTCTAATCTGTCTTACTCTTAATGTGCATGGGAGGAGTCTTCATCGAAGGCCAAAGGAAAGGTTAGGTCAATTACGACCATTGATTGTACCCTAAGACACATAAAAGGGGTTGTGTCCAATCGAGCAATGTAGAGCTAGGTTACAACTATGTTAAATGTATAAGAGACTCTCATACCTTGTGCATATATTTTTTGAGTGTTACATCATAATGAAATGCGCAATCATGTAGTTGCTACTTTTGTCCATCTATATGTGGATGGAAGACGATGGACTTGATCAATTTTGCATCCAACATGATTCAGAGAGGGTTAGAAGATACTCAAAAACATTTAATCTCTATCTAACACAAACCCATATGCTTAGAGAAGCCCTTAATAATGCATTCTACTAAGATGCCCTTTTAATGGGCTCACAATAATGCCATTTCATATCTTTTGGTCAGTATAAATATCTTGTCAATATTGCCATTCTCTTCTTCAATCGAAAGGGTTTGCCCGATTGGTGAAGATGATGATTGCTTGGATCCATCCACCAGGGTACAAATCCCTCTAGATACCTGTTGTCATGCAAATGTGCAACAGGAAAAGTGACAATTTTCGAGCATGACAACGATACCCCTGTGTTGAGACCTTCAAGTTTTACCCTTCTAAGGCACCACAGCCCACCCAGTCAGTCCAATGTCCTCCCATTACATGTTAACTCAGTCCCCTAGGTGAATTAGGAAAGTCAAGTCAACCCCCCTAGGTGATTTTAGGAGTTCTTGAAAAATACTATTTTTGGACACTGTTGCGCAGGGCTACCACTGGCCTTCCCAAGACTGGTGCAACCCCGTGGAGCGGAACAAAGGAGCAAAATCTGATACGGAGATGAATTGAAGGTCTAACAACATCATGGAATTGATTTTGGAAGATTCACGAAAGATTTGGAGGAGTTGGGGCAGTTTTATCAAAAAAGGGTTCATAGGCCTAGGCAGTGCACGGGACCAAAAGAGCTACTGAACTTCGGGAAGTGATTATGGGAAGCTCTGGATGGAGTTAGGAGCTAAACGAGACATCGTCGAAAAGGGAATTTAGAGCTCTACAAGATGGTGAAATCAAATTTTTCACAACACTTTGGCGCAATAGGTTTATATCTGGTTTTTTCCATTCTCAACTAGGGAGCCAGATCAAAAATCCGCTTTTTCAGGGCTTAAATGGAGGAATCAAGAGCCCCACCATTGGATTCAGAAGGTCATTTGCAGTCAAATTCATATAAAATTTTGCCAAAAAATTCCATCGGGAGCTCAAGTTATCGATGTTTCAAGTTGCCCTCAAGGTAAGAGTTCGGGAGTTAGTCAAATTTTGATGAGGACACGTGTCAGCTTCAGGAGCCTGGCGCATTTTGATGTCCCTTTCGTCCCTTAAGCAAAGGGACAAAGGGGACAGAGAAATGTGCCCAGCCCCATAAAGTATAGTTACGCGGGGACGCGTCCCCCCATTTTTGACACGTCCCAGACGTCCTGGGGACGTGGGGGAAACATTTCCCCCACGTTTCCCACAGTGCATGCATGATGGGAAACGTCCTGGGGACGTCTAAGGAGGTTAGGAAACATCCTGGGCATGAGGAAACATGGGGGGGGGGGCATGGGGGGGACGTGGGAAACATGGGGGGGACGTCCAGAAGTCCCCCACGTGGTCTGCCGCATTTTTCAATAAAAACAACACTCTAAACTTTTTTTTTTAATTGTAAATCACTTATGATTCAAGCTCTTGTGAAGAAGCAAGTCACGGGCATGTGCAAGTAATGATCAAGCTAATATATCCTGAAACTCTACTATTATTGTTTGACAGTCTTAGTCTGATTGTAGAATTTGAATGAGAACCTGTTTTTTGTCATTCTCTGTTTTGTCAGTAGAAGGCTGACAAGAGCAATTGAGGGTCAATAGATCACAATTGTCAACAGTGAACTATAACACTTGGTCATAGTTTGGGAAGATTGTTATCAAAGAATTGAAGGAGAACATAATAGAAGTTTATAACATGTTTGGAAAAGCTGAGTGTTTTGAAATCACAGTATCCTGTCTATAACAGTTCTAGGAATGTATTTGATGTTTATGAGTTCAAGTTTCACCTTATTTAAATCTCAAATGGTTTTATTTCAGCTTATTTATATAATTTAATCACTATATCTTTATATTTTAAATATTTATATAATTTTTAATTAGTTGTCCCCCTGCCGTCCCCAAAATTTAGAATTTTTTTGCCGTCCCAGAAACCACGTCCCCCCGTCTCAGGTAACTATGTCATAAAGCCCTCTGGTCACACATAGAACCTTCTAGATCACCAGTTCAGCCCCCATGTGGTTGTCGAAGCCTACCCCCTCACTCGCTCAAATTGTGACAAGTGTCGCATGGAGGCGCGATGTGCAAATTGATGTCCCTTTTGTCCCCTTTGCCAAAGGGACATGAGGGACATGAAAATGCGCCCAGCCCCTTGAAGCCCTCAGGTCATCAATGTGACCCCCTTTAGTGCAAATTTCCAGCCCCCAGGAACTAGTTGGAGCCTGCACAACCGTTGGATTTCCGCCAAGTGTCACATAGAGGCGCGATGTGCAATTTGATGTCCCTTCATCCCTTAAAGCTAAAGGGACATCAGGGACACAAAATTGCGCCCAACCCCAACTTCAAATTTGAAAAAAATTCTAACTCTTTGTTGCTTCTTGTTGCTTCTCCATTGTTGTCCATGAAACTCACTGACGGAAGAAAGTTGCAAAAAACTCTCAATCCACCATTGCTACACTCCGAACTAGCTTCATAAAATCCTCCACACCATGAAAACACAGCAATCTTAGAGAAAAAATGGATTGAAACAACAAAGAACGAAGTGAAACCGAAGATTTTTCGCCAGATAACCACTAAGTCTTCCAATTGAAAAATCTTCATATCTTGCAAAATAAAAGTTGGATTGAGATGTCTTTTGCAAACTTCCTCATTTTTCAAGACGAGCAAGATACAACAAACAGGAGGTCGAATGGTGCCCTAAATCATTTGTTCCAACAAAACCTCCATTTCGTGCCCTAGCTCACATTCGTCAGATTTCCCATCAATCCCGCAATAGAAAGGAGCTAAAAATTTGCACATAAACTCCAAATGAGAAACCTATCGCAATAGAGTTGATTTCATCATGATCGGAGACAAAAACCAGACCTGGAAATTTTGAGCTCCATTAATGACCAACATGGCAGCTCCGTTCCCGAAGCCACTGCCAAGCAAAAATTTCAAATTTTATTTCCAAGCATTCTAGCGGGCAAAATCAAGCGAAATTCGGAGGACATGACCGCAACGACGAGCCAAGTCCAAAAAAATATGTTCCGTCGAAAACCAAGCGTTGGAAATCCACTTTCTAAAAATAGTAAGTTTTCCTATACAAACTTGCTATGTTTGGAAAGTCGTCATCAAAAGCGACTGTGGCGAAGGCAGTGTGCACTAAAGATCACCAAGAAGTCAGAATGATTGTCCGAAGTAGAAAACAACAAAACAAACACTTACTAAAAATAGTAAGCCCCCTATATGGGTGCTTACTAAAAATAATAAGTCACCCCAAGAAGTGGTCGAGGCGAAAGCAGTATGATAAGAAGTGAATGAGAGAGTTCATCGCATCAGGATGGTCAGGAAGAGGCAAAAATCACCTCTTACTAAAAATAGTAAGTCTTCCATCTGGGCACTTGCTATTAATAGTAAGTTACACTTAGAGGGCAGTTTTGGCACAATGGAACATAAGGGGGATCGTCATTCGGGATCCTCCATGGGTGTTTCTCACAAGGCATTCGAGATCCACCCCAAGGAACCCGACAGTGTCTTTCGACACTCACTACATGGTTCGGGTCACAAGTATATCATGCGCAGGGTGGGAGTTGCGGTCCTAGGCGGCAAAGTTCATTCAACTTGGCAAGCGTCTGTGAGCCGAGATGAAGAAGTTTCTCAAGGTGCAAAGAGTTTGGAGATTCAAAGTTCATCACATTGGAGCATTCCTTCAATTCATCTGGAAGGATCAGCGGACTTTATCGGAGGCAGAATCTTTTATCGTCAGCATCATTCTTCCTTCTTCTCTCTCTCTCTCTCTCTCTCTCTCTCTCTCTCTCTCTCTCCCCCCAACTTTCTCACTCTTCTCAATGTTCTAATTTTGTGTTGGGGGTTGTACTTTTACGTATGTCTTAATGTTCCTAGTGTAATAAGTCAACTTTATGTTATAAAAAGGGACTTAATGTTTTCCTAAGAAGGCGAAGAGTCTTAAGTCATGTCGAGACATATGAAGAGTTATAGGGGGTTATATAAAGAGTCTTTTCTCTTCCTATAAATTGTAAAGCCATTCCCATTTCAAAGGTCTGTGATTGATTTTGTAAACTCAAAAGTGCGTTGTACTTAGAGAGAACAAAGGTAATAGCCAAAGGCATGTACAACTTTTGTTTAAGCATCCATACAAGGAGTTTCTTGCCCTCTTTTGACTGAGGAATTTATTGATACTTTGTGCTCCTAAATTCTAATCGGTCTTGTTGCTATTTGCAGAGTTGTTTCTTCTCAATTTTAGTGCATCTGATTTTCTACCTGCAACATTATTTCTCCTACCTCATATTCTCACTCCCTTTCCCGCTCTTTTGACAACGTACTCTCTAGCAAGCAATTGCTAGCTTTGCCACAGGGTCAGCGGAGTGCCCCTGTTGGATCCTCGGCTGCAAGGCCACCAAGAAAATCCATCTTTTCACCCACATGCAAATATAAAAGTTGCACCGTTTAAGTAGAGGGACTTAGATTCCCAAAGTGTTGGCAAGAAACCCACCAATTTGTCCCCGACAATTTTTCTTGCCAACAATACCCCACATGGAGAGTCGAACGGTAGGGCCAAGGTCAGTGCTTGGGCGAATTTGACGGATTGAATTCCCCCTAGTAGTGGTTGCTTAGCCAAAGGATCTTGTTGATTTAGATGTGCGCTTACTCGACATTATAATCCAAAACATGGGTAGAGATGCCAACATTCTATGTAATTCAATGAATCCAAATCAAAAAATTACCTACCACATCATTGTAAAGTGCCGCCCATATCATGATTTGACATTCACCTACCAAATCAAGAGAAGCCCCAAATAACTCATGATTGTTTTGCAGATTAAAGTCAAAAACGTGTTAACCTGCAATTACTACGTGCCTTTCATATCATAATTTGGCATTCACGTACCAAATCAAGAAATGTCCCAAACAAAACAAGTTTGTCTTGCATTTGAAAGTCAAAAACATGTTGAGTTGTAATTAATACTACATGTCAACAAATTCAAGGTCGCTTTGCCATAGAATTGAGGCCAATTTGAAGTCTCGTGTCTAGAGAAATCAAAGATTTTGTCAGTGTCGCGATTAGAGGTCAACAAAGATAGCCAACAACCTAATTGCACTTCCATTCTTGTGCTTGATAATGCAATGGAACTTTTGTAGGTAGCTGGACCAATTTTGATGTCGCTCTTAAACAACTTACTGAGTTTGCATAAATTGAAGAGATTTGTGATTTGTGTGGATGATCGAATCCTTGTCCAACATTTAATCCTTCCATTTTCAACAAAGCTTGGATAAAGGTGTAGAACCCTCAATCACATATTGGATATTTCCAAACCGTGTCAATAAATATCTGAATGTCATAGTGATCCATATTGCAGAGCACTTGAGTGTCAATCAATACGACTAACCTACCATGGCCATTACTTTTACAACTATCACTTGAAACAACCTTGTTCAAAAAGTGTTGAAAAGCTTAAAATGCGTTGAAATACTTTTATTGAAGCTTGATAACCCCTAACACACTCCACAAGGCCCAAAATTTTCAAATTACAATTCTATCCCAAATTCCAATATTATACCTGCCAAATTTGTTTGTCCTTACCCATCTATAATTGGCAACTTCTTCTATTCTGAAGGTAGAATAATTCATATTCCTCTTTCTCTCTTAATGTAGTGGTGTAGAGGCTATATATTCTAAAGTGCTTCACCAAAAATGTGATCAAAGTAGTTTCATAGAAAAACATCTATTCATAAGAACAGCTAACTTTTTGTAAATGGATCTCACGACTAATCATGCAACATCTAGAAAGAGCAAGTCTAATGCTTCCCTACTACTTGTACCAATTCAATGTCATGTCTACCAACAAGCTCACTCATAAAGATCCAAAAAATCATACACAATTTTTAGCCAAAATGCTCCCAAGCTTAGCCAATTCTTCTAGACTCACCAACAATTACAAATCAATGACATCATGGCATTTTTTTTCACATGTTAGCAATCAGGGAAAAATGTATGATATGGTCATCTTTCACGAGTATAAAATGGCATGAGAATGTTTCCACTATGCAGAGAAAGCATTATATGTAGTACAACCTACTTCTAAGTAAAAACGTATGATTTACAATCAATAAATTCATAATATTGGCAATTGTAGTAACTTTATGTATATTTATAATGAAAATTCAGAAAATAATTAGAAAGCCTATTTTTTATGAGAAATTAGCCAATTGGCGCAAAATGGCCCATTAAAATAACCTAATATAAACTACTCCTATAATATTACATAAATACAAGAAACCAAGAAACCGAATTACATATCAACAACTCAGCCCTAACGTGTCTTGTGTAGATTTTTTTAAGAAGTGCTCTTTATAGAATAATGCGTCCATTTCAAAATGAGAGTTAGATCACCCAAGTACTAACAACTACCAAATCAAAACCTTTACAAAGTGTGGCTTAATAAAATTTCCAAGGAAGTTTTCTTTTCAAAGAATTAGTCACTCAAATCCCTTCTATCTCAAGAAACTCGACACTTGAAAGATATAGAAGTCTTCAAATCGGATCTATAATCATACACATATGTGAAAAGTAAATACACGAGTGGGATATCAATATGTATAGTATTGTATTCTACAAATCAATTCCACGGTGATTAAATGACTAACAAGTAATCGTGTTCTAGTTAGATTGTATATTTGTATCCCCATAATAGGCTAAGGTAATCAATAAGACATGAAGGAAAGCCTTCTAGAAAGCATCACATGAAGGAAAAATAACCAAGTGTTCACATGATAGAAAATAAATAAGAAGTGAGATCAACGTAAACTTTAATGGGTGGCAAAATGTTCATGTGCTTGATTAGCTCAAACATTTTTGTCCATTCTTGTCCTTAATTATAAGTATAAACCATCACCTGATCAACTAACGTAGTGACAACACTCTTAACAAGTGGTTAAGTTATCCCAAGTTGACTATACTCTTCAAATACGAGCAGAATCAGACAGATTATTTCACAAAATAAACAGAATCAATGAATAAATAGGCTATATACATTTATATTAATCATGAACATTATATTACAGTATTATTTTCCCATATAATATATGTTTTCTAATTTCACGATTGTTTTCAAATACCTTTTTTTATCTGTTAAATTTTCAATAAGTTTCTATATTTAATTTGTCAAGTTTTTCTAGAGCTTCTCATAAGTTTTAATCTTACTCTTTGGCTTTGTCAAGTCATCGACAAGTGAAGTCACATAGTTGTCCACTTTAGTCATAGCTTTGTAGCTCTTTAAAAAGGATGAATAAATGCTTCAAACAATGAGACTGTAGCATCCTTGTCTAAAATGATACCTATAGCATTGAAAGAAAGAGCCTTTCTTTCATATTGCAAAGTACCAACAGTGTTGCTCATGATGAGAACTAGGATTGTAGAGCATGCCTGCCAAGATTTGAATATGGATCATTGTCGCATGTAAGAGCCCTACTTTAACGCTAGATAACAGCATGACTAAAGTATGCCTCTAAAAAATCAAGATATAGTGAGTTCCGATATTCCAGCAATGAGCAATGGATCCATCAAGTTTCTTTTAAGAAGTACAAATTATTATAAAAATGCTTATTTCAAAAAATATAAGTTGATAGTTACTTAATTTCAAGCAAAGTGCTTCATATAAGCATTGTGACAAGTACAGTATCTTCTTAACCCTTGTTGCACATTTCTCTGAACAGATTATGCGTGTGGCATAAAAATATTTCAAATAATTCAATTCGTGAAGAAGATTAAGTTGTGATATGCAGTTTTCTATAAGCCAGTCAACCAATTCCCAGTTGTATATGTCGAGCAACACCCAATTGGATCAGTAGGGAAAAGTCGAATTGGGTCGGTAGGGCAAATTGCGTTGAAGGGCACTGAGAGATGCGACAGCTTGGATTTTACTGGTACCAGAGCTAGAAGGATTCCCCAAATTTGATCAAACGCTCAATTGGGTAGAGCAAACCATTGAGGTCGGGCGTCATTTAAGCCCTGAACCTCATCAGTTCATTCAAAATTAAAAGAAAAAATCAGAGTTTTAGCAGTATATTAGGGTCTAGGGTTTAAGCGCTGTGTTACGCTTGCTACCAAATTACTCCATACCACAACTCATAAAAGCATCCACTTACAATAGAAAAGCACTAGAGTATTATAAATAAATTAAAAAATGTACATGATGAAAATGTGACTAGAACTAAAAGAATGTAAGCATATAACTTACCGCTTACGAAAAGCTTAGGCGACGCATCCGGCACTTCCGCAGTCGATTCAAGCCTAACCCCAAGGCTGCCATTTGCAGGCATATATTTAGAGGCTACGCAACACTCCCTCCCAAGAACAATTCTGCCAAATGCAGTGCTACCAAACAGACGTCTTAGAGCCATTTTTAGTGGGAGTAAGACGATTTTAGCAGAGATTCAGTGCTAAATTTGCCCGAAAACAGTGGGTACGTCAAGGAAAATGGTAATTTTACTTGCAGGAGGAGGAAATGAAAACTTCTGCAACAGATTTTTAGTGGTGTTTTTGGAGATTTTAGGGGAAATGTGTTGGCAATGACACCGGGGGTTTGGATACATGGGGTGTTTAACGGGGTCATAAACCCTAAAACTTGGATTTTGGTTGCTTACATGTTATTAGTTCTTTATATGTTTGCGCTGTTAATTTTATATGTTTGATGAATACATCTACACTCCGTATCTTTACATGGTAGTTATCTTAGATTTGTTATATTGTTTTGTTTATTGAAGGGTTTTATATTGACTACCAATCACATGTATATAATGTAATGTGAATACCGGAAGGTATATGTTATTTGATTTAGAGGGATAGTTATTATTTTTGTAATTGATGTTGATAAGGGGTGTGCCCAATCCAGACACACCATTTGTTTTGGAGGGCAAAACTGCATATTCTTCCCTTGAGTCTTTAGAAAAAATTGTATATTTTTACGCAAGGAACATATTGGACCAAATTTTGGGGATCTTCAGTCAAGTGAAAATTTGGGTATTATAAAGGGAAGAAGACAAGGTGGCGCTTCTAAGGAATATATGAATGGAGAAAGTCAATTAATAGAGATGTTGATAGATAGAATGAGAAAATTGGTCTAGGAATGCAAACAATGCCAACATCTAGAGGGACCCAACAAGGCAAACCTCTCTAAAAAACTAAGTGCCAAGTAGGGGTATCTCTCATGCCCTAAAGTTGAGTCACCCAATGATGCACTAAGGAACTATTTGTTTGTAACAAATCATATGTCGAAGCATGAGAGTCAAAAATCTCTCTATGCAAGCCCAATGAGAAGATCCTAAACTAGGGCCAACAATATCAAATACACAGAATAATAGGTGGTGAACCTGAATGCAAAATTTGAACAATACATTTAAGGTAAAGTGAAAAAACTCTTGTTCCCACAAGGTGGATCTCAGATGCCAAGTTAGTGTGTTTGCTAGGTCATGACCTTAAAAACCACCTTCACCTTAATGGAAAAATCCAACTTATTGTGACAGTGATTGATATAGAACATATGTACACAACACAAATAATTGTAAGACCGTATCTTAAAACTTACAGAAAGGACAATGCCAATAAAAACCAACTTAGTCAGCTAAAAGAATAATAACATCAAAATTACCCCTAATTAGTTAGCACCTAAACAATTGTAACATCTACTTACCAAGTGAAACCCTCCACCATGCTAATGGGTTCTCTAACAAAAGCCCAACAAATGCTAGTTTGGATAGTACATTTCATGATCGTGAAAGATCTTCTATGGTATTTGGAGAAACCTCGAGATTCATAACAATAACACTACAAGGCTGACCCTATTGGCATGGGTTTAAAGCTACCCTTGGATCAATTCCTAAGTGATTTGATGTTTTATGCAAAAATCCCAATCTTTTAACTGCAAAGCTTAGTGAGACAGATCACCCCTCAAATATTGGATGATCAAACTGTAGTGGTAGATATTATGAATCAACTCATTTTGAAGGCACTTTCAATCAATCAAATTCTAGTACATATGAAGGGCAGTAAACCATGCAACAAACATAATGACTAATACCACCACAAGCACAAATCATAAGAGAAAATTGCTTGGATAAACCAAAAAAAATCTTACCCTAATGAATGCTATCCCACACTTCAAGACTAGATACAACAAGATACCAAGGACATATCTTAACATTAGAAAGCATGGGCATCTAAAATGGGCCACAATATACCAAAGTCATTCAGAGCCTTTTAAGCACCAACAAATAACAACAAAGGTAAAAGGCATGAACTTGGATAGACCAATGGACACGGTAAAGAATGTAAAGTAGAAGTATTTGTAAATAAAGAATTAAAAAAAAGTAAACACGAGGGAAAAAATTAAGCGTTATAACTGCTGGAAAGCCTGGGCATCTAAAAAGATTTTTTTAAATGGAAGCAAGATGCGGTGTCTCCTCATAGGTATGAAGAATCATATTAAGCCAGTGTAGTAGCATTTGAACTATGCAATGGGAGATGGCTACATAGGGACTTTAATCCAAGTGGACTATTCATATGAGTTGCAATGCTTTATGTATTGTCAGGACACATAACAAGGTTTTATCAACACCAATTGACAAAAAGGGTTCTGATTATATTGTGACTTCAATCATGATGGAGGTCTTCATTGTACAAGGACAAACCCTTTTCTTTGATGATTATTAGGGAGGATGTTTGGGCAATTAATCATCCATAATTTATAAAGGAATCGGTACAATAGTGAGTTATAGCAAATCTTAGGGATACAAAGGGCCAAATAGGTTATACATATAAGATTAGGTGTTGCACATGTGTGCAGTCAGGAATTTGGAAGATCAGGAGACATTGTGTTGTATTTTTTATTAGGTTTTCTGTAACAAAAGGGTTGCGCTCCCATGAGGGCAAGATAGCCTAAAAAACCTGGCCTCAATTCAGAAAGGCTAATGAATTTATTACATATTATGTCCCATATTGTTATGTGTTTCCACTGCTTATTTTTACTGTATGTTATGGATGTTTTGATCTCATTTTCAGCACATATATGTATGCATGTGTATGTATCATATTAGGTTCCCCTATTCATGTATGTAATGTCATTATACTATGATTCATTAGTAGTGAAATTAATCAATGGGACCTTGAGGTCGCTGGTTAAAACTCTCCTTTGTGTTCTATGTCACTTTTTACAAAGGATATTTTGAATATGAAAAAACATACATTGTAAGGGATTTTTTCTCCTAAATATATTTTAGGTTTATGGTGAAAAGTTTTTATGCAAGAGAATACAAATACCAATCAAATGAACTTTAAGGCCCAACACCTTCTAAGCATGTACTTGTAGAGACTTATTAATTAGTTTCATGGAGAACATATATATATATATATATATATATATATATATATATATATATATATATATATATATATATATATATATATATATATATATATATATATAAGTTAAAACCCAAACATGATAGCCTAATAAATATAGCCCTTGGAATGATATTATTTTCTAATCCCATGACATCAACAACGATCAAGTGGGCCACACCTAGCACATTAGGGTTTTATGGTATATACTTTTTCTATAAGAGTTGTATTTTGTCTCAAAAGCTTTCCATCGTCAATATACATTACGCATGCATTCCCACTACACCAATTCAATAGATTTCGTTACTATTGAAGCCTTCTCACCATCACAAGATCCTGATCATGCCTTCAATTGCAAAAATGGTAAAAGGGATATTGTTGTAAAACCCCATATGGTATGAGTAGTCTTTGTTCGTAGAAACAATTACGATGATCACTTATTCTAAACATCAAACCTGGTAAAGTGTCGTCGTTGTTAAACAATAATCCAAATAGTTGATGCAAAGAGTCACAAAATTGCTCAGCCAAACAAGGAAGTGCAGATTCGGTCCAACGGTTCTCTATGAGGACTTCTAGTTCATCTCGTCCCAAAAGGGATTTTTTATGTCCAAAACCTGCAAAATTCAATTATGATGCATAACGACCACTAAAGGTTGCAATAGATGCCATTCTAAAACAAGGACCCAAGACACTCGTTATTCCTATAACAAAGGGTAGCATGGAGTTTTGAAGGCCACACATTCCACAATTACCAAACTTCCAAAAAATGTAAGTGCGCTGAGGGAAATGGTAATTTAACTTGCAAAACAAGGAAATGAAAACTTCTGCAAGAGATTTTTGGTGGTATTTTTAGAGATTTTAGGGGAAATGTGTAGGTAATGATGTTGGGGGTTCAGATATATGGGGTGTTTAATAGGGTAATAAACCCTAAAACTTGGATTTTGGTTGCTCACATGTTAGTAGTTCTTTTTTTCCCTCAATTTTATATGTTGTGTTGCTAATTTTAAATGTATGATGAATACATCTACACTCCATACCTTAAATATATCTTCAAATACGTGGTAGTTATCTTAGATTTGTTATATTGTTTTGTTTATTGAAGGGTTTTATATTGATTAATTATTTCATTTTTAAAAAATGGCGTGATAAATAACCTCTATCCAGTTATACCAATATGTTGGGATAAAAAAAATCAAGAAGGAAAAAATGAACTCCAAATTCCACCATATGTCAATCGTAATTAATTGATTGTTTCTCTAATAAAGAAGAAAAAGTTGTCTTGGGATGGTCATATTCAAGGTCAACCATTTTATTGGCATCTCACACTATTAGAGTCTCTCCTCTCACTCTCTTACATAGCTACTAAGTATAGATATTTAATTTCATGGCAATTTTTGGTGCCCATTTTGAGCCCCTAAACTGAGTTAGTCTTTTTCATAAACTTTCAGTTAAAACTAACTATTTTGTGTGCTCTAATTTGCTCCCTATGCTTCAAAGTTCAGTCTAAACAAAAGAGAACTATCAAATTGTGAGAAATCTTGTGCTTTGTTGAAATAAATGAAAGGATTTAACAAAAATGTCAAGGGACTGGTCTAATGGACTCATTAATCAAGGGATAAAAGCTCTCGACTTGCAGATGATTGGGCTATGGCTACATCTTTCACAAAGAACCTAAAATCAACACTAAAATGATCCAAACTACTCCAAAAATTTGAAGCTCCAAAGTTCCAAAAAAGAATGCAGCCCGATCGCAAGGTATAAAGTTGCAAAAACTCAGTCAAAATGGACTTAGTCATTTTGAAGGGCAAAAGATGTTCATACGGCCTTCAAAATCTACTTCCCAAAAACATTGGTTGTTGGCATTTGAAAACCCACATGAGACTAAGTTTAAAAGCATTTACGGGTTACTTTAAAAAGGGGGCCAACAGAAGTTCATTCGGTCATCAAAATCAACATCAGCAAGATAAGGGCTACATGGCAGTAGATCAACAGTCTAAGTAGAGGATGCATGGAGGCATTATGACACTCTTCAAAAAAATGGGCTTTGGCGGACCTCAAGTCTGCGGAATGAATCAAGTTTTATAAAAGCTTTAGATTCGAGAAAAGTTGAAAAGTCAAATGGTATACGTGGCAAAAGGTTGGATAAGATAAGTGACACAAATCAAGGGCATAAAATGTACACGTGTAGGCATTCCAACTCTCCTCAACACATTTGGCTCTACGGAACTCAAGTCCCTGGATAAAATTATGTTGGATAATTCTATTAGGTCTGAGACAGAGTTGAAAGGTCAAAGGGGCTACGCGGCAACATTTTTTACGAAACCAAAGTTTTTAAGCTTACTCAAGTTTGAAGTTACGACGTGAAGGCATAACCAATGAAAGGTGAATGCGTGCCATACATGGAGCTTTTCTATTGGTTCATGTTTTACGTTTTTTAGTTGAGATTAACAAAAAATCTGACACTACGAGAAGCGTGGAACTTTTCTATTGACTTGTGTTTCACGTTTTTCAATTGAGCTAAAATCCTAACACAATGCAGGGGCGTGGAATGATCTAATTGGCTAGAGATTCACATTTTGTTAGAAGGACTGAATTATGAAGTATCGTGGAATGATCTTATTGGCTAGAGCTTTGCACTTTGTCAGAAGGACTGAATTGTGAAGTATCATGGAATGATCTTATTGGCTAGAGCTTTGCAATTTGTCATAAGGACTTAATTACGAAGTATCATGGAATTTTCTAATTGGTTTGTGCTTCACATTCTGACAAGGCCAATAACACAAGGGTGCGTGAAGTCATCCCATTGGTTCAAGCTTTGTGAGTGTCAGTCAAGATTGTCAGATGTTCTAACAACGCAAATAGTATGAAGCCTTTTCATTAGCTAAAGTTTCGCAAGGATCAGTCAGGGTCATCTAAAATTCTGACTTACAAAGAAAATGTGGAACTTTTTCAGTGGCTCACATTTTGTAGTAGCTAGTAAAAATAAGAAAATAGTTTTAAAAGGTGAAGGAACATGGCATTTTCTTATTATCTCGCATTTTAAAATAATTAACCTACATCCAAAGCCACATAATACACATGGCAAAGGAATTGGCAATGTACACATAAGTAGAGGCAGTTCTCGAGCCAATCAAAGGCTGTAATGTGTCACTCTTTGGTTCATCCCAACACGTAAAATTTCAAATGGCCATAAATTTCAATCCAAAGCTCCAAATCAAGAAAAATCAGTCTCGTTTGAAAGGTCTTATTGAGGTCTTTAAGTTGGCATCATCTAATTCAAAAATTGATGGCTTATTAAAGGATAAAAAAGAGAAAAACTGCTTGGGCTTCCATCTAAGTTTGTGAACAAAGTGCAAAGAGCATAAACACACCTGACAATATCAATAATTATTTTTGCACATGGCAGTAGCTCGACCCAACAGCCAATTAAGAACTAGCATATGGAAGATCTCAAAATACAAATATAAAATCAGATATTTGTAGTTAGAACATTCCCTCTTTGATCAAGATCTTTTCTTTACAAACAAGAGGGAAATTAGTTGACTATTTTGGGGGAAATCAAATTGTAAGAACATACCAAATTTGTATAAATATGAAGACTTGTCTTTGTATTAAGGGGGGTTAGTTTCTTCTATTTTCTAAAGAAAGGTAGAGAGTTTCAACTGTAAATATCACATGTTTCCTCTGTGAAATGCATATTGATCTCAGTTTCCTTGGCTTCTATGTCAAGGTGGTTACAATGTAAAACCATTAACAAGCTTTGAGAGCATTCAATCAATGTTCCCTTGCTAAGAAATTTTAAAGAGCCGAATGAAATATGTCCGCTTTTGAGTTTAAATTATGTCTTTTGGATTCAGTGTTTTGAATTGTCCATTGATGAGTTGTATTTTTTATTACAGTCTTGTGTTTGTTCCTTTGCTTTGTCGTACACTTGATATGTTCTTAATGGTTGTGTTTTGGTCATTAGTTTGATATTGTGTTGTAAGCATTCACTTTACAGTATTGGATTTAATTGTAAATTCATTACTCTAACCATTTTGTGTCGATAGATTTTTGTTAGCCTTGGATCATAGCTTGGGTGTGTGAGAGTATGAGCAATAAATACTTTGTTAGAATACTTGCACAAGGCTTGTGTCAAGTATTTTAGAGATTGTGTTGTAATCTTTGCACCTGTTGAGGATCAATGAATGCAAATCTTACTCTAAAGAAACTATGACTAGTTAATTCAATTCTCTGTGCTTTTCCTGAATTGCAGGTTGTTCTAAGTGTTAAATATTTGACTACAAAGGATCTGTCTATCTATAATCCCCCCTCATTCAAAAAATTACACAAGTAATCCTACCCCATTGTTATCCAAATAACTCTCCTAGTTATTTAGACAACTTACATACATATTTTGGTTCAAAGATCTTCATTACAGTGGTGCGCACCTCAGTTGTCTCCTTGGCACATTCACTAGGTCACTATTTCCTCACATGCCCTTACGCACTTCCCCTTCTCCCCTTCCCTTTTTCCTTTTCCTCTTTGTTCCACTCTTACCTTGCGCACATCTTTTGTGCATTCGCCTTCTTCCTAGCAGTTATTCATCCTATGCACATGCCTTGCACTTTCTTCAATCAACCAAATCTCTGGCCCTCGCACGTGCCCAACACATTACTTGTAATAACTGTGCCTTAACCATACGTTCTCCACTCAAAAATTTACTCCATTTCATCCACGCATGATTGTGCACACCTTCATTCTTCCTTCTTCACGCGCCTCATTCTTCCACGCGCATACTTTTCACCCTCCCTTGTGTCATTTCATGTCATGTCATTCCCTAACACACTTGAGTGTGCCACACTTAACCTCTCGAAGTGCACCAATAGTGTGCCGAATCCTTGCAACAAATCAATGAGTGACATATGGCAGAGACAACAAGAACATTTGCATAGTTGGCCATCCTTTCAGCCAATTTGTGTGCGCCACATGTCTTATGTGCGTAGGTGGCCCTAACAATCTTTTGACAACCATATCTCTTACTAGAGAGCTCTGATCGATGCGTGCCTAGTCTCAATCGATGGTTGCTGACATAGGCTACAATATTAGACATTCAAATTCAAATTCTTGGCAGATCTAATAGGTGAGAAATGGGAAAACGTCTTTTTGGGCATTAATGAGTAGATATGATTATTCTAACCACCTGATTTTATCTAATTCAGCCTCTTTCCTTCTCCAACATGCCAAGTAGACTTGGGGAAGCACATTTGACAGATTTACAGGTAGATTCACTGAATGTTTCTTGTTGGTGGTTGCATTTTAAATTCATGTTTTGCCTCCTTCTTCTCTTCTTCTCCCATGGATTCATCTGTAAATGTAAGAGTCGGGCTCATTGTTAATGTCGGACATTCTGGATCCTTACGTATTTTTCTAAGGACTTCATATTTTCTGTATTTTAAGTCGCAGACCTCTATATTTGGCTCGTGCATATGGATTTCAGACTCTTTCGCCATTGTAACAATTTTGTGCATTTTTAGAAGTAATGGAAGCATCGTTTTGTGAGTATTCTCTTTCCTAAGCGTGTTTGTATTCTTTCTTCTTTCCTTTCCTTTACAATACATGTTTGTTGTGTCATTTTATGTCCCTTATAGTTCCCTTTTTAGTTGTGTTCCATGAAACTGATATGGTAAATGTGTATTAGTTGTGCTACACGTGCCTAACCTTCTTTCACGCCTTTCCCTTCATTTTCACTCATAACAAATAGTATTCATCCCTCTTTTTTTGGTGTTATCACCTTTCTTAGATTAGTTTTCCTTTCTGTTATCCTTTTATCCCTGGTCCCTTGACATTATTAGCTTAGTTTTACCTTTCAGCATTAGGAGTAGCAGTAGCAGTAGAAATAAATAGAGGAATTAGCCTTCTTCGGAGATCCATCTCAAGTGCGCAAGGTCCCGCAACTTTGAGATGGTTCCATTATTGTCTCAAACGACTCGGTCCTTTCAAATCTGAGACGCGGGTGCAAGTTTGACTACCAACACCCATTTTATCTACCATTCATTTTTGTTATTGCTTTGTCTTTAAATATCACCGAGACCACCCCTTAACTACAAATTCTACCATCTAGAGAATGCAAGAGCAATCGAATCCCACTATCTTCAATAACCTATGTCTTGGAAAGTAAACATACACAACATCTTTTATGACAACTCGTGAGAGTGAGTGTTGTGTCCATTGGCCATGTTTATCCTAGATTGACCCACCATTTTTAGAAAGAAATTGAGTGAACAAATATCTCATCTCCCCCTCTCCCATCCAGGTTACACCTCGAGTCCTGTCACCCTAGTTCAAGGTAGGACCAAAACTAGCAGGAAAAGGCCATCTCCTCTATATGTGCCACTCAATCATCGCAAGGCTTGATCTCTAAGGAAGGTGTTAGACCCCTCCCCAACTACAAAATTATATATTATCTGGTCTACCACCATCTCTAAGTAATTTCCCCCTTTCCTTGGGGAGAATTGTTGTCAATCCAATAGGGGGTGCAAATTTGAGGACCAACAACAATTATCTTAGATTTGTCATATATTTTCTCTTATTAAAGGGTTCCACATTGATTAATTACTTCATCATCTTATCTAAAAATATTCCACCAAATGGTGATAAATGGCATGAATCTAAGTGCACCATTATGTAGAGATCAAAAAATCATTTTCAAGAAAAAATATATTACAAACTTCGTTGTATGCCAAAGATATCATGATTATTTTATTGTTGTTTGACTAATTTTCCATTTCATGTTGCAAGTTAATGGAATGGTGTGTAAGAAAATTGGAAACTCCAATATATGGGATGGTATAAGGCTACCTCCTAATATGTGATGACGATGAAGATGAAGATACAGGCATAAAGATCCTCTCCGCGACGAGCTCGATAAACCTGCACAACAAAGAGAAACTAGACAAGAAAAATATTAGTAGATAAGATGGTGGGTTACTTGACAAAGTTAGTCTCGAGAAGTAATAACTTCCTAGGGAGGATGTCAACCCACTTGGATAAAAATAAAAGATGGACAACATGCAGAATATAACATATCGGAGATCAGAGATATGCAAAGATAGGCTAAGATAAAGATCTGATAATGATAACTAATGATAAATTAAGGTAAGAAAAATCAAACCTGATCAGGTGGACGGTGACCCAAGACTGACAGAGACAGTTGATGGTGACTGCAGTAGGGCAAATAAGAAAAAGTGTAGAAAACAGATCTAAAACATTGAGGAGGCTCTGGATCTGATGTTGGGATTCTGAGGAACTAAAAAGGATGAAAGAAATGAATAGATTTGATGAGAATATGATAGATGTAGATCAGGTCGATGGTGACCGGGGGGAAATATGGAACAGTCGACAATGAACGAGGCCAAAAATTGAGATATGGATTGTCAGATGGGTGGATCATGGAGACAGAGGGATCTGAGTGTTGAAGGAGGTTGGAAAACAGATGGTAGATGAGGCAAAAGGAAGAAAATAAGTTTTATGCAAACCGTATCAACAGTGACTTGGTTGGATCGACGAGATCAATGCAAGATTAGGGCTTGATGGGGCTAAATAGATGGTGTAGAAAAAATCGTGAACTTTAGACATTATTTAGTCTCTGTCTCATACTATTATTTAGAAGGTTTTTGAGTGAAGAAAGTACTAATTAACCCCCGTATTTTTGGCCATCTTCTATTATTTTATTTTGTCATTCCCGACCTTTTACACCTACATACCCAGTCATCTTTCGTTAATTCACGTTATGTTAGCCTCGATTGGGGCACCTAGGCTAGTACTTGGGCGTCCATGGGCACTTTGGTCCCACCACAGGTGCCCCGATCCTTTTCACACTTTCCTGCCACTTTTTGGGCTCTTTCTAGTTGTTTGAGATCTTTAACTTTTTAGTGGTCAGCCATTTCAAGGTTAATTATGAAATTAGATCAAGAGAACCCTATATATATAAAGTTATGAGACCATAAGGAGGGACCAAGCACTAGTCACTACTATCATCCATCTAGAGTTGCATCCATCCATTGCATTGGAGATCACTTGCATCCATATAGCTCCATCACAAGGCATAAGGCTAGGTCACAAGGCTAGGGCACATTTTCTATATCTAGTTATTGCTTGCTACTTCACAAAGTGCGACTAACACAAGAGCACCTACGACACATTATGCACACACTCACGAGAACTACATTTGGGTCCAAAATGTAGTGCAACGCTCAGTTAGTAAGCCCATTGTTGTGGCAGCTGAGGTCAGTTCAACCCATTCATTTGCATTCTTCTTTTTTTAGGGTTTTGATACTCCTCTTTGGTCTTTTATTCATCTATGAATATCAATGACATTTTAAGTAGTACAACAAACTTGATCTGATAGACAACAAGGGTTTCAGACCATCTTCCGAACCTGTAAAGATCAGTTCCTGAGTTGTTGCACAGACTAGGGCACCTATAGGTGCCCCAATCCCCCTTTAGGCACTCCATTATAGAGAATCAACTCATATCCATCCTTTTCGGGGCTTCTACACAGTCGTTCTTGCTTCCAAATTCTCCAGTCACCTCTGTGACATAGTCCCGCAAGCATATCCTATTCAGTTGAGTTCTTTCCTCTTCTCTCTTGCGTATTAGGGTTTTTATTTTCATTATATTAGTTTATTAGGTCATTTACATACTTCTTTACTGCATTTACAATTGTTCATAGCTTAGATTAACTATAGAATATATCTACATTTTAGTTAATCATTTTGGTGAACCTGACCACTTTCACGCTTAGGATCCTCATCTTTCTTCTTTCACGGGTCATAAGGTTGCTCAAGTTTCATTATCAGATTTACTTAAGTGATATCCCAATTGCCAGGCTATTTTGAAAAAATCCCTAAACACCAAGTATTATGATGACAATATGCCACCACACGAACTAAGTCATATGCTCGCTTGTCTATTTAATGACCCTAGTGATTCTCCATCTAATCAACCCCTATTGGATTTAATTCAAGCTCTACATGCTTTATTTCAAGACAAATTTATGGCTATGAAATACACGATCACATCTCTCAAATCTAAAATTCAACAACTTAGGGACGCTTCTTAGGCTCATGTTTGTTCTCCCTCTACATCTCCTCTTCAATCTATGTCTACTACATGTCATATAGATTAACCTTAGGTCATGTCATTACTTGAGCCTCTCATATTTGAGAGTAATACTAAACATCATGACATTCTTACTGTGTTCCTTAGTCGTCAATTGATCACTTTGCCGCCTACTCATTACTATCCTCCTTATCGGCTAACAAAGTATCAAGGTCATCCATATTGTAAATATCATCAGATCAATGGACATAATGACAACGATTGTTATGTCTTACAACATAGAGTCAAACATCTTAAGCATCAAGGGTTTACCTCATTCACTTCCCAACATCATGTTACATCTCAATGGGCTCCTAAGTGTGCTCCTACATCTAATGAGCATCACCATACCGCTTCTCATGTGTATTCTTTAGTTAGTTAAGAGTCACCTAGCAACCACCTACGACATCTGTAATGTCCCCTTTCCTATGCCAAAAGGCCCAAGGGCCAAGTCGAGTCCAAATCGTGGTCATACCCAAGGGGTTGTGGATGTTGGGAGCTTTTGGGAAGGGGCCCCGTGGTTCTAATATCCAAGTTTTGCGTTTGGGGGACACTTTTGGATCATAACGACTGAAAAATGAAAAAGTAACTATAGTTACTTTTATTTGATTGGACCCTCCGTGGAATGAAATGTGCCTGGGGTTAGTGGGGCTCGTTTGCCGAGGAGAAGTATATAAGGAGTTGGGAGAGAAAGGAAAGGAACTTTTTGTCGCATACATTTTATCCTCCTTCACGTGTAACTGTTGTTTACGCATCTACAACTCATGGAGTGAAATCCCACAAGGACCCTAGCTTCGGTGGTGAGAGACTCATCCTTAGCTAGCAGGGCATTATTTGGTAGTGAGAGATCTACCCTAGTCTGTCATTTTGGAGCCGCTTTCAGGGCAGTGTTATAGAGATATTATCAGTGGGTTCAGAGGAAGGGTTTGATGATCTTTGAGGGCACTTGGGGGAAGATAATCAGAAGGGTCCCAGATCATATTTACGACAACCATTTGGGTAGGGCTTAGCATCACTTTGAAGGCACCTCCATCTGTTTCCAACCCCTTTCCAAGTGAGGTGACTTGCAACCTTTATTTGGATGGTTTTCTAGTTAGCCACTTTCAGATCTGAAGGTTGAGTTATCATATCCTGTATTTGTCAATTTTATCTCCAAAGTCTCATAATTTATGCTCATGTATTTGGAGAGTAACAAATTTTAAAAGAGTTCCAGTTGTCTAGGGTACGCTGTAATTTTATGGGAGCAATATATTATTCCAAAAATTCCAAAAAAAAAATTCTAGTGTTTATTATTATTATTGCAGGCTTCCCTCAAATTTTCATGCACTTTGGGCAAATATTTTGTGAGTTATCAATTAAATACCATTCGTTGTCCTCGTTGGCCATTTTCTGTAAAAATCAAAAATTTTACTTTGCTGCAATCTTCATATAATTTGTGCATTTTTAAGTGGTATCCCACAAGGGATATTACAACATCACTAAGTCAACATAAACAACAACCTATCCAAATTAGTTCACTACCTCCTCCTACTTCGTCCTCTACAACATTACAAAATCAAAACAAGCCTTAACTTCTCATGGTTTTCTCTAAATTAGGTCTTTTACTAAATCGTCAGTTGTATTACCAAGTCAAGCTAAGCAACCTCCTCTTGAGGATGATCTCACTACTCCTCCATTAAAAGTAGCTGCCACATCACTAAGTCATACATAACAATCACCACCTAAAGTTAAACTTGTAATTCCAACATCCGCTATACACCCTACATATGTCGATGATTGGGACTCGGATGAAGCTTACTATGATGATGAACCTATTAGTGCAAAATCACAGCACCCCCGAATGGCCTCAAATTTGAGTAGAGCATTCGGTGTGATTTGCATAACATTTGACCATCTCTCAAGTTGTGGGACTTACAAACTTGAGATGGACCTCCAGAGAAGGCTGGTTCCTACTCCTAAACTACCTACCACAAGCTATTCTAATACAAGTAAACTATCTAATCATAATCTAACCTTCCAAGGGACCAGGGAGAGAGGGTGCATGAAAAACAAAGCCTACACTAAAATGGTGATACACCAGAGAAGGAGGTTGTTGGTCACAAATCCAACTGCCTGAAGTGGAGAGAGGTGAGCAAAGGAGAGGGTGGACAGGATGCACCATAGACTAGAGATAAAGTTCACATGGAACACCATTTCAACCCATTAAACATGGCTCCTAAAACCTGCAATAGACATCAGAAGTATGCATAATATATCCTGAAATGATGAGAGACGAGAAGAGACGATAAAATAAGCAAAGGATGGACAAAATACATCACAAAAAAGATTTTATTGCTCCAAAAGTTCACACGGTACATCATCAATGGGCAAGAGGCAAGAAAATACCATTACAAAGCCAAGAGATGAGGCTTAGACTCCACATTCTACCCTAAGGAAGAAAGAGAGAAGGGGGCAGGAGGGAAAATATGACCAACCTTTTGAAATATCCCCCTCCTTTACAATATATAGAAGAATAAGAGAATAAGAGAGGGAAAATCTGAATCTTGCTTCAGCAACCCCTGCAAGAGCATTGAATCCAACCACTCTAATCACCCCAGGAAGCATTAAAATCCATCTGCAACAATGATGGGCTTTACTGCAAGACCCATACCTCCATGCGTTGTTCCTTGCTGGGTAAGAAAGGGGTCCATTCTTCATCATGGAGATAGGTGAGAGACTTAACCTCGAAAATGGCAGACTGGATCATTAATGGTGGCAGGTGAGTGGCAGGTGCTGGGAGCTCTCCGAAAAGTCCTTTCCCACTCAACTGAGCTCCTGGTTGAAAGACATGGTTGTCTGAAGGTCTAGGGTTGGGCGCTTAACGCGGGCTCGCAATATGTGAAAGGGTCTGTCTATATAGGGGCCACGTGGTAGCCCCACACTTTTTAAGATTCAGCCCCCTCCTTTACACTCTTGAAGAAGCGTCGTCGAGGCACGTGGCATTGTTCGCGGACTTGTTCTGTTCCTTTTGTTCTCTACCTAAGTCCATCCTTATTAGCAGAGACACTGCACCTGACCCGGGACACGTGGAGAGCGTCGCATGTCCAGGGATTGCTTGTGGATTCACCCCTCGAAGGATCGCTGAAGAGACACGTGGGGCCCTCAGCTGGCCCATGCCTTCTACTTAGCTGATTTGGGTCTTAAATGAATATTGCCTTTACGGTGGGACCCTTGTAGCCAGCCCCCTAAATTGTGATAGTAGGACACGTGGCATCATTCACAAGCTGCCCCTCCATTTCCTCGTGTTTGGCGGGGCAATATGTTTGACTCAGGACATGTGGGGGGCTTGCACATGTTTGGGTCCTACCTTTTAGGTCACACCCTTGAAGTTGCGTCGTTGGGACACGTAGCTCCTCCCGTCGGCCTTGGACTTTTCAATGGTTAGGGAGACCCTTTTTTGGACCTGGGGCACGTGGCGTGTTAGCACTCTTTTTGGGACCTGCCCTGAATTGTAACTTTTGAAGATGTGCTGAGCTGACATGTGGAGGCTTCCACCGGTCCTGAATTTTCAATCTTCAACTTTGTCCCCTTTTTTACTTTGACCATGTGGCGGGCTAGCGCAAGTTTGGAGACTACCTCCAGATTTTGCTTTTGGAGATGTGTCGAAGAGACACGTGGGGCCTCCGCTGACGGTTGGCCACTTAGCATCGTCCACAGCCTATTCTGTGCCGAGTTCCATGTGGAGTGCCCTCACTCGTTTGGGGTCCCCGTTTTGATGTGCCTATTAGAATTGCGCCAATCTGACACGTGACACCTCCTGCGAGTCTGTAATTCGGCCCCGAGTCAACTTGTATGCGGTGAAGTCCAAAAACTTTGAGCCTTTCCTCCAATTCTCTCCTACTGAGCCTCTAGACTCTTTTGACGCCACTAACCTCCTATTTGACCCTGCTCTTCACTTGTCGGGCCCACTTGCCCCTTGGTTGTTGGATCTGAACTGTGGGCTCGCATGGTTGAACTGTCCTCTTGATTTTCTTCTATGCTGGGTCGTGTTTGATCAATTTTTCTGGAGGGAAAAATTGGGATAATAGAACCATTTGACTGTCACACTCCTTTATCACCTCCACATCCCATCACTTTTATCAAGGAAACTACTCCTTACGTTGATCCACTTAATGTCTTTTGACTAGAATTCCATCACATACATACTTAGGGGGCATAACATCTAACACGTCCCCCTTATCATATTAGCATTAGTGCATTTATCATCTTCACACCATCATGCATCAATCTCCTAACATACACATATTCATTCATACTTTAACATCGTCATTAACCAATGACACACTCTTGTGCTTCGGTTCACACTTGACTGTTGAGGGCTTACTACACATGAACCTCACACACTGCACTATAGGCATCACACATTGCATTTCATCACACATCTCACATCCTACATCATACATTCTACAACACTTCGATCATTGTATAGTTATACATCATACATCATAGTAGTCTTTATTATACACTTCTATTATCTACGACACTCACATTACTTCCTATTCATCTTACATATTACATAACACACATTTGGTCTCTCTACACATATTGCATTATATAATATACATTGCATATCACACATACTACTCATCACATGGTTGTCTATTATCATCACACATACTACATTATCTTCTACGCACTACACTCACTACCCTATGACATACTTTAGTAACTCGGTCCATACTTGACTGCTGAGGGTTTACAAATCAAATGGACCTTACACTCATCAAGCGTTCATCATTTGATCTTTCATCATGCGACATTTCTAGGTTAGTGACATATGCTTTAGGCTAAATCATCACCCCCTTATCCTCTGGTAGTGGTATACAACTTAGGTTACATCACCACTCCTTTACCATTCATTTCATAGTGATATACGCTTAGGGCTAAATCATCACTCATCCATTCATCATATAGCGATATACGCTTAGGGCTAAATCATCACTCGTCCATTCATCTTATAGTGATACACGCTTAGGATAAATCATCACTTATACGTTCATCTAGTCATGATATACATTTTAGCTATAGGGTTCACGCACACATCGTTGCTATGTCGCATCTCATCACTACACCTACACACCCGTCACAACGTGTTAGACATAACACACACTTCGACCGTTTCCCAATGACACACTCTCATTTATGGTTCATTCTTGATTGTTGAGGGGGAAAACTAAATGAACCTCATTTTATACATTTTCATTCACTCGGAGGGCACGCGGCTCCTATCATTCCATCTTGCATTACATTCCATCCATCAACAACATACTACATACTATGGTTGTTCTTACTCTTGTTTACTTTTGCTTATTCATGGTTGCTTTATTACACATGCTAGTTAGATTGCTTGTATGTCATTTATCTATATCATCCACACATGTGCATTCACGTCTTTTTCTAGTTGTGATCATAGATGCAGGTCTCTTACATGCAACATGGATGCTCACCTTCTACCCTTCTTATATTGGTCATTGGGGGCATCCACATTCATCTATTTCAGGTGCTATTGTTTCATTTTGTACTTAGCACTTTACATTACTTAGTTATACATGCTTTTCACATACTAGTTATCTTTCTAACATGTTAACGGGTGCTTCCTATGCAACATTTGTGATGCAAGGATATTTTCTTCCATACTTGTTTGTTACATTGTCTATTATTGTTTACTTTTGTATGCGGGCCTTACCCTATGTTTAATGTGTACACTTGTTTGTTTATATGTGGCCATAATGGCCTTTGCGTGTCTTGCAACATCGTAAGTGATGTCCCATGTTTGCAACCTGCTTTGTACGACTTATCTTGTCTTCTTGCATGTTTACATTACTTTTCTTGGTAGCTTACACACTATTTTTGTAGCTTATACATTGTTTTCTATATACATTTTTGTTTGTACTAACACTTGTATTTGGCTAGTCATCCTTATTTATGTGCTTCTTGGTTTCTACCAAGCACATTCCTTTCCCCCCTGTAGGGCAGAGTTTCAGAGTACATGTAATTGGTCCTCTTTTGGGGCTGCATTTCTCCTATCAGTGACACTGCATGCATCCCCAAAGAGGGGGGCATCATTTGGGGTTTTTCTACACACTACACAGAGATTCTACACCGGTTTGGTTTTGTGATATACAACGAGTGGGTTTAGACCAATCTACGAACCCCATACACAATGAATTTTACAGGACATGGTTGTCCTTAGCATTCTGAGAAGCAGTTACATGCTTGGAGGCTACCGTGGATGTGTCTCCCTAAACTACTTTGGCTAGTGGCGTCGAATCACCGAAAAAACCAGGATGTATAGAGATCTTTTCACACACATTCAGGGAAGAAATTACAGGAAGGAGAATAATGTAGTTTTCTCTGTACACTTCTTCGGCCATTGCGGCATGAGATTGCCCAAAAAACTTGCAGTATAGGATATCCTTCTAAACTCTCTTTCTTGACATAGATCAGCTACACATGTTCCATTTACACTCTTTTATTTGCGTATTTTACATTTACATGCATCTTTTACATTACATTTTTACACATATATACATACATATTTGACTACTTGATAGTTTTCTCCTCACAGGTCTGATTGTATGAGAAACAAGCAATCAAATGGGGGAAAAAACAATGACGACGTCAACAACACCACTTTGCGACAACACACACCATACTAACCATGCAGGTATATCACACACATCGGTAACTACACACGTGTTTCCGCCCTAGGTCAACTCTCATCACTTTTTTGTGCATTTTTATCTATAAATTCCATGCTCTATCATCTTTTTGTCATTCCATGCTTTGTCTAGTCCTTCGGTGCATTTTCTACTACAATCTTAATGGACATCAATTACGCATCTTTATCTACTTTATGTTACCGAGCTTTCTTCTCACCAACATAAAGTGGGGGGAAATGTAGACACAAAATCATGCACTTCAGACATTATTTAGTCTTGGTCTCATACTACTATGTAGAAGGTTTTTAAGTGAAGGAAGTACTAATTAACCCCTATCTTTTTGGCCATCTTCTCTTATTTTATTTTGTCATTCCCGACCTTTTACACCAACATGCCCAGTCAAATTTCGTCACTTTGTGTTATTTTAGCCTCGACTAGGGTGCCTAGGCTAGTATTGGGGTGCCCATGGGCACTTTGGTCCCACCAAGGGTGCCTTGATCCTCTTCACACTTTCCCACCACTTTTTGGGCTCTTTCTAGCTGTTTGAGATCCTTACCTTTTTTGTGGTCGGCCATTTCATGGTTAATTATTAAATTAGATCAAGAGAACCCTATAAATATGAAGTTATGAGACCATAATGAGGGACAAAGCACTAGTCACTACTATCATCCATCTATAGTTGCATCCATCTATTGCATTAGAGATCACTTGCATCTATATAGATCTATCACAAGGCACAAGGCTAGGTCATCTGCCTCACACATAACATAGGGGGAGGATTCTATTATATTCCGTGCACACATTCTATCACATTTTCTATATCTAGTTATTGTTTGCTACTTCACAAAGTGCGACTGACACAAGAGCACCTAGGGCACATTATGCACACACTCACAAGAACTACATTTGGGTCCAAAATGTAGTGCAACGCTCAGTTTGTAAGCCCACTGTTGTGGCAGCTAAGGTCAGTTCAACCCATTTATTTGCATTCTTTTTCTTTTTATGATTTTCATACTCCTCTTTGGTATTTTTCAGGTCTTTTATTCATCTTGGAATCTCAACAACATTTGAAGTAGTACAACGAACTTGATGTGAAAGATAGTGAGGGTTTCAGACCATATGTCTAACCTGTAAAGATCAGTTCCTGAGTTGTTGCACAGACCAGGGCACCTATTTTGCAGACCAGAGTTCCCGTAGACACCCCAATACCTCTTCAGGCACTCCAATCTAGAGAATCAACGCAAATCTATCATTTTTGGGGCTTCTGGACAGTTGTTCCTGCTTCTAAATTCTCCAGTCACCTTTGTGACTCAGTCCCGTGAGCATCTCCTATTCAGCTGAGTTCTTTCCTCTTCTCTCTTACACATTAGGGTTTTTATTTTCATTAGATTAGCTACTTGGGTCATTTACATACTTCTTTACTACATCTACAATTGTTCATAGCTTATATTAACTATAAGATATATCCACATTTTATTTAATAAGATGACAAAAGAGTTGTGAAGAAGAAGCAGTGATGACAGATATGATGGTGGATCTCCAAGGCAACGAACAAACCTACAAAACTGATTGAAAGGAGTGTGTATACAATGGTAGGGTTATAAGAAAAATTATTCACTTCACATCTCTAAGGATGGCATGCAAGGGCTTTAAGATGGCTCTAAATTGATGATTGCAACTCACAAGAAGAGAAGGAAACAAGATAAACTTGCAAGAAGGCTGAAAAGCAAAAACTTCATCCTCTTGAGAAGGGGGGTAGTGGTATACTTATATGGTCTTTTTTGACTGTGTCTGACCATCGATTTGGGTGGTGGTGATGATGCACAACTCGAGACAAGGGGCCCTAAAGGGGGTAGATTAGGGTTTTAAGTTGTTTAGGTGGGTTAGGGTTGCATAGGGATGATAAAAGGCTATTGAAGGGTGGAAAAATATTGAATGCGGGTAGATGAAAGTCTATGGATGATAAATGGAGGGTTAGTGATGTGGTTACACTAATGGATGGGTTTAGGGTTAATTAAACATGATTAGGAGAGATAAAATAATGATAGGATAAAGATAGGAAAGTGGGAAATTAAGAGGAAATAAATGGGATGTAGGAGGGAAATAGGAATTTGAATAAAGTGTGAGGTGTATATGTGCAAGATGACAATGAAAGGGATCAAATGTGAGATGGGGGATAAGCGTATCAAAATTTGGTGTCTACATTTTCCCCTTTTTGTCAAGTGGTTTGCATTAAGCAAGCCACAAGACAAAAACTAGAAGTGAAAGAAGATGATGGTTGAGGTGCTCCCCCTCAAACTAGGGATCGATGACACGAAGAAGAATTGATTACTAGGTTGGAAGAGATAGATAGAGGAAAGCAATGAAAGGGTAGAAAGGATGAGAAAAGAGGAGAAAATATGAGAAATGATGCCCAAAGTGGAGAATGAGATGATCATTGCAAGAAAAAGGAAAAATAAAAATAAATTAAAACAAATGGCTGTGATCTTTGGAATAACTTTAGTAGGGAACATAACACGACCTCAACAGAGACGACATTAATGTCCTACGGACTTGTGAGTCAAAAAATATCACTACAAGATGGAGGGATTCACACGGGATTCTGCTCGAATGTATATAATAAAGATGGTAGGAACTCTGGAAACACGTCGGTAGGGAACATAACATGGTATCAATGGAGGTGACGTTAATGTTCTACAGACTCGTGATTCAGCAAAGATCAATATAGGATGGAGGGGATCCAACAAGAATCCACTCAGATGGATGTGCAATCCGTGGGACCAATGGGTCAAAGGAAGACATTAAAAGTATGCAAACAAATGTGAGGATGGTCAAGACAATGGTCTGATAAAAATGTCAAGGCCAAAAGAGTTTACGTTATCCTTCAAATATGAGGAAGCGAGAAAATATGTGTCCTAATGGGACAGAGATGGAAAATATGGCCACACCGACGGGATTAAGATGAGATGCGGTGCCTCGAGAGGGAACACAGAGATGGTCACAGAGTGGACTATGGGATATGAGTAAGCATGCATGAAGAGATAAGTAGATAAAAAGATAGAAAAATGAGTGATGCAAGACAAGCCAAGGTGTGTTATGGGTGACACACAAGCCTGAAGTGGAAGAAAAGATGATTTGATAAGGAGATTGGATGAGATGGGATAAAAGATGAAAAATAGGGTTGGGTTAATGGCGACTGGGTGCGTCAACAATGATTTGGCATGGGGTCGACGGCGACTGGGTCGGCACACTTATATAAGCGATGGAGATGACCGATAAGGCTCATTTGAATGCCACAATTTTGACGATCGAGAGCTCTAAGTGATATAAAAATTTGAGATTTGAGTGAAAATGGAGGTTAGTAGAGGAGGAATTAAGTACGAAAGGTATCAGAGAGTGGTAAGTACCGAAAACCTAGCTTAGTTTTGATTTGATTTTATTTTTTTGAATTTTTTGATTTTTTTAAATTTTGATGGGTGCAACTATGATTGGGCAAGTCATCATCGATCTAGGGAAATTCGACATCAATGAGGCTAGGGTCAACATCGACTGGGTAGGATGCAGATGTTATTAATGAAAAATGATGATTTTTTATGATTGGATGTTGATGGGTGCTTGTTTGATTGGTTTTTGCAAGCCAAAGACACTTTATATTTGAGAGATAGAGTCCCATCCATGTTGGGGATGATTAGGGTAGATGTCACAGATGTTGAGTGGGATCACTTGGATGCCATGGGGTTGGGCAGATTCTACCACTATCAGAGGGTGCTCAGAGACACATGGCTGATTATAGTTTTGATAATCATATGGGATCTGAGGACCAATACCTTCTGGTTCTAGACCAGAGAGATAATGATATTGTTAGAGGATGTGTATCATATATTGAGATTTTCAATCCAAGGGGCACTAATAGTGCCAATTACAATAAAGAATAGGATGAATACATTGACACAGTTGTTTGGAGTAGACATTTCACTGATTGCATTTGTGTCAGGGACTTTCCATATTGAGACACACTATCAGCCTGTGACATCGAGGAACTGACTGATATGTTTAGTAATGATGGCGATATCCTGTTATGCCTTGCCAGATTCAAGTGGGGAAAAATTTCCATGGGATTTAGCAGGGGTGGTGGAAGACATTATCGAGCACCAGGAGAGTAATGTTTTTCATTTGGGGCAGCTCTACTAACACAGTGTACTACCAAGAGCTATGGATATACATGTCACTGGAGGAGGTCGAGTATGGATGTGGGATTCCTATTACAATATTGGGCATATGACCACATAGTTGTGGTGAGACCATCAGGGCTTCCATGGATCACAAAAGACCATATAGAGTTGACAGTGGGCTTCATGAGATGGAGAGTCAGCCAAGCTCATGGATATAGGGGGAGAGGGGTGAGGATTGGTATGTTGAGAGGTTGTGGATCTTAAATGTTGATGACATGTTATATGGAGGCCTGTATAAAGGGTTCCCTATATGGTCTTGGCACTAGATATATAACTTGCGTGCATTACAAAGAGTTAGATAGGTGTAGGGACGCAGAGGCTGGAGATGGTGGAGGCTAGTAGAGTTTCCACAGGTGATGAAGGGAGTTCAGAGTGGTGCAGATGGTGCCTGGGGTGCACAAATTATATATAAAAGAGACGAGACAGACATGGACCTACCCATTCCCGTGATGGTTGGTCGATTGGTGGAGGAGGCAAAGCCATAGGATATTGATGAGGATGATGTGGGAGTTACAAAGGGTTTTGTAGAGTGGATGACACAACAATGGGTAGCCTGGGCATCTAAGGAGGTGACACATGCAAGAGGAGAGGTGGTGGTGCCAGTAGGAGGAGAGGTGGCAGGGCCTAGGGGAGATTGAGATGCAACAACCGAGATAACCCGGCTACATGCGGAGTTAAATAAAACTCTCAGAGAGTGAAACACTGCATGTTAGGAGATAAACCTAGCTATTTAGCAACGTGATCAATATTGGAGATAGAGAGACCCTACGGGCCAAATATGGAGATCCAAGCACTCATCTAAGGTGACAAGTGGTGCTTCATAAGGAGCTGCATAGGGGGCTAGACAAATGGCTCCACCTAGTTTTGTGACCTTGAAGTGGTATCATGCCCTAGGGGATAATGCACGTTATTATGAGCGCATTGTGACTGTGATATTACCTGATGTACCGCATTATGAGGCATTCTTGGATGGGGAGATGAGATCAACATGATCAGAAGCTTTAGGGAGCACGATGAGCTTGGTGCATCCAAGGTGCAATGGTGGACTAGATGTTGGAAAAGGAGGAGGACATGCAGGATAACATTGTCCTACCTTAGTACTTAGAGCTTTTGATCTCGTGTTCACCAAGTAGTGGGTGAACATTGTATACATTGATATTGATTTTGATGTGTAGATTTTTAGATAGAGACCAGTTGATGCCTATCACGAATGTATAGACACATTGCTGACGCGTACGCGTGTGCGTGTGTGTGTGTTATTTTGTTGTGAGCTACATGTGTTGTGATGATTAGATTTCTGATTATGTGATGTTTGATTAGATTATGGATGTGAAAATGATTAGGTGTATATTGATGTTGATTTAGATATTTGATATGATGTATTTACATGATGTGACGATGTGATGTATTGATTTAGATTTATATGTGATATATGGATGTGATGAGGTTAGAATAGATATGATATGATATGTTAGGATTGATATTAGAATGTATGTGATGAAATTAGATATGATTAGATGGATTTAGATGTTAGATATGATGTGATGGACTAGATGTAGATGTTAGATATGATTAGATATGGATGATGCGATGGATGTAGATTAAATATAGAATTGATTAGGGATGATGCGTGAAATGAAATTGATGTGATGTATTGATGTGATGTGGATTAGATTAGGTGTGGTATGATAGGTATGATATGATAGGATTGAGATTAGAATAGATGTGATGGATTTAGATGTTAGACATGATGAGATGTTGATTTCGATGTAATGATGTATTGTATTGATTAGATTAGGTATGGTAATGATGTGATGGATATAGATTAGATGTGATGTGATGGATAGAGATGAGATGTGAGTAGATGTAGATGACGATGTGATTTACAATAGATGTGATGGACTAGATGTAGATTAGATAAGATGATGTAGATAGATAAAATATGACCTTGGGTAGGGTGATAGAAATATAAGAATACCACTTGCAACACAACAAAGAGCACATGTGGAATAGATGTTTTTGGATTGGACTGGAGGTAAAACGTGAAAGGGAATGTGAAAAAAGTAATGCACTTGTAGCCAATGGCAGGTGCTAACAAATAACTAATGATAGTTAGTCATGTATAAGATCATGAGATGAAGATGGAAGGTTTACTTATACACCTATTGTAGACACAACAATGGGTTAGGTGTGTAGCTTGTATGGGGGAAGTAATTTCTCCTTAGGTGGTTGTCCTACATCTATGCCCCAACACTGAACAATATGGCACAAAATGATCAATGTGGGAATTTGGCTTATGATGGCAAAGATGATCAATGCAAGAAGCTTTCTTAGGACGATTATTTTTTATTTTGATATGTAGAAGGTTGATCAATGTGGGAAGCCTTCACTGCCATGATATATGAAAGTAGCCATCCTTTGAGAGAGTTATCTATAATGGGATTTTTGCTTTTGATTTTTGAATTTCGATTTTAGATGACAGGATAAGATTCATGATAGCTATCCTTCGAGGGATCAGTATATACTTTTGATATTATTTGCTTTACATGAACAATTGTCCTTCGAGGAAGTAATTTGTTTTTGGATAATATAGCTTTTGCTAAAAGCATCTATGATTTTTGACTTTAGGATAGAGCCAAGGATAACCAAGTAGACTACTTGGGGGGAAGATAAGATGTACAAATGACATATGTGGATCCTTATAATGGTTCCAAAAAATAGATAAGAATGAGATGGATGTAATGATTGTGGGGTTCCCACATAAAAGGAGGAACTTATCCATAAGAAATATACTATGAGTAGAGTCGGGGTGCCCATGTTCATGGTTATAGATATGATAGTAACAGAAGACCACATAATTCCAAATCATTACGATGGAAGATGTAAAGGCTAGTGATGGAAATGAGATAGTAAAATGTTACTAGGGTCACCCTAATAGGTGTGTTAATAGTAGAAAGGTTGTAAGTGCAAGGCGTTGAGAGATTTCATTTCCGGTTTACAATCAAGTGAAGCTAAAGGATAGGCCCCAAACCCATACTTATGCATGATAATATATGGCCCAATCTAGTTTGGAGAAAACTTTATGTGTTTTCTCCTTTCTAGAGTAGTGACGTTCTAATTTTCTTTGAGGACAAGGTTGTTGATGTTAAAGTCACGTTCTTGAAGATGTTTGTTATAGACGCGTTTGAATAACTCTTGATAGACATGATGATGTTGGAGAGCAATTAAGTGACATTCATCTAATAACTCAAGTTATGTCATACGTTCTTGGTGATAGTCCATGTCAGAGATAAAGTCGCAAAGAGAAACACGTAAAAATGGGATTTGAACTTCAAGAGGAAGAATGAATTTAAATCCGTATACGAAATAGAAAGGAGTAACACCCATAGAGGCGCAAATGCTCGTCCGATAAGCCCAAAGAGTGAAGGAGATATGAAGATGCCAATTTTGACTTGTTTTATCAATAGTTTTGGCAAGGTGTAAACATAAAATCATGCACTTTGGGTAATTATCTAGTCCTGATTGCATACTACTATTCATATGATTTATAAGTGAAAAAACATACTAATTAACCCATGTCTTTGGCCAGCTTTACTTTCTTTCTATTGTTACTTTTGGTCTTATACTCTTTATAGCTCAGTCTGTATTTTCATGCCTCGACATTTCTCATTCTGGACACCAATGCTCATCCAGGATGTTAGCGCTAGGTGCCCCCATCCCCTCTGGGCACCCTTGACCTCATTGTACTTTGATCACATCCTTTGGGTACTTTCTATCCATTTAAGCACCTTATCTTTTTGGTAGTAGGCCTTTTCAGGTTTAATTACGAAATTCAAGCAAGGGAATCATATAAATATAAAGTTATGTGACCATAATAAAGGACCAAGCACTAAACATTAGCCATCACCACCTAAGGTTGCATCCAAATGCTATTTAAGAGCATTCAAACATCCATTCTAGCATCCATTCAAGGGTGATTAAGCTAAAATGTGAATTTAATATGCATAATCTGATTGTTATTGCAATAGTAAATGAATAAACAATTAAGTACAAAAATTAAGCCAAGCAAGCTAAGAAAGAAAGTATGGAACCCTAAGTGCAAAGGAAGAGTAAAATGACTTAGATGGATCATAGTGAAATATAAACAATGTTAAAGTGATGACATAATGAATAGAGAGGGAGAAGCATCACACAAAGCCTCAAAAACGTATGCAAGCTAACAATCTACCTGGACTTGGGTGCCTGGAGAGGGACAAGGGCACCCGTGGGTTCCCTGGGCATATTTCTAGGCACATGTGTCTGTGGAAATGCTTAGAAAACATCCTCTAAGTAGTGGTGAGGTCTTCATTATTGTTTTCCTTTGGTCGTTATGTGGTCACACAATGATCGTCAAAGTCACCGAAAACCTACAATGAAACAATGACCTACAAAAACCTCAAATAAACATCAAATTCTAAAAAAGAAAGATGTATAATGAGGGGTCATACTATCTTCAGTTGTCATAATGGTGATATTACAACCGAGCGATGCACTACATCTTAGACCCAATCATGCCCTAGGTGGATCTTGTGCGTATCACAGTTACTAGCGAGAAAATAAGCTAGATGTAAAGAAATGTAATAGATGTGTGCATGAAATAGAATGAACCTCCCTCCTATGAAGTGTATACAAAATAACCAACCCTTGTGTCCCTTGGATGGTTCTATATGGATGTAATGGAGCTCTTAGATGTTTGATGAATGCAACCTTACGTGGTGATAGCTAATGCTTAGTGCTTGGTCTTTTATTACAATCACATAACTTTATATTTATATGATTCCCTTGCTTGAGTTTCATAATTAACCCCGAAAAATCTAATTACCAAAAAGATAAGATGCTCAAATAGCTATAAAGGACCCAAAATATGTGAACAAAGTATACCAAGGTCAGGAGCGCCCAAAGGGGATGAGGACGCTTAACGCTTGCATCCTGGCTAGGCATTGGTGTTTAGGATGATAAATGTCAAAGTATAAAAAGGCACACTGAGCAAGTAAGGTTGTAAGACCAAAAGTGGCAACAGAAACCAAAGAAAGGTGTCCAAAGACATGGGTTAATTAGTAGTTTTCTTACTTGGGAGTCATATGAATAGTAGCATGTAATAAGGACTAGATAATTACCCAAAGTGCGTGATTTTGTGTCTACATTTGCCCCCACTTTATTTTTGTGAGAGAAAAACTCGGTAACATAAAGGAGATAAAGATGTGTACCTGATAACCATGTAGATTGATGTAGAAAGAGTGTGCAGAAGGACAAGATAAAGCGTAGAGTGATAAAAGTGTGAAGCATGGATGTTAAGGAGGAGAAAGTGCAAAAAGTGGTGATGAAAATGAACCTAGGGTAGAAACACGTGTAGATGTCATGATGTTCCTATTGTTGATGTCGATGTTTTTGTTGTTTGTAACACCCCACAAAATTTCAAATTAATCTGCATTCTTATTGATAAATTCATTATTGCCATGGATGGTGTTTTTTCCTACCGTTTGGTTTGATGTTTATATTGGAATGATAAATTGGGATACTAATGTTGGAAGTTGTGCATGGGTAATTAAATATTATTTCTAGCATGAAATCTTAACTAATCGGATTTTAAACATTAGATGTCTAGCTAAACCAGGTAGACACATGTTTCTAGGAAAGAAAGAGGCGGTAGAGGAAAGCCTGAAATCCATACTTGGTAGGTTAGACATTAATAACATTAATGATTTTGGGAATCCCAAAAATTCCCTTAGAAGCCAACAATTTGCATTGGAGGGTCTTCATTATTTATGTTTGGTATTTTTTTGGAGTTTCTTTTTTCTAAAAATCTCCATTCTTGCTTTGAGTTATGCATACAATTTTCGAGTTAGCTGATTGAAGTAGTAGAAAAATTGTTAATGGCGATGAGAGTGAATCAAGCCCTATGCCACTATTGAAGCCACGGTGTTATTTTAGGTTGTGGGTTGCTCAATCTAGGGGTTTGGTTGCAAAAACATGGTGAGAAGGGCTTGCTAGATTGTTCAACTGCTAAAGAATCTGGTAGAAACAACAAGAAAGTTTTGAGCGCCTCTTTATAGGCATGAACCCATTAACTCTCTCTCTCTCTCTTGTCATTTTTTCTTTATTTTATGTATGTTGAATGTTCATGTTGTTAAATTTGATTTTGGTGTGATCATGTGGGTTGTTTGGAACTAGGGTTGTTTGGGTTTGAGTTATTCAATATCTTTCGCCCTTTTTGATTGTTCGACCCGTTTAAGGAGAATAGGGTTCTTAGTTTTGGGTATTGTTATCACCAAATTACAACACCCACCGAATGTCTAAAACGTGGATAGGGAATTTGGTGTAATTTGTGTAATATTGGGTTACCTCTCAAGATATGGGACTTGCAGGCTTGAAATAACCCTCTAGAAAAGGTTGGTTCCTGCTCCTAAACTACCTGCCATAAGCTACTCCTAATGCAGGAAAAAAAAGCAATCATAATCCTAATCTAACCATTACCAAGGGACCAAGGAAAGAGATTACATGAAAATAAACCTATGCTAAGAGCGGTGATACACTAGAAAAGTATGTGGTTAATCAAAGTCCAATTTCCTGAAATGGAGAGAGGTGAGCAATGGAGAGGGTGAACAAGATGCACTAAAGGCCAAAGATAATTTCACACAGAACACCACTTCATACCCATTAAACCCAACTCCTAAAAACCTATAATAAACATCAGAATATGCATAATATACCCTACAATGAAGAGAGGCAAAAAAAGAACAAAATATGTGAAGGATGGACAAAATGCATCACAAAAACATATTTTATTGCTCAATGAGTTTACACAATACAACATCAGTGGGTAAGAGGCAAGAAAATTCCATTACAAATCTTGGGAAGGAGGCTTAAGCTCCACAATCAACCCTAGTAGATAAGAAAGAGAGAGGGGGCAGGAGAGAAAATGACCAACTTCTTTACAAATGTGCCCAAGATTACAATTTATAGATTTTGAGAAGAGGGAGAGGATGCAATCTTGAATTTGTATTTTCAACCACTTGCACATTGCAATAAATGAGTGCAATTGATGTGATTTTTCTTGAAAAAGGTTCCCCACATTGTCCCATGACCTGCAACAAAGAAAGAATGATTGTTCATGCTCATTAAATGCCTCTCCAACCACTATCCAACAACCAAACTGAACTGGGCTCATTTTCCTCAAAAATCACTACTAAATCTTCATCAATATCTAGATTTCTTAATTACTATGCATCGTTCTTAGAGCCACGATTCCAATGAGACCAATTTTGTGAGAATCTGTTGAGGGATGCAAAAGTTATGATCATTTGAGTAATTGTAGCTAATTTGGCTTGCACATGGTTGTTTCACTGCTACGGGACTGAGAATTACAAAAAATTGATTGGAAAGACATTTTAATTATTTCCCCTCTCGTTCAATGTTTTACATCATTAAAATGATTTGCATTAAAATGATCGGGTCCACCTCACATTCTTCATTGTTTATGTTTGAATTGGAATGGGCTTTGGTGTATTGAACATTATAAGGCTAGCTTGGCCGAGCTGACTCTTCCTCCTTTATTTTTCTAAGTTGCAGGCTCCTTTGTGTTTCCTTACTCCTCCACATTAGCGAGTCATCTTTTCCAATGCATCGACCCATCTATTGAATACATGTATGTTGAGCCGTTATTTTTTTTTTATGCCTCGGGCTCGACCCTTATTCACCACCCCTCCTCGACAATGTTTCCAGCTCAATGTCACGCAAAGTCTTCTGATTTCCACATGCCAGTTCCTATAACACTGAGCCATTCCATGCTCCATATATTTGCTTTATTGATTGGTGGGCTCACCATCATTTTCCTCAACTTCCGAGTCTGTCGACTCATATTTCATGATTAGATCCCCTGCGGCAGTCGAACGAGCTATGACTTAGCTCAACAACCCCGTTTGACCTTATGAGATCTGACACCTCTACAATGTATCTTGATCCACACAATTTTATCTCAGATTGCATAGAACCGCCTCCAATCAGCTTGATTCTTCATTATCGACACAACTGATGGGAGTCCTGACGTGGCTCGACTTACCACATGCTTTGCTTAAAGGAATAGCCCAGTGCACCATCTAAACAATTTGATGAGTAACTTGAACGAATCTATCTTCTCTTGCACAAGCTAGGTCAACCATAGGTAGCTCGGTTTGCTTCATGAACTCAACCCCTTTCTCAGTGCATAATATGGGTGCTACAATTAGCTCGTTCTAGAGCTCACCTACTTGAGCACGCTTAACAACTTTTACAAGTTTCTTTCACATTCCCACTGACTCGTCATGCACTTACTAGAGTTTTGGAAACTCCCAAGGAGTGCCCTTAGATAGATTATCCAATCCTTCCATTATTTGTGAGGTGGGCTTCACCACCGATGTCACAATGCAAACTTGTCTATTGTCCAATTTCACCACGGTAGTGAAATTAGATAACAAGTCTCTTGTCGAGAGACAACTATTTTGGGTCCCGTTCTAGGTGACTCTGGAATTCCTTATGGAAGTTTTCCCTATACGTTGTATTCTTACTTGGTTGGTCCAGAGGAATCCTTACTTGATGGCTTATAATGGAGGAATTATTTGTTCTGGGTTTTACGAAAAACCCTATGTTGGTGTCGACCGGTAGCATTTTTACTACTGTCAACCGACAACATCTTTGGATGCTACTAATCGGTAACATTTTATGCTACTGTCGACCGGTAGCATCTTCGGGTGCTACCTTTCGGTAGTAATTACATTACTGAAAATTGGTGGCTTTGGGTAGCATCGAAGGATGCTACCAGCCGATAGCATCAAGGGATGCTACCGGCCAGTAGTATCAAGGGATGCTACTGACCGGTAGCGTCATGAGATGCTACCAACTGGTAGTATCATAGGATGTTACTGACATGTAGCATCAAGGGATGATACCAACCTGTAGCATCATGGGATGTTATCGGCCTGTACCATCAAGTGATGTTACCAATCGATAGTAGCATGGGATGCTACCAATTGACAACATCATGGGATGCTACCGACTTGTAACATCAACAGGATGCTATCGACCGACAACATGGGATGCTACCAATCTATAGCATCAATGGGATGCTACTGACAGGAAGCATCAAGGGACGCTACCTAGTGGAATGCTACATTGGAAGCCGACAAACAAGCAGTGGCATTGAGGGATGGAGTAGATGGGGGCATTTCACCAGGTATCGGTCGATTGTACCTTGTTTTTTGATCGACTAAGCTGCATCTTGTTACTTTGTTGTCTTGATTTCACCAAGAGGTTGTAGTCTTATGCATTAATTTTGTACTTATAAGACTTGGGAGCAGAGAAGATTGAATGAAATGAGTCTTCTATTGCAAATTGACTTATCTAGAATTATGTTGTTGCTAGAATTGGTCCTATGATAGAATGTTATATTATTTTTAGAGAAGTGATTCTCAATTTGGGTATTTTGACGTATGATGTTTCCCTAGATTATGAATGGTATAAAGATGAGGAAAACACGTCTATCTGACTTACTCCTTCTGTTATCTTGATGTTTTGGATGATGGAAATGGTATGATTGTAGGGATATTCAACATATATGTTATAATGTGATAAACTGCAGGGATGATGAGAATGTCAGTTCATGCCAGTTTATTTTGAACTGACCATGTTTTATCGTCTTTATCTTCCACAGACAATGAAGATGAGCCATTCATCGTGGACTAGTAAAGGAAATTTACTATGCTTAACATTATGTTGTTGAAGCTTATTTTGAATTTCATTGAACTTAAATATACGACTTTTGTAAAGAAAATAATATTTTTTTGTCATATTTAAGATGAGGAAACATGTAGTCACACCTATTGTAAAGAAAGTATTATTGTTGGAAATTAATAGTGTATATGGAATTATCATTATTAATAAAGATGATGTGAATGTTAATGAATTGAAATGTTATGGATGACAACTTGAATGTTGGTTATAATATTATGTTATTAATCAGACTGGTTGGAAAATATTTCTTTTAACAATGAATCATTATAAGATGAGGTTTAGGTTCCCTAGTATGAAAGGAGAATGAGGTAAATGCATCTACAATATATACAATAATGTGAGAACAATCAATTAGTATATGGCAATAGGAGCAAGGAAACAACATACTATATGTGTCATAGGTGATCACATAATAAGTAAAGTTTGTAAGTTAACTTAGATGATGATTTAAGTAGATAGGGGCACTACATGATTGCTTGTTACAATTGTCATAGACTATTTAGAGACTATCTCTTAAGAACTCATTAAGTTATGAAATGACTTAAAGGTATACAACTGCAATTAAGTGGTGCTAAAGTGATTTTTTATGCATGTGGATGAGTTGTAGACCTTGTGCGTAAACTGGTAATTTAAATTACAGAACTAACAGATTCAAATCTAGATAAAAAATTAAAGTGAAGTGGTGAGAGGAATTTTTTTGATTGATGAGTTTGTCATCATGAGACTGAGCATGCATGCATGTCTTGAAATAACTTTGGCAAAAGTAGTGTAAGCTGTTGATTACACTGTTGAGATTCACCAAGTTCCTAATTAAAGTGTGAGATGCCAAACAAAATTTGACTAATTGAATCCCTGGTAGACACTGGGAATTGCACTTGATTATCAAAGCATGTTTTAGGTTTAATCAATAGTATACTTGTATACAAGCTCTTAAAAGTGTGTACTGTGGGGGATCAAGAAGATTTAGTTGACCTATACAACTGCACATGGCTATATTGATGTTATCAGATGGATTAAATGCTAATTAATGCTATATTTAAGTGTTGTGTATTTAAATCATGTAAGGCATAAAGTTAGTATGGGAAGGATATTAAAAAATAACCATTATCCCATTTTTAAGCACTGTTAAGTAGTGTGGTGTGTTACATTGTCGATGTTGTGAATGATGTTAACTACCACTTCCCATACAGATGGACCTACAAAAGAGAAGAATGAACAAGTAGTCAAGTATGCATGTATATGTGTAAAATCATGTAAATAAGTATGTAAAAAATGAAAAATGTGAAAAAGGAACATGTGCACCTCATATGTGATGTGGAAAGAGTGTAGAAAGGCTCTTGTAGATGTTGTAAAAGACTGATATTTTTGGGAAATCTCGTGTTAGTTGTGCCGATTGCAAGTTTTTGGGGCAATCTCGCACCAATGATATGGAAGAAATGTAGGGAGAAAAGTCCAGTGTTATCCTCCAACCTTTCACTGCTTCCCACAATGTAGGACACCACTATAGATGGTGTGCAAAATTTGAACATTCGATCCAACGTGAAATGTGCTAAGGATTGTGTGCCCTGTAAAAGTTGTGTGGAGTTCTTTAGACTATGTTGAACTACCAAAATGTTGTGTAACTACCCCCCTGGTTATAGGCATCAAAAAGGGTTAGGAAGGCACTACTATCCTGGTCTAGGTACTAGTTGTGATGTGCTAAGGACCCAATTCTGATTATGACACCCTAAAATTGACCGACTGTGTTGTACTGATATTTTTTTGTGTTGTGTGATGATTGTAGACTATTGTATGGGGTGACTGATTCACCCAAATGATTCCCTCTCTCATTTGGGGTGCATGCGACATCGCTAAAGGAGTATGTGGCCCAAAGGAGGACCAACCATTGTGCTAAAATTGTGCCCTACAGGGGGAAGGGAATGTGCTTGGTAGAAACCAAGGCACATGCAAACAAAGTGGTTGGGAGACAAGTGTTAGTACAAGAAAATATAAACATGCATGTAGAAGACAAAATGTAAGCTAAGCAAAGACAATATGTAAGCTAAGACACAAGAAGATAATGTAAACAAGCAAGAAGACAATGTAGACCATGAAAAGAGGGTTGCAAACATGGGACACCACTCATGATGTCGCAAGACAATCAAGGCCTACTAGGCCAAAAGAAGACAAGTGTGCACACAAGACAAAGGGAAAAGCCCACAAACAATGGCATAAAATGAAAAGAAATGCAAGCAATGTAATAGACAACCATGGAAGCATATAGACCTACATAATAAATGTTGCACATGAAGCACCCGTTAGCATGTTAGAAAGATAAAAAATTATGTCAAAGCATGTATAATCTGATATAGTAATGTGTTATGAAACAAAATGAAACAATAACACCTGTAGTGTACAAAAGTGGATGCCCCAAAGAGCCATTATGGGACTAGTAATAGGTACTGCGCCAAGCATCCATGTTGCATGTATAGATCTATAGAATCTGCAGTCACAACTAGAAAGGAAAGTGAACACGCATGTGTGTATGATAAAGATAATGACATACAAGATATCTATCTAGCATGTGTAATAAAGTGAACATGTAAAAGCATAAGTAAGCAAGAGTAAATGCAACCAAGATATGCAGTATGTTGTGGATGAGATGGAATGGAATGCAATGTGAATGATAGGAGAAGCATGCCCCCCGAGTGGATGTGTATGTATGATATGAGGTTCATTTATTTATGCCCCCTCAGTAGTCAAGAATGAACCGTAAACGAGAGTGTGTCATCGAGAAATGGTTTGAAATGTGTGTACTAAAAAGATGTGATCGTCAAAGCACAAAGTGTAGAGTGTAAATGTGTTAGTAAATGAGTGAGTTGATTAAACATGTGAGTGTGATGAGGTCCATTTGATATGTAGACCCTCAGCATCTAGTATGGATTGTGGAACTAGATTGTGCCATAGGGTAATGAACGTTGTTCTATGCATAGTATCTCTTAAGATGCATGACATTGAGTGGGTTTTTGAGTGGCTTTCCCAAAAGGGTGGCAAGGTGATAGACTCCACCACCAAGTTTTTCAGTAACAATGTAAGGACCAAGCCAATTGGGCTTGAATTTTCCTTTAAAAGGAGCTTTGGCATTTGTATTTTTTTGATTTTCTTTTAAGACAAGGTCACCTATGCTAAACTCACGAGGACAAGTTTTATGATTGTATGCCTTTGCAATGAGAGATTGATATGCACAAAGATGTTCGAGTGCTTGGACATGGTGGGAGTCTAACATTTCTAACTCATGTAGGTAATTTTTGTGATATTCATTATCTTAAAGTATGCCTTTGAGTGAAACACGTAATGATGGTATCTCAAGTTTGAGTGGGATGACGGCCTCAGTATCGTAGACTAGTGAAAAAGGAGTTGCATTAGTGGGTGTATGCACACTAGTGCGATAAGCCCAAAGAACATAAAATAGTTGATTATGTCAGTCATCACCACTAGAAGCAACTGTCTTGCATAAAATTTTGACAATAGTTTTGTTGGTGGCCTCAACTTGGCCATTGCCTTGTGGGTAATAAGGAGTAGAGAATGATTGTTTAATTTTGAATTTTGCACAAAACTTTTTAACCTCCTTATTTTTGAAGGAAGATCCATTATCAGTGATAATGGTAGAGGGAACGCCAAAGTGTGTAATGATATGGGTAGTGATGAAACCACAAATGTCAGTGTCAGTTATATTTCATAGTGGGGCTGCTTCGACCCATTTGGTAAAATATTCGGTAGCAGTAATAATGTATTTGTGTCCATAAGCTGATTCAGGATTTATCATGCCAATGAGGTCAAAACCCTAGAGAGAATGGCCATGTTAGTGCAATGGGTTAGAGATCATATGTAGGTGTGTGATGAAGGTTGGCGTGCTTTTGGAACTTCTCACAATGAGTAGCATATTTGAGGAAATCTTGCTCCATAGTAAGCCAATAATATCCCTGACGCAAAAGCTTTTGAGACATGGATTTTCCTGAAAACTAACCACCGCACATGTTGTCATGTATTTGTGAAATAGCAATGGGAATATCACAAATCCATAAGCAGTGTAAGAGATGACCATCAAGTGCACATTTAAATAATTATGTTCCAATGATGACATAATGGGTAGCCTCACATCGCAAACGACGAGCTTCATGAGGTTGTAGATCATCAGGAATGGTTTGTTTATATAAGAAGTTGTAAATTAGAGTAAACCATTTGGGATTGTCATGACTACACGTGATGGCACAAGCTTCTAGAGGTAGAGTGGAAGTGGAAGGATGTTGTAAGTGCCTAATGATGAATGTGGCTTTCTCATCGGTAATATCTTGGGGGATAAGCGATGTCACACTAGCCATGGCATCTACATGATGATTGTCCTTATGGGGGATGGTAGTGATAGAGTAGGACTCAAACATAGCCAAGAGATCTTTGACAAGTGTATTGTATGGGATTAAGTGTTCCTCTTTAGTGTTATATGTATCATTACTTGATTTATGATGAGTTGGGAATCACCGTGTATGCATAGGTTACAAATAAGGAGTTTTTGAGTGGTGAGAAGGCCGAGGATGAGGGTTTCATATTCAGCAATTTTATTTGTACAGGAAAACCCTAATCGATATGCAAAGAGGAGTGGATCACCATGTGGGGTGATGAAAACTATCCCATCCTAGCACTAGAGTGACAATGAGACCCATCAAAGTACATTATCCATGTATTAGAATCAATAATATAAGTAGTGAAATCATCATAGAAGGAATCAAAGATGGGAGATGCATCGAGAAGAGGTACCACAACTAATTGATCTGCGATGACTTGGCCTTTAATTTCTTTCTGTGGTATGAACTTGAAATCAAATTTGGTGAGAAGCATAACCCAACATGCTAGACGTCCTGATAGATGGGTATGGGACAAGAGGTATCGTAATGGATCTACTTTGGTGATGATATGTACCTCATTGTTAAGAAGATAATGGCACAAATTTTTCTGTGACAAAGACAAGGCCGAGACATATCTTTTTGATGTAACTATAGTTTCATTCGTAAGAGAGTAACATTCAATTGATGTAATAGATTTCCCTTTCACATTGAGAACTATCATGTTGTGCAAGCAAGGCTCCTAAGGCATGAAACATGGTAGAAATGTATAATAAGAAAGGTCGGTCAGCCACTAGAGGGACTAAGACAGGTGGATTTAAAAGATATGATTTTATGTCATCAAATGCTTGTTGGCATTGATCATCCCATACGAACTTAGTATCTTTCTTCATTAGGCATGTGAATGGTTGAGTTTTATCAGCAAGTTGTGCAATGAACTGCCAGATAGCTTGAATTTTTCCCTGTAATGATCTTAGTTGATGTAAATTTCTAGGTGGAGGCATGTCGACAATGGCCTTAATCTTATTAGGATCTATTTCAATGCCACATTGTGAGATAATATATCCAAGGAGTTTACTAGTTATGACCCAAAAAATGCATTTTTTGGGATTCAAGCGTACATTATATTGGCGTAAGCATTCAAATAGCATTCGTAAATCTTGGGCATGGGTGGAACGACATTAGGATTTAGCCAAGATATCATCAACATAATCTTCAATAATCTTGTGAATGTAATCATGAAATATGTGATTCATCGCCCATTGATAGGTGGCCCCGACGTTTTTAAGGCCAAAGGGCATGATAGTGTAACAAAATTGTTCCCCATGGTGTAGTGAAATAGGTCTTCTCTTGATCAGACTGGGTTGATTTTGATTTTATTTTAACCTGGCGAAGCCATCCATGAAAGATAGAATATCATATCTGGCCGTAGAATTAACAATGGCGTCAATATGAGGCAATGGGAAACTATCCTTGGGAAAATCTTTATTTAAATCATGAAATTTGGTGTAACAATAGACCCTACCATCTAGCTTCATAATGGGTACAATATTAGATACCCATTCAAGATAATCAACAACGCGAATAAAACCGGCATCGAGTAATTTATGGATTTCTTCTTTGACTAGGAGCACAAATTTTGGGTGCATTTTGTGGATTTTTTGTTGGATGGGTTTTGCACTAAGGTTAAGAATGATATTATGCATTGCAATGGATAGATCAATACCCGACATATCACTATAGTCCCATCCAAAAAATGTTAGAGAAATCATGCAGTACTTGCTTGATATCTTTTTGTTCGTTAGGTGTGAGAGAGGTAGCCAACAAAATTATGCGTGGATTTTCAGTTGTACCAAGGTTATATTGAATGGTCTCTTCATTGAGAAGAGTTGACCAATCCTCGATGTATGGATTAGTAGGAATAGTATCAGGAGGATCAGTGTTGTCAACAAGTGTATCAGACTCTCCAAAGTAAGTAGTAGCATTGAGGGACGATGGAGAATGCCTCTTATGGTGAAAGGAAGGGAATTGATCATAAATGCCCATGTGTTCTAGAAGAGCATCATCAGTAGAAAAAATGTCTAAATTATCCCAAGTGGTAGAGGTAACATCACTGATGAGTTTTGGATTTATAAGAGGAAGTGAAGAAGTATGCAAGGCAGTATAAGATTATGAAGGAGGGAGAGGTGGAGGATGATATCCCAATCCAAATTTGTGAGATTGTATGGGAAGATCCCAAAGTTTTGTAACTCCATGTTCTTGTTGACCTAAGCTCATATCAAAGAAGCCATAGTGGCACAAGTATTCATATCCTAGCCCATATTTAGAAAAGTCTTGAGTAGAAGCAGAAGAATAAGGAGTATCATTAGATTGTTCAATAGAGTGGAAGCACACAAAAGGGGATGGATCGACCAGGACATCATAAACAAATCCCTGATAATGTAATTTAAGACGCGTATGTAGAGTAGAGGGGACCACATGCATGGCATGGATCCAAGGCCGCCCAAGAAGAATATTATAATTGAGGTTATTGGGCATGACATGACATGGAATAGTGATTGTACATGGACCAACAGTGACAAGGAGAGTAATGGTACCTAAGACATGCTTGGGATTATTCCCAAATCCACAAATAGAAACTGATGAAGGAGCTAAAGAATTTTCAGAAAGGCCTAAGTGATGAAGAAAAGCTATGTTACAGATGTTAAGGCCAGACCCATTATCTACTAAGGCATGCTTGACCCTGACATTGTTGATACAAACCTGAATATATAAGGGGGGTCATGCTTTAACATTGCTTAAGAAGGCAACTCATCTGATGTGAAAGTTATTTGATCCTCATTAAGAGATAAAGTAGAAGTAAACTTATGGTATACATATTTAGGTGAAGTGTGAGGATGAATATAGGTAGTAGCTAAATATTCTTTGAGCTTATTGATACAATCAGGATGATTATGTAAATAAACATGGATGGAGATGTTCATGATGGTAAGCGTATAATGGAGGAAAAGAATTACTAGCCAAAAGAGTTCAATCAAGTTCGGATTCACCAAAATTATTAAACTAAAATGTGAATTTTATATGCCTAATATAATTGCTATTATAGTAGTAAATAAATAAACAATTAAGTACATAAATTAAGCCAAGAAAACTAAGCTAAAATGTATGAAATCCTAAGTGAAAAGAGAGGGTAGAAATCCTTAGTTGATTCGCAATGAAATATGGATTGTGGTGAAGTGTTGAACTGGAACAATAGTGATGGAGATTGTCATCACACAGAGACTCAAAAAATGTAGATTTGGAAGAAATAAGACTGAGACTGGGGCACCTAGAGAGGGACAGGGGTGCCTGTGGGCACCCTAGGCCTATTTTTGGGTGCCTGTGTCTGTAGAAATGCTCAAGAAACCTCCTTTTGAGTGGTCATGAGGTGTTCATTTGTTGTTCACCTTTGGTCACTATGTGGTCGCACAATGATCGCCGAAGTCACTCGAAACTTGCAATGAAATAATGGCCTGTAAAACCCTCAAATAGACATCAAATCTTAAAAAGAAAGATGCAAAATGAGGGGTCAACTATCCTTAGCTATCACAATGGTGATCTTACGACTAAGCGTTACACTACATCTCAGACCCAATGTAGTTTATGTGTGTGTGTGTGTGTGCAAAATTGTGCCCTAGGTGGCTCTTTTGTGTGTCGCACTTGATAGCAAGCAAATAAGCTAGATGTAAAGAAATGTAATAGATGTGTGCATGGAATAGAATGGAACTTCCCTCCTATGAAGTGTATGCAGAATAACCAACCCTTGTGTCCCTTTGATGGTGCTAGATGGATGCAATGGAGCTCTTAGATGTTTGATGGATGTCAACCTTAGGTGGTAATAGCTAATGCTTAGTGTTTGGTCCCTTATTATGATCACATAACTTTATATTTATATGATTCCGTTGCTTAAATCTTATAATTAACCCTGAAAAGGCCAACTACCAAAAATATAAGATGCTTAAATTGCTAGAAAGGACCCAAAAGATGTGAACAAAGTAGGGACGAGTGTGCATGGCACTGGCGGCTTGACTAAAGCGTTGGTGTTGAGGATGATAAATGTTGAGGTATAAAAAGGTAGACTGAACAATTAAGGGTGTAAGACAAAAAGTGGCAACAAAATGCAAAGAAAGGTGGCCAAAGACATGGGTTAATTAATACTTTTTCTTACTTAAGAATCATATGAATAGTAGTATGTAATTAAGACTAGATAATTACCCAAAGTGCATGATTTTGTGTCTATAAAGGGTAAGGGACTACATTATTCTGTATATACTTAATACGAGGGCAGTTTATTCTATTCCATGCACATATTTGTTACATTTCTCTACATATAGCTACTTTACTCATTATCAAGTGCAACACGCACAAGAGCCACCTATGACACGATCTTGCATCAAAGCTCTTGATTTTCTTGTTACTCATACTGAGACATCCCCACCACTTATTACTTTCTCTAGATCATGACTATCACGCTAGATTCTTTTCTGATCACTTGCACATTAGTGCTTCTATAAGATCCATTTCTATAAATAACACTAAAGTTGATCCATCATGGCATATCAGTGTGTGTTCTATTGCACTTCTTGTCACTTTCGGCTATCCACTCTCACAAATTTCATATCCAATCCCTAACTCATATGGGGTTGTCAAGCTTTAAGTCATTGTTGGTCCTCTTACCATGTTTGTACCTTTTCTTATGGCACCAAAAATTCAAGGGTGTGACATGCTCTTAGGTCTCAATTGGATTTGTAGATCTCAGTCTATCATATCCACGAATCACTTGCATATGAAATTCATTCACAACAACTAAGTAATCTCTATCAATGGTGTTCCTCCATACACTCAATGACCATAACCTTCTCTTGAGGTTTTCATTACATCAGCTACAATATCTAGGTCCCCGTGGCTTATCAAAACTAAAGCACAAACCGCTCCTAGCTCGTCTGTTCGCACATGGCCTATGCAACCTCATCGATCTGCTAGTCCATCATATTATTCTAGGTCCATCACTAGGATAACTCCTTCATCTAGGCATACTTCACCACCTTGTTTCACTTTACATAGGTTTCTATCACCTCTACACTCTGCTTCATATAGGTGTCTATCACCTCCATGCTCTAGTTCACATAGGTGTTCATCACCTTTGCATTCTACTTCACATAAGCCTCCATCACCTCCACATTTTATTACACGAAGGAGTCCACCATCTCCATAGTATACTCATAGGTCTCATGTATATAAACTTCATTAACCTGCACAACATATATCTCATATACCACCACAATTAGAGCATGATCACACACCTTTATCTCCATAAGCATCAGGTGAAGGACCCTCATCTTTCAATTTTATTAGATAACACATTCATCATCACACACTTTGGGGTCATCACATTATTTATTTCCCCCACTACACACATATAATTCTTTCATCACTTCACATCTAGTCTCTCACATACAACACACACATCTTAATACATGAATATCATCATTACCCGATGACGCACTCTCATGCTATAGTTATCACTTTACTATTGAGGGAATCCTATACACATGAACCTCACACATTACACACTACATGCTTCATGCATCACATGCTTATCACATCTCTTTCTCACAACATCTACTCTACTCATTCACAACATATCTTTCTGACACCTACTTCTACACACTGCGGTCATTAGCCTATGCCGCACTCTAGTTCCATGGTCCATAATCGATTGCTGAGGGTTTACATCTTAAATGGACCTCACCAAACTTATGCATTGAATCCCTCATTCGCTCACTCATGCACCCTACACTTTGTGCTTTGATGATCACATCCTTCTAATACACCCAATTCAAACATTTCCCGATGATGCACTCTTGTTCTATAGTTCATTCTTGACTGTTGAGGGGGCATGTATTAATGAACCTCATCTCATGCATACACATCCACTTGGGGGGCACGTTGCTCCTATCATTCACTCTGCATTCCAGTTCATCTCATCCATAACATCTTACATACCTTGGTTGCACTTAGTCTTGCTTAAACTTACTTGTCATATGTACATCTTATTACACATGCCAGATAAATAATTGGTATTCCATTATCTTTATCATACACACATGTATGTTCAATTTATTTCTAGTTATGATCACATATTTATTGTCATGCAAATGTGCAACAAGGAAATTGTCAATTTCAAAGCATGACAACTATACCCCTGTGCCAAATTTTTCATGTTTTACACTTCCGAGGCACCACAGGTCTACCCTGCTAGTTTAAATGACCTCCCAATTGATGTTAACACATCACACTAGGTGAATTAGGAAATTCTGGTCAATCCCCCTAGGTGATTTTCAGGAGTTCTTGAAAAATGCTATCTCTGGGTAGTGTTGGGAAGGGCTATCACTAGCCTTCCCAGGAATGGAGAAATCCCCTAGATAAAATGGAGGATCCAAATCCAACATGAAGGTGAATTGAATGCTTAGAAACATCATGGAAGTTATTTTGGAAGATTCAGGGAAGATTTGGAGAGTTTGGAGCAGTTTGATCAAAATCAGGGTTCACAAGCCTAAGCAGTGCACATGCCAAAACAACCGTTGAGCTTCTGAAGGGGATTCAGGAACTCCAATGGAGTTAAGAGAAAAAAAACATATTTGGAAAGGTAATTACAAGGCATAAAATATGGTGAAATCATATTTTTCACAACACTTTGGAGCAATGGGTCTACAAGTAGTTTTTCTCATGCAGAGGTGGAGTACCAAATAAAAAATCATCATTTTTAGGTAACAAATGGATGAATAAAGACCCAAGACCCAAACCATTGGATTTTTAAGGACCATTTCTAGTCAAGATCATATACAATTTCATCAAAACATCCATCAGGAGCTCAAGTTATTGCCATTTCAAGTTACCCTCTTAGAGCGGTTCAGGAGTTAGTCAAATTTTGGAAGGACACGTGTCAGCTCCAAGAGCCTGGTGGGATTTTGTGTCCCTCAAATCCCTTAAGTTCAGGGAAATAAAGGTTGAGAAAATTTTCCCAGCCCCCATGAATCCCTCTGGACCCACATATGACCTCCAAGATTGCCATTTCACCCCCTAGGTGTTTGCATGAGCTCAAAACCTGCACCATTGGATCACTGCCACATGTCATCACCTTTCTTGCACATGGAATTTGATGTACCTAATATCCCTTTGAAGTCAAGGACATCAGGGTCATAAAAATACACCCAGCCCCCAAGGAGACTCCTGGTCACCCATGTGACCTCTTCAAGACCAAATTTTTAGCCCCGGGAGTTGGTGGAGCTTTCATCCCCTGCCATCAGATCTCCGCCACGTGTCATCACCTTGCTCACCATGGAATTTGATGTCCCTCATGTCCCTTTGAGGTGAGGGACATCATGGACATAAAAATGTTCCCCTCCCTTTCTGTGTATTTTTTGAATGATTTAAATCATGCACTTAGTCATTATTTCCCCCCATTTCTCCTTCATAGCTTCACACCCTATCATGGCTTTGTTCATGCTTGTCTAGACATCCAGTCCACTATTTATGATCCAAAAAGACTCTATCATGGTCACCAAACCATACAATCTATGAAAATACATGAATTTCAAAGGAAGGATTGATAAAAAGAGTTGAAGAAATGATGAATAACAAAGAAAAAATGAAGATTTTTTGCCAGATAACCATGAAGTCACCTAATTGAAAAATATTCATATCTTATAAAATACAAGTTGGATTGAGGTCCTGTATTTTTACAGACTTCCAAATTTTTCAATACAATCAAGATGAAACAAATGGGAGGTAGAATGGTGCCTTGAAACATTTGTTCCAACAAAATCCCCATTTCATACCCTAGCTCATATTCGTCAGATTTCCCATCAATCGACGATGGAAAAAAGCTAAAAACTTGCACACAAACTCCAAATGAAAAACCTATCACAATGGAGTTTTTCATTATGAACGCAGACAAAAACCAGACCTACAAATTTTGAGCTCCATTAATGGCTGCCATGGTAGCTCCGTGCTCGAAGCCACTGCCAAGTGAAAATTTTAAATTTTATTTCCAAGCATTCTAGTGAACGAAATCATGTGAAATTTAGAGGACGTGATTGTGATGATGATTCAATTCCATAAAAAATATTTTCCATTGCAAACCAAGTAGTGGAAGTCTACTTTCTAAAAATAGTAAGTTTTCCTATACATACTTGCTATGTTTGGGAAGTCACCATCAAAAGAGGCTACGGAAAAGGCAATGTGCACTGAAGATCACTAGGAAGCCATAATGATTGTCCATAGGTATAAAATAGTGAAAATGACCACTTACTAAAAATAGTAAGCCCCCTATATGGGTGCTTACTAAAAATAGTAAGTCACCCCAAGAAGTGGCCGAGGTGAAGGTAGTGTGCACAGGAGTGAATGAGGGAGTTCATTGCATCAAGATGGTTAAGAAGAGGAAAAAATCATCCTACTAAAAATATTAAGTCTCCCATCTGGGTCACTTGTACTATTAATAGTAAGTTACACTCAAAAGGTAGTTTTGGCACAATGGGACATATAAGGATAATCATTCAGGGGGACATCATTGTTTGGGATCATCATAGGAATTTCTCACAAGGCATTTGAGATCCATCTCAAGAACTCGACAGTGTTTTTTGATGCCCACTTCGTGGCTCGAGTCACAGGAGTATCTTGTGTAGGGTGGAAGTTATGGTCATTGGTAGAATTATTCAACAATGTTTTAAAATACTCATTCCAAAACATCTGTGAGCTAATTTGAAGGTGCAAGGAGTTTGAAGTTTCATCTCATTGGAGCTTTCCATCAACGAGGATTAACGGAATTCATCGAGAATGACATCTCCTCTTCTTCTTCCCTCTCTCTCTTTCTCTCTCCTCTTCCTCCAACTTTCTCTCACTTTCCAATATTATAATTTCACATTGGGGTTGTAATTTTTCATATGACTTAATCTTCCTAATGTAATAAGTCACCTGTATGTTATAAAAAGGGACATAAAAGTTTCTTAGGAAGTTGAAAAGTTTTAAGTTGTGCGAGGACATATGAAAAGGCATTGGGGGGTAGATGATGAGTCACCTCTCATTCTATAAATTGTAAATCATTCCCATTTCAAAGGGTTGGTGATTGATTTTGTAAACTCAAGAGTGTATTGTACTTTGAGAGAACAAAGGAGATAGCCATTTTCTTCCATTTTTCCCCCTCACTAGTTTTCCTCTATTCCCACACTATGTGCAACTTTTGTTTAAGAAATCAATACAAGAAGAAGTCGTTTCCATCTTTCTTTGACTAAGGGATTTCTTAATATTTTGTGTTCATAAGTTGTATTTGTTTTTGTTGCTGTTTGCAGACTTGTTTCTTCTCATAAATGCATGTGTTGAAGTTTCTAACTAGTGTGTGCAAGAATATGATTTTCTACCAGTAACATTAGTTCTCCTATATCCTTTCTCATTCCCCTTTCCTGCCTTATAGACAAAGTGTCCTCTAGCAAGAAATTGCTAGCTTTGCCGCAAGGTCAGTGGAGTGCCCCTGTTGGATCCTCGGTCGAAATGCCACCATAGAAATCCATCTTTACTCACGCATGCATATATGAAAAGTGCACTGGTTAAGTAGAGGGACTTAGATTACTAGAGCATTGGTAAGAAATCCACAAGTTTTTCCACCAAATTTTTTTCTTGCCAACAGTTTTTAGTGCCCATAGTGGGGAAGATCTAGTAGCATCTGCACCCAAAATATGACCACAAGGTCCAAAAATTAAAAAATCAAATATTAAAATAATAAAAAATACAAAAAAAAGAGTTCATGAAAATCCATTGCTAAAAGATACACTATCAATTCTTGCACGTAACCTTTCATATTCTATAATGTATTTTCATATTCCCACTACAAGAGTTTCCAAAAGCTGGCTGAAGGAAGATACACCAGGTTGAGCAGGTTGAGAGGTGTTGTTGATTCAAATTTTGAGGCTTTGCAAAATCAACAAGAACAAATTAGAGATAATCCATACTTCTTCTCTCAATCCTCCTCTCCATTTGGTTCTTCAATAAGTTCACCTAGAAATCCTGTCCAAACTCCTGTTGATACCCCCCCTTCAAATTCTCCCATTTTTTAACCACCATTGAGCATTGAGTTCTCGGAAGAAGAAGAATTTGAAGAAGAATTTGTAGAAGCAAGAGCTGAAGTAGAAGCAAAAATGACAATGGAAGATGAAGCAGAAAGACCCCAACCCATTGTTCCATGGGGAGGAAATACAAGCCCACTTGCTCTTGAACCCCCTCTTCACGATCTACCAATGGGTTCCTGTAAGAAATTTCACAACTTCAAAGGTGATGACACATAGATTCCTAAAGAACATATCACTACTTTCACGACATCATGAGGAATCCTTGGTGTTGAACACGATGATGTTACAATGAGGCTATTCTTGGAGTCCCTCCAAGAAAAAACATCGGAATGGTTCTACCTCCTACCTTCCTGATCCATCACTTGTTGGAATGATATCAAAAGTAAGTTTGAAGGAAGATTCAAATTTATTGAGGACTGTCAAGACCTCTTGGTATAGTTGGCTCAAATGAAGAAAGAAAAAAGTGAAACTATGAGAAACTTCATAGCTCGTTTCGAATGGTTGCTTCACAGGATACTGGAAGAAGATTTTCCATTTGAAAACAACATCAAGATATTCTTCATCAATTCTCAATCACCAGAGGTGGGATTTTTCCTACGAAGATTTCAACCGAGGGATATTACAGAAGCACAAAGATTGGCCATTGAACTTGATGATGATCTCATCCTATCTAGAAAGATCAAGAATCCCTCAAAGGGTAAAGTTCAACATCTTGGAGATGAAAGAACCGATCCTTTTTTTTGCAGAAAATGGAAAATTAAATGGCATCATTGAGGAGGGAAATAATTGAATGAGTTTCTTCTCAAAGAAACAATGGAAATCAAATTACAAGAGCACCCCAAAGGCTTGCCTTGGAGGCCCCACATGTCAATACAAGATGCATGGTCAAAAGAATGTAAAAGAGCCTGTAAAAGAAAGTGAAGGTGATAATTTCCTAGAAGTTGATGAACTTGAGAATGATACACAAATCATATTCTATGAGTATTCTGGAGGTTATGAAGATGATGAAGAAGATGCACCCATTTTCTCATGTGTGGTATTCACTCTTTCTCAGTCTGAGAAAGGAGTGCCTCCCTCCACTGCAACAAAGAAAAAGAAGGCTAATGATCCTCTTATGGTGACTCCGCAAAAAGACAAATCAATCAAGGATCTCCACTTCCACCTTGTATGGAGTCTGCATTTGAAAAACATGATCTTGTAGCAAGTAAGAAGGCTCTTGCAATTCCAAGTAAGTCTTCCAATGCCTTTTCTAATTCTAAGTCTAAATCTGCTCATGTAAAATATAGTACTTTGAAAGTTCCTAGTGTGCCTTTCAAAACACCCTCCATTCCCTAAGCATCAAACCCTACTTCCTAACCTACCCCAACTCCAAAATCAGTCCCTTCATTTCCTTTATCCACATTTTCTCCTTTTGATTTCATAGAATATGCAAACAAAGCCAAAGTACGGATTACCGAAATTGAATATTTGCGAACTCATCCTGAACAATTTGAGAGGTTTTTCTGATATATCAGGGATGGTAGTTTGTCACCCAATGTGGTAACCCCTAGTTATAAAGGAATACTACCAAACCCACCTGCACCTCCATCTCACAACATGCTTTCCTTGAGTGCATCCAAGATTGACAAGGTTGATCCTTTCTACGCCTCCTTTCTTGTTGAAGAATATGTACTGAACAATTACATAATAGATTTTGGTGCCTCAGAAAACATGATGCCTTTGAAGGTCACCAAGGATCTCAAACTCACCATGACTCCACTAGATGGCTCTTATTACTCCTTGGAGTCAAAAGAGGTCCCACTTGTAGGGAAGGTCAGAGATGCACAGGTGGCTCTCACTAGATTTCCAAACAAGAAAGTTTCAGCGATGATTTTCTAGTAGACATCCTGACAAACTTTAGAATGTTGTTAGGTCAAAGCTTCTACCAAGACTTGGGAGGTATAATTAAGATGAATTGGTCATCCACAACCATACCAGTGAAGGGAGACATGGAGAAATTGCTTCCAGAGAAGAAAATGAGGTACACGGTGTGAAAGTCCGGAAGCCCAAAAACACACATCTTGTATCAAGATAGTAGGCAGATGAATTACTTTGTGACAACTAAGGAGGAAGAGGATATTCCCATCTCGATAGGGAAAAGCACGTCTTCCCAGAGAGGCATGGACCTTTAAAAACTATTTATGAGATTTGAGTTATAAGAGGGTAGCCCCGGATCGCTAGATGATGCAAACCATGAAGAAGAGGAAATGGTTCTTGATGATTTTCAAAAAGAAAAATCAGCTTATGTGCTTATCCATGAGGAAGAGATATTCTCATTCCCATTCAAAGATGAGGACTCACTTGAGCATGTCACCTAGGAAGAGACCAAACCAGTCTCCAATGAACCCTTAAACAATGGGAAAGAATCATTTGTACAAGAACTGCTAAGATCTGCAGAAGAAACAGAAGACCCTAAGCTCAGTATCAAACTCCTGATGCAAGCCATAAATCTGCAAGACAAATGTGAATCTAACTTGGAAGCCTCAACCGGTGTGAAGATGGGCTATGTTGAAATAAATCAAGAGGATAAATATGTTGCACCTCTTGAGCCAATGGTTGATGGATACAACAATGGAATGGAGGTATTTTCTTTCTCATTTAAAGAGGAAGACTCTTTCCATGATGAAGAATTTAAAGTAAGGAATTTTGAGACCTTGGAAGATGAAACTCATCTGGACAAAGGAGTCATAGAATGCATTGATTCCCAAGATGATGAAATAATCTCTTTAGATAGTTCCCTTGAGCTACAAAATAAAGATCCTTCAAAGGCATATAAAGATGAACTACAGGAAGTAACAAAGGATATCTCCCTGCAAGAACTATTAGATGCATTGGAGGTTGCGGAAGACTCCGAGCTGATTCTTGATCTCTTGACTCATGTCATGGCCATACAAGACAAGTATGAGGTTACTTCTGATCCTCCCGTCAGTACTCAAACACCTCATAGTGGAGTAGAGATAAAGGATGAATCTAAGGTTTCTCATGGAGAAAATATCAATGACTGTAGACCCGTGAAATAAAGTAACTCAAAATATTCAAGAAATTAGAATGAACATAAGATTCGGGGTAGAGATGAGATGCTCAATGAAGAATCAACTATGTGGATAAACACGAAAGGCAACTGACACTATGAAACTGATTTCAAAGAACATGAAGGAAATGTAATTTCTAAGTGAAGGCCTGAGCATCGAGAAGCTCATGTAGACTCGTTCCTACCAAGTACATAGACAATCATGGAAGCACCTAGCTTTCATAAACAGTTAAGGAGAGGATGCTACTTTTTGGAACCAGTCAATGGCTTCGCAGAACAACATCACTCAGGTCTGCCCACTCATGGTTAACTTTTGAGGAATGAAAAGTGCTTCAGTGAAAGTGGGTTGTCCCTCGCCTTGTACCATAGGTGATTGCTAAGCATGTTTCCATTTTTGTTGTGTGTGTCGTTTCCTTTCTGTGCATGTTGTGTGTTTCTTTTTGTTGTTTTTAGTGTTTGTGTGTTTCCTTCTTCACTCTCTGTCTCTCTTGTTGTAAGTTGTACATGACTCTGTAGAGCCCAATGGATAAGGCACTAGTCAATGGATCATATGGTATCAAGTTGAGATTATGGATTCTCCATGTCATTTCTTTGGTGTGCTCAGTCCATGTCATGTCCCCAAGCTAGAGCCAGTTATTGTCATGCAAATGTGCAACAAGGAAATTGTCAATTTTCAAGCACAATAACTATACCCCTATCCTAAATTTTTCATGTTTTACCCTTATGAGGCACCCCAAGTCTACCCAATTAGTTTCGATGACCTCCCAATTGATGTTAACACACCCCCTAGGTGAATTAGGAAATTCAAGTCAATCCCACTAGGTGATTTTAGGAGTTCTTGAAAAATGCTATCTCTAGGCAGTTGTTGAACAACCAGAAATAGTCTAAGTATTGGGCACGTGAAGTTTTTTTGTGGATAAGGGATATTTTTGGAGATAGTGTGTGGAGCACACATAGAGATGAATACTTGCGCTACATGCTATGGTATTTTGGGAACAAGTGACAGATAAGTGCCATGCATAGTTTAAGCTAATAATAGGAGTTCTACTTGGAGTTAACTATAGGACATCTATTGTTAGAACACTTGCATGTTGTGCATACTATTGTAAAGGCACATGGCTATTATCAGCATGTGACCTATTTTGAGAAGTGCATAGGTGGTGAAGGGAAATTCCCCACCCCTATAAATATGTATTGACTTGTGTAGTTTAGTAAGTGGTGAATTATTGTATAGTTGTGCTACTGGTTTTGACGCACACATGACTCATGGAGATACTTTACAATGTAAGAAGCTTCTGTGTTTTACATATAATTATGAAATGGAATATATTGGTTGGATAATGGTGTTAGACATGACTGAATCTGGTTCTTGTATGGTTAATCTTATCATAGTTATTATTTAGTTCATTTATCATGATTCTCTAAGATCTAGATCTGGATTTTGCACTGTGGAATGTTTATGTCTACTTATGAATCTGAACATGTTTAAACATCATCACACTAACATCCTGTACAAGCAACTCTAAAGAGGGACCTGGTACCTTTGTGCGCTTTGGGTGAGCACTCATCTCAGGCTGAGTGATGTGCCAACACACCTGGGTTATTCACAGTAAATTCTAGGTTGCATCATTGGTTCCATTGTCGGGACCTCTTTTTCAGTTGTTTTCAGGATGTTTCATGATGAAGACATACCAGTTGACCCTATCAAGTGTTGAGGAGTGGATAGTAGATTTGGAAGAAGAATACACTCAGAGATTCAACATTGGATCTAAGTTTGATATGTGCACATGGGTGGAGCAGAACTTGTATGACTGTTTATATGAGAGTTTCTTTGCTATCTTTTCGATAGAGTTGTACGAGTGGCTGGTTGCTTATGCATCTAAAAGGAATTGGAGGTTTCACACACTTGTCTAGATGTAGGAAGAATTTCAGGCCCTCTATGATGTTGATCTGATTTGGATGCGCATTGTGGACACTTGGTTTCATGGTGTTCTGAATAGCTATATTTTGGAGTACTCAATTTCCACTTATTCTTTCCCAGAGGTAGATGAGTTCCAATTTTTACGTTATCCCTAGGGGAACCTATCTGTAAGGCATTCCACTGGTGATTAAGATCTTATTGGTAACCCTGAATTTGGAAGAGAAGATGATGGCTAGCTAAACCCCACCATGTGTGGGGGTAGGGGCAGGTTTGGTGAAGGATGGTGGACCTAGCGGTAGAAAGGAAAAGAGAAGAAAGGTAGCTTAAGTACAATGAGGGCATGAGAGGGAGTTAGGGAAGCAACGTGAGATTGTAGAATGGATGGCATTGAGGAGAGAGATGGCTCATGAAGGATTTGGAACTCACACAGAGGGTGTGGAGCTAGAGCATCTGGAACTCCCCCATTTGGGAAAGCATGACAGGGAACCCTCATCAGCCTCTTATGAGAGTGCACCAATAGAGATGACATGGGCCATGGGTGTGCATCTGAATCTACCTGATAACCTAGCCCTTGTGCTTGGTTTTCAAGTTTCTAGTACAACCAGTAGTCAACAAGCTAGTTTGGGCAGTAGAATAATAGGAGTGAATCAAATAGCAAGTACATCTATGGTTGGGAAGATGTCTTCCTTATTATTTAGAGGTACCTTTTCAGGCGTGTCAGTGTAGAACTAGGTGCACAAGAATTTTGGACTCACCTCTGGGAGTAGTACCACCTCACAGACTATAGGAGTTCAGTTTAGTACCACTGTTGGGACATAGGGTAGTACATCCTCTGGTTCACTTTCAGCTACAGGTGGAGGATCAGGGGGCATAGGTGGCTCTGGTTCTGGTGGATCTGGTGGGTCTGGAGGTAGAGGTAACACAGGGGGTTCTAGATCTAGTGGGCATGGTCCTCACCAACCCTAAAATATTTACATGGAGATGTCACTTCATCTTCCAGAGTATAGGGGAATAGAAGATGCTACTGAGCATGTGCACATGTGTGAGATACTGTGGCATGTAAAAGGGATCACAACTTATGAGCACAAGGCAAGTCAGTTCACAACTATGTTGCAGGGATGCACACATAGTTGGTACAGGAAGTTTGACCCTGATCAGACTTGCGTAGATTATACAACATTATGGGATGCTTTCCTTAAGGAATTTTATATCCCTGAGTTTGAGCAGAAGAGTATAAGTGTGCTCAAGGATATTAAGTAGGGCACTACTGAGAGTGTTCAGGAATATGATGCCCATTTCAAAACACTTTTGTCTAAAATTTTGTATGATATCCATGCAAGCCAACATGCACAATGGTTTGTTGGAGGCTTGATCACACCTTTTAGGAGGGCACTGTCACATAAGACATATATGGATCCACGTGAAGTGCTTGAAGAAATGTTGTACATTGAGGTAGTCAGAAGTATAGACACTGGAGTGAGCCCATTCATGGAAGCTCAGATTGCAGCTATGGAAAAGTAGTTGGAGAAACTATCAGCCAATTCAGCACATGAGATGTGCACTAGGATTTGGTGTACAAATTGTGAAGTTGAGGGGCACACTAAGGATAGTTTTCCCCATAGGTCAGTGCATTCATTGTTGCTAGACTGTGAGATATGTCATTTAGACCATGATGCAAGCCATTTCCCATTGTTACAACGTGTGATAAGGAAGAACATATCTTGCTACTGTAAGATTTTCTGGTCCATGACTCACAATACCAAAGATTTTAGGTTGATTGATCAGATCCATGATGCCATCGATATTGGTGTATGACAGACAGGAGTATCAGATAACTCTAAAGGTAAGAGTGAGCACCATGATCATGATCACACTCAAGGGTGCTATGATCAGAATGAAGGGTGCTTTGAAGGAGGTCATGGTAGAGGTTGAGGATACCATGGTGGATTTAGGGGCCGAGGTCATGGTGGTGGATGAGGTGAGTTTCCTCATGGAACATGTTATACGTGTGGATCTCCTGACCACTACAGGTGTGAATGCCCTCAGAATATTACTTGTTCTTTTTGTGGAAAGAATCATAACTATGAGGAGTTCCCAGACTTATATGAGCATCTTAGCAAGCAACATAAATAGGAGAACAAGGGTGCATGGATGGTTAGAATACAACACGTAATGGAAAATCAATGGATTCCAAAGTTGGCACCTGAGAACCTGAGGTAGTACCTGTGAAGATTAATACATGCGTTGAAGCTATGCATGCTAGAGAAACGTTGCAATAGAATCCTACCATTACTAAGGAGGAGGTTTTACATGCAAGATACCCAGATCCTACACATCAGAAGGAGGTTTATTAGGAGACCATGGAGGTGCTCAAAAATCTTCAGGGTGAAATACAGTGTTTAAAGGAACAGTCATGGAAGTTGGAACAAAAGAAGGCAGCAGAGATGGTCCAGTCAGATGTTGATGATTTGAAAGAGGTATGCAAGATGTTGCACTAGGAGAATATTATTCCATTACTAGGGAATTGGTTAAAGGGAAACACTCCACACATAGGTATTGAGAATGGATGGACAGATCCTGCATGCTAATCTCCCCCCTCATAGCTTGGATTATGACAAGGAGATCACTCTGAATGTTGTTGTGGATGGGTGGATTTTGAGCAATATATTGATTGACACAGGCACATAAGTTAATGTACTTACTTTAGATGCATGGGTACAAGATGGGAAGACCTCCATTACAACCACCCTCTAATGTATTGTTCATGGAAAATCAAACTAAGGCCACTCCAATAGGAGTTTTAAAGGATGCATCCATTACTATACAAGGGGCCAAGTTCACTGGGGACTTTGAGGTTTTAGCACTTGCGGAAGAAGACAACTTCCCAGCTCTACTTGGGCACCCTTGGTGTTATGCAAATAATGTTGATATATGGTTCAACAAGGGGTATATAAGCTTGAGAACAAGGAAGAAAAAGTTATTATCCCTTTGACAGATGGGAAATCTGCACCTTATGTTGAGCCTTTGAGTGAGGAAGACCTGAACAAAATTTATGTGCGTGCCATTCGAGATCTGGAAGTACTTGAGCCATCTAAGGAAGGAATCCTCTAGTGGGAAGATGCATAGTCTATTAGTGATACTACAAGTATTTCTTGTGATAATTGGGTGCATGACACCTATGAGATGGTTGGGCATGAAGTAAGAAGCACATCTGCGTGAGGAGGAAACCTCGTTGTATTAGGAGGATAGGTAACAACTTTGTACCCCAGTACACTGGAGAAGGAGACCCTATGGTATTCCTGTGCACCATGGAGGAACAATGGAAGGATCAAGTGGACAAAAGAAATATGTTAGTGTATACCCTATGTGGGACAACAGTGTGCTAGTGGATGGTTCACAGGGATAATCTCATAGAATGGAATGAAGTGAGAATTTCTCTAACAATTTGGTTTCTCAGGAGCAATGCACCTACTCAAATCTACACATATCATGGTAATCATCCTGTTCAGCACCACGTTCAATAGTGTGAGAGACTCTGGATAGAGGGGAAGGAAGCTTTACCACCTTCACTGTGGGTGCACAAACTTTATTTCACTTTACGAGGTTGCGCACATGCTTGGTACATTTATGCAGAGCTGCATAGGGAGACTGGAAATTGGCAAGACTTGACTGCATGAATGATCCAGACGTTTGACTACTTCTCCACTAAACCTTTGGTGAAAGAGGCATTATTATGGAGGTTATGGGAGAGTGCAAAGGCTTGACTATGGAGATAGAAGGTTAAAAATCACAGGAGTGCAAATTTTGAAGAACTCATTCAGGATGGTTATTTGGTGAGGCAGACCTAGGAGCACATTTTGATGAAGTAGATGAGACGATGCCAAACTACTTAAGTGTGCTTGTCTTGAGAAGGAGAAAGGAAAGATGGTCTACATAGTGGATGATGAAGAAGTAGAAAATTTGGACATTGATCATTCAAAAGGTACACGTGAGGTTTTAGATAGTGTGGATAAGAAGGCACACACCTATCATGAACCTATGAAGACCAAGAAAGTGAACATTGGCACATGGATGTTGAACCTAAGGAGGCCATTATTGGAGATTATTGGTCTGATTCTAAAGTGGCTAAGATAATTGAGTTACTACGTGATTTCCAGGACTTATTTCCTAGAGGCTACCATGAGTTAAAAGGAGTGCATGAATCTTTGGGTGAGATGAAGATTAAGCTAAAGGAAGGTGTGCACCTAGTTAGGAAGAGACCTTACAGGATGAACCCTAACCTGCACGTAAAAGTTAAAGAAGAAATTGACAAGATGTTGACATCTGGCATCATTAAGCCCCTAGAAGAATCAGAGTGGGTTAGCCCCATGGTAATCAGTATAAAGAAATATGGCAGGATTAGGATTTGTGTGGACTACAGGGAGTTGAATGTTGCATGTGTGATTGATCCTTTTCCTACACCTTTCACTGAGGAAATATTAGAAGGTGTTGCAGGGCACAAAATTTACTCTTTTACAGATGGATTCTCTGGGTATCATCAGGTAAGAATTGCTAAAGGAAGATCAAGAGAAAACAACATTCATGACTGAATGGGGAATATTTGCATATACGGTGATGCCCTTTGGTGTGAAGAACGTGCCTACTGTTGTATTTTCATGCATAGTTGTTCAAGCATTCTAGGATTTTATTCACAAATTCTTGCAAGTTTACCTAGATGATTAGACAGTATATGGGTTTGTCAAGAATCATTGTGATAACTTGAAATTAATGTTTGAGAGGTGCAAACAGTTAAGAATCTCCTTAAACATCAAGAAGTGTGTATTTTCTACACCCTTTGGAACTCTAGTAGGGCATATCATCTGTAAGGAGGGTTTATTAGTAGATCTAACTAAGGTTGTAGTTATCATAGGCCTAGAGGATCCTACCAGTCAGACTGAGGTGCATAAATTCTTGGGCCACACAGGGTATTCCAAAAAAATTATCAAGGGATATGCTAAAATTTCCATGCCCTTGGAGGAGTTACTAAAAGGAAAAGGGACATTCTATTGGGGAGAACCACAGCAACGCACATTTGAAGCGTTGAAGGAGAGGCTTACTATGACACCTATTTTACACTTTCCCTCATGGAACCAACCTTTTCACGTACATGTGGATGCCTCTGGCATGGCCATTGGAACAGTATTAGCTCATCCTAGAGAAGGTATTATAGATCATCCTATTTGTTTTGCTAGTAGAAAGTTGACTCCTGCAGAACATAACTATACAACTACAGAGTGCGAGGCCTTGTCGATGATCTACATGCTGCATAAGTTTAGACAGTACTTGCTAGCAACACCTTTTTTGTTTTATACAGATCACATGGCATTGAAATACTTGGTAAATAAGCTCATTTTACAGGGGCACATATGTCGATGGGTTCTATTATTCCAGGAATTTGACTTTATCGTCATGGTAAAACCAGGTAAAAGTAATTCTGGCCCAGACCACTTATCAAGAATTCAATCATGAGAGGATGCATAGACAATTGAAGATACAATGCTAGATGCATAGTTGTACAGGTTAAACCATGGGCCTTCGAAATTGGATGATATTACTGTCTTTTTACACACAGGTATGGCGCTAGAAGGAATGAAAGCCTTGGAGAAGAAACAACTTGCAATTCACACCACACCTTTCATGTTGATTAGTGGTGACTTATACAAACTAGGCCAAGATGAAGTATTGCACCGGTGTGTACTAGAACATGAGCACATAGATATCATGGAAGAGGCTCATGGTGGTATTGTAGGTGGGCACTATGTAGGTGATGCCACCAAACTCAAGATTCTACTCACTGGTTTATGGTGGGAGACCCTGTACAAGGATTGTAAAGAGTATTGTAAGGTGTGTGATCACTGTCAGTGCCTTGGAAAACCTGGGCAAAGAGATGAAATGCCTTTGAGGCCTATTACTAGTGCAGAACCATTTGAAAAATGGGAAATAGACTTTGTGGGTCCTATTTCCCCAGCCGCGCGTAGAACTGGATCATGCTACATCATCACTTGTATAAATTATCTTACAAGGTGGGAAGAATCAACACCTACAAAGGATTGTACAATAGCTACAACAACAAGGTTCTTATGGGAAAATATTCTTACTAGGTATGGATGTCTGTTGAGTCTGACAAGTGATAGGGGCACACACTTCTTGAATGAGACAATCAGGATATTATTGGATGAATTTATGGTCACACACCACAAGACTACACCTTATCACCCTCAAGAAAATGGGACTATTGAGGCCTTCAACAAGATATTGAGCCAAACCTTGACAAAAATTTGTGATGTTGGAAGGAAAGATTGGGATGATAAAGTTTCTGTTGTACTTTGGGCATATAGAACAACCTACAAAAGGTTGAATAAGGCCACACCCTTTTAGTTGGTGTTTGGCATAGAAGCAGTTCTTCCCATGGAATTCATGTTACCTTCTTTGTGTATTACACATGTGGGAGGTCTAGCTGATGAGAAAAGATTGGAAGAAATAATTGACAAGTTAATACAGCTGGATGAGAGGCGCACCATAGCACATTGGAGTTAGAAGTAGGAAAAGGCCAGACAGAAGGCATGACATGACAGACACATCAAGGACAAGAAGCTTGAGGTTGGGAAGATGGTACTTCTTTATGATTCAAAGTTTCTGTGCCACCCAGGAAAGCTTAAGGTGCATTGGTTGGGACCGTATGTTATCACTCACATACTTGAATCAGGTGCTTGCTAGTTAGAGGTGCTTGATGGAACATGGTTACCCAGTTACTTCAATGGGAGTAGGCTGAAGCCCTACTATAAATAAGCCTTCTTGGTGTTTGTAATAAGGCAATATTTCCATTTAGATTAGATTTCCTTTACTATATTTTATTTAATGTATTTCCTTCTTCATCGCTATGCTTTGTCAATTTAGTTCATTGTTTTGTGTAATAAAGCATGTTTTGCACCAGAAGCTGATCACAATCTAAAGTGTTTATATGCACAGAGGACTGCACATACCCTTAGTGTGGGGTGGATAAAGGAGGTATGGAAAATAAATAAACTCATGGGTAACCACAAGAGGAACAGAAGGAGCAAGGTTTCAAAATTCATGAGAACTTCTGAAGAATTGCTAAAAAAAAAATTAAGACCATGTAAAGCATTGGTGCTCAGTATAATTCAAGGGAGGTTGTGGCATTAGAGACTACGTATGTTGGGTCACATTGGATAAACTACTTTCGGCTTAAGGAAGCATGGGTAGAGGAGATCTGTGATAGATAAGTAGTGACACGCCGGGAAATTATGACAAAGGTGTAAAAGTTAGACGCGTGAGACATTGAAGTGCGAGATAGTGAGTGCAACACACTCAAGATAAATTAATTCCATGTATGGTGGTAGGTGGAGAAATTAATGAAGGGAATTTTTGAAACTTGGTTTAAATTTGGTGTTCTCAACGTCATTTTCTACCTTGCGAACTTGAGAAAATATTTGTGAAGTGCAAGAAGAGATGGAGACAAAGAGCATTCTATAGATTGAGTAAACATGTCACATTGTGAAGCATGGTGTTGAGTACCCAGGCATGGAAGAAGGATTTAAGGAGTGGGGCATGTGCACAATGGAAGGGTGACTAGGGTTTTCATTTCATAGCTAGGGTTTTTATGCATTTGTAGAATCAAAAGGGGTGATGGCACCATGGAAAGCTCCAGTAGTAGAGAAGGAGGTTGACAATCCAACAAGGGAGTGGCTGGTGGAAATGTTGTATCCATAAGGAGTCATTGAAGGGTGGTCATGGACAACAAATATTACTTAGTGTAGGGTTTCAGAGATTAACCACCACACTGTAAAATGTATGAAGGACATCGTGGCAGAAGTCTACAGAAAGACTAACCGGTGACTGGTGGATGACACTAGGGTTTTGGATGCCTTGGTGAAGAAACTACTTGAGAGCATGGGTGTAATGCAGATCCTAGAGTTTCCCTACTTTGGAAAGCCTGAGAAATTGTACCAGTGGCTAATGTCATGGGTCCATGAAGATTATTTCTATTTCGTGGGAAGGAGAATGAGGATAACTACTAAATTGATTGGAAAAGTTACCGGGCTGCGTGACACAGGTTTAGAAATTGCTGGAGACTTAACAGATGATGAGGGAATTAATGCCACAACATCCCTATAAAAGTATAAGAAAGGGGGACGAGATTTCAAGGTCACCAATATCCCATACATGGCCACCATAGTAGCATCGTGGTTAGCAGGGAGTAAAATAGGGGCCACTGAGTGATGGAATGAGGTAAACATGTGTTGGTTGCATATAGCACACAAAATGGCCAACAAGACCTACTACAATATCATTGGTTACATTATAGAGAGCTTGGTGAATGAGGCGTGCATCCAAGCAGAAAAAGGTGAGAAGATAACCTGGGGCACAATTTTGTTATTAATTGTGTTCAGTGAAGTTGGGGTACCAGATGGTCCTAGGGAAAACATATGGGAGTTTCCATTGGAGAACAAGTCCCCAGCCAAAAGATATGCCAAGTACACATTGCATGGGTCTATTTCCAACACATACAAAGAGTGCTTGGATAAGTGGTTTCAAAGACTGCACAGGGAATTTGAGGGAGAATGGCACATTCCACGTGAGCTACCAAAGGTTTTGGATGGAGAAGCTGAATTTGTAGTTTACCAACATTTCAGCTTGGGGAACTTCCACATGAAGTCTGGGGAGAAGAGCCCATGGTGTAAGTTTCCCTTTTCATTTACCGCAAGATATTTTAAAGACTCTGTAAATAGATTTCATGACATGTGTTAGCTCTAGTTTGACACCAAAAAAGTGGATGTAGACATTCACATTCTGCACAAAACATATATATGGCTAGGTAAGGAGGCCTATGTAGAAACCATGGAGTCTGATAATGTTGACATCACACAGAGAGTTTGGCTGTAGGGAAGATTGAACCAATGCACATCTATACATTTACCTAAGGCCAAGGTTCAAGGATGAAAAAGTGGTGAAGGGCATGGATATGGCTCTTCCAGGACCTCCTAAGAAGAAGCAAACAGTGGGGACTTCAAGGAATGTTGCATCTGCGCCCCCTGCTCTAGAAGACCAAGTACATACAGGACTAGAAAACATCCTAGAACAAGAGGAACCTGAAGACAATGCCAGACTTGTGCACACCAGAAGGATTCTGAGGAAGAGGCACACTTCAGGAGACACTGGTGCTGGAATTTCATAGCCAGTAAGGAAATCACCATGCGTGACTCCTAAAAAAGGATGAAGAGAAGGAGAGGAGAAAGCACAAGAAATATATTCCTATACAAGATAGTGAGGGGAATCTCCACAACCAAGCGCACAAGAAGTAGAGGAAACTCCAAGAATGAGTGGAGATAGAGCTGAGGCCACACCCAGTGTGGAAATATAGGATGATGAAGATATGGGTGAGTGTGTAGTCTATGAGACTATAGACCCCAGTGTGAGTATTCACAAAGATATCTCTGGTGAAGGAGAAAGCAGCGCTGGTGGGGATACAAAAGTCCTCATGTGCCCCACACAGGAAGAAGGGAAAGATGAGGAGGAGGTCAACCAGGTGGTTGAAGATGTTGTCCCACGGGATGTAAGCGTACTTGAACATAAAGAAGAGGATGCATTAGCACATGAGGATGTTGGCGAGCATGCAAGCACATGAAGAAGAAGAAGTGGTAGGTACTCAAGACTTGGGTTATCTGAATGACCTTTCAAGAACTATTCAAACCCATTTCTAGAGTACACTACCGAACAAATAGTTATATGGCTGGGATTGGATGGACCCTGAAATGGCCAATACACACACTCACAAGAAACTATCTTGGGGCATGCAGATTCACATGGATGAGCCTGATTTTGATGTCTGTGAGGAGGCGTGCACTTTGAAGAAGATGAGGAAGGTGCCTCATACGTGCCATATGAACATTAAGCCAACCCAATTTTTAGATGAGTAGGTAAGCAATGCTTTGATTAAGGTGTCCACAGAAGTAGCGCGCCAAAATATGGATAAGGCGGAAACAATCCAGGTGCTACTGGAGGATAAAAAGGACAAGGACACAAAAATCAAGCACCTTACTCAAGAGTGTGATAATGCAGTCATGGAGGCCCATAATGTAAAGACGATGGTGGAGTAGATTACAGATGAGATTCTACTACAGAGGCCTGAGTTTCAGGAGAAGGTGCCTCAGGACTTCAAGTCTGAGTTGCACTATCTTGTGCACAATAGTTCACCTACTTTTGGATGAGGGACCAAATGCCTCCCCAAGAAAAAGGATGTAGGGGAAGAAGCAGCAAGAGCAAGGGCCACTATTGATAGAAAAGTTTCAATATATGAGGTGTTGCTCCAAACATTGAAGGATGAGCTGAAGAGAGCCGATCAAGCTCTTAATTTATGTGCAGTGCCAGATGCCATAATAAGGACCAGAACTTTAGTGGAGGATAATGAAGTTCTGAAGGTGATGAAGGATGAAACACTTGGGCATGTAGAAAGGTTGGCACTGGTAAAACAAAAGTGTGAGGCCCTTGCAACAGCCCAGGATCCACACAAGGAAAGGATTAACGAGATTGGAAAACTCATAGCGTAGAAGATGGACCTTATGGAGGGAATGTTGTCAGGTATGGCCAATGTTGTCTAGGTACTACAAAATGAGAAAGAAAATATCACTCAAGATGAATTGGATGACATAGCCACTGATATTCTAGAGAAAATGAGGAATGCGCTGAGTGACTGGTAGACCTTGGAGGCTGAGCTAAAAAATGAATATCCATAATTAATCCTTCCAGTTGAAGAAGAGGGTGTTGTAGAATAAATTTCATTCTTTTGTACAGAGTTTGGTTCATTCTTTTCATTCTTTCATTACCTATTCTTTATTATTGAAGACATATGAAGGAATTCACATCACTGGGATGACAATGTACTCTAGTGTGGGGTAATGTTGAACAACTAGAAATATTCTAAGTATTACTTGCATGAATATAGGGCATTGGAAGCGCATGACGCTATAATAGTATTAAAGTGCCCAACTCAGGACTTAGCTATTTTGTGGATAAGGGCTATTTTTGGAGATAGCGTGTAGAGCACACATAGAGATGAAGACTTATGCTACACATATGGTATTTTGGGAACAAGCAGAAGATAAGTGCCATGCATAGTTTAATCTAATAATAAGATTTCTACTTGGAGTTAACTATAGGACATCTATTGTTAGAAAACTTGCATGTTGTGCATATTATTGTAAAGGTGACATGGCTATTATCAAGCATGTAACCTATTTTTGAGAAGTGTATGGGTGGTGAAGGGAAAGTCTCCACCCCTATAAATATGTACTGACTTGCGTAGTTAAGTAAGTGGTGAATTATTGTAGAGTTGTGCTGCTGGTTTTGACGTGCACATGACATATGGAGATACTAATATAGTGTAAGAAGCTTCAATGTTTTAAAGTATTTATGAAATGAAGTATATTGGTTGGATAATGGTGTTAGACATGATTGAATATGGTTCTTATATGGTTAATATTATCATAGTTATTATTTAGTTCATTTATCATGATTCTCTAAGATCTAGATATGGATTTTGCACTGTGGAATGTTTATGTCTAATTATGAATCTAAACATGTTCACACATCATCACACTAATATCCTATACAAAAATCTAAAGAGGGACCTAGTACCTTTGTGCACTTCGGGTGAGCTCTCAACTCAGGCTAAGTGATGTGCCAACACGCTTGGGTTATTCACACTAAATTCTAGGTTGCATCAACTGTGTTGGGAAGGGCCATCATTGGCCTTCCCAAGACTAAAGCAACCCCTTGGAACATAACAGAGGAGAAAAATCCAACATGGAGGTGAATTGAAGGCCTAGAAACATCATAGAAGTGATTTTGGAATATTCAGGGAAGATTTGGAGAGTTTGGAGTAGTTTGATCAAAAACAGGGTTCATAAGCCTGGACAGTGCACATGCCAAAACAATTACTGAGCTTCCAAAGGTGATTCTGGGAGCTTCAGATAGAGTTAGGAGAAAAAAAAAACTTCAAAAAGTGAATTCCAAGCCTTACTAGATAGTGAAATAATGCTTTTCACAACACTGGTGCAATAGGTATGTAAGTAGTTTTTCTCATGCATAAGTGGAGTACCAGATCAAAAATTTGATTTTTCAAGGATCAAATGGATGAATAAAGACCTTAAAACACCACCATTAGATTTAAAATACCATTTCCAATCAATATAATATAACATTTCATCAAAATAATCCATCAGGAGCTTAAGTTATTGCTGTTTCAAGTTACCATCTTGGAGCGAGTTCAGGAGTTATTCAAATTTTGGAAGGACACGTGTCAGCTCCAGGAGGCTAGCTAGATTTTGTGTCCCTCATGTCCATCAAGGTCAAGGACATCAAATATGGAAAAATGTTCCTAGCCCCTATGAATCCCTTTGAACCCACATATGACCTCCAGGATCATCAGTTCAACCACTAGGTGCTTGCGAGAGCTCAAAGTCTTCACCGTTGGATTACTGCCACATGTCATCGCCTTGCTTGACATGGAATTTTATGTCCCTCATGTCCCTTTGAGGTTAGGAAAATCAGGGTCACATAAATTTTCCTAGCCCCCAAGGAAACTCCTCGTCACCCATGTGACCTCTTCAAGACCAATTTTTCAGCCTAGGGAGTTGGTGGAGCTTTCATCCCCTGCCGTCAGATCTTTGCCACGTGTCATCACCTTGCTCACCTTGGAATTCAATGTCCCTCACATCCATTTGAGGTAAGGGATTTTAGGGACATAAAAACTCACCCCTCCCTTGTGTATTTTTTTTAATGATTTAAATCTTGCACTTAGCCGTTATTTCCACCCATTTCTCCTTTGCAGCTTCACACCTTGCCATGGCTTTTTTCATGCTTGTCCAGACAACCAATCCGCTATTTCTGATCTCAAACAGCTCCATTATGGTCACCAAACCATCCAATCCATGAAAATACACAAGTTTCAAAGGAAGGATTGATCATAAGAGTTGAAGAAATGAAGAATGAAGAGAGAATGGATATTTTTTGCCAGATAACCACGAAGTCACCCAATCAAAAAATCTTCATATCTTGCAAAATACAAGTCAGATTGAGGTGCCATCGTTTGTAGACTTCCACATTTTCAAGATGATCAAGATACAAAAAATGGGAGGTCGAATGGTGCCCTGAAACATTTGTTCCATTAAAATCCCCATTTCGTGCACTTACTCACATATATCGGATTTCTCATCAATCCGACAATGGAAACAAGCTAAAAATTTACACACAGACTCCAAATGAAAAACATATTGCAATGGAGTTGTTTTCATCATGAATGGAGACAAAAACTAGACCTGTAAATTTTGAGCTCCATTAATGGCCACCATGGTAGCTTCGTGCTCAAAGCCACTGCCAGGTGAAAATTTTAAATTTTATTTCCAAGCATTCTATTGAGAAAAATCATGTGAAATTCAGAGGACGTTATTATGATGCTGAGCCGATTCCAAAAAAATGTGTTCCATCACAAACCAAGCATTGGAAGCCCACTTTCTAAAAATAGTAAGTTTTCCTATACAAACTTGCTATGTTTGGGAAGTCACCATCAAAAGCGCCTATGGCAAAGGTAGTGTGCTCTGAAGATCACCAGGAAGCTAGAATGATTGCCTAGAGCATAAAATAGTGAATATAACCACTTACTAAAAATGGTAATCCCCCTATATGGGTGCTTACTAAAAATAGTAAGTCACCCTAAGAAGTGGCCAAGGTGAAGGTAGTGTGCACAGGAGTGAATGAGGGAGTTCATCGCATCAAGATGGTTAAGAAGAGGAAAAAATCACCTCTTGCCAAAAATAGTAAGTCTCCCATCTGGGCACTTACTATTAATAGTAAGTTACATTCAAAGGGAATTTTTGGCATAATGGGATGTATAAGGATAATCATTCAGGGGGACATCATTGTTTGGGATCATCATAGGAATTTCTCACAGGGCATTCGAGATCCATCTTAGGAACTCGACAGTGTTTTTCGATGCCCACTTTGTGGTTTGAGTTATAGGAGTATCTTGTCTAGGGTGGAAGTTACGGTCATCAGTAGTAGAACCGTTCAGTAGTGTTTTTAAACACTCATTCCAAAGCATCTATGAGTTAGTTTTAAGGAGTTTCACATGAGTTTGAAGATTCAGAGTTTCATCGCATTGGAGCTTTCCATCAACAAGGATCAACGGACTTCATCAGAAATGACATTTCCTCTTCTTCTTATCTATCTCTTTCTCTCTCCTATTCTGCCAACTTTCTCTCACTTTTTAATATTCTAATTTCACATTGGGGTTGTAAATTTTCATGTCTTAATGTTCCTAATGTAATAGGTCACCTTTATGTTATAAAAAGAGACTTAAAAGTTTCCTAGGAAGCTGAAAAGTTTTAAGTTGTGTGAGGGCATTAGAAAAGGCATTCGGGGGTAGATGATGAGTCACCTCTCATTCTATAAATTGTAAATCCATTCCCATTTCAAAGGGTTGGTGATTGGTTTTTCAAACTCATGAGTGTATTGTACTTTGAGAGAAGAAAGGAGATAGCTATTTTCTTCCATCCCCCCCCCTCACTAGTTTTCCTCCATTCCCACACTATGTACAACTTTTGTTTAAGAAATCAATACCAGAAGAAGGAGCTTCTAGATTTCTTGTACTAAGGGATTTCTTGATACTTTGTGATCATAAATTCTATTTGGTCTTGTTGCTGTTTATAGAGTTGTTTCTTCTCATAAATGCATGTGTTGAAGTTTCTAACTAGTGTATGTAGGAATATGATTTTCTACCTATAACATTAGTTCTCCTATCTCATTTCTCACTACCCTTTCCCACCTTATAGACAAAGTCCTCTCTAGCAAGAAATTTCTAGCTTTTCCGTAAAGTCAGTGGAGTGCCCTTGCTGGATCCTCAGTCGAAAGGCCACCATAGAAATCCACCTTTACTTGCGCATGCATATATGACATCCGCATCAATAAAGTAGAGGGACTTAGATTCCCAGAGTGTTAGCAATACATCTAGAAGTTTGTCCCCCGCAAATTTTTCTCACCAACAAGATTCTACCACACGCAATATAGATGTTTGGCGTAGTACCTATTACCCATCCCACAATGGCTCATGGGGACATCCAATTTCGTACCCTATAGGTGCTATTGTTTCATTTTTCATAGCACATTTCGTACCTGATGATGTGGAGAATCATCATGAGCAGTTTCTAGAACTTGAATGTTGTCCTCTTTATTACAAGGTGTCTCAAATTCATTGACCTAGTGTTCTTCATCTTGTTTTACCTTCTCACGTGCCTGGAGCTTCCTACATTGTCTTTGTACTTCTCCTATGAACTGTATGGAATCTGTAGGTTGCAACAATGTTGGTGAAAACAATCTTGGACATATACCCCCATAGAAGTTATGTAGAAACTGAGCTTGTTTTGGACTGACTGAAGCTTGAAAACTTTTAATAGGGAGATCTCCCTCATCATCCTCACCACTGTCATTATCACTCATTGGTTAAGTGGGCCAAAAATTATTTTTCATTTCCTTCATTCCTGGGAAGGTTCCTAGATCAAGAGGATGAACATGATAGGATTTTATTCCCTAACGGTCTTTTTCCCACTTGTATATCTTAGAGCCACCAGATCCAAGAAATGATCAAATTAGTTGTTCTTTTTAGAAAGGAATTTTGTTGAAAAAATTCCCCAGCAGATTACCAAAAAACTGTTGGGTTTTAGATTTGCACTTGGAATGAAACCATAGTCAGGGGACAAGCAAGTCCCTCCTCTTTAATGGGAGAGGTTCCCTTATTGAAAGCAGGGGCAAAACCTATGTACAAATATACAATCTTTCATTCAATGGCGGTTTCCTGATATCTTGAAATGTGTTTTATGCCTGGAAAGTTATCAATACACGAGGATAGAAGAATTGAAGAGAGGAGGGAGGCAGAAGAAGACAATAATTTCAAGGAAAAGAGATGGCAGAGAAAACACTTATTTGTATTGAGCAAATGAGATATAGAATAGAACCATTCATGTTTATAATGGGCACAATCTACAGACTCAAAGTTCTTGAGATTGTATAAACTAGAACACAAAGTTTCTAAGCATGCAAGATTAAATGATTCACAGATCAGAGCAAAGAGGAAAGAGAAAGCAGAGGAAAAAGGGGAAAACCTTTGTATTGATTTCTTCTAATTCGAAATTACAGTTTCAGAATATCAAAATTCCAACCCATACAATGGATTTGAAAGCTCATGATATAGCTCATGATATTGCTCGCAAGAAATATTTACAACTTATTCCAATCATCCACACCCTTTTGAATTCTTGAAAATGTAAAGAAAAAGTTAATGGCAGAAAAACTAGTTTTTAAATATACGGTCGTTACATTATTTTATCAATTAAAACACGGGCCATTCGATTTGCTTTTACAACTTCAAATTTGGGCCACCCACATGGGGGAAACTGATTAGAGTGGGCCTACGAACACCTCCTACATTCTTTGCATTTGAAGCAATGCTCGGATGACACATGGAGAGCTCCGCCAGTTCCTTTATACTTAGCCGATTCAGGCCAATTTTCTACTTGACTTATGTTGACCCCTAGACACATGGAGGGCTGGCGCTCATTTGAGTTTTTGATTTGGAAATGCCCCTGAAGCTACGTTGAGATGAAGGGTGTCTCCTTATGCTAGTCTTAGAATTTTCAATGACCAACTCTGTCTTCATATTGACTTTAACCACGTGGCGAGCTAGCACTACTTGGAGACTGACCCTTTGATTTCACTTCCAAAATGACATCGTTCAGGCATGTGGCGGCTTCTGCCAACCTACCCATACTTCGTCAATTTTAAATATCAGCTCTATCCCTTTTTTAGACCTAGGACATGTGCAGGGCCATCGCAAGTTTGAGAACTACCCCCGGATTTGACCCTTAAAGCTGTGCCGATGAGGCATGTGGCGCCATCCGCTAAAACTTCAATACTTAGCCAATTTTATCTTGTTTTATCTTCATTTTGTACTTGAGAGATGGGAAAAGCCTGCACTTATTTGAGGACTGTCCCTGGGACCCTACCCATAGAGTTGCATTGCTTGGGTAAGTGGAGGCTTCCCTTGAACCTTGAAATAAGGCCAAACTGCATCTAATCAAAGATATCCACGTATTACCCGTGGAATATGGGGCAAAAATTAATGGGGAAAATATGCCTGTCATTCCTGACTGTAAGAAGAAAATAAAAAGAAGGAAAGGAACTTCACCATATGCGTGAAATTCAAATTGTTCTCCATGAATAGGAAAACTAAAAACAATGCCAGGCTCGACGCGATTCAATACTCCAAGACCTACAAACTCAAAAAAATTTAAACTTGACTTCAAAAGAGGGGAATTTTGGGGGCGACAACACACAGTTTACAACACTCCACACAATGGATTTTATAGGGCAGATAGTCCTTAACACCCACCACACATACAACATTCAACATTTTCTTCTTTAGCATTGGATCGGAATTGGTCAAACCAGATCAGTTTTTTATAAACCATATGCAGTGCGATTCCATATTGTGGGAAGTAGTTAAAGGCTGGAGGATGACACTAGACTTTTCTCCTTACACTTATTCCAGATCATTGGCATGAGATCACCAAAAAAATTTGTAGCTGACACAACTGGTGTGAGATCACCCAAAAAACTCGGTCTTCTACAACATCTACATGATCCTTTCTACACTCTTTCCTCATTACGAATAAGGTGCACATGTTCCTTTTTCACATTTTTCATTTTTCATTCTTTTTTACATGATTTTTACACATATACATGCATATTTGACTACTTATTTGTTCTTCTCTTTTGCAGGTTTGTTCATATGAGAAGCGGTAGTCAACATCATTCATCATGATCCTACATTAGCAACATCAAACACATAAGCATCGACATCAACAACATGCACATTGACGACATCTACCACATGCGTTCTCGCGTTAGGATCATTATCTCATCACTTTTTACACTTTCTCATCTTTATTCTCCACGCACCATCTTTTTATCTCTCCACGATTTCCCTTTTCTCTTGGCATGCTTCTTGTCATCGTTCTACATGGTCATCAGGTACGTATCTCTATCTACTTTATGTTATCTATCTTTCTCTAAACAACATAAACTGGGGGCAAATGTAGACATAAAATCACACACTTTGGGTAATTATCTAGTCCTGATTGCATACTACTATTCATATGATTCCTAAGTGAGAAAAGTACTAATTAATCCATGTTTTTGACCATATTTACTTTCTTTCTATTGCTAATTTTGTTCTTATACTCTTTATAGCTCAGTTTGTATTTCCATGCTTCGACATTTCTCATTCTGGATACTAGCGCCGAACCAGGATGCTAGTGCTAGGCAGCCCCATCCCCTCTGGGCACCTCTGACCTCATTGTACTTTGATGATCACATATTTTGGGTCCTTTCTAGCCATTTGAGCATCTTATATTTTTGGTAGTCGGCCTTTTCGGGGTTAATTATGAAATTCAAGAAAGGGAATCATATAAATATAAAGTTATGTGACCATAATAAAGGACCAAACACTAAGTATTAGCTATCACCACCTAAGGTTGCATCTAAAGGCTATTCAAGAACATTCAAGCATCCATTCAAGGGAAAGGGATTGCATTATCCTGCATACACTTCATAGGAGGGGAGTCTATTCTATTCCATGCACACATCGATTGCATTTTTCTACATCTAGCTACTTTTTTCGCTATCAAGTGTGACACGCATTAGAGCCACCTTGGGCATGATTCCGCACACACAAACCTAGAACTACATTGGGTCTAAAATGTAGTGCAATGCTTAGTCATAAGATAACTTGTTTGACAGCTGAAGATAGTCCTACCCCTCATTTTGCATCTTTATTTCTTAGGATTTGATGTCACTTTGAGGGTTTTACAGGTCATTATTTCATTGCAGGTTTCCAACAACCTCAAAGATCATTGTGTGATCTTATAATGACCAAAGGTGAATGACAACAAACACCTTATGACTAGTCAAGGATGATTTTTTGAGCATTTTCACAGTCACAGGCGCCTACTATAGGTCTAGGGCTCCCATAGGTGCCCTTGTCCAACATATTCCTCTAGATCTACATTTTTCTGAGCTTTTGTGTGACAGTCAGTACTTCAGATTTTCCATTTTTCTAGCTCTATGCACCTCAGGGATCTCTACCAAACAACTAAGTCATTTTATCCCTTCTTTGTAACTAGGGTTTCAATACTTAATTTCTTATTTTGCTTGGATCTATATTACACTTAATTGTTTATTTATCTATTGCTATAACAATAATCAGATTAAGCATTTTCATAGCATAAATCCATATTTTTCTTAACCACAAGGATGTTGCAGAGAGTTTTGTTAGTGGATTTAGCTTGGCTGTTAGCTTGAGGATAATATGGAGAAGAGAAGCTAAGATTGATGTTGAAAGTGCCCTAAAGATTTTTAAGGTCTTTGTTTTTGAAGGAATTTTTGTTCTCCATGATGATTTTATGAGGAACACCGAAGTGACATATGGTGTGCTAATAGAAAAAATCGATGATTTTGTTATCTTTGGTGGATGCGAGTGGAATGGATTCCACCCATTTGGTGAAGTATTCAGTAGCGGTGATAATAGAATGATGACACTAGGAAGAGCATGGATTTATGAGTCTAATAAGGTTAAGTCCTCATTGTGAGAAAGGTCATAGATCTTGAGCCAGTTATAAGGCTTGAATAGGGATATAGATGAGATTGGAATGCTACCGAAACTTGACGCACTTTTTAATGTACTCACAACAGTCTTGATTGAGGGCAGGCCAAGAGTAACCCATCCAAAGAATGCACTTGGTGATGACCAAATCACTAAAATTTCCACCACATATGTCATCATGGACTTTTTGGATAGTGCATATGGATTCATGGTGTTTAAGGCATTATAGATAAATGTTATCAAATCCATGTTTATAGAGGATGCCACCAAGGATGACATAATAGTTAGCGTGTTGAAGAAATGACCTCCTACCATTTTTGGATAGGTCAGAGGGGATTTTGGATTGGGAAAGATAATCAAAGATCTGGGTACACTAGATACTAGATTAGTTACCATCGACGAGATTGATGCGAGGAATCTTGTTAGTATGGAATGGTTAATTGATATGATAGACAACAACGAAGAGTTTAGATTCTTTTTTTGTCCAAGGGTTGAGAGATGTAAGGGATATAATGGTGATTGCAAAGTGATTATATGAACGAGGGATGGTTTGGATGGTGTATTGATCGAAGGCCTCAAGGAGAAAGTCGCTGATTCCTTTTTTTTTTTTGAAGGAATTTTTTTTGTATTGATAAATTCCCTTAATTTGATTGATGATGAGTTGGGAATCACCATAGATATCAGGGATTTGAACATTGAACATGATAACAACTTGGAGGCATGAGATAAGGGCTTCATACTCATCCATGTTGTGGATGCACTCGAAGTTGAGCTTATAGGAAACATGAATAGTAGTTTTCCAAGGAGGAATGATAATGACACCAACACCCCCCTTGCCCACACTTAGATCCATCAAATAACAATGTCATTTTGAGGGGAGAATACTCATGATCGATGGTGTGGATGGATTGATGGGGAAATTGTTCGTGAGGAAGTTGATTCTTAAGAAGAGGGGCTTCAGTGAGTTGGTCAGCAATAACCTAGCCCTTGATTGATTTTTGAGAGATGAACTCTAGGTCAAACTTGGTCATGAGCATGAGCCATCGAGTGATACAATCATTATGATAAGGCTTGGAATGCATGGTTTTGAGAGGATTGAAGCTAGTGATGACGTAGTTTTTATGATTAAGAAAATAATGGCAAAGTTTAGAAGTGGCGAAGAAAAGAGTGCAACATTTCTTTCTAACTTCTATGTAGTGGGTTCATAGTCGTGAAGAGTGCAAGTGATATAATAGAACAATGCTTTCTCCCTTCCCTGCTCATCATGGTGTGCCAACATGGCACCTAGAGCATGATCATAGGTGGAGATGTAAAGGTAGAAAGGCTCCCCCTCATGTGGAGGTGTGAGCACATGATGGTGGTGAGATAATGCTTAAGTTTGCCGAAGGAATTTTGGTAATTTGTATCCCACTTGAAGTGAGTGTCTTTGAGGAGGAGGTGATGAAAAGGTTGGAAATGGTGGGAAAGCTACGAGATGAAACAACAAACTGATTGGAGTCCATCTTGGAGACTGTGAAGCTACTTTAGATTGGAAGGTAGAGGAATTTTGAGGATGGATTTGATCTTGGTAGGGTTAGCTTCAATACCCCTGATAGAAATGATGAAGCCAAGGAGTTTACTAGTTAGAACTCCAAAAACACACTTGGCAGGATTAAGACAAATGAAGAATCAAATAAAACACCTGAAGAGAATTTCAAGGACAAAAATATGGTCATGTAGACGCTTGGACTTACCCAAAAGGTCATTGACATAATCCTCTATGGTTTTATGGATGATAGCATGGAAGATATAGGTCATGGCGCGTTGATAGGTGGCCCTTGCATTTTTCAAACCAAAGGGCATGATGCGATAACATAAGGTTCCCCAAAGGGTGATGAAAGATGTCTTATGTTGGTCTTCTAGTGTGATGAGGATTTGATTATATCCAGAAAAACCATCCATAAGAGAAAGCATCTCATGGCCGGCTATGAGGTCAACGAGTTGATTGATGTTAGGAAGGGGAAAATCATCCTTAGGGAAAGTGAGATTTAAGTCTCAAAAGTTGGTGCAGATACAGAGATTTTTAGAGGCCTTGACAATGGGGAAAATGTTAGAAACACATTGTGGATAATCGATAGGTTGGCTAAAGTTAGTAGAAATGAGACGTTGTAATTCCTCTTTGACGAGAAAGGCAATGTGAGGATGCATATGGTGTAGCTTTTGCTTAACCGACCTAATGTTATGGATAATGACAATGTTGTGGATGAAAATGTTGGGATCGAGGCTTGACATGTCAGCGTACGACCATGCGAAGTCCTGAATGTGTTTAGAAAGAAAGGTAGTGCAACCCTTAGCTCTTATGGATCAAGAGATTGACTGGATTTGAGGATGTTGGGCTCTTACGGAGTCCCTATGTTGATGTAAATGGTGGATTTGTTGAGAAGGGAAAATGTGTTGGGTGGTAAGGCCTTATGAATATGGGAATATTCTACCACAATATAGGAAAGAATGGAGTTATCATCGCTGCATTGAAGAATGTTGATGGTAGAGGAGTCCTCCTCTACCATGTTGGAGAATTTGAGAGGAAGGAGCCTAGTTTCACCTTTCAACCTGATAGGTGACTAGTCCCAAAGTGATCATGGAGATTAAAAAAAAGTTAGAAGAAAGGGAAACATGGTGTCATCCATGTCCATGGGGTTGTTGGATGGAGAAGGATTAGTGATGGATCAATGTGCATGGGGGATGCAGAGAATAGTGTAGGCACGAGAGGGTCGGAGGGTTGCTCTTTGAAACCCAATATGAACTTCTCATGAGGCTTGTAGGGTTGGTCGATGATAAGATCATGCATACATTATTCGTAACATCCAAGACCAAATCCTTTCCATGTGCAACGATGGTGATAGGTATAGGTGAAGGATTTATTGTAGAGGAATTTAGATCCATTGGTGTATGGATTAGTGTGGGGTTGATTGTCAATGTGACAGGAAGGGCGATCGATGTCACCATAGATAAGATTGGTTTTCAAGATGAGGTGGACCAAAGGAAATGATATCCCCAACATTTGGTTAATACAAGTGAGCTTTATTGGGTCTATTGAGTCAATTGGGTGTGGGAAGAGCATTAAGGAAAAGGAGTTGATACTCCCCCAGTGAGAGACATTTAATCATGATGTTAAGAGACATTCGTCATTATGCAACTTGGATGCAAGTACATATGAGCTAGTGGTGATTCAGATGATGAATTTGACTTAAGAATGAGCATGTCATTTGGCTGATAGGTCATGTGGCATGCTTTGAAGGGAGGAAGATCAACATGGAGTACATGTATTTTCCTTTAATGTTTGTATTTAATGCAATGATGAAGAGTGGATGGGACACATTGCATGGTACAAATCTATGAGATTCCAAGCAAGACATTATATTGAAACTCCCCCTCAACAATGTAAAAAAAACTCATAGAGGAGTTTTTCACCGATGTAGATGTGGAGGAAAATTTTTCCCAAAGAAGGGGCAACAACATCATTGAAAGTTCAAAGAACCATGGGTGATTGAGAGATGATGGTATTGATAAGTTTAAGTTGGTTAAAGGTATGGGATAAAATGATATTAATGTTAGCACCATTGTTAATTATAAATCGTCGAATGAAGGTGTCATTGATGTAGAAAATGATGAAAAGGGTAAGATCACGATCTTCAGGTAGAATGTCAAGGATTTTAGAATCATCAAAAGAGATGGTGACAAAAGCTGTGAGGACTCTAACAAGGTTGATCTCGTCAGTGGTTATTATGATACACTGAAAATATTTAATAAGAACCCATTGATGGTTGGGAGAGCTTTGGATGATCTCGTAGAGATACATTTTAACGGGGGCCTGATGTAATTGATCTATGATACTTTTCTCAATAACAATAGGTCTTTAGGTTCATAGAGAGGTTAGGATGGATACCTTAGCCTTGGATGATGAGGGAGATGGAGTGGGCTCGTTAGAAGGAGTGATGACAACAACTTTTGGTTTAGGTTGGGTAGATGGTTGAGGATCATGAGGTCGAGAGTGAGTGGCGATACAAACAAAATTTATGAAAAGAGGGGGACGTTCGTTAGAAGAGGTAGAGCTCAGTGGTGGGATTGTGATGAAGGCCTATATTTAGAGGCCTTGGAAGTGGTGGATTTGATTGGAAGGTTGTATTTGGATATAAATGGACTGATATATGGAAGAGGGTGGTCTTTGTTGATAATAAGATCATCTTCTTCGATGAGATTGTGGATGAGGTTTTAAAGAGCCTTACAATGCTCTATGTCATGTCTAGGGGTACGATGATAAGCACAAACGACATTATAGTCAAAGCACGTGGGTTTCTACCCATGAAAATTGAAGGATTTGATAGGGGGAAGGGTGATCGTAGGTGCTTGGATGAGGTGATGAAGGATTTTAGTATAAGACCCAATGGGGGTTTTTGAAGAGGAGGTTTTATGGATTGTAATATGGATTGGATTTAGGAGAATGGATGAAGGAAAAAATTGGTTCCTTTCTCTTGTGAGGTTTGATAGGGGTCTTGGATTTTGATTTGGCTTGGAAGGAGGAGTAGATGGTTTTGATTCAGATTTGATGACGGGGGACTTGGAAGATGAAGGGCTCATGATCCCAAAATGAGATGGAAAAGGTCCCTAAGATAGAGGATTGAATTGGTTTATTGCGTAGATTGATGGGGTTGCAAGAAGGAAGGTATAATTTATTGTGTAGATGAGTGAGATTTTTTTGGATAGGGGCACCAAGGTTTTTAGGTTTTTACTATGAAGGTTTACCCTTGGCAGGGATGACAATGATTTCAACAATAGGAGTGTCTTTGGAGATGGGATTAGATGACTGGATGTATGCGGTATTGTTGATGTAGGGATGGAGGATGAAGATGGTTTTTAGATAACATGATTGGTGGGATTGAAAGAGGTCATGGATTATGTGTGTATTTTGGAGGGTGTTGCCATGGATGATAGATGTTTAGACTGTCTTATAAGTGAGGATTGTAGATGGGACAGAATAGATTACAATGTAAATATATGTGTGTGATGTCTAGGTGTAATAGAGTGCAGTGTAATGGATGTATGAATATGGATGTGGGATAAGATGTGGCATTAGAAAGTTAATAGATGTAGGTGTATAGATATAATAGATGAGAGTATGTGGTGTGGATGTAGGACCACGTAGGATAGATGTAGGACATGGATGTAGTGGCTATATATGTTGATGTAATAGATGAGATGTGGGTGTAGTTGATGTATGGATATGGATGGGTATATATGACGGGATGTATAGGTAGATAAGTTGAGATGGATAGGGGTATGATAGATGTGGATATAGTGAGTGTGGATGTAGTATATGTAGATGCAATAGATGTGGGTATAGTAGATATGGGTATAATAGATGTAGATATAGTAGATGGGAATATGGTAGGTATGGATGTAGTAGATATGGTATAATAGATGTAGATATGTGTATAGATGTAGATAAGATTGTAGATATAGGGGTAGATTTTGAAGTAGACATGGGTGTAATAGGGGTATGTGATGTAGTGATAATAGATGTGGGTGTAGTAGATGAGTGTAGCGGTGTAGAAGCCTAACTTAAAGTATTGATTGTATGGGCGTTAGGTGCTTAAGATGTGGGATGATTAACCTGGTTGTTCGATGGATGGTTAGGGAAGGGCTACTTGAAGATATATAATGGTTGGTTAGGAGGAGCATTAGGATTGTCCAATTGAAGGTCCCCATGATCGATAAGCCATTGTACTAGGTATTTTAAGGTATGAAATTTTTCGATATCATGACCAGGAATTTGATGATGTTTACAATAATGGTCTTCATAGTACCACATGGGTTTGGTACGTGAATCATAAATGGGGTAGATAGGAGGGAGTTGGATGAGGTGAGCAACCATGAGTTTGTCGAAGATAGAGTTATATGATTCTCTTAGGGGAGTATAGTTAGGAGTTGACTAAGGAGATCTTTGTGGAGGCTCAACATGGGATGTAGATGCAGAAGAAGCTTTGATGACGATGACATTGGCTGCATTTTTGGATTCATCGTTATGAGTGGAGGACTTGGTGAATTCGGTTTTGGACTTATTGGAGTGAAGTTTGACATGGCCTTATTCAAGGGCACATAATTCTAATTTGCGAGCCATGGTGAAGGCTTCCTCAAAGGTTTGTAAATATTGGATTTGGAGAGTGGATGAGATATGTTTTGCACATGATCTAGAGAAGAGTTCAATGAGTTCAATTTGGGGAAGAGAGAAGGATAATTGATTGATGATGTCATGCCACCTAGCAACGAAATCAATGATTGATTCATCGTTGAATGGTTTGATGACATAGAGATCGGTAATGGTGATTTTACATGTGATATTGATGGAGAAGTTCTCTAAGAAGAGACTGTGCAAGTTGAGGTGAAAGAGAAAAGGGAATGCTGAGGGAATGCCATTGTACCAGTTATAAGTGGGTCTGACTAATGACATGGGGAAAGTCTGAAGCATGAGTCCTGATCATGGGAAATAAGATAACATGAGTACCTAAAGGCATGAAAGGTGTTGTTGAGGGTCCTCTTTATTATTGAATTTAGAAAACTTAGGGAGCTCCCAGTGTGGAGGATAAGGTTTGACAGGTACAAATGGGTTGATAGGATCATTACATATTTTTTCATAAGTGAAAGTGCTTTTAGGACCCAAAGTAGCAGCTTCTAGGTTTTCCATTCTACTTAGCAAGGCTTGCATGGGGTCATTGGATGTATGAGGATGAGGGGCTGATTGATGTGGTTATGGGTTATAAGAGGTGGATGGGTTGGGTTGTGGATAAGATTGATATTGTTGAGGATAAGTAGGAGTTTGTGGAGGTGGTTGATAAGGAGGAAGATAGTTGAACACTTTTAATTGGATAGGTTAGGAGATAGGATGTTGTGGAGGGATGTAATTTTATGGATAAGATTGTGAGGGTTGGTGTTGAGAGATGGGGAGATTAGATTGGGTTTGCATTGGGTGAGTTGGGATGTGCATATGGGGTAGTTGAGATGTTTGGATGGGTTGATTAGGGAATATGTGTCGAAATATGCTTCAGAGTGGTGGTTGATAAGTTTGATTTGACTCTGAAGGGCAGGGTTGCAAGTAGGTGGAATCAAATTATTTGTGCCTGCATGACGGTTTACCTCTTTTGAGATTTGAAATATTTATAGGGATATGAGGTATTATGAACATTGCTCAAAGTGGTGGACCTATTAGTACGGTTTTAAATTCTTGAAAACGGTTTGATTTCTAGGCCTAGCATTAATGACCATGGTAGATATGAAGAAGTGATGGGGATAGAATTAGGATATAAAGGGAATCATTGATGACCATGGTGATGAAGAAGTGATGGGGATGGTATTGATAAGATGGAATGGAATGGGAACCACCAATTGAGTGGATTGATGGGATTGAGGGATCATGGTAGAAGACTGTATGAGGGACATGTTCATGTTGAGCTATTGTTATTCTACTCATGGTTCTAGGAAAGAAAACAACAAGTTGGGAAGTAAGAACTTCGGTGGATTCAAATGTGGGGGATAAGCATAAATCTGTTGAAGGGGAGATCCATTGATGGGGATATGGGTGGATTTACGAGCAAGGTAATCATGGATATTGATGGGGTTGGCATCAATAATTTCCTGAAACTCCATGCATCCACGAGGGATAGTGGGAGGTCCAAAGGCTCCTAAGGAAGTGGCAGATGGGGGTGTAGTTGGTCTAGAGGGAATGGACCAATGATAGATAAAAGGGTTGGTTTCAAGATGGGGATTATTTTGGATGACACGGGTCGTGTGAAGAGGAACCATGAAAATGATGGGTTGGGAGACCAAACATGTGGTGATCATAAGTGTAGAGGAAATAATGACAAGTGCGAAAGTTTGTTGGGAAAGATTTTTGGAAATGGAGATGTTATTGGATGAGGTTGATTGTTCCATTTTTTTAGCTTGAGAATGAGTGATAATGGGCATGAAATAGTCAAACAAAAACTTATGCAGATTATTAATATGACAAGAAAATCAAGCAACAAAGTTTTGATTATCTTGTTTATTTAGAGAAGTGTGAAAAAGAAAAGAAAGAGCCTCAAAGGGAACCTAAAGAAGTGGCCAATTTAAGGATGGTTTCAGGTTTGTTTAAGGTTGGAGTCCTCAATATAACTGAAGGTTTGTGAGGAAAAAATCTATGATGACTACCAATACGTGGCTTGGTATTGGGGCCTACCCATGCACTTCACATACCACAATGATAAGGGTGTCGAGTGTTTAGCTGATATACCAATAGTCAAAAAAATTGTAAGAGGTCTAGAACACCATGATGAATTCCTTATTAGGTGATGAAATCCCAATAGATCCACATGATGGGAGATGTTTAGATGTGTTTATTTGTTTTTGTGGTTTAGCTATGTGTGGAAGAAGTGTGAATGCAAAAGATTACCTCCTACTTGAACTATGTGAGATAACAAACATGAAGATGTGTTTTTATTAGATCCTAAAACCAAATGTGATATTCGATAAGAACACATAAACAAAAGAGGAAGAACCGATGCAAAAAGAGAAAATAAGAACAAAAAGGGGAATACTTGGATAACGTTATTTACTTTTTTTTTCAAATCAAGTACATGCGTTGTTAACCAAAAAATGCAAAACCCCCACACATGCAAACAAGTGAACAAATCAAACCTGCAAGGTTAGTGTAAAGAAAGAAATCAAATATGAAATGAAATAATGAAAATAAAGAAATAAATCACTAAAGAAAATGGGTGTGTCCCACCGAACGTGCCAAAATGTTTAGCTAATTTTCACACTCATGTTCCAATTTAATGGAATGATGTGCAAGAAAATAGGAAACTCCAATATATAGGAGGGTTTAAGGCTACCTCTTGATTTTTGATGACGATGAAGATGAAAATACAGGTGCAAAGATTCTCTTTGTGGTGATCTTGATAAACCTGCACAACAAAAAAACACTAGTCAAGAAAAATATTAGTAGAGAAGATGGTGGGTTGTCTGACAAAGTTAGTCCTGAAAAGTGATAACTTCCTAGGGAGGATGTCAACCCACTTTAATTAAAAGATAGATAGGAAATTACAGATGGACAACCTGTAGAATATAACAAATCAGAGATAAAAGATATGAAAATATAAGACAAGATAAAGATCTAATAATGATAACTAATGATAAATTAAGATAAGAAAAATTAAACCTGATCAGTGTGACGGTGACCCGAGACAGACAGAGATAGTTGAAGATGAGTACTGTAGGACAGATTGAAAAAAGTATAGAATTTGAACCATTGAAGAGGATCTGGATCTAATGTTGGGTTGTGAAGGAAATGAAAAGGATGAAAGAAACAAATAGATTTGACGAGAATATGATAGATGCATATCAAGTTAACGGCGACTAGGAGCACATTTGGAGCAATTGACGATAACTTGGGCCAAAAAGTGTGATCGAAGCTATAAGATGCGTGGATCACAGAGACAAAGGGATATGTGTGTTGAAGGAGGCTAGATAATAGATTACAGATGAGGCAAAAGGCAAAAAATAAGGTTAATGCCGACTGGGTCGATGACGATTGGGTTGGATTGATGAGGACTGAGGTAGGATTAGGTCTTGATGGGGCTAAATATATGACAAAATAGTTGTGAAGAAGAATAAGTGATGACAAATATGATGATGGATCTCCAAGGTAACAAACAAACTTACAAAACTAATTGAAAGGAATGATGACACAATGGTAGGGATCTAAACAAATTCTTCACTTCAAATCTTCAAGGATGGTATGTAAGGGCTTTAATATGGCTCCAAATTGATGATTGCATCTCACAAAAGAGAAGGAAACACGATAAAATCGCAAAAAAGGCCAAAAATTCAAAACTTCATCCTCTTGGGGAGAGGGGGTAGTGGTGCAATTATAGGTTCGGCAACGACCCGCTAGGATTACCTTTGACTGAGGTTGACCGTCGATTTGGGAAGTGGAGATGATGTACAACTTGAGACAAGGGGCCCTAAAGGGGGTAAATTAGGGTTTTGAGTTGTTTAGGTGGGTAAGGGTTGTATAGGGATGATAAAAGATGGTTGTAGGTTGGAAAGACATTTAATGAGGGTAGATGAGAGTATAGGGATGATAAATGGAGGGTTTAGGGGTGTGATTAGGCTAATGGATGGGTTTTGGGGTAATTAAATATGATTGAGGATGGATTACAAAAGATAAAATAAGGATATGGAAGTGGGAAATTAAGAAGAAATAAATGGTATATAAGAGGGAAATATGAATTCAAATAAAGTGTTAGATGTGTATGTGTAAAATGAAAACAAAGGGGAGTGAACACGAGATGGGGATCAAGCATACCAAAATTTGGTGTCTACAATCACTTCTCGAAGAAATAAGAAAAAATGTCTTGTGACAGTTAAATGAATGTCAAATGCAAGGTGTATTAGGTAGTTTTTGGTAAAATTTTATTGAGTGTAGAAAGTACCTGAAACTTGAAAAATAACAAGCTTTAACGATACCTGCACCAACAATCGTAATGTGAGCGTGATGAGATGTAAAAAATCAACAAATTCTCCTCCTTTTGCCAAGTGAAGAGACCTAAAAATACATACAATTAGACAAGAGATATTCGATAAATAAGATGATGAGCTACTCAGCAAAGGCCAATTCTAGGAATTGAAAGGGAGTTCCTTGAAGGATGTCAAGTTGTTTTGATACAATTAAGTGATTCAATAAAGATAATAAGATAGATAACGGTAAGATAAGGAAGCTAGAATTCAAGGTGAAGGGGGAGTTCATGTTTTGATTTGTAGGTGGCCCAAGCTAGGGTGATGGTGATATGAAGAGCTTTAAAGTAGTCGTACCAATAATATGTAGTTACTTGTAAAATATTGTCAAGGATATCACACTAATATTCGATGTCTTTGAGGGTTGGTGCAAATTTGATAGCACACAAAGTGAGCTCATGGAGGATATCAAATTGCTCCCACATGAATGAATGTTGAATGATTAGGAGATCGTAGATGCTTGTAATCAGATAGGATTGACCTGGAATAGTCATTTACAACAGAGACATGCTTATAAGTAGAAAAATTAAGTCTAAATACATAGATGTCAATTGATAAAATATAATGATTTGATAAAGGAAACTAAATCAACAACAATCGTAGGCAATTCAATGGAATCATTGGCAATTAAAGGGAATTGTGGGAATTTCCTGTGAAAAGGTTGATTTTTTTATAAATGCTAAACTGATTATAAACATAGATTAAAATGGTTATTTTACTCTTGTTTTGATGTCTAAATAGAATGGAAACAAGATCAGATAAATAATGGATTACATTTGGTGTGAAAAGGACTGCAAACGTGCTCACAATGGCTGATTGAGTTGAGGATACTGATCTATCAACCATCTGATGATGTATGGATGCTTTGATTGTTAAAAGTGATGTGTCATGGTTCCTTAGAGTAGAAGAGTTTTGTTGCAGGGCTTGGAGATAGCTGAAATGATAGTCTTTGCTTGCAAGTTCAAAAATTTGAGACTGGAGATCCATAAAAGTCTTGGAAATAGGAGTTTGAGCTCCTATTTATAATTGCGGGTGATTTGTTGGAATCGTTGGTGATCTAAGAAATTCAAAGAAACACATTTAGAAGTGGCTTCAACCACTTCCAAAATTAGGATTTTGGGTATGGGGATGAAGGTAAATGGTTATGGGAGCGATTAGACATGGTTGGTAGGTGATCCAAAAGGATCTAAAGAAGACACCACTTCATTAAAACACCCAGATCCAAAAGAAAAATTAAGTAGAATGAAGAGTAGACTGTAAAGTTACAGAACCACCACTTTGTGCAAAGTAGTGGTTGTGTAACTTCCTCGGTGGTTGCATAACCGCCCCTGCATAGAATGACAGTTACATAGCTGCCCTGGTAGTTACGTAACCACCGACTTGCATACAATGACGACCCTTTCACTAATGGATGAAAAATAAAAACAGAGGCACGAACGGTCACATATTTCAAGCGTCCTGACCGTGTCTCTTCCTTGGAGGACATTTCTCATTCTCCAGTGCATGGGAGGACATGTGAAACAATTTATTTAAGGGAGAGCATATGAAAGAATTGGATTATCAAAGTTTGAATGTAAGAGAGTGAGAAGAAACCATTGGAGCTGGAAGTGTTTTGTAGAAGTAAGGTGAAGAAACAAAGAAACCAAGTATAAAAGGGAGGTGTTTTACATTATTTACCTTCCTTCCTCTTATTGTAATATGTAATTCTTTACAATTGGCCAATAAAAATTGGGAAGAAAGAGCAGTTTCCCTTCCCGGATGGTTTTCACTCAACATGGAGTTTCCAGGATAAATATTGTGTTGAATTCTGATATTTCCTTTGCTGCAAGTAGTTCTAAGTTTCAGTTTTTCTAACTAACAATTAAATACTATCATTTTTAAAAGTTTAAAGTATAATAATATATTGTTGTGGTCTAGTAAATTTCCAAAGTTAGAGGTTTACATATCATTTTGATATTAGAGTTGATTATTATCCAGGATTGTGGTATTTTTTCCTGTGATTTGTATGACAGTGATAAGGTCTAAAGGCAAATAAGATTTACCTTGCGATCTAGACATATCTACAAAGAAGTGGAAACAAAGGGTCCGAGATCAAATGGGGGAAGAGAACTTGGTCCGTAGAATTGAGATGCTGGAAACCATGATGGATAGGTTGTATAGACACCAACAAGAATTCTTAGATCTATAAAAGACAACTTCAGTCAAGAAAGATTCCATGGAATCAATTGTTCGAGCTTTGGCCAAAAAATGTGGCATAGGAAAGAGCCACATAAAGTAAGAAGATATGGAAGAGCATGAAGAAAAATCTCTAGTTGAGAAGGTAGAATATGATCATACTCCTTTTAAAGTTGAAACTAAGGTTGAAATCAAGAGCTTTGAAGGTCAAGTAGATTCATAACTATTAGATAAATGACTAAAAAAACTAGAAGTTTACTTTAGTGTGCATAATGTCATGGACGCGAAAAGGATTACCTTTGCATGTATCGAAATGGAAGGACATGCTCTGGGTTGGTGGGAGACCCATCTAGCCACTTGTGAAAAGAAGAAGTGTCCTATTTTCAGTACTTGAGAGGGTTTTACAGATTTTCTTAGAGCTAAATTTTATCCTATTGGCCATAAGACTGACCAGATGATTAAATGGCAGTATTTTAGACAAGGCAATGTTCAAAGTGTGCAGGATTATACTACAGATTTTTAGAGACAAGCCATGTTGGTTAATATGGACTTGGAGGATGAGGATATTCTGACCAAGTATTTGAGAGGAATTCACACTCACCTTTGAAGGAAGGTTATCTCCATGAATCCCAAGGATATCAATGAAGGATGTGTGCAAGATTACTATATTAATAATGAAAAGAAGCAAGGAGAAACGAAGTAAAAAACAAAGCAGTCAACAAATCAATGAAAGAAAGAGCAGGGAAAAACAAGTAACAAAGGTAAATGGAAAGGGAAAGGTAAACAAACTGTCACTACTTTAAATACTTGTAAAGATCCTAGAATTTTCACAAGAATTATGATATCAATGGTCATACCGACGCTACATGTTGGAAGTTACATCTAGAATTACACCCAAAGAACTGGACCACGGATTCAAAAGAAATCCATGATAGCTATAAAGATACTCGAGGAGGTGGAAATAGAGGATGACTCTGATGTAGATGAGAGGCTTGGATGCATGGTTACCAACATGGACATCTAAGAGCAAGAATAAGAGATGAGTAAGATATTTCAGATCAAAATCCAAATCAAGAGAACTAAGGTAAATGGTTTAGTCAATACTACTTCTCAATCTAATTTAATTTCTGATATAGTTGTAAAGAAGCTTGGTCTTGAAACTTATGAGTATCCAAATCCTTATCCTTTGGGATGTGTGGAGAAGGGTGTAGAAATTCAGGTAACAAAAAGATGTAAGTTCAGGTTTGGGATAAATTCTCAATATATAGATGTATTGGAAGCTGATGTTATTCCACTTGATGCATTTGATGTTGTTTTCGGGAGTCCTTACTTGCATATTAAGAATGCTATATTTACGAGAAGGGAGAACTAATATAGATGGATCAAGGATGGAATTAGTTACAACATCGAGTCACACTATTGTAAGACAAAAATTGCTATGGTAAGTGCTAACCAAGCAAAGACACTAATCTAGACAAATCATAATCAATTTTGTTTACTTTTAGTAAAAGATAAGCACGATGGGGTAGAAATTTTAGATATTTCTAACAAAGGGATGAAGGATTTGGAAAACATTATTCAGTCTTTTAAGGAAGTATTCCAGAATTCGAGCGGGTTACCACCAAAATGAGATTACAGCATGAGATTCAACTCTTGCTAGAGTCCCCTCTACCAAATATCGGGTTGTATAGGAAATACTTGTTGGAGAGTACAAAGGTAAAGAAACAACTCTAAGAGCTACTAGACCAAGTGGTAACATGCCCAAGTACCTTGCCATGTAGTTCTCCTATTGTGATGGTGCCAAGGAAGGATGGTTCTTATAGGATGTGAATCGACTACCATGCCTTGAACAAGATTACCATGAAGAATAGATATCCACTCCCACATATTAATGACCTCTTGGATCAACTTCAACATGAAAAATTCTTCACGGAGTTGGATCTCAAGTTAGGTTATCACCAAGTCAGGATGAAGGAGGAGGATATATGGAAGACTGAATTCAAAAGAAAACATGGTTTATATGAGTGGTTAGTAATTCCATTTGGTTTATGTAATGCACCCGCTACATTTATGAGGTTGATGAATGATGAATTGCGGGAATTCATAGATTCATGTGTCATTATATATCTGGATGATATTATGATTTTTAGTGCTACATGGGAGGAACATCTAACACATTTGCAACAATTCTTGCAAGTTCTCAGAGAGAAACAACTGTTTTGCAACATGAAGAAGTGTGAATTTTCCAAACAACCACTTGTGTATCTTGGGCACATGGTTGGAGGAGGAGAGCTACGAGTGGATCTAAAGAAGGTGGAAGCCATCACTAACTAGCCAACACCAACAGAAGCCACATATACTAGAATTTTTGTGGGAGTAGTACAATACATGAGGAAGTTCATTCTGGGCTTCTCTGTTATTACAACACCTCTACACACAATGATCACAAAGAGTAAGGGTTTTGACTTGGGTAAGGAACAAGATCATGCTTTTGAGTTATTAAAGTACAAAATTAGTCATACTCTAGTACTTGCTCTTCCTAATTTGCAACAAACCTGTGAAATAGAGACAAATGTCAGTGATTATGCTATGGGAACAATGTTACTACAGAGAGGTAAGCCAATATGTTATCGTTATGAAACTTTCACTTCATTAGTTAAGGGATATTCAGTATATGATCAGGAAATGTATGCACTAGTTTAGGCAATAAATAAATGGAAGTATTATTTGTTAGGAAAATAAACTGTTTTACACACTAACTACAAACCTCTCCAGTGTTTTCAAGCACAATCTAAGTTGTAGCAGGTAAGGCACTACAAGTGGATGGGATTCCTCTAGTAGTTCAATTTTGTGATCAAGTATAAGAAAGGAAGAAAAAAGTTGGTGGTAGACATGTTGTCTAGGCCACCCACACAAGATAAAATATCTAGTTTGGCCACTATCTCTCAAATTGAGCCTTTCACGAAGGAAGATTATGGAGAAGCATATGCTCAAGACAAATATTTTGAGGTAACATATCAGCAGTTGCAGTCTCAAGGGATTGAAAGCATGGGTATTGAAGACTATTATCTCAAAGATGGGTTGCTCTACCGATGGGGGAAGCTTTGTGTGCCAAAAGAAGAAAGGATTATATTGATGAGGGAAGCACATACCTCAAAATTAGTAGGACATTTTTGTGTTGGAAAGACCATGGCCCAGTTGTAAAGTACGTGTATTGGCCCAATATGCAAGAAGAAGTGTCTAAATTCATAAGAGAATGTAAACTTTGTTGTATGAGTAAGCCTAAAATCAGGAAGGAAGGTTTATACATGCCTTTACCGGTCCCTACTCGTCCTTGGGAAGATATTTCTATGGAATTTGTAGGAGGACTAACTATGTCTAAACATTACCATTATTATATATATGTTGTTATAGATAGATTCAGTAAGATGTGTGTTATTATGGCATGTAAAAAGACAATAAAAGCATATGAGGCAACTGAAATTTTCTTTGCTAATGTATGGGTGCATTTTGGTTTGCCAAAGTCTATTGTTTCTGACAGAGATTCTAGGTTCTTGGGGAATTTTTGGACTACTGTATGGGACAAGATGGACACCAATCTATAGAGGAGCACAACCTTCCATCCATAGACAAATGGAAAAATGGAGGTGGTGAACAGGAATTTGGTGCAGCTGATTAGAGGATATAATAGAAAATATCCACAAACTTGGGATGAGTCCTTTGCCTACATTCAACATTCTTAAAACCGAGCAGTACGTACATCCACTATGCAGTAACCATTTAAAGTATGCTTGGGATATCTACCTACTAATCCACTGGACATGAAAGTTGGGTAGCAGGAAGAAGGGGAGATACATGATTTGGAGGTGACTAGAGAAGCAAAGTTTGTTGAGAGGATTCGGTAAATCCATCTCAAGGTGAAATAACAATTGGAAAAATCCCAAGAAAAGTATAATTCTAGACATGATGAACATCAGAGAGAGCATAAAATTCATGTTGAAGACAAATTTTGGCTTTACTTGAGAAAGGAGAGATTACAAGGCCAAGCAAGAAAAATCAAGCCAGTACGTTATGGACCGTTCACTATAATGGAGCAAGTTGGAGAAAATGCTTTCAGGCTTGATTTTCCACCATTCATGCAGATGTACTCAGTATTAAATTGTGAGAACTTGCACATATATGAGACATCCATGCTTGGTGAAGAAGAAGAATGCCAGTTACTACCTTCTATAGAGGATTGCGTCTTAGATTCATGGGGTAAATTGGAGGAGGACGTAATTCTACAAAAAAAGATCAGAGAGATAAGGAGATGTCCATAGGAGTATTGGTAGGTTAAACTCAAGGGGAAGACACCAAGGCAGGCCCGGTGCTACTCAAATGAGAAAGTGAGGGAATTATTTCCTCATCTACTCCCCCACTAAGATTTTGTGGGACAAAAATCCTCTTGAGCAGGGGATGTGTGATCCATAGGGATATAAAGAAGACACCACTTCATTAAAACACCTAGATCCAAAAGAAAAATTAAGAAGAATGAAGAATGGACTGTAAAGTTACAGAAATGCCACTATATGTAGAGTAACAGTTGCACAACCACCCCCTACATAGAATGATGGCTACGTAACTACCCCGATGGTTGATTACGTCGACCTGCATACATCAGCGGTCCTGTTACTAATGGATGAAAAATAAAAATAGAACCATGAACGGTCATGGATTTCAAGCGTCTCGACCTCATATTTTACTTGGAGGATGTTTCTCATTATCCAGTGTATGGGAGGACATATGAAACAAGTTATTTAAGGGAGAGCATATGCAAGAATTGTATTATTGAATTTTGAATGCAAGAGAGTGAGAAGAAACCATTGGAGCTGGAAGTGTTTTGTAGAAGTAAGGTGCAAAAATAAAACAACCAAGTATAAAAGGGGGGTTTTTTACATTGTTTACCTTCCTTCCTCATGTTGTAACCTGTAATTATTTACAATTGGCCAATAAAAATTGGGATGAAAAAGTAGTTTCCCTTCCCAACTTGTTTTCCCTCAACTTGGGGGTTTCTAGGATAAATATCATGTTGAATTGTGATCTTTCCTTTACTGCAAGTAGTTCTAAGTTTCAGTTTTGCTCACTAAAAATTAAATACTGTCATTTTCGAAAGTTGAAAGTAGAAAAATAGATTGTTTTGGTCTCATAAATTTCCAAAGTTAGAGGTTTACAGATCAAGAGGTTATGAGGTTAAGATAAAAATGGTTAGGATAGGTTAAATATGGTTAGGAGGTTTTAGAGAGGTTAGGGTAAGTTTTGAAGGGTAATTACGGTTTACATGGGGGTGAAAAATGATTTTACGGGGTGAGTGGGGTGACTTAGATAATGTTTAAAGTGATAGGTTTAATAGAATAATGTACATATGCGGGGTGTAGGCAGGTGACAAAAACCTAGTGTCTACATTTACCCCTTTTTTCGAGCGGTTTGTTATGGAGAAACTGTTCGAAAAAAATGATTGAGATAGTTTGATTTGTGCTTAGATGGGTGATTCCCCCTTAAATTGGGGGTTATTGTGATGAAGTACAAATGAACACCACTTTGATTGAGTTGATTGGATAAGATGGGTTTGTTTTTTACATTTGTGTTTCATTTTGAGTTGCTTCAAGATGATGTATAGAAACAAGATTTCCGTAAAAGGTGAATTTCACACTACCATGGAATCAATGATAAAGGGACCAAGGGGTTCAAAACCTATAGCCATATTATTAGTAGGAAGCAAAGACAAGAGAGACAATCCTGACTAAGTATGCTATGGTGTTTTCAAAAAGTTGGGCTTTTGAGATCAGGAAGTCAAGTGATAGGGGAACTAAAGGGTTCGTGTCTTATAAACATATGACTTACCAGTGCTAAGGCTACAAAAATATGTGGTGGATTTTGGTAGAGGTAGGATTTTTCTGATTGATATGTTTGTTGACTTTTCTAAGGGTTTGGGGCCCTAAAAAGCAGGCACATGTTGGACATATGTGTTATTTTGACAAGGGATGATGAAAACGATGATTTAAAATGACTTGGATGATTAAAGGTTATGTTTTGAAAATTTTGAAGGGAATCATTGGTGATTTACATAAATCATCGAAGATTGAAGGAATCGTCGGCAATTCCAAGGTGAGAAAATTTCACGCTCTATAAATAATCAATAGTTACTGTATTACTTCATTTTTAACATGTGCTGAGAGAGATCGAGAGCTTTGGTTTGTGATATTTTGAGTGAAAAGTGACAAATAGAGGGTGTTGAAGGATCTAGGAGACAAAGGGGGCCCCACTTAGGAGAGGTAAGCAACATTTTTGTCATTTTTGTATTTTTTTTCTTGTTTTTATTTTTTAGGTTTTTGGGCCCACACCAGGGCACGTTTGTCGAGCCACTGGAATCGCCGACGATTTTGGAAAATCATGTGCAATGAGGGTGAAACACTGAAAATTATGGTGAATCATTGACGGCTAGTATGATTTTTATTTTGATGTTATAACTTCATAAGATTTTTGGTTAAACGATATTCCAATGAATGTTTTTGTGTTGTGGATGCAGGCGAGAGATAAAATTGACTATACAAGATAGGATCCCTTTGATTTTAGATGATGAGTATGCTCACTTGGAGGATGTTGGTCTGGGGGCAATGTTCTATTACAGGTATATCCATAAACAACGAGGTTTGTTTCTTACGTTACTAGAGAGATGGGACCCTGTCACATGTAATTTTTGGTTACTGACAGGTGAGATGGCCATCAACCTAGAGGACATACACATGATTTTGAGGTTTCCTATTTAGGGGAAGGGGATTTATTTGATTGATGAGACAAAGAGACCTAAGGTGATGAGGACATTATATGGTGATGAGGTGGCTGGCATTGAGTTCTCTTTAGATGGTTTTTCATAGGGCACATTATACATTCCCGAGACAATGGGTCACGTATTGATGAGCCTAATGATTATCGAGATTAGTTGCTATGCTTTGCCTAACTCTACTAGGGGTCAGTTTTTGTGGATGATGACAAGGGTTTTTGCTGATATGATGGAACACAAGGCTATTTTTACATGGGTCCTTGCCTTACTTACATAGAATTACAGGGAGCTGTGGTCGTAGAGGCTAGGGAAAAGATTTGGTAGTGATGTGGGCTTCTTGTTACAGTGTTGGGCATACGAGCACATTGTAGTGGCTCGACTGCGGGGCTTACAATGGGGAGGCCTAGCATTTTTGAATGAGATAGCCAGATTAATCTGATGGAGGTTTGATAGGGGTGAGGTAGGACCGGTGTGGGGTAATAGACACCCAAAATTGGGTCACAACCCTCTAAAAATTTGTGGTGAAATAGGGGGAGGAGTATTTTTGACATCTTCTAGCTGGATTACATGATGGTTATGTGAGATGGAGACCATACATTGGGTTTCTAGTATGATAAGGTGAGGAGGGGGATCTCAAAACAACCCAATAGGATATGTGGGAACATGTTCGATGGTTGGGGAGTGGGAGTTGATTAGATTTGGTCACGTTAGGTGATAATTTGGATTAGTTTAGGATGTTCTTAAGGTGGCTACAATTTATAAGCATGATGATGGAGATGTGGATACATTGTTGGTGGCTATCACAATGATTTGTGCCATTGCCAATGAGGACCGGGTGATGGGGGTGGATGATCAGGGTGTGCCCATGGCGGTGGATGATGCCATGGTTACGAAGGATTATGTTGTATGTCGGTAGGCTTAGCTTGTGAGAGTTGAGAGGGGGGTATGAGCCTGTGTAGAGGTGGCTCTTCAGTTGGCAGGTGGTGAGGGTGAGGGTGGAGGAGGTGAGGATATTGGTTGTGGTGAGGACAAGGTAGTGCTGGAGGCTACTATTGAGTGTTCAGAGGATGAGAAGGCCGAGTAATTGGTTAAGCGAACAATGCTAATTGTTGAGAGGGATGCCTTGGTGGGTGAGTGATATGGGTTACGTTAGTAGTTAACCATTATATAAGTGGAGTTGACACATGCCATAGCTAATTGAGATAGGTACATGCAACAATGAGAGGTCTTGAGAAATACCCTCAGTATCGCAAGTACTTCAATTTTAGGGGCCGAGCTGGAGGAAACGAGGGCCCAAGCTAGTGGTCATATAGGACCACCTGGAAGTGTGAGCATGGTGAACTATTAGTCGCCATGTGATGAGATAAGATACTACAAGGAGATATTATGTCATAGGTTTCTAGATGAGCCACACTATGTTGTATACCAGGCACAGATGGGCAACATTGTTAGGCAACATAGCGAGTGTGGGACAACCGACACGGGGTCCGGATAGGGGTGGTCCTAGTAGGGGACTAGATGGAGGGGACAGTGGTCATGAGGGGAGCAATGCTCGAGGAGTAATCTAGTTGATGAATATCCGGTTCACCTGGTAGATGATGTTTTTGATGTATACGACTCTTTTGTGAAGCCTATATTGTTGTATATTTTTGATACATAGAGTTTTAAGACTCATGATGATGTAAATTGACATATAGATGTGATATATATATATTTGTGTGTGTGTGTGTGTGTGTGTGTGTGTGTGTGTGTGTGTGTGTGTGTGTGTGTGTGTGTGTGTGTGTGTGTGTGTGTGTGTGTGTGTGTGTGTGTGTGTGTGTGTGTGTGATTATGATTTTGATTCACATGTTGTTGACTCATTTTAATGTTTATGATGCGATGATGTAGTGTTTATATATTGATATGAAATTTAGATGTAAAGATGTTGATAAATGTTTTGATTATATTTGATGTGATGTTGAGATAGATTAGATGTAATGTTGAAATAATAGTCAGATGTATTTGATTTTGATGTGATATTTAGACATGATGTTGACACGTGGATCTTAATGTAAGTTAAGATATATATTTGATTGTGTTATCAGATATGATGGGTATGGATGTAAATTCAGTTTTTTGATGTGATGCGACTTCAAATATAATGATCATAATGTATATCAAAATGTATTTTAATCATGTGGGAATAAAATGTGAACTACTTTCTTTTGGACTGGATTTGATACATATGTGATGGTAAAATATATAATGAAGGCTCTTGATGTAGCCTATAATTCACTGCAACTAACCCAAGGAGCGGTGACACATCACTCAGCCAGAACTAAGCGCTCATCTGAAGCAAGCAAGGGTACTAGCTCCCTCTTTAGAGTTTCTTTTCTATAATGTTAGCATGATTGCATATGTATATATCTAGATTTATAATAGATAGTAAATAATCCACACTGCATAAGCCATATTTAGACCTAAACCATATGAAAGATTGAATAAAAAATGATTATAATGAAATTTACCATGCAAGGACCATATTCAGTCACATCCATTACCAATATCCAGCCAATATGATCCATTATATTAAATACTGCAACACACATAAGCTTCATACATCAAGACACAGTCTCCATAGTCATGCACGCTAGCAAATCCGTAACATAACTCTATACTAATCAGGACTCTCTAATCCGTGCAAATCAACACACACACACACACACACACACAAACACACACACGTATAGGGGTAGGGACTTGCCCTTCACCACCCATGCACCTTCCTAAAATAGGTTACATGCTAATAATGGCCATGTGCCTTTACAAGAGGATACAAAAGCATGTAAATGCCAATAATAGATATTTTGTTAGTTAACTCCTAGAATAGATCATATTATTGGACTAAGAATATGCATGGCACTCGAACTGATGCAAAACCCAAAATAGCCTTGTGTGAACTACAAGTATTCATATCTTTATGTTCTCAACACTCTATCTCCAAAAATTGCCCAGATCTGCAAAAGTGGTTGAGTCCTATGTATACTTGTCCTAGGCGCGTGTTGTTCTACTGTAGTTCCACATATTTCTATGCACCATGTGTCTACGCGATCAATCCTCATGCATGTTCATACTTGAACTATATTTTATCTACTCAACATTACCCCACACTAAATGCATTTCCACCCCCGACAATGGGTAATCTTAACTTATCTCTCCAAAGTAAAGAATAATGAATGAAAGAATGAAATTTTTTTCAAATAAAAGAATGAGATATCATTCAGTTCTCTCCTCCACAATAGGCAATATTAACTCCAAATACTCATTCTTAACTTTTGCCTCTAATGCATGTCAATCACTTAAGGCCTCACTTGTTTAGTTTGGGATATCTGTGAATATGGCTTCTAGCTCATCTTGTGTCATGTTCTCTTTTTCGTTCTGTAAGATTCTAAAAATATTTTCCATACTAGAAATCATGCCCTCTATATAGTCCATCTTCCCAGCAATCTGGTTGTCTATCTCCTTCAGCCTATTTTCATGTGGTTCTTAGGCATTTATAGGCACTTTGTGCTTCTCTTCCACCAAAGCAAGTATCTCCATGTGCTTAAGTGTCTCATTCTTCATGGCTTTGAGGACTTCATTATCTTCTGTAATTGTTCTCGTCCTAATAATTATATCTAGTGCCGCGCACATGTTCAAGGCCTAATCTACCTTCTTTAATTCATCTCTCAAGGCTTGTAGAAATGACTCATAACTTGTAATTATTTTGGAAATGGTGCCTTTTACCCTTGTTGCTTCCTCGACAAGGTCTTTTGGTGTGGGAATATTCACGGGCCCTTCCTCTATGACCAGTTTTACAAGTGTGCACATAGAGTGCATTACAGATGGAAAATTTTCTGGAACTTGAGATTCCAGATGTGTCCTTACCTTAAGAATATAATCACCAATATCCTCAGAAATATTGATCAATGGTTCCGTATTTACCTAGGTTTCCTTCTCTGCTATGAGGCACTTTATTTCTATATTCCTATCCTTGTTGTCATCCATCAAAGCCCTAATTTTTGTTGCTTTATCTATGTTCATGTGTACAACTTTTGTAGATACCTATACCAAGGAATTGCTCACTTGTTCGTTTGACATAATAGTTGGCTTAACATTTATGTGCTAGATTTGAGGTGGTTTCTTCATTCTAGGTGAGACACATGATTCTTCGCACACGTCAAAATCAGGCTCATCCATATGAGTCTGCATTGACCATGAAAACTACTTCCGTGTGCATGCATTCACTATCTCTGCATCCATCAACTCCCAACCATATAAGTCCTTAGCTTCCACAATACTCTGGAAGTGTGCACGTATGATCTTATTGGTATCATCCACATATCCAATTGCGGGAGTCACATAGTGTCTTCCTTCTTTTACCTCGCTTGTTCTTTTTCCCTTAGGAACCTGGGCGCCTAAATTCAGAATTGGGCCTTCACTCTTTTTTACTTCTGTTTTTGTTTCAGTGCCCTTTAGCCCCTCCTCATCATCCCTCATTTCTTCATCATGGGGCTCCTCTATACCCTCAGGTTGTACTAGAGTACCGAGCATGCTTTCTTTGGACTCATCCTCCTCTTCGTCCTTAAGCTTTAGCTTGTGCCTTTTTTTCTTCTCAGGATCTTCCTTCTCAAGAAAAATCCTTGGTGACCTCCTCAAAGGCTGTGATGACCCTGCGCCCTGAACCCTTGTCCTCCTGAACACTCTCTTAAACTGTGGCTCTTTGGCTATCTACTCCACATCATCTTCCATTGTGTTTGTCTTAAACACTTTAACCTCTTTCTCCTGTGATGGGGGCATCACCTTGTGCTCTTTCTTTTCTCCATCCGTAGGCTATCTTCTACCCCTATGGTCCAACCCATCACTATCTTTATGGAGTTCTTCTTCTTCTTCGTCCTAAATGGGTGACGTAGGATTTTTGCCGCCTATGTGCCAACTGTGTGCTTCCCTTTAGGTAGGCTTGGTAGTTTGAACTCATTCTCTACATATTTTCCATTCTCTAGCCTAGGCTTAAGCTGAAGGTATATGAATGTTTCTCCACTTTTTCCTATTTCCAAACTCACAGGCTTCATAACTATGTCATCCAAAATGTACCTTTCAATTTAAGCAAACTTACCAGGATAGACGTAAGTCTTCCACAGAGTGTGGTAGTCATAGTCCACCTCATCAACATTTTAGATTAACTTGCACACATATGAGAGTCTATGGAAAGCTACCTGAAAGAACCGCATGGTGAAAACATAGGGAAATTTACACTAAGGACTCTATGTCTCATCCTTCATCATAAAACATGTAATGAAAAAGTGTTGATAGACTACAAACTATACTAAATTTCCTACCATTGTGGGAAAATCCTTAGGTATCCTCCACTCTTCCTCGAACACAACATATACTCATGCATACCACATTTCTACCCTTGGTTTGAACGGGCCACTCATTGTCCTCTCACAAAGATACTTCTCGAATCTCTTTGTGAAAGATTTATTTTCTGCAGGGCACTCCCAGATTTTGTTCTTCGGCCCATCGAACACTCCAATCTCCATAAACACAAGGGATAGTACAATAATGCCAAAGCTAATTTTCTCACTTATACCCACCTCTTCAATGATCATCTCAGAAATGTATCCAACCAAGTTGTAGGTCTCCCCTTGTGAAATTTTCTTTGCAACATGTAACCAAAAAGTGTTCACATGTGACCATCTCTCCTGGTCATTCAATTTTTTCAACAGGTGTGAGGCTACATGTATGACTAGATACTTCCTTAGCTTGTAAATATATGTACTGCTCCGACCTTTCGTATAACCCAACTCCTTGCTAGTTGCTACAATTATTGTTTTATCAGTTAGGTCACTACTCACCTATGTGCCTATGATTTTCAAACCCGTCAAAGTGTCGATCAAGGACACAATGATCCTCATTTTCTGCCCAACAAAATAGAAAAATTCCTCATGGACTTTACTCATTAGCCATTGGTATAACTTCTTTGGATTTCCGAAATAAGGAAGTTTGTACAACTGTAAATCCCCTACCTTTCTTAAGAGTTTCTCCCCAGTATTGTTGTACACGAGCATGTCATTTGCTATCCGTTTATTTGTATTTTTATTCAACAAAGCGTCCAACTCCTCTTTCTTATCGGTTTTCATATGGTTTTAATCATTGAATTTGCTTCGAAAAACATGGGAATCTCAATCACGGCCCATGATCACTTCCTTTGGGTATTGCATTTGTAAAAAATGATTTTCAGGAGCATCCTTTGTCTCAATTTTGACCTCCATTTTTTTCTTATCCCTCGTGGCCACTCTCAGTACTCTTTTGCGTGTCATTTAAATAAAAATATGTGTTCTCTTACCTCCCTTGAGCTCTACAACTCGATTCCTTGTGCCCTAGCTTGAACTCAAACCCTATCCATTAATATCCTCTCCCACATGCCTTCACCTTGATCAAACACTTAAACAAATGAAGTGTAAAAGTTCCTTGTGCACATATCTAACGAACCCAACCAGCTTGCAGCTCTCCACTCTCCACAACCATCTTAGCTATCTCGCTAAAAAACAAATCACTCAATAATTCATAATCACAAAGGTAATAATGGCCTCACAACCCTTCCTTATATATATTTTAAAATGTTACCACATTTATTGCTCTGTCACCTACCACTGATCCTAGCATTAATGCATCATTTGTCAACCTTTCCGTGTTGCTCATCTCTGCACCACAGTTATAACCTTCTAGCACGCCTTCTACTTCTAGGCCACATACCTCCTTCCATATGCCCTCATGCGCCAAAGTACTTTTCCACTGTTCCTTATTCTAAGTATTTCCCATTGCTGTAGCCTATCTTGCGTTATACTGTGCATCAATTTTTCCATGTGTGGTCTTTATTTAGAAGCAATTTTTTCTATCTGCACCCTTCTAAGAAGCACCTGCACAAAAATTTCCTTATGCATACCCATCTTCAGATAATAATCAACTATATTCAACCTGGTAACGGACCCTGTATATAAACCACCCCACACTAAGGGTATGTGTGGTCCTCTATGCATAAAAAAACTTAAATTATAATAATATTTTGCACACTTATCACACAAAAGACTAAACTAAATTGACAAAGCATAACAATAATGAAGGAAACACACATAAAGGAAATGCATTAAGGAAAACCTAATCTAAGTGGCAATACTACCTTATTAAAAACACCAAGAAGACTTATTTATAGTAGGGCTTCAGCCTACTCCCATTGAAGTAACTGGGAAATCATGTTCCATCCAATGTATCTAACTAGTAAGCATCTGAATCAAGTATGTAAGTGATAACATATTTTCCCAACCTCAACCTTCTTATCCTTGATGTGTCTATCATGCCATGCCTTTTTCCAGGATTTTTCTTACTTCTAAATCCATCATGCTATGGTGCGCCTTTCATCTAGCTACATTAACTTGTAAATATATTCTTCCAATGCTTTCTCATCAGCCAAACCTCCTGCACAGGCAATGCACAAAGAAGGTAACATGAATTCCTTGGGGAGAATTACCTCTATGCCAAACACTAGCTGAAAGGGTGTTGCTTTATTCAACATCTTATAGGTTGTCATGTACACCCAAAGTATTGCGGAAACCTTTTCATCCCAATCTAACCTTCCAAAATCACAATTTTTTTTCAAGGTATGGCTCAGTATTTTGTTGAAGGTCTCATCATTTCTATTTTCCTAAGGGTAATAAGGGGTTGTCCTATGGTGTGTAACCATGAATTCATCCAATAATATTCTTATAGTATCATTAAGGAAATGAGTACCCCTATCACTTTTCAAACTTAAAGGGCAACCATACTTGCTAATAATATTTTCCCACAGAAAATTTGCTGCTGTAGTTGCTGTGTAATCCTTTGTAGGCACCGTCTACCCAACTTGAATGATAAATTTCACAAGTTATAATATAGTGTAATCTTGTCCTACACATGGTTGTTGAAATAGGGCCCACAAATTCAATTACCCACTTCTCAAATGGTTCTGCACTAGTAATAGGTCCCAAAGACATCTCATCTTTTTTCCCAGGCTTTCCAAGGTGCTGACAATGATCATAGGCCTTACAATATTATTTAAAATCCTTATACAATGTTTCCTACCAAAGGCTAGCTAGTAAAATATTACGCACAATGGTATCCCCTGCATAGTGTCTACCTGCAATACCACCATGAGCCTCTACCATAATTGTTTCCCGCTCATGCTCAAGTATACACCGGCGTAAAACTTCATCCCTGCCTAGTTTATATAAGTCACCACTAATCAACATATAACGCATAACATGAATAACAAGTTGTTTCTTTTTTAAATCCTTCATTCCTTTGGGAGCCACACTTGTACGTAAAAAGACAACAATATATTTAAAGTCAGAGGGAACATGGTTCAACCTAAACAACTGTGCATCTGACATTATGTCCTCAATTCTCTATGCATCCTCTCTTGATTGAATCCTTGATAAATGGTCTGGACCAGAATTGCTCTTACCTGGCTTAACCACCACATTAAAATTGAATTCTTAAAACAAAATAACCCAATGACATATGCGCCCCTATAAAATGAGATTATTTACTAAGTAATTCAGTGCCATGTGATCTGTATAAAAGATGAATGGTGTAGCCAGCAAATAAAGTCCAAACATATGGAGTGCATATATCATACACAAGCCTTATGCTTTGTTGTTGTATAATTTTGTTCTAATGGAATCAACTTTCTACTAGCAAAGTAAATAGGATGATCAACAATCCCTTCTCCAGGATGAGATATTACGACACCAATAGACATACTAAAGGCATCTACATGTATGTGAAAAGGCTTGGACCATGAAGGAAAGTGCAAAATAGGCATTGTAGTAAGCCTTTGCTTCAGTGTGTCAAATGCGCATTATTGTGCCTCACCCGAATCGAAATTTTATTTTCCCTTAAGTAATTATTCTAAGGGCACGATGATCTTGGCATATCCCTTTATAAAATTTCTGTAGTAATTTGTGTGCCACAAGAATCCACGCACCTCGCTCTGGCTAGTAGGCTTCTATAAGCCCAAAATAATAGTTGCCTTAACAAGATCCACTAGCAAGCCTTCTTAACAGATGATATGTCCTAGAAAAAATGCAAAGGGTGTGGCAAATATAAACTTCTTAATGTTCAAAGATATGCTCAACTGACGACACCTCTCAAACATCAGCCTCAGATTATCACAGTGATCTTTCATGAGCCCATAGACTGTCCAATCATCCAGATACACCTGTAAGAACATGTGAATAAAATCCTAGAATGCTTGTACCACTATGCGTGAAAATATTATAGGCACATTATTTAAGACAAAGGGAATAACTATGTATGTAAAACTTCCCCACTCAGTGTTGAAATTTGTCTTCTCTTGATCTTCTTCAGCTATCCTCACCTGATGATATCTAGAGAATCTATCAGTGAAGGAATATATTTTGTACCATGCAACGCCTTCCAAGATTTCCTCAGTAAATGGTGTGGGAAAGGGATCAATCACACATGTAACATTAAAATCCCTGTAATCCACACAAATCTTGATTCTTCCATATTTCTTGATACTGATCACCATAGGGCTCACCCATTTTGACTCCTCAATTGGCACAATGATTCCAGAAATTAACATTTTGTCAATTTCTTCCTTTACCTTGATGTGCAAGTTCAAATTCATCATGTAAGGCCTCTTCCAAATTGGGCACACACCTTCTTTTAACTTTATCTTTATCTCTCCCAATGATTCATATACGCATTTCAACTCATGATGGACTTTAAGGAACAAGTCTTGAAAGTCTCATAACAACTCAATGATTTTATCAACTTTAGAGTCAGATCAGTAATATCCAGTATTGACCTCCTTAGGTTCAACATCCGATCCAATGTTCACTTTCTTGGTCTTCCTAGGCTCAAGGTAGGAACGTTCCTTCTCATCTGCATTGTCTAAGACTTCACGTGTACCCTCTGTGTGTTCAATGTCTAGGTTCTCTACCTCTTCATCATCAACCATGTAGATCATCTTACCCTTTTCTCTTTCTAGGCAAGTGTGCCTAAGCTGCTCTTCATCTGTTTCTTCCTCTTCAAAGCATGCCACCAAGTCTGATCCTCCTAACAACTCTTGAAGTAACTCTTTAGTCTTTGCACTGTCTCCCATAGTTAAGCACTTCATAACCTACAACACCTCATTCATCGGAGGTTTAGAAGAAAAGTAATCAAAGGTATGAGTCATACCAATAGTGAGTTCTTACCTATTTCCAGTCACCCTATTCAACTCTACATAGAAATACCATGCATGCATGTAGCCTCGCAAGGTGAAATAAAACTTGTGTACACACAAAAAAGGTGGTAAAACTTCCTACCTTGCTATCCAGAGTCTCTCACACTCCTGAACGCAATGCTAAACAAGATCATTACCATGAAATGGACATATCTGAGTAGGCACATTGCTTCTTAGAAACCGAGCATACAAAGAAATCCTCACTTCTCCCCACACCAAAATATTATCCCTGTGAACCATCCACTAGTGCGTTGCCATCCTGCACAAAGTATATACTAACATGTTCATTATTTCCACCTGACATTCCCATTGAAATTCCATAGCAAGCATAAATACTTCTAGATTATCTTCAACTGTATACTTTTGGTACCTGGTTGCTACCCAAGTGCCAGATACTACGTGGCTTACTGACATACGCAACTGCACTTTGTACTTTGTACCCAACCATTGTATGAGTTTCATGCACCCAATTTTCACATGAAAAACTTGTATCACTCATTGATTATGCATCATCCCACTGGAGAACTCCTTCTTTTTATGGCTAAAGAAATTCCAGATCTCAGATTATGTGCACTTAAATTCTGTTCAAGTCTTCTTCACTTAAGGGCTCTATATAAGGTGTAGATTTCCTATTTGTTAGAGGTATGATGACATATTCTTCTTTGTTTTCAAAGATGATATACCTCTTATTGAATCTTAGGTCAGCATTGTTTATATATCACCAAGGGTGCCCAAGTAATGTAGGAAAATTGTTTGCTTCTGCAAGCGTTGAAGACCTCAAAGTCCCCAGTGAACTTGGCCCCCTGTATAGGAATGGATGCATCTTTTAAAAATCCAATGGGCATTGCCTTAGTTTTATTTTCTATGAATAACACATTGGAAGATGGTTATAATGGAGGTCTTCCCATCTAAACCCACACATCCAAAGTGAGTACATTTACTTCCGAACCTATGTCAATCAAGATGTTACTCAAAATCCAACCATCAACAATAAAATTTAGAGTAATTTCCTTGTCATAATCCAAAATTTTTGGAGGAAGATTAACATGTAGAAGTTGTCTCTCATTCTCATTCCTAGTGCGTAGAGTATTTCCCTTAAACCATCTCCCCAAAAAAGGAATAATGTCTTCTTGGTGCAATATATTATAAACCTATTTCAAATCATCAACATTTGTCTGATGGAGATTAACTGCTTTATTTTGTTCTAACTTCCGTAACTGTTCCTTCATAAATTGTATCTCACCATATAAATTATGAATTACCTCTATGATTTCTTAATAAAACCTCATTTTTATGCATAGGGTCTGGATACTTGGCATATAGTACTTCCTCCTTAGTAATGGTAGGCTTCTATTGCAGAGCTTCCCTTGTGCATGTTGTATTATAACCATTCATACGCCCTTATTTTCCTATTTGTGTTTCTTGCTTAAGTGTTCATACAAGTTGGGGCACTCTTCATAACTATGATTCTTTTCACAAAAAGAAAACACAATATTTTGTGGAAATTCATGCCTATAGTGATCAAGAGATATACATGTATAATAAGTCCCACAAGGGAAATCACTCCTTCCACCCTTGCGACCTCGACCTCTGATTCCACCTCTGTATCCTCGACCTCTACCATGACATCCATTAGAATGCCCCTCACTATGATCATAATCATGATGCTCACCTTTTTCCTTGGAATTATTTGCAACACTAGTCTATCATATGCCAATATCAATGGCATCATGGATATGATCAATCAATCTACAATCTTCAGTATCATGCGTCGAGGACCTGCAAATCTTATAGTAACTAGAGACATTCTTTCTTATCACATGTTGCAATAATGGGCACCAGATTGGACTGTGGTCGAAGTGACATATCTCGCAATCCAGTAACAAGGAGTGTACCAATTTATGAGGGAAACTATCCTTAGTATACTCTTCTACTTCACAATCTATATACTAAATTCCACTGCACGTCTCGTGTGTTGAATTAACAGATAATTTCTCAAACTGTTTCACCATTTCTACAATTTGAGCTTCCAAGAGTGGGATCACTCTTGTGTCCACACTTCCTACTACCTCAGTGCCTAAAGCTACTTCAAGTGCCTCTCATGGATCTGTGTAAGTCTTGTGTGATATTTCCCTCCTAAAAGGTGTGATCAGTTCTCCAATGAACCACTATGCATGCTGGCTTGCGTGGATGTCATAAGATAACTTAGACAAGAGAGTCTTGAACTGAGCATCATATTCCTGAATACTTTTAGTAGTGCATTGCTTAATTTCTTTGAGCACACTTATGATTTTTTGCTCAAACTTAGGGATATAAAATTCCTTTAAGAAATCATCCTACAATGTTGTATAATCCATACAAGTTTGATTAGGATCAAAATTTCTATACCAGCTGTGTGCACGTCCCCTACAACATAGTTTCAAACTGACTTGAATTTTTCTCTGGATTTGTAAGCCCCTTTGCGTGCCATAGTATCTCACACATGTGCACGTGATTGGATACATCTTCAATGCCTCAATACTATAGAAGACATAGAGACATCTGCATGTAAAATTGTTGAGGTTTGTGTGGACCTTGCCCACCAGACCCAGAACATGTATTTCCTCCTATATTTCCACCACCTTTGGATCCACCAGATCCTCCAGTGCTAGAGCCACCTAACCCTCCTGATCCACCTCCTCTAATGGTTAATGGACCGGAAGATACACTACCCTGTGTTCCAACTGTTGTGCTAAAATTAACACCCATAATTTGTGAAGTTGTACTACTTCTAGATGTGATACCAAGGTTCTGTGCACCTACGTTCTATGCCAATGATGCGCCAGAAAAGATAACTACAATAGGTCCTCTAAATAAAGTAGATGATGATTGTGCCATAAATGAATAAGCTCCCTAATTAATTCCTGAACATGATAGAAAATTAACTCTATCTACTGCAACTCTACTGCTCACACTAGCTTGTTGTTTACTGACTATCATAGGAATTGGAAAACAAAGTTCAAGGGCTAGGTCGCTAAGTAGATTCAGATTTGCACCCACGGCCCATGTCCTCTCTACCGGCGTGCTCTCATCTAAGGATGAAGAGGGTTCACTACCATTCTTTCCCAAATGGGGCATATCCAGATGCTCTGGCTCCACATCTTCTACGTGAGATCTGAATCCTTCACGATCCATCTCTCTCCACAATTCCATTCTTTCCATGATATCTCACTACCTCCCTAAATCCCTCTTGCATGCCTCATTGAACTTAAGCCGCCTTTATTTCCTCTATCTTTCTACCGTTAGGTATGCCATCCTTACCAAACCTACTCCTGCCCCTTTGCGTGGTGGGGTTTAGTTAGCCATTGATTTCTATTCTAAATCCAAGGTTACAATTAGGATCTTGACCACCAATGGGATACCACTCAAATACGATCATCTGGGTTCGCGCAAAAACTGAAACTCAACAATCTTTGGGAAATAGTAAGTCGAAAATGCATACTCAAGAATATAGCTGTTCAAAAGACCTTAGAACCAAACATCCACAAAGCAGGTCCAAATAAGATCTGCATCATACAAGGCCTGAAATTCTTCCTGTGTCCAAACAAGCGTGTAGAACCTCCAATTCCTCTCAAACGCATAAGTAACCAACCACTAGTATGACTCTATAGGAAAGATAACAAAGAACATCTCATACAATGCATCATATAGACTCTGCTCAACCCACATGCATGCATTAAAATCAGGTCCAATGTTGAATCTGCGAGCATACTCTAATTCCAGATCTACTAACCACTCCTCAATATTGGCCAAGGTCAATCGGTATGTATTCATCACATAATATTCTGAAAAACAACTGAGAAAGAGGTCCCGGCAATAGAACCAATGATGTAGCCTAGAATTCATTGCAAATAACCCAAGGCATGCTACCACATCACTTAGCCAAAACTAAATGCTCACCCGAAGCACGCAAGGGTACCAGGTCCCTCTTTAGAGTTGCTTGTCCAAAATCTTAGCATTATTACATATGTATATATCCAAATTTATAACAAATAGTAAATAATCTAGAGTATATAAGCCAGATCTAGATCTAAACCATATGAAAGATTGACTAAACAATGACTATAATGAGATTTACTATGCAAGGACCATATTCAGTCACATCCAAAACCAATATCCAGCCAATAGGAACGATTATATTAAATACTGCAAAACACAGAAGCTTCATACATCAAGACACAGTCTTCATAGTCATGTGTGCTAGCAAATCTGTAGCATTACTCTATAATAATCAGGACTCTCTAAGCCATGCAAATCAATATATATATATATAGGGGTGGGGACTTGCCCTTCACTGCCCATGCACCTTCCAAAAATAGGCTACATGCTAATAATAGCCATGAACATTTACAAGACGATACAAAAGCATGCAAGTTCTAATAATAGATCTTCTATTAGTTAACTCCTAGAATAGATCCTATTATTAGACTAAGAATCTACATGGTGCTTGAACTGATGCAAAACCCAAAATAGCCTTGTGTGAACTACAAGTCTTCATATCTTTACGTGTTCAACACTCTATCTCCAAAATTATCCCAGATTTGTAAAAGTGGTTAAGTACTGTGTATAATTGTCCTTGGCGCACGTTGTTCTGCTAGAGTTTTGCATCCTTCTACATGCCATGTGTCCACGCACCAAATCATCATGCACGTTCATAATTGAAATATATTTTATCTACTCAATAACTCTTGTACTTTTTGGCCTTGTAACAAATGTTAACACATGACTATCAATGGGAAGTCACATTTAAGACCTTAGGTACATATGGAAGTGAAATTATATACCTTCCTAGGACATGGGAAGGGTTAACATATGTAATTTTTTACGAGAGAGTAGGTTCTCCTTTCAAGGGTTTAGTAAGCTCATGCCCCAAGTATAATTTTTCATTTTAATGCAAATGATCAATGCATGAAGTTTTCTTTGATGGGAAAGCTGATAGATGTAAGAAGATTTCATAGGATTTTTTTTGATATTTTTACTTTTGAAGGTTGATTGACGTGCATGAATCCTTTTTACAATGACATGGGTAGCCATCCTTTGAGGGAGATGGTCTACAATTTTTTGAATTTTTTGCTTTTTGCTTTTAGATAGGCCTCCTTCGAGGAATCAGTCTATATTTTTGATAGGAATTTGTCCTTTGAGGGATGAGTCTATTTTTGAAAATAAAATTATGATATTTGATAGTTTTCCTCCAAGGGATCAGTCTATATTTTGATAAGATGCATCCAAATATTTTCTTGACTTTAATTTTTTTTTATATTCTTTAAGCTGAGGGCAGGCTTAATAGACCATTTTGAGGAGGGGAAAAGATGCATGCACAGACTACATATACGTATCTTATAACATTTCTTTAGTTGGTAGACAAGGTGGATGGATGTAATGATTGTGGGGTTCTTGCTAAAGAGGAAAGTTTCCATGTGAATGATGTGATGAACAGATCCATGGTGCTCATTTTTAAGATTTTGAGGATAGTGACGACAACCATATGCTTACAAATCATTACAATGATAAATGACAAGCTAGTGATGGAATACGATATTTGATGTGACTACTGTCACGACGATTGATGTGTTAACAATAGAAAGGCCACAAATGCAAGGCATTCATGGGTTCCTTTTCAGGTGTACTATTAAGGGAAGCTAAATGATAAGCTCCCAACACATACTTGTGAGTGATGACATATGGACCAATCTAGTTGGGCACAAACTTTCCACGTTTACTCCTTTCCAGAGTAGTGAAATTTTGATTTTATTTAAGGACAAGATCACCAATATTGAAGTCATGTTATTTGACATGTTTTTTTATACGTGCTCTTGATGCGCTTTTGATAGACGTGATGGTGTTCGAAAGCTGTTAGGTGACATTCATCTTACAAATCAAGTTGTGCTAAATGCTCTTGACAATAATCCTCATCAGAGATAAAATATTTGAGGGATACATGGAGTGATGGGATTTGAACTTCAAGGGGTAAGACCACCTCAGAGCCATAGATTAAATAAAATGGTGTAACACCTATAGGATTACGAATGCTAGTTTTATAAGCCCAGAGAGAAAATGAAATTTGAAGATGCCAATTCCTGCATGTTTGGTCGATGGTTTTCATAAGAATTTTGTTAAGTGTCTTATTATAAGTTTCATCTTATCCGCTTTCTTGTGGATAATAAGGTGATGAAAATATTAGTTTGATCTTGAATGTGTCACATAATTTCTTACTTCATTTATTTTTGAAATATTTTCCATTGTCAGTGATTAGCTTGTGAGGGATGTTGAAGCGGCATATGATGTGTTGATAGATGAAGTTGATGATTTTGTTTGCTTTAGTAGAGACTAGGGGAATAAACTCTACCCATTTTCTAAAGTATTCAGTAGTTGTGATGATAGAGTGATGTCATTGTGATGAGTGAGGATTGATGAGGCCAATGAGATCAAGTCCCCATTGTGAGAAGGTCCATAGATATTGAGATGGGTTCCAAATCCTAACTGGGAATGTGAGTGAGATTATAATGTTGTTAACACTTAACACATTTATTAACACATGTAAAATAATATTGATTGAGAGTAGGCCAGTAATAGCCTATTCATAGGATGTGTTTAACGACATCCATACCGTTAAGGTGTCCACCACATAAGTTCCATCATGGACTTCTTGAATAACTTTACTAGATTCATGGGATTTGAGACATCTTAACAAGAGGTTGTCAAATATGAGTTTATTTAGAACACCACATATGATGACATATAAGGAAGCACATTGAAGGAAATATTGTTTAGCATTTTTAGATAGGCTAGAGGGAATTTTGGATTCTAAGAGGTAGTCAAATGTCTGAGTGTACTAAAGGTCTGTTGGATTATTTTTGATGAGATTGATATAAGGGAGTTCATTTTTTTGGGATGGTTGTTCAATCTCTGTGTATAACAACATGCAATTTGGAATCATAATTTTATAGGGGGATAAGTGATGTAAGAGAAGCCATGGTGTCTACAAATTTGTTAGAAGATTGTGGAACTGTTTGGATAGTGTAATGATCAAAGGCTTCTAAGAGGAATTCAACAATGGTTTTATATTTTTGTAGAATCTCATTTTTACATTGATAAATTCCTTTGATCTGATCAATAAAAATATGTGAATCCCCATAGATGTACATGATTTGAACACCTAACAAAATAACGGTTTGGAGACCCTTAATTAGAGCTTCGTGCTCTGTTATATATTGTCAATACACTTGAAATTTAATTTGAAATATAGAGGGATAGAAGTCCCTCAGGAAGGTATGATAATGATACCAACACCTCCCCCTTTCTTACACTTAGATCCATAAAATAAAAATGTCATTTTGATAGGAGTGTATTTGTGATTGATAGTGTTGATAGATCTTCCAGGGAATTATTTGTGAGGTGGTTGATTGTCTGGAAGAGGGGCTTCGGGTAGCTTTCAACAATGGCTTGTCCCTTAATATATTTTTTTGAGATGAATTCAAGGTCAAACTCGATCATGAGCATGAACCACCGAGTGATATGATCACTATGATAGGGTTTGGAATGCATGATTTTAAGAGAATTGAAGTTGGTGACCAAGTAAGTTTTGTGATAAAGTAGATAATGATGGATTTTAGAAGTTGTGAACTACAAGGCACACCATAACTTTTCAGCTTTGGTATAATGGGTCTTGTAGTCGTGAAGAGTGCAACTTATATAATAAACAACATGTTCACGACTATGCTCATCTCAATGAGAAAACATGACACCTAGGGCATGATTAATAGTGGATATGTAGAGATAGAAGGGCTCCCCCTTGAGTGGAGGTGTAAGCACAGGTGGTGATAAGAGGTATTGTTTAAGGTCATCGAATTCCTTTTGATAATTGTGACCCCATTTAAAATGTACATCCTTTCGAAAGAGATGATGGAAAGGATAAAAAATGGTCAGAAAGTTGTGAGATGAAACAACATATCGATTGGAGTTTACCTTAAAGGCTACAGAGGTGTTTGAGGTTTTATAGATGAGGCATCTCAATGATATCTTTGATCTTGGTGAGTTCTACTTCAATACCCCTGATAGAAATGGAGAACCCTAATAGCTTGCTAGTGAGGAAACCAAATACACACTTGACAGGGTTAAGGTATTGATAAGAAATAAAATTAGATAAGGACGAGATGAATTTCTTGATTGTCCTAAGAGGTCATCAATGTAATCTTCTACGGTTTTGTGGATAAGATCATGGAAAATGTATATCATTGTGTGTTGATAAGAGGCCCCCACATTCTTAAGTCCAAAGGGCATGACATGATAGTAGAAAGTCCCCCAAGTAGTGATGAAGAAATTTTTATGTTGTTTGTTTGTGGTAATGAGGATTTGATTATAGCCGGATAAGCCATCCATAAGGGAAAACATTTCATGGCCGGCGGTGAGATCAACGAGTTGATTGATGTTCGGAAGGGGAAAGTCATCTTTGGAACAAATGAGATTAAGGTCTCGAAAGTCTATGCAGATGTGTAACTTAGTAGAGGCTTTGGTTATGAGTACGATATTAGAGAACCATTGTGGATAATCAATTGGTAATACGAAATTAGTATAAAGGAGACATTGTAACTCTTCTTTGATGAGGAGAACCACACAAGGATGCATCCTATGTAGTTTCTAATTGACAGGATTAGTATTAGGATAGGTGATGGTATTGTGAACGATGATGTTAGGATTAGTATATACTACCTGTCATATTAGTATATAACCATGTGAAATATTGACTTATGTTTAGAGAGGAAGGCAGTGAAGTCTTCCAATTCTTATAAATCTAAGGATTCGAACAAATTTGACTATGTGAGGATCTCGCGGAGTTCCTATGTTAACATCAATAGTGGATTCATTGAGGAGTGTGGATGTGTCACGTATAAGAGTTTTTTGAAGGTATAGTGGTCCTCCTCCCCCATATAGGAGAGGATGGATTGGTCTTCATGGAATTGAAGAATGTCAATGATAGGGGAATATTCCTCTATCATTTCAAGAAATACAAGTGGGAGGATTTTAGTAGCATTGTTAACCTGATATGTAAGTGGTCTTAAGGTGATAGTGTTGGCTAAAAAATTTTTAGATGGGATGGAAATGGTGTCATATGTGTCCATAGGGTCATTGTGTGTAGATGGGGAAGATGGTTATAGTTATGTTATGGATCCAAATACAGTGCTTGCGGAAGATTCTGAGGCCATTTTTTTGAAACCTAACCCGTATTTTTCATGATGTTTGCAAGAATGATCAAGGATTAAGTCATGGGTTCCCTGTTCATAACCTCAGAGGCCGAATCCCTTCGAGGAACAACAATGGAGGTATATCTGTGCAAAGGCTTGGTTATATAGGAATGTGAATTTTGATATGAAAGGTTTTGCATTACATTGATTAGTAGGACGTGGAGAAGGATGGTTGATCCCTCTGTAGATAAGATTGATTTTGAAATGTGGTGGACCAAAGTAGATAACATATTTGACATTAGGTTCATACATGGTTTTTTTATAGAGTCTTCCATGTGTCTTTAGTGTAGGAAGAGAATTTAGTGTAAAGAGGCGATACTCCCCTAGTGAAAGATGTTACATGACATCACCGAATGATTTTTCATCTAGCAATTTAGATGAGGCGATGGGTGAAATGGTAGAGGTTAATTAGAGAAATCTAAGTTTTTTTTAGGGACAAGCATGCCATTAGGTCGATACATCATGTGGCATGCTTTGAAAGGGTTTGGGTTAGCTAGAATAATGAAGGTTTTACCTTCATGTTCATATTTGAGACAATGATGGAGAGTGGATGGGATACAATGCATAGTGTGTATCCAGGGTTGACCTAATAACATGTTATATTGAAATTATCCTTCTACTAGATAGAAGAGTTTGTGCAGTATCTTTATGTAGACTTTTATTGGTAAAATAACCGTGCCCAATGTGGGAGTGACGGTGTTATTGAAGGATCGCAATATGATAGGTGATTGAGTGATAAGGGTGTTGGGTAATTGGAGTTTATTGAAGGCATGTGATGATATGATGGTAATGCTGACACTATTATCAATCTAGAATCTCTTAATGAGAGTATCATCAATTTGGGTGGTGATGAATAATGGAAGATCGTGGTCTTTGGGCTATAAGGAAGGGATTTTAGAGCTGTAAAAAATAGATGATAACGAACATTTTGAGTGTACTGAATAAGTTAGAAAATGGTTGTGGATCATATAAGGGTACTGATATGGATTGGAGTGTTTTGATCATGGCTTGTAGATGTTGTGGCGAGGTTTATACAAGCTCGTAAAGAGACATCTTTACCGGAGCTTGATGAAGTTGTTTGATTATAGTATTCTGCATGGATGTGGTAGATTGAGTATGTGGAGTAGCACGGATGGATACCTTAGCCTTGGTAGAAGGTGTTGTATTAGGTGATTTAGAAGCAAGGGGGTGGAGACCTTATAATTGCCTTGATATGAAGTCTTGGGGTCATGAGTACGAGCTCTGATAGTTATACGCACTACGTCAATTTGATGAAGTGGGGATTTATTAGAAGAGGCCTTGTCTTTGGTAGATGTGGATGTAATAACATGTGATAGTTTGGATGTAGTAGTCTTAGATGTTTGATGGGGTTTTTTTTATGGTTCTATATCTTTAGGGAGAAGACCTTTATTATCAAGGCTTCAAATGGTTGCTTGAAGGGATTTGTAGTCCAACGTAGAATGTCCCGGTGTTTGATGATAATCAAAAAATGCCTCAAAATTATATCAGGAGGGTTTCCACCCTCGAGAGCCAAATGGATTAAGAGGAGGTAAGGTTATGATGGAATATTGGATGAGCCTTCCAAGTATTACTGGATAATGTCATTTTAAAGCTGAGGTTGAAGGGACTAACGTCTCTTTTGATGATACAAATTTTGAAGGGATCACTTTCTATGTAGGAATGATCGTAGACTATAATAGTGATTGAAAATTTGGATGAGGGGTGCGGCACTGAGATAGAAGACATGGAATTTGGATTGTGTGTTGAAAAGGTTGAATGATCACTTGATATGATTGTTACTTTTTTGGATTAAGGGATGAGCGATCTATTGTCAACAGAAAATTGACCGACAACTAAATCAACCCTTTTACCTATCGTAAAGGTTAAGATGGAATCAAACCATATTTAATCGTATAAGGGACATATAAAATATTCTAAGTGAAGGGTATTTTATATCTTAAATCATTTATAAACAAACAAACATAAGATTATGAGAATATCATTTAATTCATTTAGAAAAAGAGAGAATATACAAACATGAAAGAAACAAAGAAAAGACACACAAACAACAAAATAAAAGAGAAAACCATGAGACAAAAAAAAACTAAAATAGACCACTTCTCTCCTTATATCTCATTTTGCATGACAATATTCTCACAACTCCATACTATGATCATATAATTTATTGATTAATTACCTTTATCTGATAGAGTGAAACCTATAAAGAAGGTAACCTATTGAAAAGGTAAAAGCCTTTAATAACACTTTTAACTCCTTTGATTAATAAATTGAAATATTCAAGGTCTTAAATATTATAAATCATACAATGAACCCAAGAAAAGTGATTGATCTTGACATTAATCCATAGTAGATTATGAAAATGGTCGTATGATCTCAAAAATAACAAACTGCACACCCAAAGATATTAATAAATTTGGTACAGATTAACAAAATAATGAACACAATAATCTCTCTATATTCACCTAATCAATGCATGGCTGATATATAGCCATTTACATAGCTCAACAACCTCCTAGAAAATAGGAAAGTGTTACAACAATTAGCCTGGAATATTATTCACAGGTACAACAAACCTACGAGAATATAATACCTACAAAATAACACTATAACAATATGCCCAATGTAAAAACTATTTCTTAACATTCCCCCCTTAGTTTTTACATGGTAAAACATATCTCATTCTTTGATTGTAGCATGCCACATATGTGTGCTCATGATCAACTCCTCAACTGTGTAGCATCGGGCTTGCACAAAACTCGCACATGTGCCAATGCACATTTCTTTGACTGATGGTTTTCTATGGCTTCTATCAACAACCTTACCCAATTGGCTTTACAGGTGTATAAATAACCTTTCACAATTGGTTTTACAGGTTCACCAAAAACCTTACAAAATTGGTTTTATAGGTTCACCAAAAACCTTACACAATTGGTTCTCCTGGTTTACCAAAAACCTTCACATCATGTTCGCTACAATACATTTTGATCAATATTCTACAATGTTTTAGAAAAAGGGGATAAACAAGAAATACACACAAGTGAATAGGAATTTACATCATTTGTTCTTATATTTCATGCCACACTGAAAAACACAACTGTCATCATACCAAAAGTGCGGCCCGGTCGTTGATGACTAGCAAGAGGACATTGTTTGACCTCCTTCCTCCGTTGCCTCCATCCTCCAGTAAATGATGATGCTTACTCAAAAAATATGATCATGTCTCTCAATTGTTTCCACATTGTGATTGTTATTTTCTTCCCTCACGCAATGTGAAACATTTTATTTTTTTTGGATATCAGGTAACACTGAAAATGCGTTCATGGGGCAATTTTTTTATTCTTTTCATAGTTTTAACATGACTCAATTTTGATACTTTTTAATGACAAATCACAAGGACTATTTGACAACACAAAATAAAAATACCATGAAAATAATAATTGCCTCTTTTGATTGACAATACCAATGATCTATAAACATTAAAAGACTATTTTTGACATTACAATGATAGTAAAAAAATTGACGATTCAAACTTTAACACTTTGATGGATATGAAAATGACAATTTTATCAATTTAACTATGAAGACTTTTAACGAATATTATGACTTTAACATATAAGAAATAAAATACCAAATCTTTCTTTTGACCCTTAGCAACATTAAACATACGAGTTATAAAAAATAGAGATACTTGACTTTTTGACACATACACTTCCAAAAAAGTAGACTAAACCAAACTATACAAAATTAAAAAAAGATCCGACCTAAGAGCTGAAGGTGGAAATGGACGGAGAAAATATTTTTCTTGTAATTATGGTGGATTGATATCACCACTCAGAGATACATTGCCTTGTCATTTACAGATTAAAAAAAATACGAAAAAATACATAATTTCATGATGGTTCCTGGTCTAATGTCTATCATTAAGAGAGAATGCATGAAATGCTAAATTGCAAAACTACTTTGATTCACTGTAACCACTTCTTTCCTTATACTCAACGTGACTAACTTCTTTGAAAAATATTGACAGTCATTAAGAGCTCTTCTCCTATGTCTTGGTCATTTCAGAGATCAACGCCAGGAGAACACAACAATAGAGACACGTTTGCACTGATATAGAATGGTATAAAATTAGAAAATGTGGATAAGAAGATGCTTGTAAGAGCTGCACTCACTGGGAAATTGTATCACTTTCATATCCACTACATGAAAGGTTTGAACTTCCTCGTAATCACACAAAAGATCTGAGAATCCCCATATTCGATGGAATGAACAGAAGAGGCACAAAATTCAGATGGATGTTAGACAACATTTGAGTGGTGAAACTGTGTGGATAGAGACGCCCACTATGTAACTTTATATGCGTGTGAGGTGGAGCACATTTATGATGTGCAACTTTTGCTATTTCAAGCTCAATCTAAATAGAAATTAAAAGAATAATGATTCCAGTAGCTGTCGCTGAGAATTGATATGTGAAAAACTTGTGGATGTAAATTATTCACAGTGTAAATGAATGTGCTGCTAGCTTATAAAAAAAATTGATGCAGTAGAATGGCGTTCGTTGCATGCAAGGAAACATGGGCACATGCCTCACACCTGATAGAGTCTACAACCGTTGAATGCAACCAATAATGAAACCAAAAAGGAATTTAATCGAATCCCACCCATGTCATGAATGTATAAAATGCAACACCCATTCGCACATACACATCTTATTTCAAATAATGCAATAGAGTATATACCAATAGATGCTCGATGTGTTTGACATAGCACAAAAAATATAGTGGCGGGTTCTAAAGAACACCTTAAATCGACACCGAAACTGAAATCACATAATAAGAAGTTTAAGACATCATATGGGGCAAATAGAAGATATTAATCACCCCTAATTTAATCTTAGAATTCCATAGATCAGATTGCTCTGATAGCAAATAATAAATTTGGTACAGATCAACAAAATACTGAACACAATAATCTCTCTATATTCACCTAATCAATACATGGCTAATATATAGCCATTTACATAACTCAACAACCTCTTAGAAAATAGGGAGGTGTTACAACAATTAACTCGAAATATTATTCATGGGTACAACAAACCTACGAGAATTAATACCAACAAAATAACACTATAACAATATGCCCAATGTAAAAACTATTTCTTAACAGATATGTACATATTCACATAAACTTCTGAAATAAAAAAGAATTGTAGCATGATGACAAGAAAACCAGTTTTGCATTTATGGAAAATCAGTACAAAATTGCTGAAACAACATCTTTACAAGTTATGATCAAACCAAAGCCAAATAGCTAAGATTCACATTTGCTTGAGATCTGAAATGAAGAATTTTTCAAGCCTATTTTGGATATACAGAAGTTCTGTAATTGGTTAGTTAAGAATGCAATATAAAATTAGATAATAAAAATAATAAAATTTAAATTGGATATACCTGTGCATTCGAAAATCATTCTCAAAACATCAGAAAACAATGTCATCAAACACCTGAAAGATCACTTGCTTCAAAAATTATTTACATTGGATATATTTCAGAATGGAAATAATTGCATAAACTGCAATACCTGATTTCTTTTCCATTTCATCATCTTCTTCAAGTCTTTTTATATCTTCCTCACGAGCCCATTTGGTTTCAACCGAATATAATGAAATTTTAAATAAAATTATATTACTTTTGTTTTGAAAGTGATTTTTTAAAACATAAGTCTTATAAATGGACTTGGGAAGTAATATAATGAAACAAGACATTTAAATGAGTTTGGGATGTCATAAATAAAGGAGGGGCCCACTAGACATCAAATGCACTATTAACTAATCACAAACCATCAAGCATTCATTATTAAATTCAACTATGATGTCATCTCCAAAATGCAAATAATTGTAATGCCATCCATCATATGCATAAGTGCCATATATATCGACTTTAAAATGTCCGTCCATCACATCTTAGAAAAATAAAACAACCACATGAAGGTGAAGATAATACCCCAAAAAATGTATAACAACTTCAAAAATTTACAAAATGCATGTGTGTACATATTTTAGGCCAGCTTAAATTTGACGTTCATACGGCCATCATTCTGCACTTTTTTTGGTCTGTGGTGACGGTCATTTTCCCGTCAAATTTAACATAGTGAGAATTTCCTGTGTATTTCGAGAATGTTGATTTATGCACGTTTTAGGTACTTTTCCAAATAAAAATGCCAAATATTTGAGACTTTTGTGCCTAAAAAGATGACTGAAATGAACTTAGAATGCAGTCAAAAGATATAAAATGCATCAAGAGTTATATCCAATCACTTCGAATGGAAACCATTATATTCAAACACAAATTTTTCCGGCATTATTCCTTATCTTTCTCAACCATGTCATCCACATTAGTCATTCATGATCATCAAAATCTCTTGTTTGCAAGGCCCATTTGTCTCATAAAACAAATAACGTGTTCCCACAATGCACTGACTTCAACCATGCTTGGTATGATAATTCAAAAACAATGCAAAACCTTTGACGTTTCTAATTTACCAATACCAAAAAACTCCAATGCCACCACACTATAGTTCATTATGAAACTTTGATCTCCAAACAAATCGAAATGCCACGGTGAGATCAAATAATGTAACTATTTCAAATAATATGCACCTCTCAATTAAACCATAATCCATCCCAACACTTTGCTTATTAACCAAAACATTATACTTCTAGTATTTATCGATATGACCGTTATCATTTCCAGAAGTGAAAATTCAAATGAACAACGATGCGGGCATGAAAGCCAAGGAAAGAAATCACAAACCAAAAGTTAATCTCCATTTTGCATACATTAGGCAACAAGACATATTAACCAAATTTATATCAAAAGTACTCATGATAACTGACTTTATTTTAAGAATGCCACAAAACCAGATATGCAAAAAAATTAATAATGCAATTAACACCTACTCCCCCCTGCCAATCATGAGGACAAACAAGTTTTTCATGAGAGGAAACAATTTTTGAAGAAAAAAGGGGCTATTATTTTTTTTGCAATAACACAATCATGTAATGCATTTTTTAAGATTACACACATAATGTTGGATGATATAGTAATTGTAAGAGCTTTTCACATATTGTAAGATAGGTTTATTTTCCAAGGCTTGTGAAGATCTTGCAGATGAGTTTGAAGTAGACAAAATGGACATGGATAGATTTGTGCTCTTCCCAGAGGCAAGACTAGGAGAAGTACATGATTTGATAGGTGCTTCTGAAGTAGAAACACAGGGTGTAGATGGTATGGTTGATTCGTTTGTTGTTTCTGTAATATAATCCTTTGCAGATGTGGATAATTTAGATTGCGCTTCTGTGATAATAGCACTAGATGTTGAAGATGTGGATGATTGATCTTTGATTGTATTAATGGTATGATGGGAGTGAATGACATTAGACTGTGTTTGGTTAGTAAATGGACCATGGTTTGGAAAGGGTTGTTTAAAAACTTCAAGATTGTTTATCCAGTTGCAACTCACCTTTGTCGATAAGGTCTAGAAGGAAGTTTTTGAGCAAACAACACCTTTCGATGTCGTGACCTTTGACCCTATGGTATTTGTAGTAGTCATTCTCTCGATACCAAGAGGGTTTTGAGAAAGATGTGTCAATGGGGCGGATAAGAGGAATGATTATCAAACACACGACTAATTTCTTGTCAAAAATTCTTTATAAGCAGTCTTTACGATGACAACGTTTGTTGATGTTTTAGATTTGTCATGATTGGAGGATGGTTTGAAGGAGGACTCAAGTTTAGGCTTCTTTGATTTTAGGTTGACCATATCATCGTTGTGGGCACAAAGTTCGAGTTTGCGAGCCATAGTAAAGGCTTCATCAAACATTTGAAATGATTGGATTTGGAGCATGGATGATATATGCTTGGTACATGAGTGAGAAAATAACTCAATTAATTCTGTATGTGGAAGGGAAAAGGATAATTGATTAGTAATGCCCATATAGTAGGAAATAAAATCTACAATAGACTCATCTTCTAATTGTTTGATAGTGTATAGATTAGTGGTGGTAACTTTATGGGAAATGTTGACTGAAAAGTGTTCTAAGAAGAGTTGTGTGAGCTGTGCTAATGAGAAAAGTGAGTATTGGGGGATATTGTTGTACCAATATAATGTAGGTATCGCTAAGGACATGGGGAATGTTCTTAGCATGAGGTCTTGATTGTGTGTGATGAGGTAAAAAACATGATGGAAGGCCCAAATGTGTTGTTGAGGGTCTTATTTGTTATAGAATTTGAGGAACTTAGGAAGTTCCCAATGTGGAAGATACACTTTTAATGGTATGGAGGGGTGGATGGGTTCATTACAAATCTGTTTGTAAGATAAATTGTTCTTGAGGCCCATAGAGGTCGTGTTGTGGTTAAACCATATAACCGTGTTGCACATATCTATAATAAGATAAAACATACAAGCAATGAATGTAGAAATAAACTAGAAGATAAAATAAACAAGAGTAAGATAACACTTGATTTAACATGGTTCACCCAGTGTGGGCTACGTCCACTAAGAAACGACCAATATTATTAGTTATTGCTTTACAGATGAAATACAATGAAGATCTACTATCTTCCAACACCTCACATGATGTTCAATGTTTTTCCCTCACTCAACTACTCTTACTTTCTCACCAAGAAAACTAACATGTAAAACAATTGCTATTTTCTTCTCTCATACCCTCATACAATGCATACATGCATATGTAATTATTCTGGGAAACTAACTATGCTTTTATAATCAATAAATTATCTTTAAAGAAAGAGATTTATTCTAATTCTCAGTTAAAGAACAAAGCACTGTCGCACAGGTGACCAATGTCAGTTCCTTCCTGATCGATGCCGGTCACTTTTTAACCGATGCCAGTTACCTTTTGACTGATGCTAGTTTCCTCCTGATTGATGACGGTCACTGTAAAAAACAACATGATGTAAAAACAAGTTTTATGTGAAGTAATAAAGCTCCACACTTAACTATCTCCCACTTGGAGATAAATTTATGCATTGTATTGTGCATCACCATCCTTGGTTCCTTTTTCTTGGCCCATTTCTTCCTCTTCAAGTCTTAAACTTGAAGACTAATAGAAGTGGAGTGAAACTCCAACTTCTCCCTTACTAATGGCTTCATTAGCATATCAGCAGGGTTCTCATCCATATGGGTTTTCTCTAACTTTAGCTGCCCATCCTCCAATACCTGCCATATAAAGTGATACCTCAACTGAATGTGTTTCGTTCTTGAATGAAATGTTGAGTTCTTTGCCAGATGAATCACACTCTGACTATCACTATATAATCTGTAATCCTCTTGCTCCTTACCCAACTATTTCATGAACCTAATCATTCATATCATCTCCTTGCTAGCTTTTGTAGCTGCAACATACTCTACCTCTGTAGTAGATAAAACCACAACCTTCTATAATCTTGAAACAACTAATTGTCGTTCCACATATTATGAAAACATATCTAGTGGTGCTCCTCTTGCCATCCAAATCTCCAGCCATATCTGAATCAACATAGCTGTGTAAATAAGTATTTGACCCTCCATAGCATAACTCCATGCCGGATGTCCCTCTAAAATACCTGAGAATCCATTGGATTTCTTTCTAATATTCTTTACCTAGATTAGCCATAAACCTGCTCACAAATCCCACTTCTTGTGCAATGTCTGGTCTAGTACAAACCATGACATACATAATACATCCTACCGCTGAAGAATAGTGAACATGTTTCATGTACTCAACCTCCTCGTGTGATGAAGGAAACTGATCTTTTCTCAATTTTAAGTGTCCAGCCATAGGTGTACTAACAGGTTTTGAATTTTGCATGTTAAAACTTTCCAACACCTTATTGATATAAGTTTCTTAAGACAAATACAACCTCTTTTTTTCTTGTTTCAGTGAATTTTCATGCCAAGGATTTTCTTTTCATCTCCCAAATCCTTCATTGCAATGTGTGAGATGATCTTTCTTTAAGTTTACCAATGTCCTACATATTAGATTCTACAATCAACATATCATCCACATATAACAACAAAATAAATAGCTCCCATTTTCAAGCTTCTTGAAATAAACACAATGATCAGATTCACATATCATATAACCATACTCATGCATAAAATTGTCAAATCTCAAATACCATTGCCTTGGAGCTTGCTTGAGCCCATATAGGCTCTTTTTCAATTTACGCACAAGTTTCTCCTTACCCTTGACATCCTAACTAAGAGGCTGCTGCATATAAATCTCTTCCTTCAAATCACCATGAAAAAAATCCATCTTAACATCACGCTGTTCTAAATGAAAATCTTCTATTGCAACCAAACTTATAAAAGTATGAATAGAAGTCATCTTAACTACAGGATAAAAAATCTCATCAAAGTCAATACTTGCTTTTTGTGCAAATCCCTTTACCACAAGCCTTGCCTTGTACCTTTTTAGTCCACCCTCTTCTTCCTTGATTCTGTAAACCCACTTGTTTTGTAGTGTTTTCTTACATGTTGGAAACTTGACCAAATCCCATGTATGATTTTGTTCCAAGGAGTCCATCTCCTCATCCATGCCATGCTCCCACTACTCATGGGTCTTATCCTACATTGCTTCTTCAAAGCTTTTTGGTTCACTGTTATCAGTTAATAATAAATAAGAAAAGGAAGGTGAAAATCTCTCTGGAGGTCTACTTACTCTATGTGACCTTCTCACTGAGATCTGGGGTGTCTGGGGCCCATTCTGTGCCTGTTGCACATTCATGCAATCTCTGTCAGTGACTGATGCTGGTCACCTGTAACCAACTGCGGTTCTATAACCGACCACAGTTCCTTTGTCTGTTGACCGACTGCAGTTGCCTTACCAACATCAGTTCTAGGAGTAATGATGTAGGTTCCACTAGTTGTCTATTCTAAACCCAATCATGTCTATCGATTTCAGTTAGCTCAACCGACATCAGTTTCTGTGGAACCGACGTCAGTGTCTGTGGATGTATGTTTTAGGTCTAAAAGTTGATTTTCCTTCAAAATATCCTCAACCTGTTCATGTTTAGGCACTAAAACCTAATCCCTGTACATTATTTTTCATTCCAATCAATGTCATGAATCCTAACAATCTTAGAATATTCTAAATCCTAAAATCGATATCCGAAATCACCAGAGCCATAACCAATGAACATACATCTCTTATATTCAGCATCCAACTTCTTCCTATTTTCCCTATCAACATGCACAAAAAGCTTCTGAGTCAAAAAATCTAAAATAATAAAAATCTACCTCTTTTCCAGACCAAGCTTCTTTTGGTATTCCACCATGCAGTGTTGTTGAAGGTCCATAGTTGATCAAGTATACTGTTGTATACACTATTTCTGCCTAAAATTTCAAAGGCAAGCCGACATGTATCCTCATACTTCTAGCATGTTCCATGATTTTTCTGTTCATTCTTTATGCAACTCCATTCTTCTGTGGAGTTCTAGGAACCTTTCTTTCTCTCTGTATTCCATTCTTTGAACAATAATAATTGAAACCCTTGTTGCAGTACTCACCACCATTATTAGATCTAAGACACTTCAATTTTAAGTTTGTTTCATTTTCTACAAGGGCTTTCCACCTTTTAAAAGTTTCAAAAACATTATATTTATGTTTAACACAATAAATCCATACCTTCGTTATGGCATCATCAATGAAAGTCAAATAATATTGGGATCCTCCAATAGAAACTACCTGAGTTGGTCCCCACACATTTGAGTGTACAAGCTCCAATTTCTGCTCCTTCTTTATTGACCCAACCTTGAGAAATCTCACTCTCTTCTACTTTCCAAATATGCAATGCTCACAAAATTCAATATCTAACTATTTTAAACTTGATAACTTACCCTTAGTCTTTAAGATCTGCATTCTTTTTTCACTCATATGGCCTAGCCAATTATGCCACATGGTTGCATCTGAATCTGTAGTAGATATCATAGAAAAGGAATTAGTAACATAGGTAGATAGGTATAAATTTCCTACCTTCTTACCTCTTGCCACAACAAGAGATCCCTTGGTAACCTTCCAAGAGTCAACTATGAATGTAACCATGCATCCAAATTCACCTAGTTTCCCTACAGATATTAGATTTCTCTTGAGGCTTGGCACATACCTCACATCCTTCAATACCCATGGATTTCCATTCTACAACTTTAGATGAACATCACCTTTACCAGTAATATTTCATGGCTCGTCATCTCCTAAATAAACTTGTCTAAAATCACCTTGAACATAATTTTTGAAATAACCCTTATTAGGGGTAGTATGGAAAGAAGCTCAAGAATCTAAAATCTAAGATTTTAATTTATTATCCAAGGAGAGAATAAGGGCATATTGCTTTACCTCACTTGCAATGTTTTCCTCGTTACCTTTTTGTTTACGTTTGTCTAATGTATTCTCTTTGTTTTCCTTGGACCAACACTCCTTTTTACGTGTCCTCTCTTTCTACAATTCCAACAAAGTAAATCTCTGTACCTGGATCTAGATCTGCCATGTCTTGACTTTGATCTCCCATTTTTTTTTCTCTTTGATGATCTCTCCTTAGATATTCCCCTGCTTTCTACAACTAAAGAGTTTCTAGATGATGCTTCTCCTGAGCTTTTTCTACGTATTTCCTCATTAAGGATTACACTAACCACATCATCAAATTTTAAACCTTTAAAAGCATTTGTTATATTACTAACATCCATTACCAAGTTAACCCAACTATCTGGAAAAGAGCTTAAGAATAAAAATTCTTTCACTTCATCATCAAATGGAATTTCTATTGATTTTAATTGATTTACAATAGACCAGAAATCATTCAAATGATTAGATACAGATCCACCTTCTTGCATCTTAGAATTAAACATTTTTTTCCTCAAATAAACCTTATTCGAAGCACTAAGATTTTCATACAAATTTGCTAAAGATTTCATCAACTCTATTGTGGTTTTTGCATCTGTAAAATTTGAAGCCACTAATGCTATCATGATCAATCTTATAGATCCCAAAGCCTTTCTATCAAGAACCTTCCATTCATCATCAGTCATCGTGTCTGGTTGTCCATGCTCATCCAATGATAAGTATAGATCTTTTTGATAAAAATAATCCTCCACCTGCATCTTCCATAGTTGATAATTACGACCGTCAAATTTATCTACTCGATATTTACTATCTTCTGCCATTACTCTACTCCCACTCAATCAGAAAAGCCCTCTGTGAGTAAATCCTGTCAACACACAAAACCTCCAAACAAAGCTTTGATACTAGTTGTTGGGGTTAAACCATATAACAGTGTTGCATAAATCTATAATCAGATAAAGCATACAAGTAATGAATGTGGAAATAAACAAGAAGATAAAATAAACAAGAGTAAGATAACACCAAATTTAATGTGGTTCACCCAGTGTGGGCTACATCCACCAAGAAACGACCAATATTATTATTCAGTGCTTTACAGAGGAAATACAATGAAGATCTGTTGTCTTCCAACACCTCACAATATGTTCAATGCTTTTCCCTCACTCAGTTACTCTTACTTGCTCACCAAGAAAACTAACTTGCAAAACAATTGCTATTTTCTTCTCTCATACCCTCATACAATGCATACATGCATATATAACACTACTACGCTCACTCCTCTCACTCTCCTTCATAGTCACTATAGGTTATGTTGATATTAGTTCATATATAAATAAAAAAATTAGATCTAGCGAGTATAAATGAATAATCTAGGAATAATATAGAGAGTGGGAAAAGAATAATATAGTTGAATGCTGGAGATAATTAGTGTTTTTCATTAATATTTTTTTAATAGCAATTTTAAAGGTAGTTGTAGACACTAAAATCTAGTAAATTGTCATTGTACACTACCATGTTGGACCATGTTCCTTTGTTAAGACAAATGCTCACATTTGGAATCTAACCTCTTGATCTCTCTAGCTCTTCTACAACTTGTTTAGCTTTACACTCTACTTTATCATTAATTTTGAAAATATAATATAATCAACAGAATGTAAAACATCTGATATTCATGACACAACTTTCAGTTTTGATTTTTCTCTCTTTGGTTTGAAAATGTGTGTAAGGGTTGAGATGCGAGGTTTGATCTTGACTTACTTGCATAGTCTCACCCCATCACAATCACCAACCCTAATTTCAATTTTAAATAATTCTTTGGGTTGTTTCTATCAGAAGATGTATGAGGACTTTGGATAACAACATGAGCACCATATAGTTACAGATATCAAGATAACTAACAATAAATGCAATATGATGATAACTCTCAAGAATCGAGAATAGTGCTTAACAAACAACTTATTGTGTAGCAAATTCTAGATTTCCCATTATAATAGCTTAAGTGATGGAAGGTATAAATAAGGATGTTCTATAACACCTCCATGAGAATAATCCCATAATAGGAAGGGGAGTTACATTCCCTGAATAGGAATGTAAATCCTATGACAAACTACGACACACTATGACATGTCACAGTAACTATTATGACACCAAGTACACCTAAGCAAAATGATTCACCAAGGGTGAGGATTTACTCCAAGTAAATAAATGAGAGGAAAATAATATCCTACACCAACACCCCCTTAAGCGTAGCTTAGGTGGTCAGAAAATAAAGTGGGTCCCTATAACAATGGTTGATGAGGTACGCAAATACAATGTAACTCTCATAAAGTGGAGTAAAAGGAGATAAACCAGTGGAAAAAACTCCCCCAAAAGATAAACAAAGAAGAGGTGGGACTAGAAAGCCCCACTCAAAGCTACAACTGTCAAAAGCCACCTTGTATCCTACAAAGAAGCCTCCTTAGTGATTGTGGATCAAAATTAGACGTAGTGAAGAGTGAATCACCATGGATGAGCGAATGAAACCACCAAGTGTCTAATAGATCGCTAGAAAATGTGTAGTTCCTATCCAAGGAGCTATTCTCCCCATGCTAGATAGAAGTACCAACTCCTCTATGAAGGGATCATGAATCTAATGCAACAATGAAGAAGGAATATGGTCGAGTCTAATGATCGACTAAGCCCATTACAATGATAGTGTCAATATGCAAGTATCTGAAATACACTGAATTTGGAGTGAACTCAACCTGCACATCATGACTAAGGTCAGTAATTTGATAGAATGATAGGAGATTAGTTGACAGTGAGGGAATAATTAGAACATTGTTAAATTTTCGAACACTCACTTCAACATACCATCTCCCAAAAACCTGAGTATAAGTGTCACCACCCAGTTGAATAGTAGACATGCTACATGTCTCCAATGAACTAAACTCGATGTGTGAGGAAGCCATATGATGCGATGCTTCAGAATCAGTAACCCATGTAGGAGTCAAAGATACCACTACAACTAGAGCTCTCCCCTTTATTTTTTCCTTTCCCTTTTCCATTTTCATTTACCGTGGAGGATTCGTGCGTTAATGAAGATGGTTTGATAGACTCAAGTACACCTAAGTTGTTCTTCTTAAGAAGAATCACGAGAAGGTCAATCTACTTCTTCAAATATTTATTTTCATCTTGCATTCATGTACAATACCCACATTTGATCTTCTCTTTCTTAAGCTTGAAAATGGAAGAGGAAGTGCTGGAATTTTGTTTACTGGTGGGTTGATCCTTCTTGTTCTCACTATCCTTCTTGTTTTATTTCTTCTCTTTTGAATCCTTTTGTATGTCATGCCCCACAAGTAAATCATGTGATTTAGTGGGATTTAGTGCACTAATATGAATAAGTTTATCATGTTTCCAAGTCATGTTAGCAACAAACTCATCAAAGGAGGGAATTTTCCATTATTCTCCAAGTGTCATTTTGGTTGCATAGAAGCTAGAGACGAAAACATAATAGTCAAGACCTAGTTTGGCAAGGATAGAAATAATAAGTTGTGATTCCTTTTTGTTAATTCCACATTCTTTTAGTTACATTATCACATATTTGAACTTGGTGAAGTAGTCCTGAAGTGTGTCAAAATTTCTGGGGCTAAGACTAATCAACTCATTTTCCAGTTCATGCCCTCTCATTTCATATTGTTTCCCAAAGAGTTATTCTAAGGTGTCCCATACTTCCTTGGGTATTTTGGTAGCAATTATATGAAAGCACATATTTGGTGACACAGAAAGGCACAAGAAACCATAAACTTCATCACACTTTTCAAACCATTTCTCTTTCTCTGTAATGGTTGTTGGTTTAGTTTACAAACCCATAGTTATCCTATAGAGCTTCTTATTTTGAAAAGAAAGTGACATGAAAGTATTTCATTCATGATAGTTGAAGGTAGTAAGTAAGATGAATGAATTAGGATCCATTAGTAGAGTTATTGTTTGTTTGTAACAAAGAGAGTAGTATATGGAAGGAAAAAATCACAATAGTTTAACACCCCATGAATTAATTATTTTAGACCTCCTTGGCACTTTATAATTTAGTGTGTTTTTATAAAAAAAATAGTTTAGTACAGAAGAGGACAAAAAAACAAACACTTATGCAAAAGACAACACTCAAATCAGAGTAACCGGTCAAAAATTATAACATTTCCCGTTTTTGGCCTATTAGTTTGCTTTACACTCAAATTTAAGTACACTATGGTGGCATTTGCAAAAACTTAGAAGGATTAGAATTGAACACTTGACCTCCATTTTACAACTCCAATAACATAACCAATTGGCCTACAAGGCTCCTTTGAACCATAAGCAACTCAAGTCACTTAAAAGGAGCCCCTTACAATTTCGACAAGGATTTTGCAAAGAAATTTTAAAATTACGTTTTAAAAATGAGCAAGAGTTTATGTGAGTTGAACCTTGACTGGTCAAGGTGATTAGAGCTGGCGAGTTGCTAAATTTGGCAAGGATGGAAGAGTAGGTTGAGTCAGCGAGCTAGCAAATTAGAGATCCCAAACATATATATGAGGAACGAGCATGCAAACTACAACACACCGAGCCAAACCAAAATTGAGGCACCGAGCCACAATAAGAGGTGAGTTGAGTTAGTGTTGAGTCATGTGGATCCGTGAACATGAGTTGAGTTAGAAGTGAATGCAATAGGGTCCGAACTAAGGTCAAAAAACTGCTAGGTCAAGCTAGGGTTTACACACAAATTTGAGGTATGGTTGAGAAATTTGCCATCACACCAAGTTGAGGAGTTATGGCAGGGCCAATATTAGGGTCACAAGGAGCCAAAGTAAAGGGTCAACATTGAGCATGCCATATGGATAGATCCAGAGCCAAGTAAATAGATCAAGCCAAATTCAAATAAGGGGTGAATTACTTGTAATGGATGAGCTGGGTGAGCGAGCTAGCCAAGGTGGGAGCCAAGTTGGGAAGGAAGAAAATACAACTGAGTTCCAAGGATCCTCCAAAGTTATAACTCCACCATTTTTAACTACAACTTACTAATTTTGGATAAAAAAAATCCTTAAACACTTCCAGGCACCTTGAAATTACCTCCAAACAAAGAAAACTCTCTTGAAAACCCAAAAAAGCCCCCTAAATTTTATTTTTTGAGTTTTTTTTTATAAACCTCCAAAAATTTTGTAAGCCCCAATAGTGAAATTACCAAAAATTTCACATAAAATTGTAAAATTAAGAAAACTTGATTAATACCACAACTAATGAAAATGAACAAGCATTTTACCAACAAGACTCTGATACCATATTGAAGGATCTGTGAGGATCTTTGTATAACAAAATGAGCACCGTGTAGTTGTAGAAATCAAGATAACCAACAATAAGTGTAATATGATGATAACTCACAAGAATTGAGAATAATGCTTAACAAATAACTTAATGTGTAACAAAGCCTAGATTTCCCATTATAATTAGGTGATGGAAAGTAAAAATAAGAATGCTATGTAACTCCATGAAAATAATCCCATAATCAGAAGGGGAGTTACATTCCTAGAATAAGAATGTAACTCCTTTGGCAGACTATGACACACAGTGACATGTAAGACATGTCACAGTAACTTCTATGACGCCAAATACACCTAAGAAAAATGAGTCACCAAGGGTGAGGATTTATTCCAAGTAAACAAATATGAGGAAAATAATATCATATACCAACAATTTCATCTTCCTAGGGTCGGCCTTACTAAAATATTTCACCTACGGAAGGCTATATAAGCAAGTCATTATCAATTTGTAACTCACCTAGCATTCTTACAAGCTACCATTACAAAGATCATTCTAAAAGCACTCAAAGGGTTCATAAATATTCTGAAATTAGTTGCACATCATCTAGAGTAGTCTATATGCACTCTACTAAGTCAAAGAGTCTAGCTTCATGCACTCTACTAAGTCAAAGAGTCTAGCTTCATTTATTTCCAAGCATGCAAAGATCATCAAGCCATGTATTGACAAGAGTAAATCCACTCTACGTATTACACAATGGTTTCAATCCACAAAAGGGTTAGGTCACATAACAAATGCACATCATATCTCACTACTACTGTGTTCGGTACATTCTACACTACGTAGTTATTCCAGTATCTTAGTGTCAAGAGAAGGGATGACATCCCTAGAGGTGGTTAACTATTCAAACTTGCAGAAACATCTAGGAGAACTACACGAGGCTTGATCCCATAATGAGGGCATGTAGCGAAACACTTGGATTGGTTCAATAGCTAAGAGTTTAACCACCGAGGGTAGTCCACCCTCACCATATACACATGTATTTGTAGAAACTGAAATTTGGTAACTCTTCCCTATGCGATGCCACATTTGACCATGTATCCTTTTGAGGACAAATTATCACAATCAAAATCCAATATCCTCATCTCTCTATTCATTCTACAACTTAATTATTTTTACAATATGTTTTGTCATCATTAATTCTAGTATTATTACTTCATTAAAATATCATAAAGTATATGATATTCATGACACAATCTTTAATTCTGGTGTTTATCTCTCTAGTCCAAAAACATATGGAAGGGTCAGGATGTAGAGTTCAGTCTTGGCTGACCTATACAGTCTCATCCCTTCATAATCATTGACTTTGATTGCAATTTCAACTCATTGTTTAGGTTATTTTATCATATTATGGTTGGCCTTATCAGAATATATTGTTATGAATATCTATGTTGTAGTGTGAACATAGAATATTATGTGAGTGATTATACTATCTAGAATAATATAATGTGTTGTAATAATTAATTACATTATTGTAAATGTAATTATGAGTGGGTGAGTAAATATTGTTATGAGTTGTTGAGTAAAGAACTCATTAACAATATTAGTTTTATGAGAAAACAAAATCTCACGTAAAATAACATGGAGTTGTTTTAGGAGTTATGTGTGGAGATATTTATGGAGATTACACCTCCTTAAATATATGAACAACATCTCCTATTTAAATGGATGTAATAGTAAGAATAAAATGGTAAGATTTTGAATTTAATTTTTGCAATTCTGATATAGTATTTTCATATATCACCTACGGAAGGATATATAAGCAAGTCACTATCACTTTATAACTCACATAACATTCTCACAATCTACTATTGAAAATATCATTCGAAGAACAATCAAAGGGTTCCTAAATCATTTGCATATCATCTATAATAGCACATACTAAAAGTTTGAGGCACTCAACTATGTCAAAGAGTCTAGCTTCATCCATCTACAAACATGTAAATATCGTAGAGCCATGTCTTAGCAAGAGTAAATTCACTCCAAGAATTGTAAAAGGGTTTTGTTATCCAATTTTATACCCCATGCAACTTGGCTAACTTGAAAAATCTAGACTGAAGCAATTTGACGGAGTCTTGGAGAAGAAATTGGAGTTCATGTTTTGGGGCACTTGCACTTATTTCAGGGAACTTCTCCCCTCTTTTCCTAACTCCTCAATTCCATACTTAGTAAGAAAATTAGAAAAAATGGGTCTTTTGAGTGTATTGTGGGTTTTAGGGGCTCAGATGGAACTAGTTCCTTGAGATTGTTGGTTCTCCACAAGGGTCTATCAACCTCACAAAGGATTTTTGGTGAGGAGATATTGTAGTGTGTGTTTTTGAGGGTGTGGAGGAACCAAATGTAGATGGAATAGTTCCTCTGGGTTTCAAGTTCCCCATGGGAGCACTCGAGATGAAGGAGTAGGGGAGGGCAATGTAGTGGGGGGAGACAATGCATTGCGAGAATCAGGGGAAAAGTGGAACAAATATGTCATTGGGTGAGTTACCCATGGAGACATTTTAGCCAACGAACAAAGGACAAAACATGTAGTGGGGAGAGTGAAATATGGGAGAATTGGGGGCTCGGGCACCAAACGTTGGGGTGGAATAGTTCCGAAGTTCCACCCGGGATTCGAATATCCGACCATAACACCAAATCACGACCAATGTGGGAAAAGTGGGGCTAAATGGAAAAGAGGGAATAGTTCTAGAGCTCCAAAAGTTCTTTGATAACCTGATCCACTTGCACCACAATTTTTTTATTAAAGAGGATTGTGGCAATGCGCTAGGAACCCCATGTTCCTCCTTGACCCCCAAAGATCCACATGGCCATAAATTTCACCTAGTTGCTCCAAATTTGAAAAACTTAGCACTGTTGGAAAGGTCTCTTCATCTTACATACCATGGAAATTGAATTTCTTAATTTAGGTGAGGGTAGGTGGATGAAAAAGAGGAAAACATCTCCAACATTAAAGATGCAGCTCTAGGTAGATAAAAAACCACATTTAATGAAGTATGGTTCCCATTCCTTCTCCTACAAGCAAAATATCATTGTGGAAAGGATTTGTAAGGTTCCCATACCTATTTTGAGAAATTTAATGCATGTTGTTAGTAGTTGAAAGGGAAAATCCGAGTTTCTCTTCTCTCTCTCTCTCTCTCATCTTCTATTTAATGTAAAACCTCTCATTTATGGGGGGATGTTCTAAAATTTAAAGAAACTCTATAAAATTTATTTCTGAGCAGTTGTGAGTTGTAGACATTCATTTGAGCTTGAAAATGTATTCTTGTGCCTTCTTCTTCACATGTAATTGTCTATGCATACTTTGAAAGCAATAAAATATTTGTTTTGTGGTGTTTTATCGACCCTAACTTGTGGTTTGTTGCATTTCCTTGCCTCTCCATTCTTATTAATTTATTTTGTGTATGTATTTCTCACTTGTAGGTTCATCTTATTGTGTTTCATGGAGAATAGATGATAAATGAAGTCTTGGGTCTGTTTCACCTCTGTTTGTCCTCTCCCTTCCCCATTTCCCTTTTCCCTCATTAGAGTATCTTCACCCCTTTTCTTAGTGATATCACCTTCACTTAGCTTATGATTTTCCATTTTCATGCATCCTTCTCTTCCCTTGGTCCCTTGGATTGCTAGAATAGGATTAGATAGTTGCATTTCCTTATTTTTCAAAATTTCTTTATCTCTGTCTAGATGAGTGAGCTAGATAACAAAGAAAATCAAACAACCTCAAAGATGAATGAGTTTATGGTACCTTGGGAGAAGATGGTAAAAAATGGATGCGTGCAAAGTGAATGTCCTTGATGTGAACTGGATAGACCTGAAAAATAGAGGAAACTAAGAGAAAAATGGATTAGATGGTATATGGGGGGGCTGCCTTGTGAAGCTGTTTCCAAGAAGTATGATCTTTCTTATGCAGATGTCAACCCCCATTTGATAAGATAAAATGATATAATGAAAGATAAATGGATAACATGCAGAAATTGATAAATAACAGAACTTGAAAATGCCGATGTATAGAGGAGCTACAAATCTGATCCAAGTAAACGTAGAACAAAAAAAACCAATAGAATCACAAGGTGTCAGACCCTTGGAATATTGACCAAGTATGAAGGCACGTAGGCGCGCAGGACCCCAGTTATGGAATGACACGCAAGGTAAAAGTAAGAGAAAGGTTTAAGGAAGCACATAGCATGCGCGACGCGCAAAAGGAGGTTCGGGACTTAGTCAATTTGAGTGATCATAGCAGAACACGCGAAAAGCATGATCGGTTTCGCGTGGATAAGATGCCAGCCTGGCAACAGGTTGGCCCAGGAAGGAGCATGCCTGCGATGGAATCTTCTAGAAGAACATCATGAGATAAAGTGGAAATCTCAGGCTTGGAGAAGCATGCTCACATGAAGGACCACATTCTGACACTTGGCATCGGATATGAGGGTGCTGGAAGGTGAGTTGGCAGTCCTTGGGAGAGCTATAAATATAGTGCTTGCAGAGTAAGAGTAGAGAAATGGAGAGATATACATAAGGAGTATGGGCGGAGCACTGTTGAATTACTGTGAGGACTCTATTAACGGATAATTACATTCAGGAGAGAATGTACTAGGCATGGAGTTGTAATTTTTCTTTTTGATAGCTTAATTACATAAGTCCAGTGAAATGCATGACTGTGGTCTGCTACTTTGAGACACTCTGTAATGGTTCAATGAATATAATGAGGTTACCTGTTATAATATATACATGAATATCAATGGTTCTAATGCATATTTCTCTCTTATGAGTTCTCTTTCCTTTCATGCTAAGTATGAATGCTTGTATATTTCTTTCTGTCATAATACATGTTCTAGATTCTGTTAAACACTCAGTCTGAAGTGACTGCAAGGATCTAGAGGCCGTTCTGAGCCCTATGGTTCTTGTATGTCTTAACTTCCCTCCTAAAAACTCTTACACTAATCATAGATGATGTTTCCCACTAAACTCACATAAAAGAGAGACTCAGTACCCGCGCGTGCCTTGGGTGAGCGCTCAGCTTTCGTTGGGTGATAGGCTGGCGCGCATGGGGTTCCTTTCTTTTGTGATAGGAGTAAAAATGACTACATCTTGGTTCCATTGCCAGGACCTCTTTTCGAAGTTGTAGTGGGAATTAGCATACATCATGATCTATGTAATGAGTAATGATAGAGCGGTTAACATTGGAAAATGTTGAATCATGGTTCAAGAGCATGGAGGATGAATTTGCTCAGAGATTCAGCACTAGACCTGAGTTTAATGCACGTAGATGGGTAGAAGAGAACCTCTACCATGATCTGTATGAGACCTTCTTCTACTGCTTCCCAGTAGAACTATATGAATGGCTTTCAGCCTATGCGTCTAGATCAATTTGGCATTATGGATCGCATGTGTGGACCAAAGAAGACTACAAAAGGCTGCAGGATGCAAATCTGACGTGGACCCATGCTGTAGATCATTGGTGGAAAGGAGTACTGGCTAGATACACTCTGGAGTATGCCATTTCTACGTATTCTTGTCCGGAGGTTGCTGAGTTTGAGTTTCTATGAGAACCTAGAGGAATGTTTTTATGTGTTGTTCCCCTAGCTATGAAGATATTGATGGTTACCATGAGTTTAGAGGCATTCCCAATGGCCAGCTAAACCATTCTGAGCGTTGGGTAAGGAAGCTTGGGTGGAGGAAGATGGCAGATATCACGATAGAGAAGGAGAGGGAAGAGAGATGGCTCAAGTATAGTGAAGCGCATGAAAGGGAGATTGCTAGACGATGCAAGGCTACTAGTGTGATGGATCTATAGAGGCAAACGTTGCAGGAAGGAGTTGAGGTTCACGCGGAGGATGTGGAATTTGAGTAGTCTGTGCTACCCCATCTTGGCAAGCGCGTAAGGGAGACCCCTTCGGCCTCTAGTGAGAGATCATCACACGAAGAAAGGAGAGTCGTTGGCACATATCTGAACCCACCCAGTGACCGAGCCCTAGCGCTTGGTTTTCCTGAACCAGGAAGAAGTGTTATTGACCCAGTTGATATCAATGGAAGAGACAGATCCGCGCCTAGGAGATAAAATTTTTTAGTTCCTTCTTCTATGGCTGCACATATTCTAGTATTCATAGGATTCTTTGGACAAGGAGAAAGTATACAAGCTTTCAGTCTTGCATCAGGGAGTGGCACGGGACACAGTAGTGGTAGCGGTGCGTTATCATAGACCATCGGTGCATAGTTCAGCTAAACCATGGGGGCACTTGGCACAACTCCTACAAGCCCTATTGGACCCAGTGGTTCTAGTGGATTTGGTGGCTCTAGAGTCACAGGACCTGGTGGACCTAGTGGATCAGGCGGTGGAGGAAACACCGGGGGAAACCAAGGCTCTAGCTCAGGAGGACAGGGACCCCAGCCACCACCTCAAGTATTCTTTGAAATGTCTCTGCATTTTGCCATATTATAGGGGCATTGAGGATGTTACGGAACATGTTCACAAGTGAGAACTGCTATGGTGTGCGAAGGGTGTCACAACCCCAGAATGGAAGGCTAGTCAATTTACAACCATGTTGCAAGGGCGCGCACATAGCTAGTATAGAAAGTATGACCCTCACCAAATGGTGGTGGACTACACTACTTTAAAGAATGCATTCTTGATAGAGTTCCACATTCCTGAGTTTGAGTAGAAGAGCATTAGCGCTTTGAAGGAGATTCAATAAGGAATGGCAGAGAGTGTGTGGGAGTATGATGCACGTTTTAAAACTCTCTTGTCTAAATTATCATATGATATTCACCCTTCACAACATACTCAATGGTTTGTTGGAGGGTTGATCACCCCTTTTAGAAGGGCCTTGTCTCATAAAAATTTTATAGACCCGCGCGAAGCATTGGAAGCTGCCCTACGCATCGAAGCTGTTAGTAGTATTGACACTAGCGTTAGCCCGTTCTTGGAGGCTCAGATTGTTGCTATGGCCAAGGAGTTGGAAAAATTGTCTACGAACTCAGCCCATGAGACTCGCAGTGGTTTGTGGTGCACAGATTGTGAGATAGAGGGGAACGTTAAGGATAATTTCCCCTGGAGGATGGTACATGCTATGACAGTAGATTGTGAAATTTGTCATGGGGACCATGATGCAAGTAGATGTCCCTTGCTGCAGCACGCAATCAGGAAAAATGTATCTTGTTATTGCAAGATTTGCACTTCTACAACCCATGATACTAAGGACTGTAGGCTCATTGATCAGATCCATGAGGCCATTGATCATGGGGTGTGCCAAACCAGCATTGCCAGTAACTCTAAGGGCGATGATCACCGTTATGAGGAGTGCGCAGATGGAGGTGTGCACAGAAGAGGTTTTCAAGGAGGATTCCATGGTCGAGGTAACCGTGGAGGAGGAAGGAGTGAGTTCTCGTGTGGAACATGTTTCAACTGTGGGTCTACAGAACATTACAAATGTGAGTGCCCAGACTTGTTGCAGTGCTCATGGTGCGGGAAGAAGCATAAGTATGAGAAGTGCCCAGAATTATTTGAGCATATGAATCAACAACACCGGAAGGACAAGGGCACTACAATGGTCAGCATCAATAAGGTGAACATACAGTGGATGCCTCGAGTAACACAGGATGTAGGTTTGGAGCGTGTCTTGGTAACGAAAAGGGCAGAAGTCCATGTGTGCAAGAGAGATACCAAGATAGAAGAACCTAGTTTCAAGAGAGGAAGTCGTTCATGGAAAGTATCTAGACCCCACGCATCAAAAGGAGATATTTCAGGACACCATGGATGTTATTCGGAGCTTACAAGGGGAGATCTAGTGTCTAAAGGAGCAATCCAGGAGGGAAGAACAAGGAAGGCGGATCGAGGCACAAAAGGATGACCTAGATGAGGTCAAGGAGGTGTGTAAAATGCTAAGGTAGGATAATATCATCCCCTTACTAGGATCATGGTTGAGAGAGAAGGTACCACACACTGGAGGAGAGCACGAGAGAAAGGTATTGCACACGAACCTCCCCCTCTCATAGCCTTGACTATGACAAGGAGATTACGTTGAATGTAGTTATAGATGGATGGCTCCTCTATAATATCCTCATTGACACAGGCATAGAGGTTAATGTTCTAACTTTGGATGCATGACATCAGATGGGAAGACCTGCATTACAACCATCTTCAAATGTGTTGTATATGGCAAACAAGACTAAGGCAATGCCCATCAGTGTCTTAAAGGATGTAGCTATTACTATCCAGGGAGCCAAGTTTACTGGGGACTTCGAAGTCTTGGCACTCACTGAGGCAGATAATTTCCCAGTACTACTTGGGTGCCCATGGTGTTACAAGAACAATGCGGACCTTCGGTTCAACAAAGGATACATCAGCTTCAAGAACAAGGAGGAATGAGTCATTATACCCCAACCTATATTGAACCATTGGGGGAAGAAGTTCTAGACCGGATATATGTGTGCTCGATCAGGGATCTAGAGATAATACATCCTACCGACGGAGTTATCCAGTTTGAGGATGCTCAGTCAGTTAGTGATACCACCAGTCTAGCATGTGACAATTGGGTGCACGGGACTTATGAATTGATGGGATGGTAGTTGAGAGGGTTGGTGACTAAGGTAACAAAGGAACGCATGGTTCGGTGCCTAGGAGGAAAAGAGCTGCCCAAGTATTCCAATGGAGACTTCCCTGAGATCTTCTTACAGCAAATGGAAACTCAGTGGAAGAAGGAGAAAGAATGGAGAGGGATGCTAAGCTATGTCTTACTCGGCATAGTAGCTCGGTGGTGGGCCACACATCAGGAGAGCCTTTTAGAGTGGTGAGAGGTAAGAATTTCTCTCTCAGTCAGATTCTCGAGGAACAATATACCCACCATCATCAAGGAGTACCATGGGAAGGAGCCCACCTATTTCTATATCTAGGAGTGTGAACGGGTCTAGAGAGAAGGCACAAAATCTTTGCCACCATCCCTTTGGGTACACAAGTTGTATTCAACACTGCAAGGTTGTGCACGCGCATGGTATATACATTCAGAAACATGCCGCTAGACAAGGAATTGGCAAGAGCTCACGGCTGACCTTATTCAAGCCTTTGAGTATCAGAGTACCAAACCATCAGTTGATAAGGCCTTGCAGGGTATCAAGCACCTTACCATGGGGGATAGTGCCAGGATGGAAGATAGGCTGTTGGAATTACTAGGTGAACCAGGATTGGAGGCGCACTTTGAAGAAGAAGTAGAGGAAACAGAAGAGTTACAGCTTGAGCGCGCGTGTTTAGAAAAGGAAAAAGGAAATTTGGTGTATGTGATTGATGGAGAAGAATCAGAAATCCTAGATGTTAGTCATTCTGTAGGGACGCGCAAGGTAGTGGATAGTGCAGATACTCATGCGCATGCCTACCATGAGCCTTTTAAAAAAATAAAATTAACATCGGTTCAAGAGAAGAACCTAAAGAAGCCATTAATGGAGATTACTGGATGGAGCACGAAGTATCTAAGATCATTGATCTGCTACATGAATTTGAGGATTTATTCCCACATGGGTACCATGAGCTCAAAGGCGTTCACCATTCCTTGGGGGAGATGAAGATAAAACTGAAGGACGGTGCGCGCCTGGTTAGGAAAAGGCCCTACTGGATGAATCCCAATTTACACGTGAAGGTCAAGGAGGAGATAGAAAAAATGATAGCTTCTGGGATCATTGAGGCAGTGGAAGAATCAGAGTGGATAAGTCTGATGGTAATCAACATCAAGAAGGATGGGTGGATTAGGATTTGTGTGGATTATAGGGAATTAAATGCAGTTTGTGTCATTGATCCTTTTCCGACCCCCTTCACTGAAGAAATTTTGGAAGGAGTCGCTGGGCACGAAATCTATTCCTTTACGGATGGATTTTCAGGGTACCACCAAGTCTGGATTGCAAAGGAAGACCAGGAGAAGACAACTTTCACCACCGAGTGGGGAAGTTTTACATATACGGTCATGCCCTTTGGGTTGAAGAATGCACCAACTATCTTTTCGTGCATAGTGGTGCAAGCATTCCAGGACTTCATCCATAAGTTTCTTCAGGTCTATTTGGATGATTGGACAGTGTATGGTCTAGTTAAGGACCATTGTGACAACTTGAGATTGATGTTTGAAAGGTGTAGGTAGTTGACGATATGCCTCAACATTAAGAAGTGTGTGTTTGCTACACCCTTTGGGACTTTATTAGGACATATCATATGTAAGGAGGGCTTGTTGGTAGATCCCACTAAAGTTGCAGTTATTGTGGGGTTAAGGGAACCTACTAGTTAGAGCGCAGTGCCTGGATTCCTTGGGCATACGGGCTATTATAGGAAGTTCATTAAAGGGTATGCCAATATTGCCGCACCTTTGGAAGAGCTACTTAGAAATAAAAGTGCCTTCCATTGGCGAAAGGCGCAGTAAAGGGCATTTGATACATTAAAGGATAGGCTTATCACCGCACCTATATTACATTTTCCCTCTTGGGACAAGCCCTTCCATGTCCATGTAGATGCCTCTGGGACCACCATTGGAGTAGTGCTTACACAGCCAGGTGAAGGGATTGTTGATCATCCTCTATGTTTTGCAAGCAAGAAGCTGACACCAGTAGAGCAAAACTATACCACAACCGAGTGCGAGGCATTATCAATGATCTACACGCTCTTCAAGTTTAGATAGTATCTATTGGCAACACCCTTTGTGTTTTACACCGACCACATGGCATTAAAGTATTTGGTGAACAAGCCTGTTATACAAGGGCGCATATGTCGATGGGTGTTGTTGTTTCAAGAATTTGAATACATTGTTGTAGTGAATCCCGGAAAAAGCAATTAAGGGCCTGATCATCTGTCAAGAATTGATTCAGGGGAGGACGCACAGAGTATTGAGAAAGAAATTCCAGATGCATAACTCTTTAGGTTATAGCACGTGCCCTCGGATTTGGAAGAGATTGCAGTATTCTTAAAGGAAGGTGTGGCACCAGAAGGAATGAAGACATTGGAAAAGAAGTAGTTGGCCATATGCGTCGCACCCTACATGTTAATCAGTGGAGACTTATACAAGTTGGGACGTGATGAAGTTTTGTGCAGGTGTGTCTTAGAGCATGAGCACCTGGCCATCATGGAGGAAGCACACGGAGGAAGTGCGGGTGGGCATTATGTAGGTGATGCCACCATGCACAAGATATTAATGGTAGGATTATGGTGGGAAACCTTGTACAAAGATTATAGAGATTATTGTAAAGTGTGTGACCATTGTCAGCGCATTGGCAAACTAGGAAGGAGAGATGAAATGCCTTTGCACCCTATCCCTAGCGCAGAGCCTTTTGAAAAATGGGCAATAGACTTTGTAGGACCTATTGCACCAGCAACACGTAGGAATGGGTCACGTTATGTCATTACTTGCATGGATTATCTCACAAGGTGGGCAGAGGCAGCCCCAACTAAATACTACATGGCAGCAACAATGACAAGGTTCTTATGGGAGAACATTATCACAACATATGGATGCCCATTGAATTTAACCAGCGATAGGGGTACAAATTTCTTAAACAAGACCGTGAGGATCCTATTATCAGAGTTCATGGTGGCTCATCACAAGACTACGCCCTATCACCCACAAGAAAATGGAACCGCATAAGCATTCAACAAAATAATAAGTCATACCTTGACCAAAATTTGTGATGTCGGAAGACAAGATTGGGATGACAAAGTATTAGCAATATTGTGGGCTTACAAGACAATGTATAAAAGGCTAAACAAAGCCACACCATTTCAGTTGGTGTTTGGCATGGAAGCTATTTTTCCTGGTTGAATTTATGTTACCTTCTTTGTGAATAGTGTGCGCAGGAGGATTAGCCAATGAACAAGCGCTGGAAGAAAGGATTGATGAGTTAATGAAATTGGATGAGAGACGATCACTCACCCGATGGAGCCAAACAAAAGAAAAGGAAAAGAAAAAGGCTTGGCATGATCGCCACATTAGAAACAAGAAGTTTGAGGTTGGGTAGATGGTTTTACTATATGATTCTAAGTTTCTGCACCATCCTGGGAAGTTGAAAGTCCATTGGTTGGGTCCTTACACAATCTCATACATCCTTGATTCAGGCGCATGCCAGTTACAAGCGCTAGATGGGACGAAGTTACCTGGACACTTCAATGGGAGTAGGCTGAAGCCCTACTATAAATAAGTCTTCTTGGTGTTTGTAAATAAGGTAGTTTTTCCAGTTAGTTTAGAAGTTTCCTTTATGCTTTCCCTTTTTTGTGTTTCCCTTTCACGTTGTTGTTTTGTTTTGCGCCTTGGGTTCCGGTAACCTTATTGCTATTTTGAGAATTTTTAAGTGTGCAGAGGACCACACATCATTTTAAGTGTGGGGTGGAGAAATTTGAAGTAGCGCATGATTAAAGTACCAAGAAAGTTGTGTTGAAAGCCTTGTTGGATGGCCCGGTTGAAAGAGGTATATGAAGAGAAAAGATGGAAGAATAATGGTTGGTGTCAGGGTAAAGCTACTGGTAGATCCCATGTACTAAGGAGGAGAAAGCACATTTAAGGCAACATGAGGTAGGCAAGAGCAAGAATCAGGACAGAAGAAGTGCCTTTGGCACGGGTTACGTGCATGCAAGAGTTTCCTATCAGGTTTGATTGGTTGCATGCCAGAAGGTTGGAGGAGTTTTTGCACAGGATTGGCACATGAGTGAAAGTGCTGAAGATGGGATTTGTTTGAAAAATGCTGCATTAAATGAACAAAGTATGGTGGTAGGTGAAGTAGCATTTAATGTTCAAAAAAGAGAAAAACTATAATTAAAGGGTCAGGGCACTTTCATTTTTACTTTGCGAAATAGAAAAGGAGTTTGAGATATAAGCAAGTTCTATAAACTAGGGTTTTCATATTCGATCGAGTGAAGGAAGATCTATGAGATTGAAGCGTGAGCAGCCAGTTTGAGTTTGTGAACCAGAAGGAAGGGGTTACATGGGCATTAAAAAGAGTTGTGAAAAGATGTTGTCTTGTGAAGATTTTATCCCAGTTAGGGTTCGACAAACTAGGGCACGGGTTTGAGAGAGTTATATCACAGATTTGAGATCAGAGGTTGGAAGAAATAGGACAAAGTAATAAGGAGAGAGTAGGAGTGATAAGAGGACCTCGACAATGGCACCCAAGAAAGGAAAGGGTAAGACCAAGGCTAAACAACAAGAACCCGAGGTGAACACAAATGAAGAATGGTATGCAGAGATGCAATACCCAGATGGGGTGATGATGGGGAAGGAGTGGGAATCCCACCTAAGGAGTGTACCTGTTAGTGACTATAATCACCACAAAAACATGATAGAAAAGGAAATGGCACTAGAATTAGTGCGCCCCACCAGCAAATGAACACCAGAGGGTTTACCAATATATAATGATGACGTTAAGGTCAAAATGGAGAAGGCAGGGCTGTTGCAACTCTACGAGTTGCCCTATTTTGGAAAACCAGAGTGCCTGTACCAATGCTTAATGTCACAGGTACATGAAGATTACTTCCACTTCGCAGGGCGCAAGATGCGCATTACTCCCCAGCTTATCTCATAGTTCACATGCCTAATATGTGAGGGAGATTGCTTGGAGGATGACCTAGGTGACAAGGAGGCTATTCAGGAGACCATTACCGAATATGCCTGCAAGAAGGGGTCAAGATATTACGACATTTCAGACATCAAGGACCCCATGATGAAAATGGCCGTGCATCTGGTGACTAAGTTGAATGGCCAGGAAAGGTGGACCCAGGTCAACAAACCCTGGTTACATGTCTGCAGGAAAATTATAGAAGGTACCATATACAACTTATCCACATACATCACAGAAGAAATTGTTAAGTGCACGAAGGAAGGGGACAGGATCCTCTTCGGCAATGTCTTACTCACCATTGTATTCTCAGAGATTGGAGTGCCTGACGCACCTAACAAGTTTGTATGGGAGTACCCTGCCGAGGATCCTTCACCGCGAAGAGGTTCGAGAAGTCTGTGATATAATGATGGCACCCCACAAGGCGCGGCTGGAGAAATGGTATACATGCCTAAGGAACGCGTTTAGGGTAGAGTGGAGAATCCCTAAGCAACTGCCAGAAGCCACTGAGGGGGAAGCCGAATTCACAGTTTATCAACATTTATGCCTGGGTAGGTTTAAGATGGTGGATGAATCATAGATCCCTTGGTGTAAGATTCCTTTCGTGTTCTCTTCTCAATACTTCCAAGCGGGAGTCAATAGATTTAAGGAGTCAAAGAAATTAAAGCTAGAGCTAGGTAGTCTAGACCAAGAGCATAGGGAGATGAGAAAGAAGTTGAATTACCCTGGCAGCAAGCACGCATATGTGGAGAGGTACGTGTCAATGACAAGGCCAATGATGCTACCCATCGCTGGAGGATCCATAGCACGCGTGTACCTCCGCATAAGGCCAAAGTTTGAGAAGGGTACGTATCTAGAGAATGATGTCTCCATACCTGAAGACCCCTTGGTTAAGAAGAATCCCACATCTAAGAAGAGAGGGAGAGGAGAAGAAGAAGCACCAAGTGTGTAGACTACTTAGACAGTGAGCATGCCAACCACGAGTGCCAAGCCCAACACTTACATTCAGAGAAAGAAGTCCCCGGTGAAAGAGAAGATGTCAGAAGTAGAGGTGCCTAGGAAACCCCTCACAAAGGAAGAATCACCTGAGGGAGAAGATAAGGCCAAATCCCCTATTTAAGAGCCACCTCTTAGGAAAAAGTAGAGGGTGGATGAGGAAGCTGACTCGGAGGTGACCGATAGCTTGGAGAAGTACTTGGGAGAAAGGGAAGATGAGAGCAAAGAAGATGGTGGCGAGGAAGAAGAGCCTGAGAAAGACAAGGAGCCACATGTGTTTAGCATCTACGACTCGGAAGAGGAGAGTGGAGATGAGAAGTAGAAGTTTGTATTCACGTGGCGCAAGGGTGCACAGGATGAGGAAGATGTCAAAGATGTAGAGAGGAATGAAGAGGTTGGAGGGGAGACGCAGGGGCCAATAAGATTCAAAAAGGAGTAGATCACTGAGGTGGTGGAAAGAGAAGCAAAGAAAATGCTCGAAGCCCTAGTATACCAAGAGTTGGAGCGTAGTGCGGACATAGTGCTGAAGGAAGGGAAGGAGGAGAAAATTGAAAAATAACATGACAGTACGGGAGGAGGTCCCATGCTAATAGTAATTTTCCCCAAAGGTGCGCTCTCGGGTAGGAGGACTCTTGATACGGAGCAGAGGCAAGTAATGGGCTACGTTGATGACATGAAGAATGTGCTACGCACGTGATTGCAAAGAATTGTACCCACAAAAAGGCTTCTAGCCATGGGATCATTTGAAAAGGATGGCGTGTACCCCATAACCAAGAAGATGCTCTCTTGGGAATTCGAGTCCCACATTGATGAGCCAAACTTCAAAGTTTGCCAGAAAGTGCTCATAACATTACCAAAATCTAAGGGAGACAATCCCTTAGTGAATGCTCAAGAGATCTCAGATGAGAAAGTCTACAATGCACTTAACAATGTCGCAGTTGAGACCGAGGCTAGATTATTTGCATGCAATGACAGAATCAGAGTGCTGGAGGGGAAGTTAGGGAAGAAAGAAGAAGAACTGGTGGAGAAGGCCAAGAGCTTAAAACTAGAAGAACTGATCAGTGCACAGTTAAGGTGCGAGCTGAAGGATGAGAAGACAAAGGTGCAGGAGTTATACAAGAAGGTGGAGGCTATCAACAACACCATCATTCTAAAGCACCCAGACCTAGTTCCACGCACGCAGAAGTATGCATCCTCTCTGGAGTGTTTAGAGGATCTAATGTGCATACTCACTATGGAAAGGTGACCTTTGGCCCTGGATTCTATGGAAGAAGTGGACGTGCGCTTGAAGGAGGAGGACAAATTGAAGGTGGTAGCACTCGTTGCCGAGTATAGCCAAGTGCTCGTTGAGGTTAAGGTCACTACCTAATCTGCGGAGGCCATGTATGATACTTGCATAGATAGAGATAAGGTGGCAACCTCCTTGGTCACCACACTCAAAGCAGAGCTAAAAGAGTTCCAAGAAAAGAACAAGGGGAACCGGGTGGAGAGGGACAAGGTTCAAGCCAAAGTAGAGAATAAATCAGAGGAAATTGAGGCATTAAGGAGCTCAATTAAGGCCCGGCTAAAGGAACTATACCCTCAAATTACCAAGAGGATGGATAAGCTTGAAGACCTGGGCAAAGAGATGGAGTAGATCATGGACACTTTGGGCACCCAGGGGATTGGCCTGAGATTTGATGAAGTGAGCACCTTGGTGGGTGACCTCTACCAGAAGGCACAGGGTGAGGTCGAAGTGTGGAATAAGCTAGAGGCAGATTTACAAAAGGATTTTCCTAGCTTATTGAATTGATGCTCCCCCCCATTCTTCATTCTTTCCCCAATTATTTCATTCCTTATTCTTTGTAGAATGTAAGATTATTCATTGGTTCCCTAAGGAAACATGCGTCTTGGTTAAGTAAAGTGTTTCCAAGGACAGAGAACATGCATAGTGTGGGGTGATGTTGGACCCTTGGAATATTGACCAAGTATGAAGGCGCGTAGGCACGTAGGACCCCAGTTATGGAATGGCACGCAAGGCAAAAGTGCGCAAGAGAAAGGTTTAAGGAAGCACATAGCATGCACGACATGCATGAAAGAAGGTTTGGTACTTAGTCGATTTGAGTGACCACAGAAGAACATGTGAAAAGCATGATTGGTTCACGTGGATAAGATGTCAGCCTGGCGATAGGTTGGCCCATGAAGGAGCATGCCTGTGATGGAATCTTCTAGAAGAACATCATGAGATAAAGTGGAAATCTCAGGCCTGGAGAAGCATGCTCACATGAAGGACCACATTCAAACACTTGGCATTGGATCTGAGGGCACTGGAGGGTGAGTTGGTAGTCCAAGAGAGCTATAAATATAGGCACCTACAGAGTAAAAGATAGAGAGATGAAGAGTATGGGCGGAGCGCTGCTGAATTGCTGCGAGGACTTTGCTATTATATAATTTCATTCAGGAGAGAATGTATTAGGCATGGAGTTGTAATTTTTATTTTGATAGCTTAGTTACATAAGTCTAGTGAAATGCATGACTGCGGTCTGCTTCTCTGTGACACTTTATACTGGTTCAGTGAATGTAATGAGGTTACCTGTTATAATATATACATGAATATCAATGGTTCTAATGCATATTTCTCTCTTATGAATTCTCTTTCCTTTCATGCTAAGTATGAATGCTTGTATATTTCTTTCTGTCATAATACATTTTTTGGATTCTGTTAAATACTCGATCTAAAGTGACTGTGAGGATCTAGAGGTTGTTTTGAGCCCTATGGTTCTTGTATGTCTTAACTTCCTTCCTCATAACTCTTACACTAATCATAGATGATGTTTCCCACTAAACTCACATAAAAGGGAGACTCGGTACCCGAGCGTGCCTCATGTGAGCTCTCATCTTTCGCTAGGTGATAGGCCAGCACACATGGGATTACTTTCTTTTGTGATAGGAGTAAAAATGACTACACAAGGGCATTATGATGGTATTATGGTGATACAAGTGACCTCACAAGGAAACTATGATGAAATTATGATAAGTGAGGGGCTATAATGTCAGATATTTTCTATCACTCCTTCACTTGTTTGAAAGAGGGGGGGGGGAGGTCTGCATTTATATCCTGGAGATGGGGTTAATTTAGGGGTTATTAGGAAACCGGGGTTTGACAAAGTAACCTTGATTAGGTGAGTGGGGGGGCATGATTTGAGTGATTAGGTGAAATAATAGATTTAATAAGGGTTATTCTACATTATTTAAATCACGAGTGGGGTTCATGATTTGAATGATTTTTCGAGTATTTAATTATTAGGTGGGGTGATATGACTTAATTTGGAATATTTAATTAGGTGGATTTATATGGAGCACATTAGCATATAATGAGGATTAGGGATTTAAAGGGGATTAATTAACGAATTAAGATTGATTAATTGAATATGTATTTTTGGTGGGAAATTGGATTTATCCAAATTCAGGGGGAAAAGGGATTAGAAAGGGTAAGCCTAATGAAGGAGAGAAAATGCGGGGTGAAGGGGAGGAATGATACCAAAAACTGGTATCTACATTCCTTCCTTAGGAGTAGTTTTATAATTAGGAATAGGTATAGGAATCGACCTTTTCTGGAGGTTTGTCTCAAGTAGCAAGTCCCACAACTTGAGAACCAATCCAATATTACCCATAAACATTAATTTATCATCCATCCATTCATGACAAATCAAAGGGTGTTGTTTTTTGTGATAATAGGTTTCAATCAACAAAAGGATTAGGTCATATAGCTAAGAACACCACTGCTTAGTGCCAAGAGACACTAGGGCACCCCTAGGGGGTTGGTTAGCTATACACACTTACACAAGCACCTAAGAGACCTACATAAGGCTTAATTACTGTAATTAGGATACACATTTTATATTGTCACTACCCTATGATGCACTCTAGTTCCACAATTCATACTTGACTGTTGAGGGTATAAATTTGAAATAAACCTCACCACATTCAATCTTTACTTTCTATGCTTCCTAATCTATCTTTCTTATGCACATTTTAAAACCATTTCCCAATGACGCACTCTTGTTATATGGTTCATTCTTGATTATTGATGGGTCTTTTGTAAATGAACCTCATCTCACTCTCATCCACATCTGTTGGTGGCACACTAATCCTATTACATTCAAATTGCATACCATTCCATCTCGCTCATACACTGCACATTGCATATCTTGGTTGTACTTATTATTACTTGTTTATACTTACATGTACACTTTGTTTCCCATGCTAGATGGATACTTAGTATGTCAATATATTTTCTATATATACATGTGCGTTCGATTGATATTTTGGAGTGAATTCATATCACTTATAGTTCTTTACATGCTAGAATGATTCTTGGTATTGTACCTCTTACTAGTCCCACCGAGGCTCCTAGGGCATATAATTTCTCACACATTACAGATGATATCATTTCATCATATACTACTGATCCGAAAATAATCAAATCTTTATCTACCTGATCTTGGACCCTTATAGGCTTTAATTATTTACTGATAATTTACTCCTTTTAAGTAATCAATTTAAAATAAATGCAAGACAATAAAACAATTGCACAATGATTAAGTATGGAGTTCAGACAATTTCTTACGTCTCCGGGTTCATGGTCGAATCGTTCCACTAGTCAAAACTTGTAAGTTACAATAGTACTTTCATAAGAAAACCTAATGGAAAGATATTTAAACTTTCTTAGAAGAATAACCAGACCTTCAGTCGTCAAGGGTGAAAGATGGCACCCGAGTTCCACCTTCCTGGCATATTCGGCAAGCTTGATGGCTCTAGCTCCACTGTTCGGAAACCTCTGGTTCTCGATCAGCCTTCCAGACACTTCATAATGCCCTATGGCTCTCCGATCGATATTCCAAGCTTCACAATAATTTTGTGTGGCCCTATGGGACGAATAGGTAGTATTAATAACTCCTTGCCACAATAATGCCTATTTAAATAAATAGGTCTTCACACAATTACAATTTCTCATCCTCCTCTTAGCTCTGCCTTGCAACTTTTCGAGCTCTAGGAATGAGCTTGTCTCTGTTATGTGTGTGTCCCCACAATAAGATTAACAAATAATAAGCTTGGGGTGTGTGTGTTTACAATGAAATGGGTTCCCCTATTTATACATTTTTAGGGCCCAAAAAATAATGTAAATTGCATATTATCCTTAGGCTATTTTTAAACCTAAACCCGTAGCATGTGATAATGGGATTAAAATTCCCATTTTTGGTGGCATGACATTTGTTTAATGGGATAATATCCCAAATGAGCGGATTTTGTGAAGTGGGTTAAATCCCATATTTGGTGGGATGGAAATTGTTTAAGGCTTTAATAAGCCTCTTCCCCCACGCAAATGAAGTGGTCAAAAGACCACGTGAGCATAACCGCCCCCATTTAATTCTCCTCTCCACGTGGGTTTCCACGCATGGAATAAACATCCCCCCTACAAGACCACTTCACCTTCTTCCACGTGGAATCCTTGGCATATATGGCAATTTATGTGTGATTGCGGTTAGTTAAGGTTTAATACTAATGTATAAACATTAATATGTATACGTTTGTGGCATATATGCGTGGTATGTGGAATTTGGGACTTACCATGCGTGGCAAATAATTTTGAACCATAGGTAATTTGAAATTCGACCCACATGAAATATGGCGAATACAGACATATAGACCACATGTTGATCCCACGATTGGCAAATTGAATGAATTCGATGAGTGATGGCAAGCCACATGGTGGCTTGTGGACCCACTACGTCAGCAATAATACCATAGTCCACATGGTAGCTGAGCTCCCGTTCGTAACAAAAGTTGAGCCTTTTGCTCCAACGTGCTATTCCATTTCACGATTGTCGAAGACCGGTGGTTAAAAACCCCTGAAAAACTCCTTTGCCAACGCCTTTTCACCACGTGTCGCAATGTGATTTGTCCAATATTGACCGGTTGACCAGAGTTGACTTTCCTATTGTTTGAAACTTTGACCAGACATAACTAGAGCTCCCGATGTCCGTTTGTCACGTTCTCATAGTCGATGGAAAGCTCTCGAGATGATCTTCTACACTGAAACACATTTAGGGATGTTTAGGGAACTTTTGAAAATGGTCCCCTAATCACACCTCCCCACTGAAGAAAGGCTTTTTGTCCCAAAAATCTTAGATTAGAACATTTTTCCATACCGTCCTGAATCTGAAAAAACTCTACTGCCACCTCAGAAGTGCTACTGTAGTAGACCCTTGGGTCTTCTTCCTCTGCAACCTTCTCACTTTGACAACTCTTCTCCGATCCTGGGACCTGTGGGATATGGGCCCACGACGCTTCCGCTATGTCACTCTGATATCTAAAGAAGACCTCCACACCTCCGCTATATGATGCTAAGTTTCTGACATGAAACCTCAAAGCTCTTTCTGTGTGGTGCTAAGCTTATTGATATCTGACAACAATGATCTTCTTTTTCTCTATAACACAACTCCTAGCTCCGAGTTGATTCCGCAGAATCCAAACTAGTTTGAAGGAACTCCATGTTACGTAGAGCTTATGCTTGATCCGATGTCGATGATGGAAAATAACTTGTCCCTTTTTAGACCTCAATGCCTCTGATGCACGATGCTAATCCTCTTTCAAGACCTCAACACCTCCAATGCATGATGCTAAGTCTTTATAGACCTCAACGCCTCTGATGCACGATGCTAAGCCTATTTCAAGACCTCGAGCCTCCAATGCATGATGCTAAGTCTCTGTAGACCTCAATGCCTCTTATGCACGATGCTAAGCCTCTTTGTTGACACACTAATATCAAGTACCACTCTACTGCATGGTCACAATTACTCTACACAGAATGAAGTTTTGACCTGATGTTAATGCCTACGGTGATTCAACTACCATTCTGCTACACGGTCATAATGCCTCTGTATAGAATGAAGTTTCGAGCTGATCTTTTGAGAGCTCCTTTTTTTGAAAAATTATATCAGGTACCATTCTGCTAGATGCCCATGATGGTTTCTCCACAGAACAAAGTTCTGACCTGATGTTAATGCCAATGGTGATTCAGCTACCATTCTACTACACGGTCACAATGCCTCTACATAGAATGAAGTTTCGAGCTGATCTTTTGAGAGCTTATTTTGTTGACAAATTATATCATGTACCATTCTACTAGATACCCATGATGGATTCTCCACAGAACAAATTTCTGACTCGATGTTAATGCCTATGGTGATTCAGCTACCATTCTGCTACATGATCACAATGCCTCTGCACAAAATGAATTTCTGAGCTGATCTCTACAAATTCTACTATCTGCACAAATGGCAGATCAATCTCCAAGCTTTATATGAGTTAATTCCTGTATCTAAGTTGTAAAAGGTACTCACATGCTGATTAGGAGATAGGTGCCCCTAACAGGGTCTTTTAACAATTTTTAAATACAAGTGTGAGGAAATTATATCCTAATACACCATGTAAAACTAGTTGTAAAAATGCTCCATTTTTGGAGTCTTGTACAATAAGCTTAAAATACCAATTCTATAGGAAAATAATTTTACATGGTAAACCTGTCGCAAAATCTCTCCTACTTGGTTTCTTGTGTACTTGGTCTTCTCCACTACATCGCAATGTGGATTGAATTAATTTTTCTCCTCCCTACTGGATGAATATCTCAACAAGGAAAAATATATTACATCTTATGGTGTTAGAAAAATCACCAAAAATAATTTCCCTCTGGGGTCTTACTAATGCAAATATAATAGAGTACAAACATTGCCCAAAATTGTGTCTTTAACTAATGTGCCATGTCTGGTTAGATGTATACACACATTGCCCTCAAAGGGGTCTTACCAACACATTCTACCTAACACAATAGTTTATGGTTTTATTATAACAAGAGCAATAAATAATGCTCGGAAAAATCAATACAATAGCTAAACAAAGTCAACTTTATTTGTACCTTAGATTTCTTACCAAATGTAGAATCCTCGGTGTCTATCTAGGATACCTCAATAGGTGTGCTGTGGATCCCTAGACTCTCGTTCCTCCGTATATAGATCCTCATGGTCTGCTGGAATGTACGCAACCTTAGTGTCTAGATCTAGATGATTTGCAGGGACATATGAGCTCAACTTTGCACTAGGATCCGCATGATCCCTGAGTACATATGAGTCTGAAGGATCATTGTCTTCACCTCGTGTAAGACAAACAACATGACATGTCATGAACTCGATCCTCTAGCTGTGCCCAATTTGAAGCTCCACTCCACTCCTGTCATCAGTCATATAACCTTGACGAGTATGCGAGAAAATTATTGAGTATGTTAAACCTGTCACTCAATCTATCCCACCAATCTGTACCTACTATCTTGGTATGAGGAAGTGGTGTCATGTGAAATCCTAGACGGTGTACCACATCGGCAGTTACATACCCTACTTCGATAGTCCAATCAAAAATAAGGGTTACTAATTGTTCTTGTGCAACCACTAGAATCCACTGTCTAGAGGCACTCGAATAGTAGCCAGGTGGGTTTATAACTCCACGATCTGGTGATCCTGTTCTCAATGTCGAGTGATCATAACTCGCACTATAGTGCCTAATAAGGCAAGAAAAAATGGCAATTGGAAGAAGATATATAGATCCATTTCTTTAAAACCAGCTCTGATACCAACTTGATTCGAAAATAATCAAGTTATTATCTACCTGATCTCAGACCCTTGTAGGCTTTAATTATTTTCCGACAATTTACTCCTTTCAAGTAATCAATTTAAAAATTAATGCAAGACAATAAAGACAATGGCACAATGATTGATTACGGAGTCCGGCAATTTCCTACATCTCCGAGTTCGTGGTTGAACCGTTCCACTAGTCAAAACTTGTAAGTTACAATAGTACTTTCACAAGAAAACCTAATGGAAACTATTTAAACTTGCTTAGAAGAATAACAAGACCTTCAGATGACAAGGGTGAAAAATAGCACCCGACTTCCACGTTCCTGGTGTATTCGGAAAGCTTGATGGCTCCAGCTCCACTGTTCGGAAACCTCCGGTTCTCGATCGGCCTTCTAGACGCTTCGTAATGCCCTATGGCTCTCTGGTCGATATTCCAAGCTTCACAATAATTTGGTGTGGCGCTATGGGCCGACTAGGTAGTATTAATAACTCCTAGCCACAATAATGCCTATTTAAATAAATAGGTCTTCACACAATTACAATTTCTCATCCTCCTCTTGGCTCTGCCTTGCGCCTTTCCGAGCTCTAGGAATGAGCTTGTCTCCATTGTGTGTTTGTCACAAAGGATAGGGGTCCCCTATTTATACAAAATTAGGGCCCAAAAATAATGTAAAATCATTTATCATTAGGCTAATATTAGCCTAAACCCGTAGCATGTGAAATGGGATAAAAATTCCCAATTAGCGGATTGCATTGTTTAATGGGTATATCCCGCATTTGGTGGAATGATAAGGTTTTAGGCTTTAATAAGCCTCTTCCAACGTAAATAAAGTGGTCAAAGGACCACATAAGCTTAACCGCCCCCATTTAATTCTCCTCTCCACGTGGGTTTCCATGCATGGAATAAGCATCCCCCTACAACACCGCTTCACCTTCTTCCACGTGGACTTTGGCATATATGGCAGTTTATGTGGGTTTGCGGTTAGGTAAGGTTTAATACTAATGTATAAACATTAATATATAGCAGTTTGGCATATATGCATGGTATTTGGAAAGTGGACTTACCAAGATAATATAATTTCGACCCATACAATATGGCATAGGAATAATTAACTTGGTAAATAGTATATAGCCCACTTGTCTTCTCTCGATAGGAAAATCAAGTGAATTCGATGAGTGGTGGCAAGCCACGTGGTGGCTTGTGGACCCACCACGTCGGCAATAATCCCATAGTCCACACGGCGGCCAGGCTCCCCTCCGCAATAAAAGTTAAGCCTCTTGGTCTGATGCACCATTCCATTCCACAATTGTCGAAGAATGGTGGTTAAAAACCCACGAACAACTCCTTTCACCTTTTCACCACGTGTCACAGTGCCCTTGGTCCAAATTTGACCAATTGGCTAGAGTTGACTTTCTCGTTATTTGAACTTTGACCAGACATATCTAGAGCTACCGATGTCCGTTTTTCACGTTCTTACAGTCGTTGGAAAGCACTCGAGATGATATTTTGCACTGAAACCATTTAGGGATGTTTAAGGAAATTTTGAAAATGATCCACTGATCAACTACTTCCTATTCTTACTAGCACACTACTTATTACATTGATATATACATGATTTGATATAATTTTTATCTTTTTAACATGAAAACGGGTGCTTCATGTGTAGCATTTTCCTTTCAGGATTACATGCCACCATGGTTATCTGACATTCTGTTTGATGTTTTTTACCACTATATGCCATTGCTTGCGGGCTATGCCCTATGTCTTATTTGATCACTGTTTTTATTCTTTTGTCCACTTCGGCCCTGATTATCTTGTGACATTGTGAGTGATGTCCCATGTTTGAAACCAACTTTTCACGGTCTATCTTGTATGCACACTTTTTTATTACATTTTTTTTATTGCATGCTAGCTATGTTTTTTACTAACTCATGTTTCTAGCCATTGTTTTTACATGTGCCTTGGTTTCTACCATGCACATTTCCTACTCCCTATAGGGATATAGTTCAAATCAACATCAGGTCATCTCTTTGGGTTGCATACTTATACTGATGTTGCATGTACCCCAAACGAGGGGGGAATACATTGGGTGAAAAAATCACCCCATACAACAACTCAGAGCTACAACAAAGTACAATACAAAACAAAATTAGAGTAGGAAAAAAGTTACATAATGACCTAGAATTTGACTCGAGTCCTGAGCACAACACAAAAACCAACAACCAGACATAGAAACTAGCACCTGTATGCTCTTTACCTCTCATGGGCACTAATGTCTCGGGGGCACACATAATTAGTTTCCTAGATCAACACAGTTCATAAACTACTTCAGAGAATTTTTACGGTATCAGGTGCTTGTGTCACAATACAGAATGCATGTAATCTCCTACAATATCCATTTTAATAAGAAAAATTAATACATTTGGAAATAATTTGGGACAATAAGAAAAAAAAGGGACACACCATATGCAGTGGTGTTTATTGGTCATAATCATAGAAGGATAGTTACACTAGACCTCTCTCCCTAACACTTTCTCTTTGGCGTGAAATCGTCCAAAAAACTCACACTTGGCATGAGATCACCCAAAAAATTTGTACTTGGTTTGAGATCACCCAAAAAACTTGCACTTGGCGTGATATCACCCGAAAAACTTACACTTGGCATGAAATCGCCCAAAATTGGAGCGAGATCACCCAATTTTTTTTCTCTTTGCATGATATATCCTAAAAAAATAATTCTACACAACATTTTCAGGACACTTTTCTATCCTTTTACACACTTCTACATCAGGTGCACACTTTATTTTTTACACACTTTTACATACTTATGCACATTTTTCTTTGATTTATCATATATGGGATTTTGACTACATTCTTGCTCTTATTTTTGCAAGTTTTTCCTTACAATATGCAACAATAACAAACACAACAAAAATAAAAACAACATGTACAACATGATACAACACATATGTGTACACCCCTAGGGTCACTTTGCTTTCTTAGTTTCCATGTTTCATTTTTTACATAATTCTAGGCTTCGCGTGTCCACTCGATACATTCTTCACCACATGCGCTACATGGTTATTATGTACACATATTCTATCTACTTTATGTTATTGAGTATTCACTCAACAACATAAAGTGCGGGTAAATATAGACACAAAATCACACACTTGGGTACATTTCTAGGTCCTAAACACATACTAGCATTCATATGATTCCTAAGTAAGAAAAATAGTAATTGATGACTACCCTTGGCCTCTTTTCTGTGTTTCTTGTTTTCTATTTGGTCTTACACACCTTATAACCCATATGGTATTTTATTTATTTATCTTTTATGGCTCCATACACCAATGCCCAGCCAAGACAGGAGCACCCAGGGGCCCTTGTCCTCTATGGCCACCCCTGAGCCTTTCTTATCTTACTCACTCCTTTTGGGTCTCTTTTATATTTTGTACATATTTTTCACTTATGGGTTGGCCTACCAGTTTTCAATTACAAAATTCAAACAAGGGAATCATATAAATATATATTTATGTGTTCAAAATAAAGGACTGAGCACTAAGAATTACTAACATCACCTAATCTTGCATCCAAAAGGCACCTAAAATAGTCTAAAACATCCATATAGCATCCATTCAAGGGACAAGGGCTGCACCAACTCTATATACACAACATAGGAAAGGGGAAGTTCATTTTTCCATCCACACATTCTATCACCTTGTTACATCTAGTTATAGCTCACTATCAAGTGTAACTTGCACAAGGGCATCTTAGGGCACGATTATTACACACACTCACAAAAACTACATGGAGTCTGAGATGTAGTGCCATGCTCGATTATAAGTTCACTCTCAGGGTGACCACTAGGGTCAGTATGAGTCCCCATTCTACATATTTCTTTTTTGGATTTGATGTGGTTTGTGGGATTTCATAGGTGATATCTCTTTTGCAGGTTACATGTATCCTCAACGATCAAAGAGTGACACACATGTGATCAAAAAGGAATATTTGTGACACTTATGTGCCACAATGAAAGTTAGATTCTAACTATTTGTGTAGTCACGGGTGCCCAATAGCAGTCTCTAGCACCCAAACACCCATGTCCTTCCATGGGCACCCATTTCCAACATCATTCATGAGCTTCGGATATTATCTTGAGTATTTACGGCACTGTTCATCTTCTATTTAATAGATTTCCCAGTCCAAGGAACTTCTAGATCAGGTGTAAATCAACTAAGTCATTCTTTCTATATCTCTTGCTTTGGATTTTATACTTAATTGATTATTTTCTTGCATCATATTATACTTAGCATATGTATATCATAGTTTACATCAGTTACTATGTAATTAGGGTTTAATAAAAATCTATTTTTGTTAAATCAGGTGCAACACTTGGATTGGTTCAACATTTAGGATTCTAACCACCAAGGGTGGTCCAACCTCAAATGCACACACTTACTTTATTTTTTGGTTTGTTTATGCTACGTTGAAGGGCTTACAGGTTGCTAGGGTTTTTGCTTTGTTGTGGGTTACTACATGTCATCCTGAAGTTTTGCAACCAAGAGTGACATATAACGAGCATATTTTATAGAGAAGTTAAGCACACATAAAGTTATATACCCAAATTGTCACATGATCCAAAACCACACAATTTCAGGTCTAGATTGTACATCTCATGTCTAGACTGTATAGATTCTATATAGTCTCACATCTTCTCAATTTCTAGTTCCAAAACTTCTAATGCAGAATCCACAATTATAGATCTTTATGTTCCACTACTATAAATATGTAGATCATTCTTGAACATCTAAGTTTATATCTCATATCGTGTATTTGAACTAGTCACTTATCATGTATCAATCATCTCTATCATTTCAAATTTAAATGCATTATTTTAGTAATATATAATTGTTATTGGAAGTTAATTAAATCATAATAGTCTACATGTTGTTACCCTTACATCCTTCTTATTATTGTGTTTTTCCACATCATAGAAATTCATTTGGGTGTAAACATTTAGTGAACCCAACTCTTGAATCAAATTTATCACTCAAACTCCAACAACCTTAGGGTATTGTTTGTGAAATATATTTTTTTGTAATGCAAATTATTGGTTTCCACCAATGGTCACAGGGATAAGCCCCTCCTTCTTGGGTATGGGGAGGCTCCCATCATTGAATATAAAGCACCTAAATCTATGGAGTGGCCAATAGGTTGGGGATCACACAAGAATACTCCACCAAATTTGTGGAAAAGTTCTTGTAAAAAGTACAAGGGAGGAATTTGTAGTGAGGAGAGGTAAATGGGAGTTAGGGACATAAGGAGAGAGAGGGTTAATGTTGTGATTATTCTTATGAAATTCACATACATCAACCAAAGTAGGTCCACATTCAATTAGAATAACACAAAAATGCTAAAAATTATAAGACCAAAAAATCGTAGACAAATTTTTTTATTGATTCAATCATCAAAGGAAAAAAAACCTTTCTTGGTTTTTCAAGATTACCATGTTTAGAAAGATGGAAAGTAGAGGGAGAGAATACAAGAGCATACACATAAAAAATAGAAGAAATGCAACTTGTATTACTTAATGTAGTAGTGGTAAATCTCAACAGCATACAATCATTCAAAAATTTCCAATCCTTTGGAATAGAAAGGGAATTATAATATATAACCAACTCCAGAGGATCTTCGCATTCCCATGTGACTTTTCAACTTAAAGTGCAATCCTCAATGAATAAATAAAAAAATTAAGTGACTTAAGTCACTTTTTACAAAATATTCTTCTCAATGAAGAAATGGAATTATATAGAGAGAAAGAGAGATGAAGCTCGAGGCTCGAATAAAGATGACGAAGAAGCTCCGACCATGAAGAAGACCCACTCCTAATCTTGATGACCTTAATAGTGATGCTCTTGATGAAGAACTTTGACCCTTTACACTATGAAAATTCTCCTCTTGAATGATCAACCATAATAGCTCGTGAAGTTCTCCTAGAGAGGAGATGAAAGATGTCTTCCATCACTTGAATAAACCTTCTAATACCTAAAACACTTTCATGCTTTCTTGAACCTCTTGTACATGATGAGAACTTGAAACACTTTCCCACACAATGTAAAAGTGATGCAATTTCCACCCAGGAAACACAGTGACTAATGAAATGTGAGGCCCAATGCCTTCCAACTCTGAGATGGGTGAAGGTAGGAGGGAGAGATTTAATTGAATTTCATTCAATTTATGATCAAGCACCCCATATGAGATAAAGAAAAAGGTCCTCCGTGACCAAAATGCACTTTGAGACCAAAATTGGGAACTAAGAGGTCTTCCCTTTCATCTAAGTCAAGAATAAAATTTCAAACCTCTTACAATCATGAATTTTCCCTCATTACTCCTATGAGATAATCCCCTAATATGTGATCACTACATAATGATAGGTCAAAATTTACAGTACTTTCAAAATTGACATGCTTACTCAAAGACACCTTATGCTTACCACATCCGGAAATGTGGGAATTTGCTTAAAAACAGAAAAATGACCTTTGTGAAGATTAGAACCAGTGGGGCACAAAGAGAGAAACATATATGACCTTTTTGAGCTCATCTCGATGCTTTACTATTTTTAGCAAATCACACATGGGTGTCCATTTCTTAGCAATTTTACCATTTTACCATTTTTGAATGTTTTACACTAGGAGGAATGAATTTATGTCCTAAAAACCAATTGTTTCTCAGACTTACTATTTTTTGTAAGCTACCATGGTAGATACTTACTAAAAATAGAAATTGGTCTTGTAGGTGTTGGATTCGAATGAAACCAATTGCAAAAGTTTCCATTTTGCATTTCAAGGCTTTGCTCCAATTTTTGAAAGATTCCAATCACCAAGTTTTTGTAGTTATGAAAAAGTGTTTTTTGGCTGGAAAAATGAAGGGGCTATAAAAAATAGTTGATTGAATCAATGCGATCAAGTAAGAAATATTCTTAAAGGCATTTTCATAAGGAATATTTAGTCAAAATCTTGTGGCAAATGGAGTTGGGGTTTACAAGTTATGAGAAAAACTAGATTTTAACATCTAGGGCATGAGAGTGAGTTTTCATGTGTTTGATTGTTATGAACTAGATTAAAATGAAATTTAATGGCTATAAAGGAGTTTCTTTTAAGTTTTTAAAGTTGTGTTTTGTGTTTATGAGTTGTGAGAGCATGGGTGGAGTAAATTTATATGGTGGAAGACGAGGAGAAAAAATGCACATGGAAATGGATGAGTGGAGGAGTGGAGAATGGGATCCCCATTGCACTTGGGTGCACTTTTTTTTAGGTGAATCACACCTCAAAAATTCACCTTGGGTGCATGGTAATGAGAAAAATGTGTCATGGGGATGGGGATGGGGAAAACATGGCACACACATCACAAACACAAGCCTTTTTTATGTTTTTAAGTTCACTTGGCATGCACGTACATCAAAAAATTCCACTAATGAGGGCGTGGAGAAATTTTGGGGTGAAATTTCACCTCGTAAGTTCACCCAAGGTGCAAATAGAGTTTAAAAGTGTGCCTTGGGAGGAAATTGGGACCCACCACAACTTAAAACACTCTCACAAGTCAAAAAGTGCACATTTAAAGCTTCATGTTATGTTTTTGAGTTGGGAATCCAACCTATAGGAGTGATGAAAAATTATGAGGTGAAGTTTCACCTCAAAATTACGCCAAGGGTGCAAGGAGACACCAAAATTATGCCTAAGCACCCAAGTGTTGCATCCGAGCATGATTTGCACTTCAAAATTTCTTCTCCGAATGTTTCCTTCACCTAGAGTAAAAAATTAATGAAATTTTACAAAATAATATATGAATATTCATGGAAACAGGAAAAATAATCCAATGATACTATTTATAAGTATTTAAAATGAGTTATCTAGTACATTTTATATTTACCTTCAATTTTTTCTAGAGTCATGTGCCGATGAGCTGAGTGACAAGAAGAGTTCTAGATGGAAAAAAGTAAAAAAACTTATGGTCCATAAATATAATTGAAAATAATCTCATCTGATATTTTTTAGGCTCCTAACTCTTCACAAGGATCCTAAAACATTTCAAACAAGTTGGGCCTTGTAGAAGTATTCTTGTGCTGCACTAATGGACAATTTTCCACATTTTATGCTCTTAGAATCCTTCATTGATCATTGTATCATGAACTAGGATTTTCCATATTTCCAAAGCATGTGTTATGATATCTCAAAAATTCATGAGGCTCTTGAAACATTTCGAACAAGGTGACTACCTTTTTAAGAACATGCATTTCCCAGTGCCTTGCCCAAAAGGATTTGGTATTCCTTAACTTGTTCCTGAACTCAATTTTCATCACAAAATATTCCTCAACCACCTCAAACAACTTTACGGATCTCACACACAACTCCTAGATGATTTGAATCTTCCTTGAACACTGTCAGAGGTTGTTCAACAGTGGTAAAAAGACTAAAAAATAACCCCTTTTAAGTCTTCAGGAGAATTGTTCTTTCTTAGATCCCAATAGCTTTAAGAACCAAGCTAGATAAAGTTCTAAGCACATGAAAATCATGTTATAATGTTCCTCTCGACCATAATGAGGGTGACACAATTGAAATGATGGTCGGAGAAAAGGTTTACATTGACCTGGAAAGGGGAATTCAAGTGTAGGCTTTGTTGTCATGACAATTTTTTTAAAATTTTAATGCTAAAATTTTTGCATGACAATAGGTATCACTGGTTTTTATTTGTTTATGTTTTCTTTCTATGCTATTTTGGCATAACAATCGATTTTATCAACAACCTATTAACCATTGATTTGTAAACTGCCGCTTTTAAACAAAAACAATTCCTATGTTGTGATAATGGATGAAAAATTGAATAAGTTACTTTTAACCAGTATAATATGCACTTAAAAATTCACATAACACTACAAATTGAGAAGTAAAAGGAAAAAGAGACACAATTTTTATCCTAAAGAAACCCAATGTGGTAAAAACTCTAGTTGAGTAAGAAAATTACTTCCCTTTCATTATGTAATTCTCTAAAATACAAAGCAACTGCCAAAAATTGTCCTTCAAGAAGGATTTAATCTCCTTCTAATTGTATTTACTTACTTACAATCCTCAACAATGAAGAAATTATCTCTAAATGAACAAAAAAAGAAATAACTCCAACTTCTCCTTTTTCTCTCACAATTGAATTCACTCAAAATCACTTTGTTAGAATGAAGAATTGAACTTGTATTTATAATTGTTCTACCCATGAATGGAGGGGAAGATGAAACAAACTGATCTGGGAAGTCTAAGCGTTTGAAATTGTTTGTATTCCCATTTTAGCATTTAGGATGCATTCGGAGTCTAGAGGATGCATTCGACATTTGGAGGATACAACTGGGTGTTTAGAAGAAGGTACAACCAGGCATCTGGAGGATGCAATTGGGCATCCAGAGGATGAATTTGGGCATTCAGAAGATGCATCCATGCATCTGGGTATATGGAGGATGCAATTGAGTGTCTGGGCGTTTAGAGAATGCATAATAGTAGTGGCCTTCTTATGTCATCTGAAGGTGTCTGGATCATCATCAAATTGACTAGACCATCTCTAGAATAAAGAACATGTCAAGAATATGCATGACACATATCAATAAGGAGAATACATATATTTGGGTCTTTTCATATTCATTTTTTGGATCATACATCCCTAATTTAAGGCTTTTAAGTCCCTACAAGCTTCAAGGATTGATGAGGTGAGGAAATTTATTCCCTGATTTTGGAAAACACAAGCATTGAGAGGGGAGGGTTTAATCAGTGCTTCTCAAAAATTTGAGAACATTTCAAAAACTTAGTAAGATATTTAGTCTTAATCAATTTTGTCATGAGAGAACAAGGACATTCAAACAAAACAAAATAACTTGCAAGTACACATGGAGACAATGTTTAATGTGGGAAACCCTTAAAGGGAGAAAAACCAACTGAAATCAATGCACTAGTGTGGACAATTGTCCTATAGAGATTAGAAAGATTTTAATTTGTTGAGCATCCACTCAACTTGAAGCACCTACTCCAAAATTTAGTCAAGTTACACTACTTGACCTTTAGCAAGCTCCTACTTGCATGGAATATCTAACTCCTAAAACTTTAGTCAAGATCCCACTTGACATCTTGCAAGCTACAAATTACAAGGAAGCTTCAACTTGCTATTTGCTAAGGAAAAACTTAGAATTTTTACAAGATTTTGATCACCTTAAATTTTTTCTGATACGACAAATTGTGATCTCATATTAAGCTCTTATCCTCTCTCTTTCACACCTCTTTCATCACCCATATTCTCATCACATCATCCTACTGCAAGTGCAATCTTCAACATCAGTTTCAAACAAGAAATTTCCCCTCATTCACATATAAATGAAATTTTCTTCTTCCTCTTACACTTCATTATTCTTATTAGCTCATACTATTCATAATGCAGTCATCAAACATGCTCACTTCATCTCATACACAAGGATAATCACCTTGTTTTTCATCAGCTCATGCACCTACAAAAATAGTCATAAAAAAAGGAAATTTTTCCAGATTCCTTAGGCATATAAATACTTGAGAATAATGTGCTCTAACACCTCTTACTATTCCTCTTCCAACTCTTCACATTCTTGTCTTCTTTAACTAGTTCACAAGGTCTTGTGTGACATCATCATGAACTGCAAAAAATGCAATCATTGCATTTACAGAAGATAAGTTATGTTTTTTGATCTTCCTTGGGCTTGTTATGACACCTATGACACCTCTTAACATGGATTCCTCCATCTTTAACAAAATATAACTCATTCCCAGTGTAATAAATGTATGTGCACATTACAAGGGAACTCTCACATCCTACTAAAACCTTGATGAGATCCAAAACTCGCCATTTTATCACCAAGTATTCATTTTCAATCTTCTTCTTAGCTTGAAGATCACAGTCATGGTGGCTCCAAAGACCAGTTTTATTTTGGGATGCATGCATGTTGGAACATAATGGTTAAGTGGGTTAGCCTCCCCTTAATTAATATGGGTCCAACATTATACTATAGGTTAAATATTTAATAATATGAAATATTTATATTTCTATTATTAAATATTCAAACCTTGGAATATGTGTTAACTGACTTAGTTGAAAGGGTGAGTCGGGAGACATACCCAGTCACCTCATATAAAAAATAACTTCGGGTCCTCATTTGATATATCAGAGGAATATATCAAAGGTGTGAAAATTAATATTAATTGATTTGGTTTTTACCCTTGTGATTAAGGTTAGTAAGGAGGAGGTTTTTACCGGATGTAATTGAGTTCTCTATAATAAAGGTTACTTTTCAAAGTGGTTTTTTACCTTCAGGTTTTCCACTATAAATCCACTGTTCTGTGTCATTTACATTCTGTAAATATTTATTTAATTATCATGCAATATATTTTATTAATGCGATGTTTATTTATTTATTTATTTTAATGTTACATAATATATTAATGTTTAATATTAAGTTGATTAAATCTATTGTCATTCGAATCCTTGAATTCCAACATGGTAACAAAGCTTGGGATAATTAAATAAATTAGATTAAATATTTTTGTATTTACTTTATTTAATTTGTAACGGGTGTAGACACTCTAATTTCACATATGTCCTAAATCAATTAATTTCCCTACATCATTTCCCAAAAAAATACACTTCGAATTAATCAAATATAATTTAATTAATTATCCACTTCAAATATAACAATAACTTAATCCTTACCACATGTCATTATTCTCCTTTTTTTTCTACTATTGAATTAAAAATTCAAAATCAAATCCTCACCCACTCTTTGTGGTCCCCACTCACCTTAAATTCTCCACTTATGAATTAAAAATCCAATTCAAATCCTCACCCATTCTTCATGGTCCCCACTGACCTAATCTTGCCCACATTTTCAAACCATGATTATTTAAATTACTCTAAGTTAATCACTTCCCTAGGCTATAAATACAACCTTACCCCTCCCCTCTAGGACACAGAGAATAAGCTTGAATTCCCTTTCTAAGTTCTTGCATCCTTTGAGCAAAGAACATCCTTCCACCTCATCCTAATGCCCAAATAGCCTCATCTTGAAGCCCCCCAAATTCATAATCCTTTTACCCATTTGGTGAAAAGTAAGTGGACCATTATTACAAGAAGGCCTTGCTCCATTTTGAGAAAAGCACCTACATATCATGCAATCAGGGCTCAATCCATGTTTCCTAACCCATTCTGGGGTTTGCTACGAAATGTGAAGGAGGTATTATTGTTAGTATTTTACTTCCTTGTTAGTAGTACATTTTTCCTATCTTACATTTTGGCATGCCTAGTTACTTTTGATATGTTACCATTAATTTCCCAATTAGTGGTTTTATCCATTCTTTGATTATTATTGTCCGTTATTATCTTTTTTTCTATGCCTTATGGCCTTCTTTGGTTAACCTTCACACTATAGGAAGTGATTTTGTTGTGCGGTGTCTTTTGGTACATATGCAGGTTGTAGTAACAATGACATTAGGATGCTTGTCATCTCTTTGATCTCCATAGTGCTCGGTGTCTGGCAGAAAGAAAATTCATCCCATGCTCTAACTACTCATGGGTCACTATGGAAGACAACTTCTGGTATGGGAAACCAATCTGGAAACTTATTTTCTTTATCTATCTATTTATTTTTGCTACAATAATTATTTTGTGGGAACTCAATCTTCTTTACTCATCCATTTTTAAAATATTAGTTTTAAATCCCTATCTGTTTTGATTTCCTAACACTCATACTTTTCAATCTTTGATTCAAAAAACCCAAAACAAAAATAAATTTATTTATTTTTTCTTTTTCCCTTCATCTAGATCTTAATTTTATAACTCTAATCGCTCTTATTTATTTCTTTTCATCTCATTTTTAAGGTAACTATACACAATTTTTTCAAAAAATCAAACACCTATATCTAGATCTTTGTTTATTTAACATTTTCTTAATATTTTTTAGTTTAACTCTCGCATTGATTGATCTTAGTTTATATATAAGTATATTTATTTACATAAATAAAAACTAAACTAAAATATATATCCTAAAATAAAACCTAACTACCCACACCCGTGTCCCTCCCTACAGCCACTCAGTCGAGCCCTCTCCCTGACTCATCCCGTTCTTTACCCATATATTATCTCCCCATCCACCCAACTCACCACCCATCATCATTACTTCCCAACCTTCATGTCAACCCTTAATCCTAACTCCTCATCCACCCATCTTATCTCCTTCTTTCCACATTGGCTCTTCTCCCATTCTCCATATCCCACCGATCACATCTCCCAACTCTCCATTTACATCCCCTCCCTCAACCACTCAGTCATCTCACAGAGTCCCGCCTCCTTCCAACTGACTTCTCCCCATCTACCACTTGACTCGACCCCTTCCCACCGTTGAGTTGAATCCTCTCTCCCCACTTTCCCAAACTCCCAACTCCCCAACCTCCACGCCAACTCATCTCACATCTTGCCTTCATCCCTTCCACCTGGCTCACACATACCCCTTCACCCATTTCCCTGTCAATCCATCCTCTCTCCCATGATTCCCTTCTCCCCCCATCGAGCTACTCCCTAAGTATCAAGCCCTCCGTTTCCTTCCACACAACCTCATAACACCCCACCTAAGCCCTCGACTATCCCATCCCAACATCTCCCACAGAGACCCCAATCCATGTGAATCTCCCCCACCTGACCGCCATCACTTTTTTAACTACCCCACACTCCGAATCTCACCTATACGTTGACCTAGCTCCTATATGCCAAATATAGACAACTAATTCATGCTATTGGCTGCTTAATCTCCCAATCATTACCATCGACACCTCACCAGTTTCCTTGGCCAAGCCCCAAGAAAATATTGACTCCTATCAACCTCATCTGCTCAACTCTTACACGTAACCATTACGAAAAAGCCACATAAATGTTAACGTTTTATTGCTATGAAATATTTCCAACTGTGTGTTTTACACGTATTATTGTGAATACTTTTCTGCATTGTGATGTAATGTCTCCTTCAAGAATGAGATATTAGATTTTTCATCATTCTTTCTATACACATATGATTATACACTTCACAAGACTTTTGTGCGTTATGTGTTCTTATCCCCTCTTGATCCTCAACCGTAGCCCTATTTCCCTTCTCCCCAGTATTCCCAGTTGAATCGCTCATTTAATTCCTCACTCAATTTTCTCACCCATCCACAGGTGCCACAAGTTGTGGTATTTATAATCCCTCAACAAATCATTTCCTAAACCAACATTGGCCATCGATATATAGCCCAACCACTTTACACCAGTCGTATTTCTTTTCTGTGAATGGTCTAAACTTGGCTGACAATCTTCTCAACTACACATGGATCCTTTTTCCACTTAGCCTTGCATATTCTTGGTGACATTTGTCACCTAATATTCCCTCCATGTCCATTCATTACATCATTGAATGATGTCATACATGGTGATCGACTAAACACTTAGATCCCTCACCCATATTTATCATTTCATTCTCAGATGTAATTCTCGTGTTCCATTAAGTCCACCTAATAATTCCATCCTTTTAGTCAATATCCCATGCTAGATCTCTGTTAACAATTTCAAATCCAATTGCTTTTATCCTCCTTAAAGTCCATGTTATTGTCATCTAAGTCCACCTTTTCATCTTAAAAATATATCGCACTCCCATCCATTTATCTATTCAAGTTATTTTTCTCGATCATTTTCTCTTTATCCCTATTCATTACGTCCTTTGTTGTTAACCACTTCATTTATGGTCGAGCATTGTCTTCTAGTTTTTTAGCAATCATTTAATTATAACAACCACCAAAATGATCAGACATTTTAATTTTCACTTCTCATATTTTCTATGTGACTAATCGTAGTGTTTAATTTTTATAGAATATTATGACACTTTGAATTATTTCATACACTGCTAAAGATTAATTTTTACAACAAATACACGACCCATTCCCAATTTGCGAGATCTTGCTGACCATTTTCCAAACGTAAACGTTGTGGAATTAGGGTCCTTTAACGTTTCACCTTAGTGCCCTCTTTCCATCCTTTTGACATTATATCCACACATTGCATAATTATCTAATGCTTTTTGATAAATCTAGTTGTTGTTTTTCTTTTTTTTTTTGAAGTTAGTTGCTAATCATAACCCCCTTGCAATTATGTTCTTATCTCACACTTAATAAAGTGACCTTGAGAACCAGAAATGTAGTGGTGTGGTATTTATCGCTATTTTGTAATCACGATTAAGTGCAAAAATTATTAATATTTTTTTTACCAAAATATGTCCCAATTGCATCTGTGTATGCTTTTTTCCTGTGCCTTCGAGCAATCTAGAAAATAAAAAATGGTCGCGATTGTTTAGTTTCTTATTCTAACATTATAGGATCCTCTAGCTTTGTTTTCTAACTGTAATTTCAATCATAATTTTACTCCATCATATTATTAATATTTTTTTGGTCGTTGGTTATGTATGCTCTTTTCCTACGCCTTCGAGCGATCTGGAAAATCTAAAACAACCACAATCAATTTTCTAACACGTCGTCTAGAAGATAACTACTAATCTATTCTTTACAGGACCACATCACTAGAATATTATCAAAAACACAACCTAAAAAAATCTCACAAAAGCACAACCATTTAAAGAAAACTGCTGAAACCAAAAAAGTTTTTTAGCACGCTCAAGTATGCTATAATTTTCTACTAGTAATTTATTTCAAGTTGGAAAGAACCTTGCGTATAATCACATCATTATTGTTTTTTCACATAGTACAGGTGGATTTCATCACCACCAAAGCTACACTGGTGACGTGGAAATGACTACCACACACCAACAACATTTACATCTGCATTACACTTTGAGACAGTCTCATCACAACGTTTGGTATTTATCTCGCCCCTACTCTTAACTTACAGGTAATGTTGTCATGAGGAACATGCGAGTCACACCTAAATATCTGTAACAACGAAGCCTAGGAATCATCCTTGTAAATATTCGGGAGTTATAAGGAAACCATACACATTCATCCCCCCATCACCTTCCACCTTTTCAAAAAACCTATTTTAGATGTGGTGATTGACTCCAAAGCAGACAAGTAAGAATTGGTGAGTCTCCTCCAGTGCTCTAAGGGTTCCCCGTGCCAATTTTGTCCCCGTACAGAATTAGGTATATCAGAACTAGGGTATATTGAAGGACACATCTTTCTAGAGTGATAAGAGCCTACATCCATCATTCCACAACATAATTGTATGATTGCATGAAACAATGATCATTCTTGAAGAATTTGCCTCTTGAGCCAAAAAAATTTGATACACATGATTGCTTGTTGATTGTCAACGAAATAGTTTAGCATTATTTTTTATCATCAAACTTGGTTGATATCAATGTATTCATTGTAAAAGTTCAAACCCTAGTTTTGTTCCGCAAAATTATTTCTTGACCAATTCAATACCAAGAAAAATGTCCAAACAATCTAGTAATGAAGACCAAAACATCACACCGATTTTATTAGCTTGCTTTAGCCAACAACACATCTACCATAGCTTGTCTTCAGCTATATCAAAATGATATTGAGTGACTGACATTCACTCCCCATATTGTCAATTGTCAAAACATCCTTCATAGCTCGTTTCAAGCTATATTAAACTAATATTGGGTGAATTTTTTGATTTCACTCATTACTTCATCAACTATCATGTTTATCCAACTCACAACCGACACAAAACCTTTCATAACTCATTTTAAGTTATATCACAACCATATTGAGATTAACCTATTTGATTTATTCTCCCCATTAACGATCCGAAGCTTGTTCAAGCCAAATCTACATGACATGAAACAAATTCCCTAATAACTCGTCTCGAGTTATATCACAATCATATTGAGATAAATTGATTGAGTTACTCTCCTTATCATTCATCACGAGCTTATTCAAGCTAAATCCAAAGCAATCAAATTCTCATTTAATCACGCCTGCTCAAAATTCCTTAGCACTTTTTACAGCTTAATCAGGCACACACCTATCTCATCATGGTATTCACATGTAGTCATAATCATGAAAATGATGATGAAGAAGTCACACAATTAGAACTCGCCAATGAAGAACAAGAACAATTAAATAGGGTGATAGAACAAAACAAGAATGAATATTTATTACGCATCCTAGCCATGGGGGTAAAACTACCCCCTGACTTTGGGACTAAAAATTTAAAAAAACTTAGCGACAATGGTGAATCAAGTTATCACAACAAAATACCAAACAATCCAAATATCTCTTCGACTGACAAGTTATTCATTAAAATCTAAGACTTAACAAAGAAACTTGAAGAAACAACTGTTAGAGCTGAAAGGCTAAAAGACTCTAATTTAGACTCCAATACTCACGACATTATTGATGACCCATCTCCTGCCTCTCCATTCGCACAAGAATGGAAACATATGAAAGACACCATTTAGGGACTAAAAAAATAATCAAAACAATTTAACTTTGAAGAATTGTGTCCTTATCCATTTGATACAGAGATATCACACTTACCATTTCTGTCATCCTTTGAAATCCCAAAATTTGATAAATAAAAAAGCAAAGGTGACCCCCATGAACATGTCAAGGAATTTTACATGCAATCTCAGGAATTTGCCTATTGTGACATGTATCTTTTACAATTATTCCCCCAAAGTTTAGGAGGATAGGCTTTAGACTGGTTTTTCCATCTTCCCAAAGGGTTAGTCACAAAATTCACAGACTTATAAGAGAAATTCGTCAAACATTTTCCCTATAACTTAGACTTAGAAATAACCATGCTTGATCTTTGTCACACTAGACAAAGTCCCAACTAAAACTTTTCCTCCTTTTTACAACAATGGCGAGGAATTGTAAGAATATTTCCCTTCTCAATACCCGAGAGATAATTAGTTAGCATTTTTGTTCCAAATCTCAATGCCGAATTATCATTCCATATGCAAATGCATGTTTTGAATAGTTTCGAAGAAGTCATTGAAAATGAAACACAAATTGAAAAAGCCCTCATTTCTAAGGGCTTACTTAAAGAACCCTTTAGGGACCAACCTTATAAAGACACCCCTCAAAACCAAGACAAATCCAAATTCGTTAACCGTAACCGAAATATAGTCAATGGTGGCATTAATGGTTCCCACCATGCTTGAAAAATTCACAACAATATGATCAACACATTAAAATCCAAACAACTAATCGTAATCCCTAGAAAGGAAACTCCTTCTCGGGACAGGCGAAGACAGTTCACTCCTCTCGAAGAAAGCCTATCTAGTGTCTTTCATCACTTGACAAATGCCAACATGATTACATATCCCATCATCAAACCCTTCGAAGAAGGACAACCCAAACCGAATTGGTATAAAGATAATGAATATTGTGATTACCATCACATAAAATTGCACTCTACATGTTGATGCATGCAACTCCACCATTACATCCAAGACCTGGTTGAATGTGGAGACATAGAAGTCGAAAATACTCCTGAGATAAAAACACCTAATGAAAAAATTAACATGTTCAAAAATCCCTTCCCTAACCATGATAATAATTTAAAAGATAGGTCAATCATCAAGCAATGTCGAGTATGACTTAGTCATCTCGACCATAAACTATGACCATGAATTAGTGACAACTATAAAGATCATAACTGACTGTGTGATCATCACTAGAAAGAAAAAAATGTGGGTCCCTATAACAAAAAAATCTGCTACTTCGTCTCCCGCACCACCTCCTAATCCACCATCTACTTCCACCACCAATTCCAGTCCACAACCTGCGCCATCATTCAATAATGTCAAACAATTGGAGAAGACTTAATCATAAATTTCCATCATGAAAATAATTAATTCTTCTACCGCACTACAACGCATCCTTATGAAAACATTGAATAACACTCGTGTCCCTAAGGACATCAATTCACAACAATTCTAGGCTTTAATTGCACATCTTACGGTCACCAATCCTATTTTATCCTTTGGTCCCGTTGACCTTCTTAATCCCAACATCACTAATAATCATTCTTTGTATGTTGAGGGTTATATAACTCATCATAAGATGAAGCGCGTATTAATCAACAATGGATCTGCATTGAATATTTGTTTCATGAAACTTTTACGTTGTCTAGGTTACACGGAAAATAATTTACAAAACAATATCATAACCATTCGTGGGTATAATAATAGCGAAAGAAAGGCTAAAGGCACAATCATGTTACCTCTCCAAGTTGGACCCATCACCTTAGAAATGGTATGTCATGTTGTGGATGTAGAAGTTGCATATAACATTCTTGTCAGCCGACCATGGATTCATGCCATGGAATTCATCCCATCAATGTTCTACCAATGTATTAAATTTCCTCATTTGGATAAGGAATTTACACTACGTGCGGATCCTCAACCCTTTGAGTATTGTAGATTCCTTAAAGGATGGTATCGACATGATCACTATTGTCCATCAACAAATAAGTACGCTCCACCTTGCGTAATTCCTAACGAAACATGTATCAATCTAGATACACTCCCTAAAAATGATCCGAAACCATCATATTATAACCAAACCACATTTTCCAATCCACTCTCTTCCGCTAATCAACAATATTCAACCATTCCTCCTCCCACTAATCAATCATCTTCTTCCACTAATCAACAATTATTCGTCCACCACACCATCTTCTTCCCCGCCTAGTCAACCTTCTTCATCCAACTATACCTCTTCTATTAAGATACCTTCTCCTTCACATAACCAAACTTCATCCTCCAATCCACCCCCTTCTTCTTATAACCCATTTTCTTCATCTTTTAGAACTACCAAATTGACTTCCCCACCACATGAGGTACCTATTGGTCCCCCATCCCACACATTTAAAATCATTGACAAAGGATGCGGTGAATATCAATTTCAAAAGATGGCAAAATCCTTTTACGTCAACAAATCCCCACACAACTAAGGAAAACCCAATGCTCCACATCTAAGAATCCATTCCACTTACCAAATGGGACAGTCAGTTTAGAAAAAATTCAATTATCTTGACAACAAACATATTCCAAGTTCTTCAGGATCTTGTTTATATAATGATGAATTTGCTCCCTGTTATGAGTCCCCTCAATTTACCAAATCTCGTCAAATAATGAAAAACATGCGATGGAAAGGTAAAGTACTCGGTCCAAATGAACAAGGTTGTTTAGACCCAATCAATTACACACAACATAACGGTAAACATGGTCTGGGTTTCAAGGTATTTGATGTTGTTCCCGTATTAATTTCAAGTGATAAAAATGACACTAGCTCTCATAATGACACCAGGTCTCCATGTAGCCTTTTCGAGGACATCGCTGAAACCCATCTTTACTTTGAACATTTATCTATTAATGTCATCAATTTTGAGCCTATGCATCTGACTCTCATATACCATGGCCAACCACATCATGTGGCCATGGACATGTTCCAAAATTATGAACCCATCGAAGATTTCCTTGGAACTCACGATCAAATCCCTACTTATAACCATAGAAAAGGATTCAAAATCAATCTAGATGAAGCAGCCTATTTTGGAAAAGAAATAAAATATTCAGATCCTTCTCCTTCAGAAAATTTGGATCAGAAGTGCAAACAAAAAATTTCCCATAGTCAAAATCTCATCACCACCCTATCAAACAAACATGCCAATAAAAAGTTTCAACATCACACACAAAAATCTTATACCAACTCTCCCAAATCACTCGACACCGATGGCCTACATCAACCATTAGCATCATTCTCTAAAAAAGATACATCTAAAATTCTTATAGAAGAAACTAAAGACAAACATTGGAACCATCGAACATCTGAATATTTTACAACTTGGCATTAGTCTATCTGACCAAGAATGCATAGAATTCACAACACTCCTTATTGAATTCCAAGATATCTTTGCATGGACCTATAAGGACATGTTAGGCCTAGATCCATCTCTTGTAGTACACCACCTTGTGGTGCATCTGGATGCAAATCTTGTAAAACAAAAACTACACAAAATGTATCCCCAAGTAGCATTGCTTGTCAAAGCTGAACTCAATAAACTGTTGGAAGTTAACTTTATCCAACCTATTGATTATTAGACATGGATATCTAACATAGTTCCCATAGCCAAGAAAACTCCTGACATCAAGATATGCACATAATTCTAAGACATTAACAATGCTTTTCCCAAAGATTACTTTTCCTCGCCAAATATAGACATGATTGTTGATTCTACGACAGGCCATGAAATGCTCTCCTTAATGGATGGATTTTCTGGTTACAATCAAATATGTATTGCCTAAGGGGATCAACATAAAATGACATTTACTACACCATGGGGCAACTTCTGTTGTAAGGTCATCCCTTTCAGCTTGAAAAATTCTAGTGCCACCTATAAACGAGCAATTTCTGTCATCTTCTATGATATGTTACATGATATCATGGAAGATTATGTTGATGATATATTAGCAAAATAAAAAACATGAATAGGACATCCAGGTGTGTTGAGACACATTTTTGATAGATTACGTGAGTATAAGGTTCATCTTAACCCAAAGATATGTGTGTTTGGGGTGACCTCTGGTAAATTGTTAGGGTTTATTGTCTCACGGAGAGGCATAGAAGTGGACCCTACAAAAGTCAAATCCATTATGGAAATGCATCCTCCTCAAAACCTAAAATAATTACGTAGTCTTTAGGGAAAAATACAATCTATTTGGTGTTTCATATCATAGTTGGCTGATAAGTGCCATCACTTCAACCAATTACTCAAGAAAGATGCACAATTGAACATTAGAAACATGATTGTCAAGACTCTCTTGCTAAGTCAAAATAATACCTCTCTATCCCACTTGTTCTTATATCACCAGTTGCCGATAAACCCATGTTGTTTTATGCATATGCCATTGAACTTGCCATAGGAGCTCTGTTAGCACAACACAATGATCAAGCAAAAGAACATGTTGTATATTACCTTAGTCAAACACTTATTGAACATGAAGTACATTATTCCCAAATTGAAAAGTATGCTTAGTGGTCACCTTTGCATTTCATAAGTTACATCATTACTTACTCAATCACACAACTAAGTTGATCACCAAGATTGATCCTCTCAAGTATCTCTTGTCCTGACCCATTCTCACAGGAAGAATGTCTAGTTGGGTCATACTACTTAGTGAATTCGACGTCGAGTTTGTTCCGCATAGAGAAATTAAAGGACATGCCCTTGCAGACAACTTGCTGAGGCACCCCTTCCTGGCACCAATTCATTTTGTTTTTCTCGATGAAGATCTTTTTCACATAGACATCACGCCAGCTTGGACTCTATTTTTTGATCGATCTTGTAATCTCCATGGCTCAGGGGCTGGTATTTTGCTTATCACACCTATTGGACACATCATCCCTAAGTAATTTCGATTAGCATTCCCATGTACCAACAATATCGCATAATATGAAGCTCTAATCGCATGATTAAAACTAACTATACTTTGGAATCTTAGAGAATTAGTTATATTTGGTGATTCTTTACTTATCATCAAACAAGTTATTAATGAATACCAGGTCAAGGATGAAAAACTTATCCCATATAAGCACATTTTGGATACTCTTTGAAGCTATTTTTCATTAATTATCTTTGATCAAATCCCTATAATTCGTAATAAATATGCTGACGCTATGACAACCATTAGATCCCTGTTATAAATCGCATCTAGTCAACCCTAGACACATTTTTTCGTAGAACATATCTTAATGCTTGCCTATGATCTTCCTGAAAACATTGTAGTATGCAAAATCGTGGGTCCGAATAACCCTTGGTACCATGATCTTTATACCTTCATGTGTGATAAAATATTTCCTACCAACATGAAACCAATGCATAAACGTGCTTTAGCACAGCGTGCCTCTCGTTACATAATTTTAGCATAAAATATTTATAAATGAGGATATGATGGCACCCTGCTCTGATGTCTTAATCAGGAAGAAGCCTTGAGTGTCCTAATTGAATTCCATTATGGTATTTGTGGAGTGCACACGAATGGTATAGCCTTAGCCAAGAAAATCCTGCGAGTTAGATATTATTGTCCCACCATGGAAAGTGATGCATGCCATTTTTTCAAATGATGTCAAGCATGTCAAAAGCATGGAAATATTATCCACGCACCTTCCCAAGCATTGCAATCGATAACCACACCATGGCCCTTCTCTCAATGGGGACTTGACCTCATTGGTAAAATCAGACCAACATCGTCCAATGGACAAAGTTCATCATTACCACTACTGATTACTTCACTAAATGGGTAGAAGCTATGCCTCTCACCTATGCTACCGGTAGCCAAATATCTAAATTCATTTTTAATAATCTCATTTTTCGATTTGGTATTCCATCCACTTTTGTCATAGATAATGACAAATCATTTAAAAACCATGATTTAAAAGACCTCACCATTTTTTTTCACATCAACCTTAAGTGGTCCACTCCATACTACCCTCAGGGTAACAGTCAAGCAGAAGCAACCAAAAATAATTTAAAATCCATCATGTAAAAAATTGTCAACACCCATGGACGCAATTGACATACTCAAATTTACCCCACTCTTTGGGATTACCGTACATCCTACCACATTGGAGCCACCTCATTTTCCCTTGTTTATGGTTGTGAATCCATTTTACCTATTGAGATAGAAATCCCATCGTTGGGAATCTCCCTTAAAGATGTAATTAATGAGGATGAATATCGACAGTCACGGCTTTAAGAGCTTGAGATTCTCAATGAAAATGACTTAATGCTCTCAATAATCTTCAAGTCTATCAAAATTGACTGCAACACAATTATTATAAATAAGTAAGACCCATAAAATTTGAAATTGGTGAATTCGTTTTAAAATAAAATCAAAATAATACCACTAAAGAGCAAGAAAAAAAAGGAAAATTTGAGCCTAATTGGTTAGGAACTTATGTAACTACAACTAAATTTAGCTCTGGAGCCTATAAGTTGGCCACTGAAGATGGTCAAGAACTTGATGAACTAATGAATGTAGTTCATTTAAAGAAATTTTATCCTTGAGGCATTTACTATTTCAGGAAACAACAATGTGTACATTATTCCTTATTTCTAACTTATCTCCGAATAATTTGAAGTTATTCATTTCCATTGGCAGATATTCTCATTATTGCAATCATATATTCATATTTAACATTATGAGACAGGTGCTAATATAGATCCTGTTAATTTTGTGAGCATCATACTTCTTATAATATCTCCCATTTTCAATCACTTTCACCTATGATCATACCTAGAAGCTTACTAATGGCAATATATTCCCTTCAAAGACATTATCTCTTTCATAACAGAGCTTAAATTTTTTTTACCTGGTTCATTTGATCATCCATCTCAGTCTTCAGTGTTGAACCCTCATGTCCTACTAGTCATGTGGGGCTAAGATTGGGGGCAAAAGTTCCTTCCAAAAAAACAAAAACAAAAACAAAGCACTGTTGTAAAATTCCATCAATTCAATAAATTATGAATAATTTTATCACATCTTTCATCCTTCATAGTCTTAAGTGTTGAGCCCACACTTCTTACTGGTAGTGCGAGACTGGGAATGGAGGAAGGTTCCCTTACTCATCTACGTCTTGTCTTCGGTGATAAACCCTTGCCTCTTACAAGTGGCATGGGGAAAAGCGTAGAGGGTCATTCTCATAAAAGCATAAAAATATTGCAAAAACATTCAAAAATTCAAAAAAAAAAGTAAAAAAAAAAACAAAAAGGAATTTACTCGCCTATGTTTTGCCTTCGGTGATGAGCCCTTTCTTCTCACTGGTAGCATGGAGCAAGGCATAGGGAGTCATTTCAAGAATATAAAATCTTATAAATCTGACAATGCTTATAATTATAGAATCCCCAAAGAAGTAATTTAGATGCCTAAGTGAAGAGAGAACTATCCCTTCACCTCATATCCTACCAATCAGCAGGCCACATAACTGTCTAAGTCTATTGCGTGAATCATAGAGTGAAATCCATTTTTGAAACCAGTTCGGTGACGTTAAGAAGAATTAAGTCACAATTTTCCAAAGGGATTTTTGTTTGCATTTGTCTCTATATTCATTATCTACCTCATGTGTCCTTCTTGATTCTCGATGAAGAGCCCTCACATCTTACTAGTTGTGTGGAGTCAAGAATGAAGTTGGACTTCTTTTCATCATATCATCACCAACATATCCTACCAATGGAATGAGAATTTTTGTGTTATTCAGAGCATGAGTTACTGCGAGGAACACAACACATACAGACAATATCCCAGTTTATCATCTCTCAAAATAAGTCTGTATTCTGGTCCATAAATTTTCAACAATAGTGTAACAATCCAAAAATCTAAAAACATTAGAAAATCATCAAAAATAAAAAAATATTAGAAAAAATCCAAAAATCTAAAAACATTAGGAAATCTCCAAAATTCAAAAAAAAAAGTATAAAATCTAAAAATCCAAAAATATTAGAAAATATCCAAAATACAGAAACATTTGAAAACTTTTCAAAATTCAAAAAACATTCAAAATTAAAAAATCAAAAATAAAATAAAAATTCTAATTTTTTTTTGTAAACTCCACAAAATCACAAAAACTCTAAAATAATCAACACAATTCATCATTTGAACTAGTATCCCCAATGAATGATCCAATCACCTTATGATTATCAAATTCAAACCACTTCTCCTCGCGTGAATCCTCGCTTAGGGAAAATCTAGCTCTCATTGCTTCGTTGTTTGAGGACAATGACCCAACCCTTATTTGTGTACTTGTACCCCTACTTGGGGGCACATCCGATCAATACTCACTATGGAGCACATTATGGACATGTTTACTGGTTCTTGTGTTGCATTATTAGTTACAAGTCATTAATGTTTTTCTTGTATCTTGATATATTACAGGGGGCATCTTGATTTTATGTATCCTGGTATTCTCTCTAATATACTTGTGTTATTTGATTGTATATCATACTGGGGTATCATACTTTCTTGATGGCCTCTTTCTATGCTCTCTTCCACTTTTATATCATACTGGGGCATCAAACCTTTTTGATGGCCCTTGTCTAAGCTATCACACATATTATAGTCTAGTCATCCCGATCTTTTATATCACGATGCATCCTATTATGTGCTATATTAAAATTAAGATGATTTTCGTCATTTGAGTATCTTCATGCATGATCAACATATTACTTTACACCCCATCAATTCACCCGTACTAATACATTCCCTAGTTTGAGAATCCTGCTTGATCACCGTACTTGTTTCCTTTTTTCCCTGTTATCACCTCCTTTTGTCTCCTTTTCCACTCGGGTATACATCACTCCCTCTTTTCTCATCCTTCCCCAAATCCATCTTATGCCTGGTCATCTTACTTATACACTCTTGTAGTATAGAAAATTCACTTGAGGGTTCCCCTTCAGTCCATTTTGTCATACCCTATTCCCACCACCTCTATCATCATCCTTCTTCTTCAACTTGGTGATCTTACTTAACCATCCCTACTGCATAGAAATATTACTTAAGAGTCCCTCTTAAGGTTGATCTACCCTATGGTCTTCACCCCTCCCATCATATTTCCCCCATCTTATTTCTCCTACCTCTCATCTTGATCATCTTCTTCAACCAACCATTCCACCCCTGTACCCAATACAATTTTGTCTTTCTCCTTGTATATCATCCATGTCGGTTTGGCGATCTTACTTAACCATTCCAACGGCATGATGATCTTACTTAAGAGTATCTCTTAAGAATCACCTGTCATCTTGCACTTTCCCATCACTCTACATTCTCACCATCCATATTTTATCTTTATTCACCATCATCACATATTCTTACCACCGCTTGGCAATCTTACTTAGCCACTCGCGTGGCATGATGATCTCACTTAAGAGTCCCTCTTAAGGATGATCTGTCTTATTTCCTTTCCCCATCACTACACATCCTCACTCTTCACTTTTTCTCGGCATTCCCTATTATTACATCCTATCACCTCCTCTTTTATTCTCACAAACACCACTTCTCGCTTTCCCACTTGTCATCTCTAGTGTCGCTCGCTTGGCATTCTTACTTAACCCCTTCCGTTGCATGATAGTATTATGTTAGGGTCCTCCCTATGCTAAAATCATCATTCTGAACATCTCCCTCGCCTCATTCTTCATTCAATTTGTTGATCACTTCTTCCACCTGGTCTCTCCTACCAACCACATTTTCCTCCTATCATTATCCTTTCTCCACCTATCAACTCATAACATACGTCTAATATCTTCCGCCTATAATCACGTTATTTTCCCCCATTTTCCCCTTCTTGATCCATCATCCTTCATACCGTTTCTTCCCATTATTTTCATGTCTTATTTCTTCATCCTCACCTCATTCATCCTCATCCTCTGCATCCTCTCCTCACTTTCACCTAGTCCCAACTCATCCCTCCCATTTTCTTTACTCTTTCCACTTCATCTTCTCGAATTCTTCCACATCTCTACCCACACAATTACTCACCATTATTTTTAACATTCCTCTAACATTCTTTCATCATCATCTTTTATTCCCACGTTAATAATTGTTAGTGGAATTTCCCTAAAAATCATCAATCCTCATTCTACATGACCTTTTTCACTCCCTTGGACCTTCTACAGTTTCCCTTCATTCCTTCCTTCCTCTAGGCCCACCACTCATTATTAGTGGGCTTTCCCTAATGTCCGTTCGTTGGCGTTACCCTTTCCATTCCTTATTTCCTTTCTCCCTTTCTTCATTTTTTCTCTCATCCTTCCTCACCACTCATTGTTAGTGGACTTTCCCTAACATCCCCTCACTGGCATTGCCTCTTCTATCCCCCACTCTCTTATCTTCTATTCTTTCCCCCCACTCCCACCCTTTCTTGTTGCTTCTTCCCCACCTCTCCATCTTCCCTTTACCCTCTTCAATATCTTTATTGTCTTCATCATACATCCTTTGTCTATTTTCTCGTAATCCTAGTATCCTCATTTCATGCATCTCTGCATCTTTTCCAATCTGTGGCATTCCTTCCCTCTTTCTTCTCTTTACATTCCTCATATTGTTCACTCTACACGTATTATCCCCATTATGTATTCCCTTCCTTCTACATCATTTTCTTAGTTATCCTCTTCTCTCTCCCACCCCTCATCTTATTTCACTTCCTTTGTATCATCTTCTTCCCCTTTTTACATCATGTTTCCTCCTTACTTCCCCATTGATAACCTGGATCTTCAGTGATGTCCCGTCTTTTTTATCATCCCACCCTCCACATGCATCTCCATATGGTTTGTTCCATATTCTTTACCTTGGTATTCCTCATGAAGACCCGGTTCCTTCAATCTTCTCCCTGTATTCGCTCTATCATCCTTTCCTCTCCCATAATTTTCACATTTCTTCTTACCACCCCTCCTTTTCTCTACCACCCCTACCTTTTCATTCATTTTGTACCTGCTTCTCTTATTTTCTCTAATATTTTTCACACTTTCCTTGCCCCTCATAGTTTCTTTTTTTCCTTCATTCTACTTCTTCTTTCATCCTCTTTCAATTTTTCATCGATTTTACCCCCTCCTCCCACCTCGTCTTCTCCTTCTTATTTATCTTTCCTCATTTCTTGTTTTTCTTAGCTCTATCACTTCTTTCATTTTCATGCATCCCTCTTTATTATCTTTGTTGCTTCCTACATTTGACACATCTCTCTATTTCATACCTTTACCCTTTGATCTGTGATTTTCTTGTCTTCTTCTTATTTGTCCTTCATCATTCCCTTCTTCCCCTATCACCCTTCTCTCTTATTCTCTTCTACCTCTTTCATTCCTTTTTTCCTCTATCTCCATAACCCTTCACCTTTCTTGCTCTTCACATAATCAACCACCAATCCTATGCATTCCCTTTTCTCTTTCCCATTACATCATCCCACACACCCTCACACCTAGAATTCAATGCCGATTGAATCCTTTCTCCATTTGCATCATGCGGTCATTCCAGTCTCTTCCACCCCATTATCATCCTCTTCTCCACAAAATTAATCTCTCCTCTTTTAGATAGCTCTGTCATATATTCCATTCTCGTCAGCCCTCTTGAGGGGGCATCATCATATTTGTCCATAATCACATTTTCTCATGACATTTTTGTCTTGGAGGATACCATGACATCCATCACTCACCACCTTCTATTCTCTCCAACAAACATTCACTCTACTTTTTTCTTAAGAAAAGTAGATTGAATTCTTCACCCATTCTCATAAGCAAAAGTTTGTTCAAATTCTTAAGAAAGATTTCTCTTTTTCCTCTAACAACTTCTTATTGAGGGAGCACCTCCTTCAAGAAGAATCTTTTCAAAAATCTTCGATCTTCCCACTTGAGGCATATTCACACCATCTCGTCTACTTTATTTGAAAGGAAACTACTTTCATAATACCCTTCTAAAGAGAGGAAAATGTAGGCACCCTAATTTCACATATGTCCTAAATCAATTAATTCCCCTACCTCATTTCTCAAAAAAATACACTTCGAATTAATCAAATATAATTTGATTAATTATCCACTTCAAATCTAAAAATAACCTAATCCTTACCACATGTCATTATTCTCCATGTTTTTCTACTATTGAATTGAAAATTCAAAATCAAATCCTCACCCACTCTTCGTGGTCCCCACTCACCTAAAATCCTCCACTTATGAATTAAAAATCTAATTCAAATTCTCACCCATTCTTCGTGGTCCCCACTCACCTAATATTTCCCACATTTTCAAACCATGATTATTTAAATTACTCTAAGTTAATCACTTCCTCAGGCTATAAATACAACCTTACCCCTCCCCTCTAGGACACAAAGAAGAAGCTTGAATGCCATGTCTAAGTTCTTGCATTATTTGAGCAACGAATATCCTTCCACCTCGTCCTAATGTCCAAATAGTCTCATCTTGAAGCACCCCAAATCCATAATCCTCTTACCCATTTGGTAAAAAGTAAGCGGATCATTGTTGCAAGAAGGCCTTGCTCCATTTTGAGAAAAGCACCTACATATCACGCAATCAGGGCTCAATCCATGTTTCCTAGCCCATTCTGAGGTTTGCTACGGAAAATAAAGGAGGAGGTATTATTGTTAGTATTTTACTTCCTTGTTAGTAGTGCATTTTTTGTATCTTACAACAGATTTTTCAACCAACTTGAAAGGGTATTTAAAAGTATCAGGTCCCCTTATTTTTCTCCCCCAATTTATTTTGCCACTACATTTGTGAAATCTAAATTTTTGTGTGCTTTGTGAAGAAGTGTAATTTGTAAGAAAAGAAGAGATTGTGGTGGAACCCCCTTTTCGAAAATCTTGGTAAATTTTTTAGGGTTTTTCAATTTTAAATACCTATTTTTTTGGGGGGGAGATGTAATATTATATGCTTCTTACTTTCATTTACATTTGGAAATTATATGGAATATTTGCTTTATTCTAACCTTTGAAAATTTAATGTAAATTATTTGAAAGGATATTTCTTTTGAAAATTTTATTTAATTTTAGCAATAAAATTCTACTTAATTATGTTTTAAAAGTGGTGTGTGCAGGGAATAATCATTCCTGGAAAGTGGAAGTTTATGTCAGGAAATAGACTTAAAAAAAAAAAAAAAGTAAATTATTAATTTAATTTCACTTTAGTTGTACCAAAGAAAATTAAATTATTTATTTAATTTCACTAAAAGTGGTACAATTTGTTTTGTATTTTTTATATTTTCCAATGCCCTTTGGTTTTCTTCGTATTTCTAAACTTGCTTGCATGGAAAATGGAAAATAAATCTTTGTCTTGGTTTGCACTACATGTCTTTGATAAATTGGATAAATTGAGGTGAATTCAAATCCATTATTTGACATAATTTTAGGTAAAATAACCTTTAAAAATCGTGTAAAATTCACATTCTGGAAATACACAAGAAAGTTTCACTATGTTAAATTTGACGATCGAATGACCATCACAGCAAACCAAAATAAGGTAGAATGATGGCCATTTAGATGTCAAATTTAAGCTGGCCATATCTTTATCTACATTAACACTATTCATAAATTTGAAGTTGATGTGCATTCTTCAGGAGGCTTCATCTTCACCATTCTATATGGTCGAAAAAATTTTATGATACGTCTGGGGTATAATGTCAAGGCCCTTTATAATGCAGGTTATTATTTGATTATGGAAAGTTAATAAGTATGCCATTTTATTGATAGAATTAGTTAATGGTCAAATAGTTTCTTTGTATCTATAAATTTAGATTTGGTTCTATTAATATTTGATATGATCAAATTTTTAAAAATTAGTTATTTCCTTTATATATACTAAATATATACTTGATTTTTTAATGAAATAAGTACAAGTTTTTTAATCATAAAATATGAGTTATTGTCATTTTTTCAATTAATATGTTTCTAACTCAATGGTGCATTTATATCATAATGGGGTATGTTTTCCAAATTGAGGAAATTTGAAAGACAATGGTAACTCCAGTTTCTTCTGCCTTGATAAGACCCTAGATCCTAAATGAAGTAAATTACAATATTTGGAATATCAGGGTCAAATCTATAACTTATAGGCGAGGAAAATTTGGATGATTGTTTCAAGGAAATTGAGCTATTGTCACCCATAACTTGATCATCAAGCGAATGTGGAAAATATGAATGCATTATCACAGAGTACACAAGAGGCCATTTCTATGATCATGTGTAATTTGAACGATGAATATCTTCTACACAACTAGTAATATCGAACATCCTAATGAGGTATGACCAAACAATTAGAATCCATACATGAAGGTACGGAGCTTATCTAATAATTAGTCTTAAACTTGTTTTAGAATTACTTATAACTCCTATGAAAAGTGAGATGAACCTGTAGTTAATTTATTATCCAAAATTAAAAATGTCAAAGCACAATTAGATGGATGTAATTGTGACTTAATTAGTAATAGATCAATCTACTTTATTGTTCAGTTGAATATACATGAAAGATTTAGGAATTTTATTTCTATCTTAAATTCTAAATATCAGAATGAGGATGAATTACCTGATTCAAGAATACTTTGAGTTCTCTTCTGATACAGAAATAGATTAAGTGATGATGAACTTCGACTTAAGCAGAATGCCTCACAGGACACTTCTTTCTTATGAATTTTAAGTTTAAGTACTCATGCAATCCCTTATTTCCATGATCAAGACTAAGTTTACCATTTTCTAATACGTAAATATTCATTTGTTATCATAGAAATACCTTTTACTTCTAAACATTTGTGTGTAAGATTTAATGGTAAATGTCACAAATATGGATAAATTTGGGCATAAATAGGAAGAGTGTAAATACCTAAGAAACCTATCCATAGAAAATCAGGAAGCCAGACCTTGTCCCATCTAAATATAATTTAACAGAAAAAGGGTAGTTCGTAATGACAATGTTAGCATCAAAATGCATTGCATGATCTGATACTGGAACCTTTGTTGTCTTCCTTCAACATGGAGCCGTCTTCTAGATTGTAGGAACCTTCACTTAATATGGATCACTAGAGTAGGTTGGTCTCAATTCTTTACCTTTTCTACTAGCATCTCTTGAAACATCCTTATGCTTGGAAAGGAAACTAAGTTCATGCCACTAGACCAGGGATAGTGAAAGGATAACAAAAAGGAAACTAAATGTAAGGGATGGAAATAGTGAGATGAATCTTTTATTTGTTCTAAGTGAAAATGAAGGAGAAAGCACATGGTTATAGGTGCAATAGAATATCTCTTAGACACATTTACACCCTTGATTTCTCACAACTGAATGGTTGAGGAAGTTAGTGTGATTCATCAAACATGGAGTTATCCCAAAATGTGGGACTTTGAAATCACGGATAACCCTCCGGAAAAGGTCGGCTTCCTAAAATATCCTAGTGCCAACTACTCCAAAGTGCAAAGAGTTGATTAGATATAACACCTAAGGCCTAATATTTCCAAGGATGACCAGAGTCTAGAGAAAATGCATGAAAATTAAAATCATACTCTACGGGAAGGTGATGCACCTAGAAGGATGTTAAACAACCTGCACAATGAACAGAGATCTTACAAGTAGATGAATCTTGCAATGAAAACACAACAGTGCATAATAATTTAGATATGATGAAAGACCAGAAGAGCCTGAAACAAAACATAAAAGGGTGTTTGGAACATCCATGAATCTGTTTATATTGCTCTTGGAAATTGATACAATACACCACGCTCAAGCTCAAAGGCACATGGATTTTAAGCATTACAATTTCTAGTAGGGAGGTTTGGAATCTCCACAAAATCTCTTACAAATAAGAATCCTAAGGGAGGGGCATATACAAGGTGTTTAACCTTTTTAAATGAGCCCTTCCTTACCAATATATAGGAAGAATGGAAAGACAAGGGAGAGAGAAGGAATTCGAAATCTTGCTTTAACCACCCAAAAAAGTATTAAAATCACCTACAACAATGATGGATGCCACTACAAAACCCATACCTACATGTACCTTGCTTGTTGGAGAAGAAAGGAATCCCATACCTCATCATTTTGGTAGGTGAGAAATCTAGACACATTCCTCCAAATTGGTTATGTGTAGCACAATCAAATTTTGACACATGCCACGTGGCACAGAAAAGCGTAGAAGAGGGCACAAAGCATGCACGCAGAAGATTGATGTGTGGAAGGAAAACAATGGAAGGGTGCGTGAAAAGGTTTCGTGCACCGGAGGAAATGGGAGAAATACCCAAGGAAGGGATGTATGGTTAAGGTGTAACTATTACAAATTAATGTATAGGGGGCGTGAGAGGGCCGGGGACTTAACTGATTTTGAAGCAATTTCAAGGTGCATGCAGGGTGAATGAACTGCCGAAACTTTGAAGTATAAAATTTAGACTTCAAGGTGTGATTTTCCTGCACTGTGGCTTCAACGTTTTGAAATTCCAAAACCCCAAAGAATTTCAGATTTTCAGACCTTTGTCTTTTCGGGGGTTCAGGTTTCAAGGTTTCATGTTTCGAGGTTTTGAGGGTTCAGGTTTTTTTCATCTGCCTGGCACATGAAACCTCCAAAATCTCAAAAGAAGGAATTCTAAATTTTAGACTTCAGGTTTTAGACTTTTTTTTCTCCCTACATGAACTATTCATTACTCTACCCTGCTACCAAGTCTGAACTCCCGAATGTTCGAAGTCCAAATTTTTGACTTCAAACTTTGATGTCCTTCAGACCTTTTTGATTCCACCGATTTAGAATTTTTTCCCACTGAATCCAAATGCTTCTATGTCACTTCAACTCACTCCACTTGAGCCCAAAATGTGAGCTCCCATGGCTGAAATGATCCCTCTATTTTTTTTTGTGCGAGGTCATGTTTGTCTGATTTCTCCAGAGGGTCAAAACTAGATAGCATAATCTTTTGTCGTGTTCACAACTAACTCATGATGGTTTGTCTATTAAAATTTTAAAGGATACTTGGTACATCAAAGATAGTGATAATAATATAATTGCTGAAGGAATTCAGAGAAATGGATTGTATATTTTTTACGATTATTCTTCTCATCTTGTTATGTATCTCAAAGTTTGAATAATTCAAAACTATGGCATGAAAGGTTAGGACATATCAACTATCAAAGCGTGTATGAAATGTCTAGATGTAATCTAGTTAAAGGTTTATCTGTGTTATCCTCAACTCATGATGCTTGTGAAGGTTGTTTACGCATGAAACAATATGCTTAACCCTTTCACTTACATCCCGAGGAGAGTTCCTCTTCACCACTAGAACTCATTCATAGTGATGTTAGAGGAACTCTTGAAGTAGCTTCGTTAAATGGTTCTTTGTATGCTGTGACATTTATTGATGGTTTCACCAAGGTGATTTGGACATATTTTATTAAAAATAAATCTGATGTATTTGAAAAATTTAAGGAATTTAAAGCATCTGTTGAAAATTCTTCAAATTATAAAATTAAGAGGCTTAGAAAAGATAATGGCGGTGAACATGTTATCAAGGAATTTGAAAAATTATGTATTGATTGTGGTATTAAAAGATAATTACCTTTTCCCCATTATCCTCAGTCTAATGGTGTTGCAGACTAAAAAAATATGACTATTTTATATATGGCTTGCACGATGCTTCATTCTACTAATCTTCCCAAATTTCTATGGGTAGAAGCAATGAACATAATAGTATATATCCTAAATAGGGTTCCTACCAAAGCTATTCACCATTCGACCCCCTTAGAAAAGTGGTGAAATACAAAACTTGATGTATCACATTTAAAAGTGTTTGGTAGTCCTGCCTCTTTATATATCCCTAAAAAGAAAAGAAAGAAACTTGATATGACTTATTTTTCTTGTATTTTCATTGGATATGGTATTAACACTACAGGTTTAATAATTTATGACCCTGTAAAAATGGAAGTAACTAAAAATTGAAATGTTATTGTTTTAGAAAAAAAATCATTCATCTTCAAATAGTAATGATATTCTTAATCCTGTTGTAGACACCTATAATTACGCCTAAGCAATTTAAATACTTAAATTGTGCTAATTATCTCCTTTCCTGCAAATAGATGACATATCATCAAAAGCACACATATTCCCTCTTATTGTCGTCAATTTAATTGTAATACGATAATTGATTGAGTCACTTATTCAACTAACAACCTAATTAACGACCTTCCGTTCACTAATCACCTTCTCTATCTAGATTAATTAATTAGTATTAATTAATTACTCTTTCCCTTCATTTAACTAGTAAGTCAATATTTAATTGATTTAATCCTCTTTCTAATAGCCTAAATCAAACTAATATTCATCTAATTAGCTTATAAAAGCTTACACATGCCTATTTAACTAATCACCTTTGATTAATTAATACGCCCCCCTTTACTCCACATGAGCCACTTGCTAGGACATAAACTAAGCCCTCCCAAAGCTAAGGTCAACCCCATAATAAACCCCCCTTATCCATTCTTAACTCATGTTTTAACTTTATCCCACATTCATGAGGATGTGTTGAATCTTTTATCCTTTGGGATATATAAAGAGCCCTCCACCTAACATTTTACTTACACCTAAACTCTTTGAGAAAGAAAATGTAAAGAATATAGAAAAATAGACTAAGAGCTTGCACCTTTTGTTCTCTTGAGAGTTCATCATCTTGAGGAGCTAAGCTTCCTATTTCTAGCCTAAAATGCTTGGGTCATATGGGAGGTGTAAAAAGGGCCTTATAGCCCAATTTTGATAAACCCCCATTCCTAGATTCTTGGAGATATCTAGGACAACCAAATATTGATTGCCATGGGGCTTATTTAGGTCCATTTACTTGTTTGTTGGTAGTCTAGAGAAGTAGAGGTTTAAATACTTTAGCATTGTTTCATTCAAAGTTAAATGCATTATGCTAGGTATTAATCTTATGTAGCTCTCATCTTTGATGGTGTTTAGATTTTGTCATTAGCTTTGTTATAGAACTATTTAGGTGTTAGTTCTCATTCATCTAACTTAGCTAAAAAGCACAAAACCATGCACACATTTGGCACACCCGGTGGGACACTTAGTCCCATGGCATTTTAGTTTAAATTTCATTGTTTTGGCTAACTTTTGATATGCACATGTAGTAATTAATGTCCATTTTTTGGTAAATTTTCTCATTTGATATGTGTTACTTCATGTTTATAGCCTTAATTTTAATGGGTCATTGCCATTTTTGAACTAACTTGTCAAAATTTAGAGTATTGTGAAGTTTTCTATGTTTTTTTTGTACTTTGGTTATAGGTCTAGCGTAGGCACAATTTTAGGAGCACATACGCAATTTTAGGAGCGCAAACACAATTTTAAGAGCGGACGTAATTTCAGGCATGATTTTAGGGGTGCACACATCTCTCTGGTGGCACAGGCATGCTGTTAAAGTCTGTCATTCTATCTGCCAACCCCTGGCACATGCACACTAACCCTGGCGCATCCACCCTAAACCCGCGCGTAGGTGCACTAACCCAGGCACACACGTCATTTTGTACTATACCTTCACTACAGTATGAAACCTGTCAGAATGGTGCACACGCCCTAACCAAGGCGCACATGTGGTTTTAGTGGCGTAGGTATACTTTTCTGGTAATACGGTTATTTTGTCAGTTTTTTTTGTTTGTTTTTCTCAGAATAGCGCATATGCTGATTTTCGTGGCACATACACCTCTCGGGTGGCGCAGGCATTTAATTGATCTGAAAAATCCACAGAGTGGTGCAGGTGCTGTTTTAGGGGCGCAGGCACTGTTTTAGGGGTGCACACATCTCTCGGGTGGCGCAGGTACACTGTGTGCCGAAAAATAGCCTTCGGTGGCGCATACACCCTAACCCACGCGTAGGCATAGAAAAAGGGGTGCAGGCGTCCTTTTGCATTTTTTGGATTTAAAGGGTTGATGTGCTAAATTTTTTGCAAGTTTATCTAAATCACATATTTGTCTTTGCAGGCTATTTTTACATGTTGGTATTTGATTAGGTAGTATTTTGCATTGTTTACTAACGAGGATTGAGATCGCGTATGCTCTTCCCTCGCGTCCCTTGGGGCGATCTTGGGAATCAAAAATGATTCTTAAAACCTTTTTCCGCTTTAAGATTGTTAAGAGTATTTTAGTTAGAATTGGTCAATTTGGCATTTGTTGAATTAAAGTGTTGTTCCATTTGGTTATCTTTTGAGATTTGTGAAGACATCACATATGCTCTTCTCTTGCGTCCTTGGACGATCTGGAGAATCAGAAATGGTGCCTTCTCTTTTGATGGAAAACTACTAATCATTATCATTCAGGACCAAAAATCTTGTCAAAGAATGAAGGAAACAAAACAAGAGTCAGAAAACCTTCTAATACACGTGTTTCTTGTAGGTTGCCAAATGGTGTTCGAGCAAACCACACCTAATTAAAAAAGATAAAAAAACACACCATATTCAAAACACTGTATTGCAGGTTTCAAAAAAGGGTACATCCCTCTCCACTCAACTGGAACATAACCCCTTTGGCATAACGCCTTAAGCTACAACAATGGGGGTGGTTCCAGGAACCCCAAAGTAGTCCACGTAAGAGGGAACCTTGTGGATGAAACGGGAAGTGCTCCGCACTACCTACTTGACTAGTGATTCCTTTGTGAGATAGCGTTACCGGTTGTCCGTGTGGCGACCCCAGTGATAGTACACGTAGACGCACTAGTTGCCTACTATTCTTGAAGGGGGTAAAGTAAAGCCAAGATACTCCCAAACTAGTCAGTGTGAATTTTTGGGTAAATCGCGCTCGCTCGAGGCAACTTTGTAACACCTAGGACGAGAGAACCACCTAGGAGAATATAATTTGGCCAGGAGCCCACTTTGACCATTCTAAAACAATGTTGAGTTGTGAACCATATTTTCATTGAGAAACGTGTGACGCATTACTTTCACCTAGTTTTTACTTGCCTTAGGGCGAGGTGAAACTCTGCCGAAGTGAGGCTAGCATTTTTCGTCATTTTTTTGATTTATTTCCTTCCCATTCTTTTGACACTTTGTTGATTGAAAGAGGTGTGATTACCTTTGTGTTTCCATTCGACAGTTTCTCTCACTTTTATGTCCGTTTACGCCCATCCATGTTTGCGGCTGGGTTAGTTAAACGTCTAAAGTGAGCGGAGGCATTTTCACGTCATTTGGTAGCCATTGTGATCTTGATACCCACGTCAAGGTTGTCATTGTAGTTAGGCATGGTTCATCACTTCACGGACTTCCTTAGAGGAGTTAGCTTGTTTGTCTCGTATCATTACAATTTCGATATTTACGTCTTGTTTCTTGTAAACTCGACATAAATACCTATATTGTACGGTTACGCTGCACACATTCTTAACTATTCCTAGCTATACTTTGAGATTTTTGGTTCGGTTCTATTATTACCTTGATTTCAAAAGGTGCTAGACGTTACCATTTGTGCGTGTTATATCAATAACACCTTGATATCAATACTTCACTTTCTCGTAAAGTGGGTTAACATATCTTGGTGATATTGTTGTGTCATTCGCAAATCGTAATTGACACTTTTTAAGATATAGGTCTTAATCAGATTTGAGCTCACTCGTCGTATATCTTGATTGGGAGATCGCATTTGACTTCTTGTATTTACTTACGTTTTGTTCATTCCCTTGAACTTGGCATAAGTGAAAACATCTTGTTGATCATCTCGCGACGCAAATTACTTTGAAACGTAGTCTAGGAAATACTTCATTTGATCAAGTTTTAATACCAAATGATTGCTTCATTGGTGATTTTATCACTCTATCACATTGGTATTCTCACACTGTTAATTTACTCTTAACACGTACATCTTGCATTTCACTTAGGGGTAGTCATTAAACTTTGAGCACATTTACAACTCACCCTAGTGAAACCTTCACGAAAACATGGCTCCCAAGACGCGTCTAGGGTTAAAGAAACAAACATATGAGGAACAACAGGTGCAAGCTTGGGAAACCTCTAACAGACAAGGGTCAAACCCATTCATTGGACACGATCTAGGACCACTATTTTATGCAGAAAAGGAAACAAAAGAAATGGTCGACCATAGTGGAAACAAATTAGAGTCACCACGCACGGAATTTGATTTTGACCCTACTCTGCTAGACGAATTTCTTCTTAGAAACAAAGACAGAGTGTTGGCATGGGTTGTCGAATTAGGGGCCAAATTGCCCATCGAGAATGAACCAATACTACAGACAAATGACACTAATGAGGAAGAACGTCCCCTTATCAATTTGGAAGATATTTTAACATGCGGGCATGCTTCCACTTCTTACGCAGAAAATGATAAAGTGGTAGGGCATAGAATACCCCTCATCAAAGTGCCACGAAGAAACAAAATAGAACTTGAGATAGAGGAAGAACCTCCACAGTACAAAGAGGAGGAACCTTTAGAAGAAGAGGTTATAAACCAAGCCATGATTCAACAACAAATCAGTAAGCTAAGCTGGAAACTAGCTTTTCTTACTTCCCATGTACAAAAAGATGCAAACAAGAACATTCAAAAGCTGAGGCCTAAGGTTAAGTTCAACGAAATCCATCGGGAAAAAAAAAGGAGAAGAAGACATAGGGTATCATCATGTTTACATCCCCGCTTCTCCCACTAAAGAACAATTGCTCGCACAGGAAGTGCAGTCTATGAAAGTGATGCTTGCGAGCTTACAAGAGAGAAATATAGGGAGCATCAGGAAATATCAATATGAAGAACTATGCCCCTATCCTTTTGACAAGACAATGACCCTTCAACCCTTTCCAAAGAAATTTGATATGCCAAAGTTCGACAAATACAAAGGAAAGGGAGACCCAAGAGATCATGTTAAAGATTTTTACATGGCATGTCAAGAGGTGTCTTATAGTGATAATTACCTCATCAGACTTTTTCCCAAGAGTCTCGGAGGTCAAGCATTGGAATGGTTTACACGCTTACCACGAGGATCAATTTTCACCTGGCCAGAATTGGTAGAAAGATTCGTGTGTCACTTCTCATATAACATAGAGAGTGACGTCACCATGGCAGACTTGTGTGGTGCCAAGCAATGCCCAAATGAGACCTTCACCAGCTTCCTCCAATGATGGAGAGGGATAGCTAGTCGCTTCCCTTGTGCTTTCCCTGAAAAGTAGCTGGTCAGTATCTTCATTCCCAATCTCAACCTAGATATCACCTTCCACCTCCAAATGCATTGTGTCTGTACTTTTGAGGAGGTTATCGAGAAAGGGATTGAGATAGAAAAGGCTCTCATTGCCAAAGGCACCCTTAAAAACCAATCTAAAGACAACCAAAGTGTCAAACCCACGGAAAAAGCTGAAGATTTTCAACAAAAACAAAAATGTGGTAGGAGACGGAATCATTGATTCCAAACGTGTTCAAACGGTCCAAACTGGTCAACCTTTTAAACTGACCAAGGGCCCAATACAACCACCACCAAAGCGACGAACATTCACCTCTCTCAATGAACCGTTGTCAGTCATACTAAAACAGTTGGATGCGGTCCACATGATGACCTATCCTACAACACAACCGTTTGACGACAACGCTCCTAAACCTTCATGGTATAAGGAGCATGAATATTGTGAAATGCATCACGTTAAAGGTCATAAAATAGACAAATGTCTATGCGACTTCACCACTATATTCAAGACCTCATTGACAACAGGGAGATAGAGGTGGATAACCCTGGCAAAACACAAACACCTAACAAGAAAATGGGGATTTATAAAGAACCATTCCCCAAGCATGATAATTCGGAAAAGACAAAGCCGGATCGGGGAGAGTCATCCCAAACTTATAAAGCCGCACGAATTACTTGTATACAAAGAGAGATAACAATCATTACGATTCACTTATCGGATGTATTCGCTCCCCTGCTGACCGTGTCAACACTATCGAGATTAAGGGAAAGGATTGCGCTGCGGTAACAAGGCACACCCACCTCGTAATTCTGGAACCCTCTCCGTCAACCCCTGCATACTGGTAAGTATAACCTTTTAGAACAACTCAAGAAGACGTCTGCTAAGATTTCAATCTTAGATCTTCTCAAGATATCCAATGTGCATAAGGACATTCTGTATCAAACTCTTCAAGGGTCGGGAGTGCCTTTAGAATTTGATCCTACACACCTTCAAGCTGTGGTGGCAAACATTGCACCAAGTGAGAATCTCACTTTCAACCATAGGGAGATCCCTACCGAGAATCCTACACATAATCTTCCCTTGTACATTGAGGTAGTTGTCACCCGCAAGAAAATCAAATGGGTGCTTGTGGATAACGGATCAGGATTGAACATCTGCATGCTTAAGTTGGTCAAACAATTGGGACATACGGAAGAAGATCTTGAGTCCCATATTATCACTATCACCGCATACGACAACGGAAAGGGAATCAACAGGTACCATCACACTCCCTATGGAAGTAGGCCCCACTTGTCATCAGACGAAGTTTCACGTCCTAGATTTGGAACTTCCATATAATATGCTTCTAGGCCAACCATGGATTCATGCCATGCAGGCCGTGCCATCAACGTTTCATCAATGCATCAAGTTGAAGCATGAGGGACATACAATAACAATACCAGGAGATTCAGAGCCCTTTTCTCATTGTAGAGGTCTCAATAGCTTTGCACGGAAGGGTACATATGCATGTCCCTCTGCAGATATAGCAGTTCCTCTTCATTCCGAGGCTATGGAATCCCGCGTAGATTCAGAGTCACTTAGTTCTTGTGCTCATGGGGCGTCTACTTCAACATCTCCATTTGATTCATGGGAGATGAAAATCCTTGAATATGGCTATGGGGAGTATAATGTACAACAAGCGCTCTTGGTGTCAGATCTCTCTTTGTCACCCAAGACTAGAGGTCGACCCAATTACCGCTTTAGGAGACCTAGAGAAGAACACACTATTGGGTCATTCCTGCCTAGAGGCTTGTTAGCTGAGGAGAAATTACTTGATCCACCTACTACTTGGGTCCCTGAGTGACACTCAGCCATCCTGTTATCAGACCCCAGAATATGAAAAGTCTAGCAAAATGATGTACTCCATGGGCTACAAAGGCCTAGGATGTGGGAGGAATGAACAAGGACAAAGAGAACCAGTCCCTCTTCCACATTTCAAAACAGAAAGATACAACATCAAGATTCGTCCTTATGGAGCACACCCCAACGATCAAGATGTGACTCTTTTTGAGTGCGAGGATAGCTCTGATTACCTAGATAGCGATACAGATTCTCGTTGTAGCCAATATGAGGATATGGCCTCCACGAACCTTTTCATGAATAACGTTGTCCTGACCATCACCCCCACTGAACCAACCCTTGACCTAGTATACCCTTCCCTTGTTGAATGGGACCAACAACGTCACGTGCCACTATATTTATTCAAGAATGACGAGGCTATTGCAGAGTTCATGGGCATAAGGGATACAATCCCCATTGGAGATCACAAGAAAGGTTTCTCTATCGACTTAGACACCTGCGCCTACTTCGGCGAGGAGGCTGAACTTTGTGGTCAGCAAAATTTAAAGAAAAACAAGGGAAAAAGTTCTAAAGAAAAGCCTCGGCAAAAATTGAAGTCCAAGTCGCACAGTGAAAACCTCTTTGAGGCACTAGCTGAAAAACAAATAAGAAAATCAAAGGACAAACAAAGTGACCACGCCAAGGATGAAAATCTCGTGGAGACATCCTTGGATGAAGATCTCAACCTTCCTCCTGATCCTATGCATATGGAGGATTTATCAAAATTGTTAGTCGAAGAAACCATTGATGTCAACATTGGTACCGAAGAAGATCCCAAGATAGTAAAATTGGGGGCATCACTCTCAGCTAGAGAACAAAAGACGTTCACTATGTTGTTGCGAGAGTTCATTGATGTGTTTGCATGGTCTTACAAAGACATGCCTGGCCTAGATCCAACTTTGGTCATGCACAACCTGGTCGTGCACGCAGACACCAAGCCTATCAAACAGAAACTCCAAAAGATGCATCCAAGAGTAGCCTTGTTGGTTAAGGAAGAGTTGGAAAGGTTGCTTGCAGCAGGATTCATCAGACCAATTGACTATTCTGAATGGATATCAAACATTGTTCCTGTCTAGAAGAAACCTGTCGGTATCCAAATCTATACAGATTTTTAGGGACATCAATAAGGCTTTCCCTAAAGATGAATTTCTGTTGACCCAACATTGATATGATTTTTGACTCAACAACAAGGTATGAAATGCTATCACTCATGGATGGCTTTTTGGATTATAATCAGATTAAAATCACTAAGGAGGATCAACAAAAAATAAATTTCACAACTCCTTGGGGTACCTTCTGGCTATTAGGTAATGCCATTTGGCCTTAAGAATGTGAGGAGAAACTTATCAGCAGACCATGACAATAATCTTTCACGATATGATTCATGACATCATGGAATACTATGTAGATGACATCCTCAGGAAAGTCCAAAACAAGAGAGGATCATCCTAGTCATTTTGCGGTGTATCTTTGAACGCCTGCATGAATATAAAGTCAGGCTAAATCCAAAGAATTGTATCTTCAGTGTGCTATCCAGGGAAACTATTGGGCTTCATTGTGTCAAGATGAGGTATTGAGGTAGACCCTTGCTAAAGTGTCTTCCATCACTGAAAATGCCTCCACCTGAGAATATCAAGCAACTACGAAGCTTGCAAGGGAAAATCCAATCCACTCACTGCTTCATCTCCCAGCTGGCAGATAAATGTCACTCATTCACCCATTTTCTTAAAAATGGTGTCACTTTCATCTGGGGACCCGAGGAATAGCAAGCCTTTTCTTTGCTTAAACAATACCTGGCTAATCCACCTGCCCTTATGCCTCCTACTCCGGGAGAACCACTTTTTCTCTATATTTCTGCTACACAATACACTATTGGTGTGTTGCTCACCCAATATGACCTTAACCATAAGGAGAAAGTGGTGTACTATGTGAGTCGCACCCTCATTTCCTATGAACTTAATTATCCTCAGATTGAAAAGGATTGCTTGGCCATTGTTTTTACCTTTCAAAATTTTCACCATTACGTGCTAAATACTAAGACCAAGCTCATATCCAAAGTTCGACCATCTCAAGTATTTGTTATCCAAACCCACCCTCACAGGAAGAATGGATAATTGGATTATTCTCCTCAGTGAGTTTGACATAGAATTTTTCCACCAAAAATTAGTTAAGGTACAGGTACTTGCAAATCAACTAGTAGACGCACCCTTTGCAAAGCACGGAACCTTTGAGTCTGGATCTGCCAGATGCCTCCTTGCTCTACATTGAAGGAATCTGCCATGTGGAAGATACATTTTGATGGATCATTTATGTTTCATGGTTCCGATGCAAGAGTAGTCCTTATTACTCCTTCCGGCGATCCTATACCGTAGGCTTTTTGCTTAGCCTTCCCTTGCATGAACAACATTGCAGAGTATGAAGCACTCAGTGTAGGGATGAAGGTTGCCATTAAGTGGAATGTTCATCATGTTAAGGTCGTAGGTGATTTGTAACTAATCATCAAACAGTTTAATGATGAATATAAGGTTGAGGATGACAAACTCATACCTTACAAAAATTTAGTCAAAACTCTAAAGGAGTATTTTGTGTGTATTACCTTTAAGCAAATCCCAAGAGCGCAAAATAGATCAGTGGGATGCTATGGAAAACGGTGGGATCTATGCTTCATATTCCGCTAGGGAACAATGATATGCAATTCTTCGTAGAAAATCTACACTAGCCCGCATATGACATGCCATTATCTTTCCTGGCTTATGAGGTTGTTGGTCCCCATTCACCATGGTACGAACCCATTTTCTCCTATCTTAAGAACAACACATTCCATCCTGATATCTCCCGATCTGAAAAGCAAATTCGTAATTCACCAGATAGCCTACTATACCCTTTTAGGAGGTAAACTTTATTTTCGTGGCTATGATGGGAATCTATTACGTTGTCTGGATGTGATGGAGTCAATCCAGGCAATCAAGGAAGTGCACGAAGGAGTATGCGGAGCACATACAAACAGAATGGTCTTGGATAAGAAACTATTAAGATTAGGTTACTATTAGCCTACCATGGAAATTGATTGTTGAAATTATGTTAGAAAATGTGGGCTTTGCCAAAAGTATGGAAATTTCATCCATGCTCCGTCGCAACCATTGCAACCAATCACTAACCCCTGGCCATTCTCCAAGTGGGGCCTCCATCTAATAGGAAAAATTACTCCTACCTCATCTGATGGTCCTACACATATCATCATAGCCACAAAATATTTTACAAAGTGGGTAGAGGATCATACCATTAACCTATGTCACAGGAGCACAAATTTTCTAAATTTTATCATGAATCACATTATTTGTCGATATGGCATTCCTGCTGCCATTGTCACATATAATGGGAAGTCATTTAAGAAAAAAACTATGAAAGGTCTTTGCCAATGGTTCCAAATCAGATTAAAATGGTCCATGCCATATTACCCTCAGGGTGATGGACAAGTTGAGGCAACAAACAAAACCTTGGTATGGATAACGGAGAAGATGGTCAGCAAAACAGGTCGAAACTGGCACCTACAAATCCATCCAGCCCTTTGGGCTTACCAAACATCCATTTGCACCTCTATAAGTGCGACACCATATTCCTTAGTGTTCAGGATAGAATCTATCATCCCCTTAGAGATTGAACTTCCATCCCTGAGGATCTCTCTTCAAGACTATCTGGATAAGGATGAAGATTATTGAGTGGCAAGACTGGCTGAGTTAGAGCTACTGGATGAGAGGCACATTCGTGCTCTTAATCACCTGAAAGTATATCAACATAGAGTCTCTAGAAACTATAACAAGAGAATCATCCCTCGTTAGTTTGAGGTTGGTGATTTAATCATGAAGGAGGACCAGTTTAATACCAGAGTAGACCGAGAAAAGAAAGGGAAGTTTGAACCACATTGGTTAGGACCCTATGTCATAGTTGTCAAGTATGGCACAGGGGCATACAAGCTGGCTCATCCTAATGGTGATGAGCTACGGGAGCCCATAAATGCTATGCATCTTAAGAGGTTCTATGCCTGAACATGGTGCAAGGAAGGCACATAAATCAAAACTACAAAAAAATCAAAAAAATTCAAAAAAAGAAAAAGAGAAAATAGGTCATCCACTAGTGAAAACCACACAATTGTGGCACTTTAGGCAAGTCCTTGGCTGAAAACCAGTTTCCAATGCTTCGGGAGGATTCGTTGTTCACAAGCATTATGTATTAGAAGGGTAGTTGTCTTGGGCCTAGACCAGGTTCTACTGTCTTGATTCCTTGTGCACATCATCTTGTCCAGCCTTGATCCGGCTTTGTCTTCTTTTCTTCGTATGTGAGGGGCATGGTCTTTTGCTATTTCCCATCTTACACTGGGGGCAACTGAATGACTTCACCTTCCTATTCATAAGCACGTGGCTTCTGCCCTTGTATATTCCCCACCTAACACTGGGGGCATCCACACTTTCTTGGTCACCTGCACATAGCTTTGGAAAACCGTTGAAAAACACAAAAACAATAGAAAATTGTTTCACAAAATCGGTGCATGAAAACATAGCTTACAAAAAATATTTACTCGCATTGTCTTGTTTCCTTGCTTTGCTTGCTGCTTGTATAGTGTTTTGCGTGCTTACTTTTGAATTATTTTTTGCTTGGGTGTACGCTGTCATAGTTCATATTTTCTTACTTAGATTAGATTCATTCTTGCTTGTGCATATTGTGGTGTGTCTCGACATGCTAGTGAACCTTTGGAAATCATGATGTAATGTGTTAATTCATTATGTTCTTTATTAAACATTCGGTTGTGTTTGTTCCTTGTTAATAAGACATGGTGAATCATGGTGCATTGCATTAATTCCTAGTGTTCTTTGTTAGCATTTGATTATGTTTCTTGCATGTGCTCTGTTTTTTTATCATTCACATCACTTTACCATCACTATCATCACATCTAACATCATCTATACATCATATATAAAAAAAAATGCTAAGTTTTACATCATGCATGTATGCTAAGCTAATCATCACATATTGTATCATCAATGGGGGCAAGAGGGGTTGTGCATAATCAAAAATCTATCCCCTCGCACCGATATCATCATATCAGCCCGTCCATATACATCAAAATAACACATGAGAAAAACATTTGATATCATCTAAGGATCTATCATCTCACATCCACAGCACATGTATACATCAAAAAAATTGAAATCAGATACATACAATGTACGAAATCAGATAATACATCCATGAGTGCTGAATCAAAACATGCAACACGCAAGTGAGAATCAATGTATGCCCACTCATGTCACAATGCATCCATAAGTGCTAAATTAAACAAACGCAACGTGCAATGAAAATCTACATATAGTAATTTCTGAAAAGGGGTATTTCACATCATAGAATTATGCCCACTTGTGTCACATGCATCAGAGTACAACAAAACAACGCATCATATGATAACATCATCACAACATCCATAAGTGCTGAATCAAGAAAATAACATGCATCGAATCCAATGCAGGCAACAGGCCTGCTCAAGATATTAAACATGATTCATGTCCCATCATCAATTAGTTCCCCATGAATTTAAAGACACATAAAAAAAACCATCTATATGCGTGTATCAAAAACAAAGATATACATCATATCATAATCATGTGAATCTGAGCCAAAACAAAGTACTCCTCATATATATATATATATACATGTGTGTCAAATTTGCATCTGTATCAAAAATGGATACATACAAATCTGTGCTCTATATCAAAAATGCCTTCAGTTGAGGCGTACAACAAGGATACATCAAAAATTTCTGTATACATATATACAATGTCCTTATCAGTGCTCAATACAAATACATAGGAGATACACAATGCCATAAAAAAGGGGCATGTATCTGAAAGAATCAAGCCTTCATCATGAGGCATCATCAAAAATACATGTCTACAATCACTGTATATCAAAATCAGCCTTCATAAGAGGCATACATATAAAAGAATCTATACAATACAAAGGTGGGTATCAGCCACAGCTCTCGCCCTCGCCAGGGCTCCCAAGTCTATCCTCTGGATGCCAGACATCTGTAGGATGGGCTGGCACTGGTCTCGTTGGCTACTCTAGAAGGGGTTGTATGACTGATTTGGTGGAATGACCAGACCTCCATGAATGATAGCCTGATGCACTCGATCCTGATAACTCTGGAAAAGCCATTCTCTACTCTGGCGGCACCACTCTATAGTATGTTATCCTGTAAAATAGTGCCTCACCATCAAGCCTAGTGGCATCCCGAATCAGATCTGCATCTCCTGAGGTGAGCGCTGCTTGAAGGGTAGTGTCTCGCTCACCTATAACCCAGCCCAGGTCTGCCTTGGCCTGTCTAGAGGTGGTAGCCTCTTGATCCCTCTCCGTGGTCATCGCCTGCAGCTCGGCACGGGCCTGGTCCCTTTGTGCTACTACTACCTGATAATGAGTATGTATGTGGTCTCTCTGTGCCACGACCATGCACAGTTGTGACTAGGACTGATGTAAGAGACTCAGTATCTGTGCCCCCTATGTAGCTGTCTCTTGGATCTGGCTCCACCATGTTGCCCTATCATCTCCTGGCCCAACCTGGGCCAGAGCCTGATCCTTCCCTAAAATTAATGTAACTATATGGGCTCGGGCCTCGTTTCTCTCTGTTGTGGCTATCACACACCAGCCTCGAGCCTCCTCTCTCTTTGCTCTAGCCGCGTCTCTCTCGGCTATGAACTACTGCACCTATAACTGTGCTGTGGTTGTTTGTGCCACTGGTTGTGGGGCTACATGTACCTCAGGGACTGGTCCCTGCGGCACTCTGGAAGACTGCCCCTGCTCAAATACTCTACCTCGAGGTGGTGGCATAGCTACTTGTGCTAGGCTCTGCGGCCTCAGGCCCTGTGCCTGTGCGGCACCTTATCCATCGTGTGGAATCCCATCAAAAGGATCCTAGGGGTCTGGCCCCAATGCTACTACTTTGGCCTTGCACTCTGACCCGTGCCATACCTCCATAGGAGGGTGAATTTCTGCTACCCATGCTACCTCTGGAATAGTAAGTCACTAGGGTAACACTATAGCATACCACGTTGCATAATCAACTGTGGTCCCCGGATCTCTAATCTGTCATAATGGATTCCATGCCTGGGGGACCACCTGTAAGAAATTGGCCCTGGCTCGGGCTGCTATAATCCAAGGCCCCATATTCGGCCTCTCAGTGTCCCTGTGAGCATGCCAAATATCTAGCTGCATGACACCCTGTACTCGGCCTAGTTGCCACTAACACCTGTCAACCTGATACAGCTCCATGATGTAGTTACGGCCACCAATAAGAAAGTGCTCCACCAAGCACATGCTAAGCTTTGTGGCATCCTCTGGCCACTAGAAGTGTCTATATGGACGCCAAATGATGTCTATCGCTACTAACTCATCAAATTCCCGCCTATATCTGAATAGGCTACCAAGGTGACCACGGATGTCTCTGTCAACTGTTATCCAAGCCATGTATGATGGCTCCTTGGGATCTCGAACTCAGAATGGGCCAATAGGGCATCCAATAGCTATATGATCCCATGACCATATCTATAACAATGAGGCCGGCCCCACGGTCTTCTGATCATGGTATGTGATGAGATGCAAATCCCAGTATAAGTGGGCCAGTATACACTGACCCCAGCAATACCTCTCACCACTGTAAATCACATGCACTAGTGGTAGCAATCCCCTTGGGAATGAGGTCCCTATCTTATCAGTGAGTAGGAACCCACTGATAAGTGCCATGATATAAAGTGGTCCCCGATGCAATGTCGGGTCGGAAATACAATCATGTAAGGCCAAGGTCATCCCGTCATGTGGGATGTCCTTAACGCCAAACAAGACAATGCACGCTGCTCTGATCAGACCTACATCCATCCTATACTCGATCAATGTACCCATCATGGGAACGCATAGGATCCGCCACACATCCTATATGGTCACTATCATCTCACCTTTGGGTAGTCTAAAGCACTGACTCTCGTTGTGCCATCACTCAGCAAGCACAGTCAGGAGGCCATGATCCAATACAATCGATGGCATCTGAGTCACGGGGCCCAGCCCCACTGCCTCTAGTAATATGGCCATCTCTCGGCAGTCGCGTCGGCGCATATTGCCCTCTAACTTGGCAATCCAGGAGTGACGCTCCTGCGTCTGCAATACTGGTAGTCATCTTTGCAAAATAACACGCCACTCATTAGTTTCTAGCATTTCATCTAAAAATCTATCTTTTTTTAGGGTTAACCCAGAAATCCTAAAAATTCTTCTAAGTGTCACATTTTTGGACACTTTCCTATCTTTTTCTACTTTTCTATGGCACTTGCGCACCCTTTTTGGCATGTGTGCCATGTTTCTGGCACCTACACTTGTGTGCATGTGTTTTCTGGCACGTGTACCCTCTTTTGGGTGCCTGTGCACCCTTTTTAGTGTGTGTGCCACCTAATTGGTGCTTGCATGTGCATATGTGTGCTTCTACCTATGTGCGTTGAACTACCCATGCCTGCGCCACACTTTTCACATGTGTGCCCCTTACCCGGTGTATGCACGTGCGCACACATGTGCTCATGTGTGCGTGTGTGTGTGATTTTTGACTGGGCATGTGCGCGCATAGCCCTGGCGCCTGCACCCCCAAACTGGCACATACGTGCCCTATCCCATGCCCGCGCCTACTCATAGGCGCGCCTACGCCTAAATTCCCTAATTAATGCATTAATGACAAAAATTTTAAAGCAAGGTTGCGATACTCACAAATGGGCCCTCGTCTGCATGCCTCTAGTACCCCCAGACTGCATCAGCACACCTCAAATGGTCTCATGTGATCACCATCTCTCCTAAGTGTCAAAGCCTCACTGTAAGTTTTCTAAACTGCACAGTTAAAATGAACTGATTGCGATGTTTTTACCCCCTGGGGGGTATATTAACCTATTTTTCACCATTCAGAGAGCCGGGAAACCCATTTTGATCACCGTTTTCTCCTCTGTTCACTGTGGAATAATTATTTTTCTCTTCTTTTTCACCGTATTGGGGCATTTTTTGTCTGATACCCCTTTCTTCTCCCCCGGAAAATTTTATTGCTCCCTGGCAATTTTTATTCTTCTTCACACTCTCATAAATAATTATTTTTTCTAAATTTTTCCACTAAACAAGGACTTTATTTGTCATTTGTTTCTCTTTTCTTCCACATAGGGCACTTTCTGTTGCCTCTAGGCCCATCACTTTCTTCTTCTACTTTCTTCTACTATTCCCACAGTTCATAAAGCAAAAATAATAAAAACAATATATATATATATATATATATATCAAAAATCCAAAAACAGGGCAAAAGTTTTTCCAAAAAATCCTAAAAAATAAAAAACCATACAAAATGGTAACTTGTTTATTATAGCTGAAACTTGTGTCTTGCGCATGGTATTCTCTCCATATCCTATTGGTTTGTCTCACATCTTCCCTGATTAATATGACTCGTGGATCACCTTATTCAGGACCATTCACAAAGCTTGATGCTTGCTTCATCTGTACTCTGGGGCACTTTCGTTTCCTGGTGCTATTTTGTTACTTACAAACGCTTTTCATGGACTCTGTGTCCATTATCATTTCCCCTTGCATTTATCCTTACTTGGGGCATCATTTTTAACTCTTGTCGTCAATCACGAACTTGTGGATCTCTTCAGCACTAATACCAAAACATTTATACAACTGTCTTGATCGTTGTTGGGTTGGATATGTGTGTTCGTACTTGTTTTCCTTATTAGATGAGCTTGTTTCCTTCTCGTATTGCATTACATTTTTATGTTACGTGGAGTTGGTGTTTTTAGCAATGGATAACTGTTCGTAGTATGGCTTTTCATGTCATTCTTCCTTTGTCGTATGATTATATTTTTAATAAGGGCCGATGATGTAGTTCCTATGGCAATATGATGACATCGAATTGGTTCCAAATAAATAACGGATAGAGGCTATACTCTTCGCTCCCCTCTTCCTTCTTTCTTCTACACCACTTTCCTTTCACCCTTGATTCTCCTTCTCATCAGGGCATCCTGCCTCGTCCCCATTCTTTTACCTAATTCCCATCTTTTTCGATCGTCGATCGGCTTATTTCATCACCCCATCGACCCTCGAGGGGGCATTGTCGACACTAAAATTTTCCTCCGTAATTTCTATTTCATTAATGTATGTATTAGGAATAGGATGTTGTTAAGTATAATTAGTAGTAGCGTCCGATAGAAGATAACGGTGCTGCCAGTACGACGCCGCCAATAATTTAGAGTATGGTAACAGTCAAAGTACAATAGGAATGTTGTAAAAAGTAAATATTTGTCGTAAGTGGTCCGGTAATGTTAAAATGTCAAAGTTGGGGTAAGTAGAGAAGTAGGGTTTACATGATTAGGAATTAGAAATATTATATTGGTAATAAGGACAAGGAGTGAGGTCATAAATATTTTGTATATTTTATTTGTAAAAAGTCTAAAAATGTGGAACCCATGTGAAATGATAAGGTTTATCTTATCTTAAAAGATAATCTTACATGTACAGATAAGAGTTAAGGTATGGAATATGATTCGTCAGAGTGGATTTCTTATCCTATCTTAGAGATAAGATGGATAAGCCTAGAAGTATATAAATAAAGAGGCCACCCCCCTCATTTAGCATATAAGGAAGTAGTGAGAAATATTGTAGGAAGTGTGCAAAGGAAGCCATCAGTTTAAAGGTGTGTTGAAGAAGCCATTAAGAGGTGTAATTGTAAAGTTTCTCCCATAGTCTTGGTGAAAGGCAAGTGAAGTCAATAACACTTGAAGTACCTCATGGGTGAGATTGTAACAATTTCATGTTAATATTATAATTTACTCTGATATTTCAGATTTATCATCATTCCTTCTTATCATAGTCTATGGTATTCTTGTGTTATGTTTGTTGTTGTGTTTCCAGATTACATTGATCCGAAAATAATTAGATTATTACTACCTGATCTCGGACCCTTGTAGGTGATAAATATTTGCCGATAATTTACTCCTTTTAAGTAACCAATTTCAAAATAATGCAAGACAAAAATGACAATTGCACATAGATTGATTACGGAGTTCGACAATTGCCTAGTCTCCGAGTTCGTGGTCGAACCATTCCACTAGTCAAAACTTGTGAGTTACAATAGTACTTTCACAAGAAAACCTAATGGAATTTTACTTGCCTATCAGTACACCAAACCTTCAGATGACAAGGGTGAAAAATAGCACCTGACTTCCACCTTCTTGATGCACAATCTCCTTCGGCTGTGATCGGCCTTCCCGACGCAAACAATGCGAAGCTAGCACTCTGGTCGACAATCCATGATTTGTAAGTACTTGGTGTGGCACTATGGGCCTATTGGGTAGTTTACATTTCACTCCCAATCACAAATATTCAATCTAATATTGCCTAAAATAATAGGCCAATAGACACTACATGTCGACACATCCCGCAAATAAGCTTAACAAATAATAAGCTCGGGATCGGTGTCTCCGTTGCACCGGTGTCCACTGTTCCGTGCTCTAGCAATGAGCTTCTCCATTGCACTGGTGTGTCTACAATGTCCAATACAATGAACAGGTTCCCTATTTATACAAAATTAGGGCCCAAAAATAATGCACTTGCATATTATCCATAGGCTAATATTAGCCTAATCCCGTACATAGAAATTGGGATAAAAATTCCCAATAATGGGCGGATGCATTTTAAAAAGGGATTAAATCCCCACGCAGCGGCATAACATTTGTTAAGGGATAAAAATCCCATAAGGAGCGCATTGAATATTTAATGGGATTAAATCCCATAGGAAGCGCTTAAGAAGGGTGGGCGTTTTTGATAATGTTTAAGGCTTTAAGCCTTTCCACGCACATAAGGTGGTCAAAGACCACGTTAGGCTTATAACCGCCCCCAAAACACCTTGTTCAATTTCCTTCTTCCATGTGGCAAGTCTTAATGCCTCCCTAACAACCACTTCACCACCTTTTAATGTGGTCAAGTCATATGCATTTTGGTGGTTCATACTAATGTTTTAAACATTAATATATACATGTGGCATTTGGAAAGTGGCCTTACCAAAATAATATCATTTCGACCCATACAATGTGGCATAGAAATAATCCTGTAGTCCACTTGTCGTCTCCCGATAGGCAAATCGAGTGAATTCGACGAGTGTTGGCAAGCCACGTGTCACAGTGCGATTGGTCCAAATATTGACCAGTTGACCAGAGTTGACTTTCCCGTTGACCGAACTTTGACCGAACATATCTAGAGCTCCCGATGTCCGTTTTTCGCGTTCTCACAGTCTTTGGAAAGCTCTCGAGATGATCTTCTACATTGAAATCATTTAGAGATGTTTAGGGAACTTTCAGAAATGATCCCCTGATCACACCTCCCCACTGAGAAAAGCTTTTTGTCCCAAAAAGCTTCCATATTGTCCTGAATCTGGAAAAATCTGCTGCCTCCTCGGAAGTGCTGCTATAGTAGACCCTTGGGTCTTCTCCTCCAACCTTCTCACTTCGACAACTCTGCTCCGATCCTGGGACCTGTGGGTTATGGGTCCATGACACTTCCGCTGCGCCACTCTGATATCCAAAGAAGACCTCCACGCCTCCGCTTTATGGTGCTAAGTTTCTGAATGAAACCTCAACGCTCCTTCTGTGCGGTGCTAAGCTTCTTGATATCTGACAACAAGGATCTTCTTTTACTCTATAACACAACTCCTAGATCTGAGTTGATTCCGCAGAATCTGAACTGGTTTGAAGGAACTCCATGTTACATAGAGCTTTGATTGATCCAATGTCAATGATGGACAATGCCTTGTCCCTTTACAGACCTCAACGCCTCCGATGCATGATGCTAAGCCTCTTTCAAGACCTCGAGCCTCCGATGCACGATGCTAAGTCTGTTACAGACCTCAACGCCTCCGATGCATGATGCTAAGCCTCTTTCAAGACCTCGAGCCTCCGATGCATGATGCTAAGTCTCTGTAGACCTCAACGCCTCCGATGCATGATGCTAAGCCTCTTTCAAGACCTTGAGCCTCCAATGCACGATGCTAAGTCTGTTGATCAGCTACCATTCGAATGTGTGGTCGCAATGCCTTGACATTGAATGACGTTCCGAGCTAATCCTTTGAGAGCTCTTCTTGTTGACATACTAATATCAGGTACCATTCTGCTGCACGGTCGCAATGCCTCTACACAGAATGAAGTTCCGACCCGATGTCAATGCCAACGGTGATTCAGCTACCATTCTGTTGCACGGTCACAATGCCTCTACACAGAATGAAGTTCTGAGCAGATCTTTGCAAACTCTACTATCTGCACAAATGGCAGATCAATCTCCAAGCTTTGTATGAGTCAAATTCTGTATCCAAGCTGTAACAGGTACTCACACGCTGATTAGAAGATATATTTGGAGCATTAATCAAATTTTCGAAGTAAGAAAATCCACTGAGTATTGTAAACCTTTCTCTCAGCATTTCCTCATAATATCTGATCTCCAAACTTAATACTACATACGATTCCTCAATCTGAATTATGCAATATATAATTGAAAAATTGTTGACTTACCTATTTTAAAGGACTTTCACTTTCAGGTATTACCTGGTCCTGGGTTGAATTGTCAACTGGTGGTGACGTAGAAACCTCTTCTGCCTTTGCAATAGGCCTCCATTCCATCTTTGGCTTGCCATTACTCTGATGGCGAGATGGATGCAGTTTCCAGCAATTTTCCACCTGATGCCCATTCCTTTGGCAATGAGCACAAAAATTCCTCTTAATCTCCTTCTTCTGGGATGAGGAACTCTTTCTGCCATTTCTTGACTCTGCATGACAAGATTGGTCTTTCTGATTTGCTATGTTCTTGACGAACGACATCAACTTCTTCATCAGTGTCCTTCTCTTCCAGCATCTGGCCACTGAATGATTATGTAATCCACAAAAAGTACATGGAAAAGAATTCCACATCTTCTGAAAATCATAACCATACTTCTTAAGCTGAAAAAGTGGATCAGAAGTTTTACTGTGCTTATGATTATGGTAAGAAACTGGAGGTGGAATCTCATTACCTCTTTGCTGATTTCTCTTACCACATCCTGCCTGTGACAAGGAAGCACAACTTTCCTGCTCAGAATCTTCTTGCAGGACTAGTGGGGTAATCACTTTGCTTTCGAAAGCTTGTCTCCCGTCAGCGTTCTTGGAGCATTCTCCAATTTCCATTCCCGCACTAGGATAACCCAAACCTGTAAAACGAGGACGATCCTCAACCTATATTGGGTTAGAAATACCTTGGCCATTTTTACCAAGGCCTCTTCCATCAAATCCCATTTTTCTAGTAACTTGGATCCAATGCCTCTAGTATGCTTTTTAAACAAACCAAAGACTTCATTACCTGAATCCAAAACAGAATGGGAGGAAGAAGAAGATTCCCGTGGTGAACAACTTACAGTGCAATCATCTACCATGGCCTCTACATCTGAAGTTGAAGGTATTTCCTTCCTCTGATCACCACATTGCAACCTTACCAAGAGCTCATCCTTGGTTTGCAATTCTGATTTTAAGCGAGCATTCTCCTCTTCCAAGGAGGAATACATTGATCGCAAAAGAGAGTTCTCTTCCTGGATCTGGTGATTATATGCCTCAATTTCATCGAGCTTTACCTATGTAGACATCTTGCCCCTAGTGCACTTGTACCCTGTTCACACAAACTGAACTAATTGCACCAACTTGAAGCAATCACTTTGTTAATCAGATTTACCAGCTCTGATACCAAACATGATCCGAAAATAATCAGATTATTACTACCTGATCTCGGACCCTTGTAGGCGATAAATATTTGCCGATAATTTACTCCTTTTAAGTAACCAATTTCAAAATAATGCAAGACAAAAATGACAATTGCACACAGATTGATTACGGAGTTCGGCAATTGCCTACGTCTCCGGGTTCGTGGTCGAACCGTTCCACTAGTCAAAACTTGTAAGTTACAATAGTACTTTCACAAGAAAACCTAATGGAATTTTACTTGCCTATCAGTACACCAAACCTTCGGATGACAAGGGTGAAAAATAGCACCCGACTTCCACCTTCTTGATGCACAATCTCCTTCGGCTGTGATCGGCCTTCCCGACGCAAACAATGCGAAGCTAGCACTCCGGTCGACAATCCAGGATTTGCAAGTACTTGGTGTGGCGCTATGGGCCTATTGGGTAGTTTACATTTCACTCCCAATCACAAATATTCCATCTAATATTGCCTAAAATAATAGGCCAATAGACAATACCTGTCGACACATCCCGCAAATAAGCTTAACAAATAATAAGCTCAGGATCGGTGTCCACTGTTCCGTGCTCTAGCAATGAGGTGTGTCTACAATGTCCAATACAATGAATAGGTTCCCTATTTATACAAAATTAGGGCCCAAAAATAATGCACTTGCATATTATCCATAGGCTAATATTAGCCTAATCCCGTACATAGAAATTGGGATAAAAATTCCCAATAATGGGCGGATGCATTTTAAAAAGGGATTAAATCCCCACGCAGTGGCATAACATTTGTTAAGGGATAAAAATCCCATAAGGAGCACATTGAATATTTAATGGGATTAAATCCCATAGGAAGCGCTTAAGAAGGGGTGGGCGGTTTTGATAATGTTTAAGGCTTTAAGCCTTTCCACGCACATAAGGTGGTCAAAGACCACGTTAGGCTTATAACCGCCCCCAAAACACCTTGTTCAATTTCCTTCTTCCACGTGGCAAGTCTTAATGCCTCCCTAATAACCGCTTCACCACCTTGTAACGTGGTCAAGTCATATGCATTTTGGTGGTTCATACTAATGTTTTAAACATTAATATATACATGTGGCATTTGGAAAGTGGCCTTACCAAAATAATATTATTTCGACCCATACAATGTGGCATAGAAATAATCCTGTAGTCCACTTGTCGTCTCCCGATAGGCAAATCGAGTGAATTCGACGAGTGTTGGCAAGCCACATGTCACAGTGCGATTGGTCCAAATATTGACCAGTTGACCAGAGTTGACTTTCCTGTTGACCGAACTTTGACCGAACATATCTAGAGTTCCCGATGTCCGTTTTTCACATTCTCACAGTCATTGGAAAGCTCTCGAGATGATCTTCTGCACTGACACCATCTAGAGATGTTTAGGGAAATTTCAGAAATGATCCCCTGATCATACATCCACCAAACTAAAGGCTGTGTATTAGTAAATAATCATAGCACGAGGAGTTCCCGGTGAAGAATTATCATAGTGCCGGATTGGTGGTAACATTTTGGTTCCGTTGCCGAGACCATTCCTCATTGATGGATTTTCTGGAGAGATATTCCCACTTAGTCAAAAATCAATTGGAGGGTAACCTTGTTTTTACTGTGCATAGTAGTTACCATGGTAAAGTCATTTTTACCGTGGATAGTAGTTACCATGGTAAAGTCATTTTTGCTGTGAATAATATTTATCACAGTAAAGTCACTTTTTACTGTGAATAGTATTTACCGCAGTAACTTCACTTTTTACTGTGAATAGTGTTTACCACAGTAAAGTCAGTTTTTACCGCAGTAAGTCAAGTTTTACCATAGTTACCATGGTCATTTCTATTTTACTGTAGAAAGGTGTAAAGTCACTTTCTATTACAGTGATTCCAATTATTTATGCACATAAGTATTGTTGATTGTACTTGTGGGTTGGTATTTTACGGTGGTTACTTTTGAAAATGGGGAAGATTCCTATTTTTTCAGCTCAATCTAATGAAGATGCTACCTCTTTCATTCAAGGGTTTAAATGATCTTGTATTTGTAATGGCCTTATAAGAAGGGAACAATGGACTGAATTTTTTCCTACCTTTTTGGATGGTTCAACACTTAGGTGGTTTGAAACACTACGTGAAAATGTGAAAAATTCATGGGATTTATTAACTGAAAGTTTTCTTGAAGAATTTGGTGAACAACAGAAATATACAGATCTCATGATCGAGATCACAAAGCTATCCCAAGGAGAGAAGGAGAAGATAAGGGATTATCATGATCGTGTTCTAGAGCTAAGGAGGAAGCTCGATGCCCAGATCCAGAAGGAAGGATTAGCAGATGGGTTGATGAATGACGTGGATAATCTCTTATGTAAGCACTTCATTCTTGGGATGAAGCCAGAGATTTGACAACGAGTGAAGTATGACCACCCAGCTACCATTGAATAAGCAAAGGAGATTGCAAGAAGGCAAGAAGAAAGCATGGAAGAGGAGCCCAAAGAAATTGTTGCTAAAGTAGAGCCTACAGCAGCACCTTTGGTCTAGAATCCACAACCACTCCCGGTGAGCACAAATATTTCTCCTAGTACATCTACTGAGTATGAAGATCTGCTCAAAAAGATGGGTCAGTTAACTATTAATCTTCTTCAAAGAAAAGAATTTAGTTCTCAGGGAGGAGATAGAGGTCCAAAAAGAAATATTTATGAAGTTGTATGTTATAGTTGTTATAAAAAGGGTCATTATAAGTATAATTGTCCAAATAGAGCTTCTACATCTGGTAAAGGAGCTAATGATAAAGGAAAAGCACCTGTGAATTCTTTTGATGTAGTAGATAAGAGCAGAAATAATGAAGTAGATGTGTTTATAACAAAAAGAAAGAAAGAAAAAGATAATCAAGATGGAAATGATCCTAAGAAGATGAAAGGAGAAACTAGTAAGAAACATAGGAGAAGAAAGTTGGGTGTGCAAGATTTTCTAATTTCACAGGGGCAAGGACCATACTCCATCTTGGAAGATCTGTCCAAAAGGCCTGCAAATATTACATATGGTCAACTCTTGGCTATGTCTTCTGAGAAGAGGTGGGAGTTGCGAAGTGGACTCAATGCTCGACGAAGGAAGGAGGTTGAGGTCCCTGTTTTGGAGGCAGAGGCGGATCCCTATGCTCCACAAGCTGAGGTATTATGTAATGGTATTTCAATTCATAATGTCTTACTTGATGGAGGTGCTGCAGTTAATGTAATGACCGAGTCTGTAATGAATATGTTGGGTTTAAAAATTGATCGCCCTTCAACACTTATGTTAAGGTCATTAAATAAAGGAAAAACTAAACCAGAAGGTGTAGTATCAAATGTGGCAATATCTGTTATGGGTGTTGTATGTGTGGTAGAATTTCAGGTGATGAAAAATGGTACTGTTGCGTACCCAATGTTGTTGGGAAGACCATGGCTAAGGAGAGTTCATGCAAGAAACTACTGGAATGAAGGCTTTATGACACTTGGACGTGGTAGAGAGAGGGTGAAGATAAACGTGATCCCTCGACATCATAAGGTAGAACCTGTGGATTCAAGTGATGAAACTAATGATTGGACATCCTCTGATTACTCTAGTACCAGTGAAGTGGACACTGAAGATGAAGAAAGTGAAGTTGATGTTTTAGTCATGGATATCCTTCCAGTCACACCGACTCATGACCCCATAAAATTATCTGAAGAAGAAGTTGATGATTGTCTCCAACAAATAAAGATTGGTGATGCTATGATGGAGAGTGAGAAGGAATCCTACCTCCAACTCTTTCAAAGGTACATACACATATTCACTTTTGATTACAAGGAACTCCATCAAATAAGTTGGGTAGAACATTCTATTGAGCTGGTAGATGGTGCTAAGCCTATAAAGCAAATGCCATATAGAATGAATCCTAATTTTTCCAAGACTGTAAAAGAAGAAATAAATAAGTTGCTTGATGCAGGATTCATATTTGCTGTGGAGAATTCAAAATGGGTTTCTCCCATTGTGATATCAATAAAAAAGAATGGGAAGCTACACATTTGTGTTGATTACAGGAAGCTCAATAAGGCAACAAAGAAGGATCATTACCCTCTTCCATTTTCAGATCAGATCTTGGACGAAGTAGCTGGCCAGGAGTGCTATAGTTTTGCTGATGGATATAGCGGCTACAACCAAGTTCATATAGCAGAGAAAGATCAGTTGAAGACCACGTTCACCACTCCTTGGGGAACGTTTGCTTGTAGAGTTATGCCTTTTGGGTTGTGTAATGCTCCGGCAACATTCCAGCGTTTGATGAATAGGGTGTTCGAACCCTACATTGGGACCTTCATCAGAGTATTTCTGGATGATTTTTACATCTATGGGAGAAAGATGGACCACCTGCACCAGATGGAGATAAAATTTCACAGGTTAGATGAAGCACAAGCCTTACTAAACCCTACAAAGTGTGTCGTTGGATGTTCTAGAGGTGTTTTGTTATGGCATGTTGTATCCAGAGATGGTATTGGTACTGATCCTGATAAAGTTTCAAAAATCAAAGAGTTACCATTTCCTATGAATAGAAGTAAGTTGAGATCATTTTTAGGCCATGTGGGTTACTATAGAAGGTTCATCAAGAATTTTTCAAAGATTACACATCCACTAACCCAGTTCTTGAAGAAGGATGTTACTTATGAACCAAGAAATAAGGCACATGAAGTTTTTGAACAACTGAAGGAAGCCCTAGTGTCTTCACCTATTTTAAAGAATCCAGATTGGGGCAAGCCATTCATTATGTATATTGATGCCTCAGATGTAGCACTAGGAAGAACTCTGAGCCAAAAGGATGAAAATTAGAATGATCATCCAGTTTACTTTGGGAGTAGACAAATGAGCGCTGTTGAGGTAAATTATACTGTAACAGAAAAAGAGGCTCTAGCTATCATTTTTGCTATAAAGAAGTTTAGAAATACTTGTTAGGGAAGAAATTTATAGTTGTAACAAATCATCAGGCTCTAAAATATATTATAAATAAGCCTAACCCATCAGGGAGGATAGCAAGATGTATAATTTTGCTACAAGAATTTGAATTTGATATTATAAATAGGCCAGGAAAGAAGCATGTCAATGCAAATGCACTCTCTCGAGCCTATGAGGGTTTAGGTTCATCTTGTGATGATGATGATTTCCCAGATGTAACATTGTTATCCCTTGACACAATCTCTAGTGAATACATATATATTTAGAATTATCTGAATGAATTCAAGTTTCCTGATGGTGCCAATGTAAAGACTAAGAGGAAGATTACTCAAGCCAGTCATCCATATTCTATTCTGCATGGAGTATTATTTCAAATAAGACATAATGGACAGTACAAGAAGGCAGTTGGACGTGATCAAGGGAAGGAGCTAGTAGAAGAATTCCATAATGGTACATGTGGAGGACACTTCTCTAGACAACTTACAGTAAGAAGGATCTTGGATGTAGGTTATCATTGGCCCAATCTTTTTAGAGATTGTTATAATTATTGTAAGACATTTGATATTTGTCAAACACATGGTAACCGTAAGACTTCATCAGCTCCATTATGCCCTATTCTTCCACTTGGTCCCTTTAAAAAGTGGGGAATAGACATTGTAGGTCCACTTCCAACTACCCCACGCCAAAATAAGTATATTGTAGTTGCCACAAATTATTTAACCAAGTGGGTTGAAGCTAGGCCATTGAAAATAACTTCCATGGAAGAAGTGGCAAGGTTCATATATGAATGCATTGTCACCAGATTTGGTTACCCATTATAAATTGTAACAAATCAAGGAAGCCACTTCATTAATAAGGTGGTAGAAGCCCTAGTCAACAAGTTTTCTATTAAGCACAAGAAGGCAACAACATACAAGCCAAGCACAAATTGACAGGTGGAATGAACAAATTTTTTGTTGTGTCAAATTCTAGCAAAAGATGCAGCCTTGCAGGTACATAAGTGGGATAAAAGGATTCATGCAGCATTGTGGGCATATAGAGCAACATCAAAGTCAGCAACAGGATACTCCCCATTTCAGTTGGCTTATGGCATTGATCCAGTTCTTCCTATTGAGTTTGATATTCCCACTATGAGAGTTATGAAAAATGAAAGAATGGATGAAAGTGATTCAGTAAAAGAAAGGTTGGTACATCTTCATTTGCTAGAGGAAATGAGGGAAATAGCGAAGGATACAAGCTATAAAAAGAAAATGAAGTAGAAGGAATAATTTGATCAAAAGATCTGTTGGTCTCAATTTCATGTCAATGACTTGATCTAGTATATGATTCCAGATACAAAAAAAAGAAGACAAAAAATTTCTTCCAAAATGGATGGGGCCCTACAAAATAACAGTTGTGCATGAAAATGGTACATACCGACTAGAGGAATTGGATGGTACTCCCATTACGAAATGGGTCAACCACGACAAGTTAAAGATTTTCCAAGCACCAGAATAGTCTACTCCAAGGACGAAGTAGAAGCTAGGAAGGGGGAAGATGTTGACACTAAAATTTTCCTCCTTAATTTCTATTTCATTAATGTGTGTATTAGGAATAGGATGTTGTTAAGTATAATTAGTAGTAGCGTCTGATAGAAGATAACGGTGCTGCTGGTACGACGCCGCCAATAATGTATAGTACGGTAATAGTCAAAAGTACAATAGGAATGTTGTGGTAAAAAGTAAATATTTGTCATAAATGGTTCAGTAATGTTAAAATGTCAAATTTAGGGTAAGTAGAGAAGTAGGGTCTACATGATTAGGAATTAGAAATATTATATGGGTAATAAGGACAAGGAGTGAGGTCATAAATATTTTGTGTATTTTATTTATAAAAAGTCTAAAAATGTGGAACCCATGTGAAATGATAAGGTTTATCTTATCTTAAAAGATAAGCTTACATGTACAGATAAGAGTTGAGGTATGGAATATGATTCGTCAGAGTAGATTTCTTATCATATCTTAGAGATAAGATGGATAAGCCTGGAAGTTCTATAAATAGAGAGGCCACCCCCCTCATTTAGCATAGAAGCAAGTAGTGAGAAATATTGTATGAGTAAGTGTGTAAAGGAAACCATCATTTTGAAGGTGTGTTAAAGAAGCCATTAAGATGTGTAATTGTGAAGTTTCTCCCATAGCTATTGTTGGAAGGCAAGTGAAGTCAGTAACACTTGAAGTACTTTATGGGTGAGATTGTAACAATTTCATGTTGATATTATAATTTACACTAATATTTCAGATTTATCAGCATTCCTTCTTATCATAGTCTATGGTATTCTTATGTTATGTTTGTTGTTGTGTTTTCAGATTACATCCACCAAACTAAAAGTTGTGCATTAGTAAATAATCATAGCATGAGGAGTTCCCAGTGAAGAATTATCATAGTGCCGGATTGGTGATGACAGGTCTACATTTCAATTTTTTTATTTTGGCGGGATATACAATATTTGTCCTTCAAGGGATCAGCCTATATTATAATTTGATTTACATGAACACTTGTCCTTCGAGGGAACAATCTATTTTTAAGATAGAAGCATCCTAGATTTTGAATTTCTAAATTTTACATATGAGTTGGGGATAGCCAAGTAGACCACTTGAGGAGGGGATAGTAGAGATGTGCATGTTATACTTGAAGACCCTCATTATGGTTCCAGAAGGAAAATAAGAGGGAAACAAAAGTAATGATCGTGGAGTTCTCACTAATAAGGAAGAACCTATCCATAAGGAACATGCTATGAGTAGAGCCGTGGTGCCCATATTTAAGGTCATAGACAGGATAGTGACGGTAGACCACATAATTCCATATCATTACAATGATAGTTGGAAGAGGTAACTGATGGGAAAACATGATCACTAAGGTAACAATGGTGACATTGGTAGATATGCCAACAGTAGAAAGGACGCAAGTGTAAGGAATTGAAAGGTTTTGGTTCAGGTTTACCATCAAGAGAAGCTAAATGATAAGTAGTAGACTCATACTTATGCATGATAATGTATGGTCTAATCCAGTTGGGAGCAAACTTTCCACGTTGGCTCCTTTCTAGAGTAGTGACATTCTGGTTTTCTTTAAGGACGAGGTCACCAATATTAAAGTCACAAGGTTTAAAATTCTTGTTGTAAGCGTGTTTAATTTGAGCTTGGTAGAATTGATGAAACTGAAGGGCTACCAAATGGAGACAACATTTCAAAGGTTAGATGAAGCACAAGCCTCACTAAACCCTACAAAGTGTGTCTTTGGATGTTCTAAAGGTGTTTTGTTAGGGCATGTTGTATCCAGAGATGGTATTGGTACTGATCCTGATTAAGTTTCAAAAATCAAAGATTTACCATTTCTTATGAATAGAAGTAAGTTGAGATCATTTTTAGGCCATGTGGGTTACTATAGAAGGTTCATCAAGAATTTCTCAAAGATTACACAGCCACTAACCCAGTTCTTGAAGAAGGATGTTATTTATGAACTAGGAAATAAGGCACATGAAGCTTTTGGACAACTGAAGGAGGCCCTGGTGTCTTCACATGTTTTAAAGAATCCAGATTGGAACAAGCCATTCATTGTGTACACTGATGCCTCAGATGCAGCACTAGGAAGTACTTTGAGCCAAAAGGATGAAAATGGGAATGAACATCTAATTTACTTTGGGAGCAGACAAATGAGCAGTGCTGAGGTAAACTATACTGTAACTGAAAAAGAGGCTCTAGCTATCATTTTTGCTGTAAAGAAGTTTAGAAATTACTTGCTAGAGCAGAAATTTATAGTTGTAACAGATCATCAGGCTCTAAAATATATTGTCAATAAGCCTAACCCATCAGGGAGGATAACAAGATGGATAATTTTGCTACAAGAATTTGAATTTGATATTATAGATAGGCCAGGAAAGAAGCATGTCAATGCAGATGCACTCTCTCGAGCCTATGATGGTTTAGGATCATGTGATGATGATGATTTCCCCGATGCAGCATTGTTATCCCTTGACACAATCCCTAGTGAATACATAGATATTTGGAATTATCTGAATGAATTCAAGTTTCCTGATGGTGCCAATGCAAAGACTAAGAGAAGGATTACTCAAGTTAGTCGTCCATATTCTATTCTGCATGGAGTATTATTTTGAATAGGACCTGATGGATAGTACAAGAGGGCAGTTGGACGTGATCAAGGGAAGGAACTGCTAGAAGAATTCCACAATGGTACATGTGGAGGGCACTTCTCTGGACAACTTACAGTAAGAAGGATCTTGGATGCAGGTTATCACTGGCCCACTCTTTTTAAAGATTGTTATAATTATTGTAAGACATGTGATATTTGTCAAACACATGGTAACCATAAGACTTCATCAGCTCTATTATGTCATATTCTTCCACTTGGTCCCTTTGAAAAGTGGGGAATAGACATTGTAGGTCCACTTCCAACTACCTCACACCAAAATAAGTATATTGTAGTTGCCACAGATTATTTAACCAAGTGGGTTGAAGCTAGGCCATTGAAAATAGCTTCCATGGATGAAGTGGCAAGGTTCATATATGAACGCATTGTCACCAGATTTGGTTGTCCATTAGAAACTGTAACAGATCAAGGAAGCCACTTCATTAATGAGGTGGTAGAAGCCCCAGTCAATAATTTTTCTATTAAGCACAGGAAGGCAACAACATACAACCCAAACACAAATGGACAGGTGGAACGAACAAATTTTGTGTTGTGTCAAATTCTAGCAAAAGATACAGCCTTGCAGGTACATAAATGGGATAAAAGAATTCATGCAGCATTGTGGGCATATAGGGCAACATCAAAGTCAGCAACAGGATACTCCCCATTTCAGTTGGCCTATGGCATTGATCCAGTTCTTCCTATTGAGTTTGATATTCCCACTATGAGAGTTATGAAAAATGAAAGAATGGATGAAAGTGATTCAGTAAAAGAAAGGTTGGTACATCTTCATTTGCTAGAGGAAATGAGGGAAATAGCAAATGATACAAGCCATAAGAAGAAAATGAAGCAGAAGGAATACTTTGATCAAAAGATCCGTTGGTCTCCATTTCATGTGAATGACTTGGTTCTAGTATATGATTCCAGATACAAAAAAAGAAGACAGAGAAAATTTCTTCCAAAATGGATGGGGCCCTACAAAATAGCAGTTGTGCATGAAAATGGTACGTACCGACTAGAGGAATTGGATGGCACTCCCATTACGAAATGGGTCAACCACGACAAGTTGAAGATTTTCCAAGCACCAGAATAGTCTACTCCGAGGACGGAGTAGACGCTAGGAAGGGGGAAGATGTCGACACTAAAATTTTCCTCCGTAATTTCTATTTCATTAATGTATGTATTAGGAATAGGATGTTGTTAAGTATAATTAGTAGTAGCGTCCAATAGAAGATAACGGCGCTGCCAGTACGATGCCGCCAATAATGTAGAGTACGGTAACAGTCAAAGTACAATAGGAATGTTGTAAAAAGTAAATATTTGTCGTAAGTGGTCCGGTAATGTTAAAATGTCAAAGTTGGGGTAAGTAGAGAAGTAGGGTTTACATGATTAGGAATTAGAAATATTATATTGGTAATAAGGACAAGGAGTGAGGTCATAAATATTTTGTATATTTTATTTGTAAAAAGTCTAAAAATGTGGAACCCATGTGAAATGATAAGGTTTATCTTATCTTAAAAGATAAGCTTACATGTACAGATAAGAGTTAAGGTATGGAATATGATTCGTCAGAGTGAATTTCTTATCCTATCTTAGAGATAAGATGGATAAGCCTAGAAGTCTCTAAATAAAGAGGCCACCCCCCTCATTTAGCATAGAAGGAAGTAGTGATAAATATTGTAGGAAGTGTGCAAAGGAAGCCATCAGTTTAAAGGTGTGTTGAAGAAGCCATTAAGAGGTGTAATTGTAAAGTTTCTCCCATAGTCTTGGTGAAAGGCAAGTGAAGTCAATAACACTTGAAGTACCTCATGGGTGAGGTTGTAACAATTTCATGTTAATATTATAATTTACTCTGATATTTCAGATTTATCATCATTCCTTCTTATCATAGTCTATGGTATTCTTGTGGTATGTTTGTTGTTGTGTTTCCACATTACATCCACCAAACTAAAGGCTATGCATTAGTAAATAATCATAGCACGAGGAGTTCCCGGTGAAGAATTATCATAGTGCCGGATTGGTGGTGATAGCATCTCTCCCTCCTACTAATTTTTCTTCTATCCCTTCAAAAAATTTCTTCCATCTACTATCTTTGAAGTGACATCACTTACGCCGCCCCAAAGAGGGGCAAATGTAGACACCTATAATTACGCCTAAGCAATTTAAATACTTAAATTACGTTAATTATCTCCTTTCCCGCAAATAGATGACATATTGTCAAAAGCACGCATATTCCCTCTTATTGTCGTCAATTAATTACAATACGCTAATTAATTAAGTCGCCTATCCAGCTAACAACCTAATTAACGACATTTCATTAATTATTTACCTCTTCTATCTAAATTAATTAATTATTATTAATTAATTAGTCTTCCCCTTCATTTAACTAGTAAATCAATATTTAATTGGTTTAATCCCCTCATAATAGCCTAAATCGTACTAATATTCCTCTAATTAGCTTCTATAAGTTTGCACCTACCTATTAGTTAATCACCTTTGATTAATTAAAACACCCCCCAACTCCCATGACTTGCTAAACATGTATTAAACCCTTCTAAAGTAAGGTTACCTTTAATAAAGCAACCTTATCCATTCCTAATCATGGTTTACCTTTATCCCACATTCATGAGGATGTGTTTGAATCCTTTATCCTTTGGACTATATAAATAGCCCTCCATCTACCTTTTTACTTACACCTAAACTCCTTAAAAGAGCAAATGCAAGGCATATAGCAAAGAGACTAAGAGCTTTCACCTTGTTTTCTTGAGAGTTCATCATCTTGAGGAGCTAAGTTTCCTATTCTATCCTAAAGTGCTTAGGTCATATGGGAGGTGTCAAAAGGGTCTTGTAGCCCGACTTTGATAAGCCCCCATTCCTAGGTTCTTGGAGATATCAAGGACAACCAAATATTGATTGCCATGGAGCTTATTTAGGTCCATTTACTTGTTTGTTGGCAATCTAGAGAAGTAGAGATTTAAATACTTTAGCATTGTTTAATTCAAAGTTAATGCATTATGCTAGGTTTTAATCTTGTTTAGCTCTCATCTTTGATGGTGTTTAGATTTTTTCATTAGCTTTGTTATAGAACTATTTAGGTGTTAGTTCTCATTCATCTAACTTAGCTAAAAAGCACAAAACCATGCGCACACCTGTCAATATTTCTAATGATGGTTCTGATAGTGATAATAAAAATATTGTAAATGATCATGATGATGTTTCTTATGTTGATGATTTTCTTATGACTGGTGATAGTCCTGCTTTGATTTGTAAGGTTAAAGAAAAATTGAAACAATACTTTGAAATGACTGATTTAGGTCTCTTACATCATTTTCTTGGCATTGTTTTATTTCAAGATAAGCATTCTATTGTTGTTTCTCAAGCACAGTATGTAGCCAATGTACTGAATTTTTTTAATGTGATTGATAGTAAACCAATTTCTACACCTATGGAAGTTGGAATAAAACTTGATCCTAAACCTACATGTGAAAAATATGATCTTACTTTATATAGGCAGTTAGTTGGTATGATTTATCTAAGTATAACTAGACTAGATATTTCCTATGCAATAGGAATTGCTTCAAGGTTTATGCAGGAACCTTATAGAGATAATTGGAATCTTGTAAAAATAATTCTTATATATATTAAGGTAACAATCAATTATGGGTTGCATTATAATAAGGATGAAAATGCTAACTTATATGGATTTTGTGATTATGATCATGTTGGTGATGTATTAGATAAAAAATATACTTCTGGTTATGTGTTTAAATTTGGTGCAGGTGTCATTACTTGGTGTGGTAAAAAGTAGCCAATTGTTTCTATCTCTTCAACTGAATCTGAGTATAGAAGTGCAATGGAAGCTACAAAAGAGGCTTTATGGCTGAAGAAGTTATTCGATGAGATAAAGATGAAGGAACAAGTAGTGTTCCTTTGTTCTACGAAAACTAGAGCACCATAGATCTTGCACATAATCTAGTATAACATCATAGGATGAAGCACATTGAGATACATATATACTTCATCTGTGACAAGGTGCTACGTGGTGAGATAGAGTGGGTTGCTGACATCTTCACAAAGCCCCTGACTACTGCAAAGTTTTTTCACTTTCCTAAAAAACTTGGAATGTTGGAGTTGCCATTGAGGGGGAGTGTGCATGAAAATGTCACATCCTGATGGAACTTGGTATTTGTAAAATTAAAAATTCATTGTAATAAAGACCTTTGGGCAAGTGTGAAAAATACCTTCGGGCATGTGTGTACCTTCTTAACTTCTTTTTTAGAAAGAAGTGTAGAAATACCTTAAAGGTGGTCTTCAGTAAACTCTTTAGTGCTATTGAGTTTACTAGTAAACATCTGGTGTAAGCATATTGTAAAGGAGGTCCTTGGTTATAAAAGGATCATATATGATTGGTTTCAAGTAACCTTTTACGAGAACTTATGGGAACATGTAAAACTCACAAATCATACTTAGTCATTGATCATGGGATGATCTTTGGGATTCCAAACCCTTTTCTACTAAAAGGTAACTTGAGTATGATGAAGATGTTATAATTCCTTCAACCTATATGCTAGCCCAAAACCTTGATGGTTTAAGGATTGTAAATCTTGTAGTGTACCACGGGCAGGTAATCTATTGGCATATGTTATCCCACTTAACATTAAGGGGGGGTGTTGGAACATAATGGTTAAATGGGCTGACCACCCCTTAATTAATATGGGTCTAACATTATATTATAGGTTAAGTATTTAATAATATGAAATATTTATATTTCTATTATTAAATATTCAAAACTTGGAATATGTGTCAACTGACTTGGTTGAAAGGGTGATTTGGGAGACATACCTGATCATCTCATAGAAAAAAGGACTTCAGGTCCTCATTTGCTATATTAGAGGAATATATCAAAGGTGTGTAAATCAATATTAATTGATTTGGTTTTTACCCTTGTGACTTGGGTTAGTAAGGAGGAGGTTTTTACTAGATGTAATTGAGTTCTCTATAATAAAGGTTACTTTTCAAAGTGGTTTTTACCTTCGGGTTTTCCACTATAAATCCAGTGTTCTATGTTATTTACATTCTATAAGTATTTATTTAATTACTATGTAATATAGTTTATTAATGTGATGTTTATTTATTTATCCATTTTAATGTTGCATAATATATTAATGTTTAATATTTAAGTTGATTAAACTTGTTGTCATTTGAATCATCAAATGCCAACAATGCATTCACTCAATAATTAAAATCATGTAACGGAAATTAGTAGGAGAGGTATTCAAGATGTCTACAACATCACCAAATTCTTGGAATGCTTCAAGTCATGGTTCAAGATTCCATTCCATTTCTTCTTCTAAGCTTGGCATGCACAATCATGGTGACTCCAAAACACAATCTTGAAGAATGAATGATTTTATTTGGAAAAACTCATCATCAAGGCTCAAGTCATATAGCATTAGAAATATCTGTGAACATACTTTTCAAAACTACTCACTTTTTCTTCCAACTCCAAGTGGAAGACTTCCAAACATCCCAATCTCTACAACTGCTCCAAACTTGATTTGAGGGATCAAGAACTAGTCTTGAGGAATCAAGCTCTAAAAACCTTCACAGACACTTACAAGGTCAAAAAAATCATGTAACATACTTATACATGTTGTTTAACCACTCAAAAATCTTTAGTAAGGATGAAACAACTCATAATAACTAATAAACCTCATAAAGCCACTCACTAGCATGCACAATCAAGAATTCTCATAATTTACCTTCAAAGAATAGGTCATAAATTTTTCATCCTTTACAATAAAAACTCAACTTTGATATGTCATTGGAAAGATATTGGAACCAGGATCATGAAAAAACTTCAATCAAGTCTCAAATCCACATGTAGCCCCTAAATATTCACTTTTACCACAGATATCTCCAAACTGCCCCAAAAATGAGTCCTCAAAAATAGGACACACTTTACACTTTAGAGGCATAATGATGATCTGAAATCATCATGGAAATTTAGTAAAACTCCCATGATTCCATAAATGGTGATTTGGTTAATAGGTTTAATGGACAACTTTTCCACAAACTAAAAATCTTCAAAAACAAGCCATTTAAGTGGGACCCACTTAGTATCACAAGGTCTATCATACCTTTTTGGAAATATGGGGGAATCCTATACAACCTCCAATCATCAAATTTGAGAAAAAAAAAATTAAAGCTAGGGTTTTGAGAGGGTTTGTAACCTACGTAGGTTTTTAATGATTGTTCATAAAGATATGACATTCAAAAAACCTCATTATTCTTGAAAAATATTCATAACAAGACTAATTAACTATGCCAAGGAGATCAGGTCCACATGCAAAGCATACAACCCGCAAGGAGCATCTGAAAGTCAAATTTTACCTCAAATTATCACATTTGAAAACCCAATTTTGGTATAATTGCAATATATTCAAAAATGCTCATCATCTGGACCTAAAACTTGTCATGAAGCATCATGACAACATCATATAACTTAAAATATTCACCACCTTTCTCAATCATGCCTAAAACTCTCTATCCACAATGACTTATACATGTATTCCTAGCTTGTCCTCAAGGATATGCCTCCAAAAGACCTCAAACATTCCTTTATCATATGAATTTTGACCTGTAGCATACCCTATAGCCTCTCTACAATGTCCCTACACAATTCATGCCTACAATTCCATGCTTTAGTTTGCATCACTCTATACTCCAAGTTATGTTTGTAATGGGTCCTATAATTAGGCCTAGTTGTGCTAGTTTCACCTCATGTTCCATGAACCTGCCCTATTTTCATCATGTACCTACCTTGACATACCATATTCATGCTTTCCATGCCTTGAATATGTTTCTCCATATGTCTCATGCCTTCATTCCATCCTTCTAAGTCATCATGTTGACTAGGCCAAAGGATTAGTCCACCTGGACTAAGCAAGTCTCACTATTTCCACTCAAGCCATCATGCTACCATCTGATTGACCATGTCATCATCACACCAAGCATAATTTATACCTCATCCACCTTTTTCATTAATGGGTATACACCTTTTTTCACCAATGACAACACTACACACTCACATGCCAAATCCCGCATCTTCTCTGGAATACCACTTGGCCTTGGTAGGAAATTGACCTTTCAACTTGATCAACCATTTGTCTTGCACTCCTTATTGTGTTATCCACTCTTTCCACTACAGTATGATATCTTCCTCTAATTCCAACTGAGTGTCAGAGCAATATCCTTAATAGATGGTAGCAACAATCCCTCTTCTTCATGATCCAACATGGAGGGCTCAAAGAGATGAAGTTTCTCAACATTCACAACTAAATACATCCTCATATAAGGAGGCAAATACAAGTGAAATGCATTATTACCCAATTGTTCTAGAATTTTAAATGGGTCATATCGAAGAGGCTTGAGTTTCTTATTGCTCAAGTATAACCATACCTTATCACCAAAAAGGAAAGAATACTCAGTTCTATGTTGATCATGACATGCTTTATACTTGTCCTATGACTCTTGTAACCTCTCCTATCCATGGAGGTATATGTGATGATTTTTCTCAATGAACCATTAAGCTTTATGGGTCTCTAGATCCACTTTTCTGTTGTCTCTGCATGCTAATCTCAAAACAACATCAAACCCACTCTTAGGAAAATAACCAAAATGTGTCTTAAAATAAGTCTTACTAGTAGAAGAATGAACTACCATATTATAATAATGTTAGATCTATACCAAATTCTCATCCCAAGTCCTAGGATGTTTCCTATTGTACCCTCTCAAGAGCTAGTCCAAGGTATAATTTACCACTTCTGTTTGCTCATCTGATGGTGGATGAAACATGGTAGACCTCTTAGTATCCATCTTCTCCCAAAATGTAGACCGGAAATTACCAATGAATCATGAGTCCATGTCTAACATAATATAATTAGGCAAACCAAAATGAACCCATGCATTAGCAACAAAAAACTTTGTTGTATCATTGGTCTTCTCATAAGGAATTTGAGTACACTTTTTACCAAACTATTCTACTATCATAAAGACATATTCATAAAAAAAATTGGAAATAGGAAATTGTCCATAAAATCCATGGAGATACTTACCTATATAGTCAAGAAGGAACTGATAATGGCATGCATAACCCCAACCCTCCTTTACTAGGCTTGTTTGTACTATATAAAATAAAACCCCTGATAAAGTTAGAAATTACTATTTACATATTTTCCTAATAAACATATCTGTTTAAGTGCCCAACAGTCTTTGTCACACCAGAGTGGCCAGCCACCCCTGAAGTGTGTGCTTTCTCAAACAAATATTCTAGCTATTATTTCTCTTCATAGGTATCCTGTATGGACTGCCTATATAATCCTGAGTCTAGAAGCGGACTATAGGGTAAAAAATTATATCACATGCTCAATTGGCCTATCCGGGAGTAGCCCCATAGAATCTTACCTAAAATTTTGAACCAAATATTCCATCTGCTTCTGTTCATTTTTAGTAACCATGTTACAAGTGGTCTCAAATGAAACAACTTCCTCTACTTTCATATTTTTCAAAAGCAGCAATGAAAATCTACCACTAACATTAATGAGTTTATGGGATTCATTGACACTTACCAAATAGATCTTTAAGTCTCCTGCAAAGGCTAAAATGATGTAGCTCTTACCATTCTTCACCAAGTTATATTAGTTAGCTCTTCTTATGAAGATGGCATCCTTGGTATACAAGTACATACTGCCAAACACTACACCACACATATTAAGAGGAACAACATCCAAAGTAACTTCATCAATGAATTTTTTATCAAAACCAAACGTAATCTTGTATTGCTTGGTAACCTTGATGTCTACGCATTTCTTCACCCAACCCAATGAGTACAGACTTGGATGATTGTAAGTTTTCAGCATTAGTCTATCAACTAACTCTTTACTAACCAAATTATATTGTGAATAAGTATAAAAAAGAGCATCTAATTTGGTTTTCTTCAACTGAATTTTTATATGAAAGAGCTGAGTAAGTTTATTATCTTGAAGATTCTTATTATTACCAAAACATACCTCTCTACAAATGAAGGTACAACATATTATCTCATCCACCTCTTCGATGTAAAATACTTCCTCTACTTGGAGGGTGTTGGATAGAAAATTTGTCAGGTGGACAAATTGGTGGGTATCTTGCCAAATCTATGGGAATCTAAGTCCCTCTACTTGAATGTTACAACTCCATATTATTATGCATGTGTGAAATTAAAATTTGTGGTGGCCTTACAACCGGGTATCCAATAGGGGCACTCCACTGACCCTGTGAAAAAAGCTTGCAATTTCTTGCAAGAGAGGAATTTTCTAGGAGAGCGGGAAAGGGAGTGAGAAAAAGAAAGGGGGATTAACGTTGTAGGTAGAAAATCATATTCCTATAACCATTAACTAGAAAATTCCAACACACATAGATTAGAAGAAACACAATATTACATATGGAAACAAGAAACGTTAATATTTAGAACACAGAGTCTCACAAATCTCCTAATAAAAAAAATAACGAAATCTTTCTTTGCTCATTGATACTTGGAAAAAATTGTACATAGTGAGAGTCGGAAGAACATAGAGACGAAAAATAGAGGAAATTTTATCTTTTTTATTCCTCACAAGTGAAAATATCTCATGAACACACAAAATTGACAACCCTTTGAAATGAGGGTTCCTTTACAATTTACAGAACTAGAAGAGACTCTTTGCCTACCCCCCATGACATTTCATATGCCTTACACAACTTATGAATTTTCGTATTCCTAAAAAATAGAATTAAGTCCCCTTTTTATGAATTAAGGGTGAGTTATTACATTGAAAATTAAAGTCAAATTAAATAAATAAGACAATGAAAAAGTGTAACTCCCAACAAATAAATAGAACTTGGAGGAGAGAGAAAATTGGGGAGAGAAAAGAGAGAGGATGAAGTTGATGAAGAAGTCACTTTTGATGATCCGATGGAATGCTCCAATGTGATGAAATATGAATCCTTGAACTCCTTACACCATAATAAACCTCCTTGGGATGATTCACATACACTTTGAGCTCGAGTGTTTAGAAACATTGTTGAATGATCACCTCGATGACCATGGGTGTTGTTCATTGAGGTCCACTCTAAAGTAGATGAAGATCGAAACTGACCTTTTCATGTTTCACCGACAAAGATCAATATGGGAATGGTACATTTTCTATTACACATTGAGAGAGTAAGCAACAAACACCGATGATTACACCATCGATGACAGTGAAGAATTCCCATTCCATAACATGAAGCACCGACATCCTTAAGATCTTCTGATTACACACCTGAATGATGAACTGGAATAATTCCTCAGATAATGAGTCATGATAATTCTATCATCCCAATGACACAGATGACCACAACTTGGAATCAACCTGCTCATGAAAATTTCATGCTCCATTGGGTATCTCTTGGGTCACTAGACATTTGATCCTTTAGATTTTTGAATTCCCTATGAGTGACATTGTTATCCCTTACACCTAAATACTCAAAGGAAAGAACATGAACTGATTTCACACCTGTAGACATGAAATTCATGGTTCCTAGAACACTTCCTACACCTAAAGAGGGGGGTTTACTATTTTTAGAAAATGACATTTTTCCACCCTTTTCATCTCTGATTTCTTTATTTTTCCTTCTGGAGTTTAGTCACCAAGAGTATCCCAATCAATGATTACTTGCTTGCAAATCCTGATCTAAGGTATAGAGTTCAACCTATTCTTGCTACTACTCACATTCATGATGATATGCATCCTGACTTGATTTATCAAACCTTTGTGGACACTGATTTTGTCAAAATTAATCTTTGTGATGACTTACTAAAAATAACAAATCCTTGTGTAGGAGGCTTGCTATTTTTGGAAAGTGGTGTTTTAGACCTCGGTTTTTGATGAAATAATTTTTTTTGATATGGGTTTTTCATTTACATTGCACTTCTGAAGTTTCATTTTGATCAAGTCTCCAGAATGCAAGATTTTAAAATTTAAAATTTTGTTGTGGGGAAACTGGGGTTTCTTCACTGCGAAAAATCCAAGGCATGCATGTGAAGTTTTTTATAGGATATTCAAGGTTCCTAGGAATAAAAAATAATGCAAAAAACCATGCAGAGATTTGTGCACCAGTTTGTAAGATACGAGAAAATATCCTTCGCAGGTTTCAAAGTATCTCTGGTGAAAAATCTTGTTTTTCGGTCTTCAAAAATCCAGATTTTTTTGTGTTTTTTATTTTCTTAGATCATAGAAGCATGAATGAAATTAGTGGAGGATGAAAATGGTGGAGGTGTATGGAGAAATGTGGGGGAATGAGTAAAAGTGTTGTATTTATAGTTTTTTGGAAGGCTTGAGGGGGGACAACACCTTTTTCTACCCCCATTGTCCCCTTGGAATGGGACAATAGGTACACAAAAAGGTGCCTTGTCCTTTACTTGACATTTTTCATTTGCTCATTGGCCGAGATAAATTGGGGGGGGGGGGGGCTAGAAATGAGAAACTAGGGCCAAAAATTGGTCATATGATGAACCATGGGAAAATAAGGAGCAGACACACATTTTTTATCCTCATTGTCCCCTTGGAAAGGGACGATGGGTGAAAAAAAGGGTTCCCTAGCCTCACAGTGACACATGTCACTTATCCAGGAGTAGGTGAAGGGGTTGGCCAAACTATTCAAAGGGGCTTAATTGAGCTGTTGGGATCATATGGTGTGACCAAAGTGCTTAAATGGGGGAGGGCGCACTTTTTTGTCTCTCTTTTCCCCATGGAGAGGAAAATGAGGATAAAAAGTGCACCTCAACTTTGTATTGCCAACAAAAAATTTGACTAAGTATCGAAGAACTTGATTTAATAAAATATGAATATTTCATTAAAAATTGAATGCAAATATCTACTATAACTGGTATGCAATGAAATATAAATGCTAAGTGATTTATTTAATTATAACTACGAAAGGAAATGAGAGGGATAATGCACTTATCTTAATTTATCTTATCCTGAAGTGAGTCTGGACTAGATAATGTGATGATACAAGAGCAAAAACCATTGAAATCAAGCTCAGAAAAATGTAGAGATGTTCACAATACCTGGACACGAGTGCTTGGGCAAGGATAGGGGCACCCGCGGGTAGCCAAGACCTCTATGGGGGTGCTAGAGTCTGTAGAAAAGGTTGGAACTTGGTTCTAATACTGTCATTAGGGTTTCACACTTGTTCACCTTTGGTTGCATGTATGTTGCACTCGGATCATCGAGGTACCTATAAATATGCAGCACAAATATCCTCCTGCAAAACCCTAAAAAAGACATCAAATTCTAAAATATAAAGATGTAAAATGAGGGGTCAGATTGTCCTCAACTTTCAACTAGTGAAATTATGACTAATTATTACACTACATCTTAGACCTAATGTAGTTCTATGTGCTTGTGTGTGCAATAGTGCTCCTAGGTCGCCCTTGCGTCAATAATGCCAAGATAGCAAATGGTAGCTAGGTAGAATGAAAATGTGTGGATGGAATAAAATGAATTTCCCTTCCTATGCAGTGTATATATAGAGTAATGCACCCAAATGTAGTCCTTTGAGATATGTAAATAAATAGCCATTGATAAGAATTTTCTGCCCTTATTATGGTATGTATGTTGTGTTTATATAGGGATATCTTGCTTGAATTTTGACAATAACCAGACATGTTGACTAGTACCTCAATATATGAGAGGGAAAACATAAAATAATGACCTCAAATGTCAAAAATAAAATCAAACATAAAGAGGGTATAGATGCCTAGGATAGACAGGAGTGCCTGGGCGCTAGTGTCCAATCCTAGGCACTAGTGTCCAAAGAAAATGATGAAAAATGAGTGGAGATTGACTGATAGGGATCCTTATCACCTGACCAGAACTAGGTGTATGAGTGACAATTGTAAAAGAGAAAAGCAATACAAATCAACAAGACAAATAGATGGAATAGGGAATGGGTCACTAGTGAAGACTTTTCTTACGCAAGATCCATATATAAACCAACATACTTGGTGGTATAGTAAATAGTAGTAAGTGTGTGATTTTATGTCTACATTTACCCTCACTTTATGTTGTTGAGTGAAATCTCGGTAACATAAAGTAAATAGAGGTGCATAAATGAGAGAATTATAGAGAAGCCCCGTGTTGTATAAGTATGATAAAAATGAGAACATATAGTGTGGTGAATCATAAATCAACGTGTATATCCATGCGGCGGAACGAGAGACATGGGACTGTTATGAGGAGAACTAAGTGAGATTGATGATTTTGATATTGAGTGATTAGGGATTTTGATTTTTTCGTTGATGGAGATATGTTGTGGTAACGAGTGATCAGTTCCCAACCTGATTTTGTGTGTGTGAAAAACTAAGGATTTGGGCGTCTTTCCACCAAAGGAAGAGGTGTAGGGAGAGAGGTCTAATTTTACTCTCCAACTTTAACTACATCCTCAAAATTTCTAGCCACTGTAGGTGAACAAATACCAAATGTTGTTTATTTAGATCCATTTTAATTTATTTTGATCAAACATGAATAATCCATATAGGAGTAGTATAGGAAAGGCAATGAAGTCTTAATTCCCCCACTCCAGGGGTGTCACCACAATGTGTATGAGATGGATTCCATGTCAGGTCATCTGGAAGTAGTCACAAAATGTATAATAACTTCCCATGTTAGGTCATTTGGGAAAGTGGTGATGTAACTCCCAAGTTAGGTCATTTAGGAGGATAAATACACCGTGTTGTGTTATTTGATTGATTGATGTGATTTCAAATAGTAGAAATTTTGTGTTGTCAATATTTGAATGTATGTAATTTATTAATTGGTTACTTATGGAGAGATTTTATTCTTGTTTCCCCCCATATTAGGTCATTGGTTGTGGACACATCCATCCATACATTTATATAGATGTGCCCACCGATGTACTCATAGGTGGAGGTATACTCAAGTGTGTGGATGTTATTATGGGTGAGCATGTGCACTTATTTGATCTAGTGGCGTTAGCGATGGCTATGTGTACCTTGTTATTGAGTGAGAGGGATGAGGTGCAAGAGGATACACAACAATCTAGAGAGGTTGCTAGTGGAGGTACCTTAGCACATGATGTATTTACGAATTTTGTGGAGCAGTCAACTGAGGTGACACTATTGATAAGGTAGGTAGAGAGATATAGGGGTCATGATCAGTGATGTAGATTGAGTGGTGAAGCTTCTAGTTTAAGAGCTCCCAGAGTCATAGATAGTGATAGCGATGACGAGATATGATATGTACTGATGTAGCGATGTATGGGGAGCTTCCCCTCAGCGATGTCAATTTTGTAACTATGATTTTGAATGATTGATTATATATATATATATATATATATATATATATATATATATATATATATATATATATATATATATATATATATATATATATATATATATTATGGATTATTGGCATATTATCATTGTATTTGATGTTTATTGATATGTGATGTGATGATTAGTATGTGTATGTTGATGTGTTATATGTCGATTATTGTTTTTATATTCGATGTGGGATGTTTTGAGCATTGTTTGCATTTTTTTATTTGGTTTGCATCACATAGTTGTTGTTGTCAACTAATGGATAACGATGATTATTTTGATGATGAAATAGCGCATGTGATAATAGATAGTGTATATAGTGTGATTATTTCATGTGATATAGAAATGATGAAGAAGTGTATAGTATGTATAAATAGAGTTATGAGGAATGGTGAAATATGTATAAAATGAATGATGTAAGTGGTTATGTGAATGAGATAATCATAACAGTGTACTAAGCACATGTTAGTGTGTTAAATATGGGGGAATAATAATGACCCCGATGTGTAGATGATAAGTTTCATTTATATAATGCCCCTCAACAGTCAAGAATGAACTATAAAATAAGAGTGTGTCATCAGGAAGTGATATGATGATATATGCTAGATAGATATATCGATATAATGTGTAGTATGGAGGTATGGTGAGGTTATTATTGTAACATATCCCTCAATAGTCATGTAAGAACTATAGAACATGAGTGCATCATCGAGGGGTAAGGTGGGAAAATAACCTACAGAAGACCAAGCGGGTGTGGAGCGGTGGAAGCATGTGGGGCGTAAGTAATTGAGTGTATGAGCCAAACTGAATGCCAGATGATATGATCCTGATGATGAGTGATGTAGCAGTGGGAAGCACAAATTTTGATAGCTTAGGCAGCCAATGTGTAGTAAGAGCACGATTTAGTGGGTGAGATGGTGAAACTGTGGATGGATGAGATGGAAAGCATGCATGAACAACAACCAGTGGTGGTGGATGAATAATGACCTTAGAACTAGATGAAGGAGATAAGTCAACTGGAGTAACAACACACTTACATGGAAGTGGAGACATTGACTGCTCATGAGAGTGAAAGCCAAAGGAAATGACACCCTTATCTTTTCATTGTTGTAATCTATCATGAAGGGAGTAAAAGTCATTTTCGCGTTCGCCATTGATACGATGATAGTTGTAATAAGGTCAATCATGCTACCATTACAAGTGATGAGATGGATGATGTTGATTAGAAGGTAAGTGAATAAAATGTTTGTCAAGCAAGGCACACAACACATCACGAGTCTAGCGTGATGAGAAAAGTGTAATGGATCCCACAAAGGATATGTAGAAGCTTGAGGTGGAGTCTGACACGGTAGAGGAGATGAAGGATGCTTATGCAATGGTTAATATTGAACTTTTTTGTGATGTGGAGGAGACTGAGACCATGGAGGATACTCAAGAAATCTAAGTGGAAAAGAAATAAATGGTGCGGAAGTAGGACAACTAAGAGGAGGATATATGACATCTGTAGTAATGAGATCCTAGTCCAAATCAATGACCTTATGATATAAGAGCACGAATGATTCACATGTGTCATATTGCAAGAATTGTTTTAAAGCAAGAATCAGTCCACAACAAAAGATAAATTTCTTTTCTAATTCAATGGGATGAAAGAATAACTGATGCATACAAGCATTGAAGCATAAAATGTAATCAATGATAGGTTTTTTTTGCCTTGATGTAAGCCAGGTAAACGGTCATGTGTGACTCTAAGGCCATTGTTAAGTATGAAGCGATGAAGAAAAACTTCTTCCATCTCATAATAGGTACTAATAGATCCAAAGGGTAAATATGTGTACCATTGGAGAGTGTCATTAGTAAGACTATGGTGAAAGAATTTTAGAAATAATCACTCATTAGAATAAGAAGCCATAGCTAGATGATAATTTTTAAGATGTAAATATGGATTTCTTGTACCATCAAAGCATGAAAATGTAGGCATAATGACATCCTTAGGGAATGCTAAATTGTGAATATTTTTTGGAAAAGGTTTTCCATGTAAAGAATTTTTATTGATAGAAGCATAACATAATTTTCTTTCAAGTGTGAAATATTGGAGGTGAGATTGTAATTGACCAACAACATGAATGAGTGATAAGATATCCTATGATGGAATAGTATAAGATGTAAATGGTGTATTGAGGGGTTATATATTGCCATTATGAGTGATCATAGGGATGTTAAGAGAAGAATTAGAAGATATTGATGCTAAGGGCACACTAGATATAGGTGCTAAAGAAGTTATAAGCAGTGAAGTAGTAGGACTAGCATCGGAAGAGTTATTAGGAGATGATGTAATAGAAGGAGATGAATCATGCATGTTACTAGAGACAATCTCAAAAGAAGATGGAAGTGTAGTAGATAATTCACATTCAGCAGTATGCAAAGAAGTAGAATCATTGCTATCATGTGCCTCATCAATATTAGACAAATATTTAGATGCAAGGATTTCATTAAGATTATCATCAACATATAATGTAGGCGGAGGAGAAATAGTATGTGATGCATCATTAGAAACATTTTTAGAAAAAGGAGTATGAGATGCAACTATAGAATCATCCTGACTAGTATGATAAATAACATCATGCACATGTGTACTTTCATCCTATTTTTTAGCTAAATCCTTGTTATCAAGATTAAGCATAAAACTAATAATAACATCATCTAAAGTCTCAGTAGAAATAGAAGAAGGTGGAGTGCAGATAAACTGAATAACAAGTTCTACAACCAAAAAAGATTGCCAGATAAAAAACAATGCTAATGGTATAATGATCAAAGTTAGTAAGAACATTACATTCATTAGTTAACAATTTCCTTTCAGTATCATCGGGAATAATGGTGTTGTGATATAGAGCGCTAAGTTCAGTTATGGTTGCTTCATCATAAATAGGATTAATACTCACATGAGGCGGTGACTAGCCTAGGAGGAGAAGGGATATCCTTAGCCATTAGGCTTTAAGTGGATCCTAGGGAAAAATTTTATAAGCTATGGGTTCACAAAAACGATTTAATAAAATTTGAATATTTTATTAAAATCTGAAACCAAATATCTACTATAACTGATATACAATGAAATATAAATGCTAGATGATTTATTTAATTATAACTATGAAAATAAATGAGAGGGATAAGGGACTTATCTTAATTTTGCTTATCCCAAATTGAGTCTGGACTAGATAATGTGATGGTACAGGAGTGTAGACTATCACAACCAGGCTCATAAAAATGTAGAGATGCTCATAATTCCTAGACACGTGTTCCTAGGCATGGATAGGGGCACCTGCATTTGGTGCTCAAGACCTCAGTGGGAGCATTAGAGTATGCAGAAAATTTAGAACCTAGTTTTGATATTGTTGTTAGGGTTTAGAAATTATTTCCTTTAGTCACATGTATGTCGTACTGAGATCGCTTAGGTACCTGTAAATCTGCAACACAAATATCCTCCTATAAAACCCTTAAAAAGACATCAAATCCTAAAAAGAAAGATGCAAAATGAGGGGTCAGCCTATCCTTAACTATCAACTAGAGAACTTACAACTAAGATCTACACTACATCTGAGACCCAATGTAGTTCTATGTGGTTGTGTGTGTAATAGTGCTCCTAGTTTTCCCTCACACCAATGATGCCATTAGATAACGGGCGATAGCTAGATGGAATGCAAATGTGTGGATGGAATAGAATGAACTCCCCATCCTATGTAGTGTGTATATAGAGTAATGCACCCAAATGCAGTCCCTTGAGATATGTAGATATATATCCCTTGATAATAATTTCCTACCCTTATTATGGTATGTATGTTTTGTTTATATAGGGATCGCTTTCTTGAATTTTAACACTAATGACCCAATAAGCCGACTAGTACCTCAGGATATGAGAGGGAAAACCAAAAATACTGACCTCAAATTTCAAAAATAAGATCAAACATAAAGAGGTCATGGGTTCCTAGGATGGATAGGAGCACCTTGGCGCTAATGTACAATGTTGGGTGCTATTGTCCGAAGAAAAATGAGTGGAGACTAACTGACAGGGATCCCTGTGACCTGACTAGAAATGGGTGTATGAGTGACAAGTGTAAAAGAGAAAAGAAATAAAAACCAAAAAGACAAGTGGATGGAGTAGGGAATAGGTCACCAGTGAATAATTTTCTTACGTAAGATCTATATATTAAACAACATACTTGGCAGTATAGTAAATATCAATAAGTGCGTGATTTTGTGTCTATAGAACGTACCTTGAGGGTTGGCTTGAAAAGACCATGACTTGAGATCCTTGATGAATTTTTGCACACTTATTTATATGATTATTCATGGAAAATGAATTTTTGAGAAGGATGGGATGGGTCCTATAACTTCATTCTACTTTCAACCCCTTCAAAAACCTCATTTTTTCTCGGGATTGCCCACTATGCATGGAAAGAATGAGCTACCTAGAAAAATTTATGGGGTTTGAGATTGACATGTTTTTTCCACCATGTAGAGGATTAAAAATTATTTCTAATGATATCTTTTTGGGCTCACAACTCATTATGGAGCTCCCAAAATTACCTCTTGAAGTTTGGGTGCCCTTCCGTGGCGGCCTCAAAAACTTGCTTTCAATGAATTGGCTCCTAAACCTCCAAAACTTTCTAGAATATTCCAAAATATGTTCCTAGATCTTGAATACTCCTCCTTGATGAATTTGGGTCTTTGATCCACTCCAGGGGTTGTGTACTTTTCTTAGGAAGGGTGATGATATCCCTTCCTAAAATTGCTTGAAACTCCACTTTTATATACGCTGCTCCAAAAGTTCTTTGAATGACCTTTTTTTCCTAAATCGCCTAGGGTAATGGATGATAAACACATATAGACCATTTGAATGACATGATATGATTGATATATGGAAAATGTTGACCTTGGGGGTGTCTTGGAAAGGTGTAACATTGAAATTTTTTGACACTATGGAATGGTTGTTTTGTTTTCTAATGAATTTTGCTCATGCAAAAACACAGGACAATAGAGGGAAATAATGACCTTCTTTTTTTTCTTCTTACTATTAAAGGGATGTAATTCTGGGTGGATCTTCCAAAAATTTTCCTTGGAATGAGTGTCAACATTACAAGGACCACAATGAACTTTAGTATCCTTAATGGTAGTAGCATTCTTCTTACCTTTCCCCTTTTATTTTTCTTTCAGTTTGATGTCACTTTGTTTCTTTGAAGAAGGTTGAGAGGTAGATGAACTCTTTTTCTTGTCCATATCTAAATAGTGAGCTTGAGAACAAGCCTCGTATACATCTGCTAACATGGATGACTGGTCTCCTCAAGTGGCCAAGGAGTCCATTGATATATTTCATTAGAATGTCCCAATCTGCTACATATTTTATTATTTGGACAACTTTCTTCCAGAACTCACTGGTGTACTCTTGCACATTTTGACCTTACTTCTGTCAAATATTTCCAATACATGGACCTCTCTTCCTCTTAAAAAATGGGATAGAAATAATTTTTGAATATCTTTTTAAATTTATCCCACTTAGTAAGAGGATGATGTTTCTTAACAAATAAAGAATGAGCATAGATTTTAAACCAATTTAAACCATGACTGGTTAATTTTAACCCTGTAGATGATTTTTTTTACTTTCATTGATTTGATGAAAACTGAAAAATACCTCAAGTTGAGCTATCTAATGGTCTAGCTTCCCAAAATTCATGTCCCCGTCATAAGGCTGAATTTTTATCTTCACCTCCTCTTTGAATGGATGATTGGTAAGGTTGGCATGGGACTGCTCTTCCTCATACTCATGAGTGTCTTCTTTTTTGTCCTTTTAGTACCTATTTTGGGATACCAAGCTTCTCCTGAGTAACCCTATGATTGACTTCGATTTCCTGATATGCAAGGAATAATTATCCACATCTTTGGACAAAATTTCCACATCTACCTCCAGCTTGTAGAAACCTTATTCAATTTCACCCGCATCTTCTCTACGAGCCATGTGACAGATTCCTTCCACTTCCTAATGGAAATATATACTTCAAAAGGAATGAGGATAGCTTCATTATTTTCACTTCCCTTTCGGGTAAAGGCTATCTAACTAAAAATTTCAACACAAGTTAAACCACACAAAAAACAATTTGATATTAACTGCTCTGATACCAATCTAATCTATAAACTACCACTTTTAAACAAAAAATAGATCCTATTTTGTGATAATGGATGAACAATTGACTAATTTCCTTTTAACCAATATAATGTGCACTTAAACATTCACAAAATAATGCAAATTGAGAGGTAAAAGGAAAAGGAGACATAATATTTATCTTGGAGAAACCCAATGTGGGAAAAACTCTAGTTGGGTAAGCAAATTTCTTCCCTTTCACTATGTAATTCTCCAAAATACAAAGATAATGCCAAAAATTCACCTTCAAGAAGGATTTAATCTCCTTCTAATTGTATTTATTTTGTTATAATCCTCAACAATGAAGAACTCAACTCTAAATGAAATAAACAAGAGAGAACTCTAACTTATCCTTTTTTATCACACTTAAATTCACTCAAAATCACTTGTTAGAATGAATAATTGAACTTGTATTTATAGTTTCTCTTCCCATGGATAGAGGGGAAGGTGAAACGAACCAATCTGGGAAGTCCAAACATTTGTAACTATTCATATTCCCATTTTGGTGTATGGAGGATGCAGTCAGGTGTTTGGAGGATTCAACCAGGTGTCTGGAAGAAGGTGTAGCTAGGTGTTTGGAGGATGCAGTCGAGCATCTGGAGGATGCTTTCGAGCATCTATAGAATGCAGTTGGGCATCTGGAAGATGCAACTAGACATCTAGGCATCTAGAGGATGCAACCGGGTGTCTAGATGTCTGAAGGATACATAAAAAAAATGGCCTTCTTATGTCATTCGAAGTGTCTAGATCACAATCAACTTGACTAGACCATCTCTAGAATAAAGAACATGTAAAGAATATGCACAAGTATCAATAGGGAGAATACATAGAACTGGGTCTTTTTAAATCCATTTTTTGGATCACAAGATTTTTCCTCATACCCATAAGTTTCATGCCCTCATGACCTCTTCTCCACCCCCTGTTTCTAGGTTTCCTTCCATTTTGGATCACATTGTCCCTAACGATCATCTTTAAAAATAAAATTCACTAGTAAGACTCTTTTGATGATGATCTTAATGAATATGAAAATGTAGATGAAGTATATGTTGCAGTGGTCTCTAATTATTGTGCACAACTCCATGAAAACCCTAATCACATTAATCCTCTCATTCACATTTTTCTTGTTGCTAAAATTTCTCATGAGATATTCTAATGAACAACCCATTTTTAAACCTCTTAATCCTCCATTTTTATTTGTTATGGATACATCAACCATCCTTACATCAACTGTGCATATTTCATCATGGGTATCTAATCCTCCACTTTGTAGTATCACCATGACTATCCATATGACCATTATTATTCACAAATTTCCTATCTATAATCATAGTGCTTCACATGATTCTTCTTGTAATAGACAAGATCTTGAATCCCTTATTCATACTTTACAAGATCAAATCTTAAAACTGCATAACAAGACATGTCTTCTTATTTTCATACTATGGACTCTACTAACTTGTTTCATAACTATTTACCGCCTTGTGTCATGTTGTCATTGATGTCCATGTGCAATGTCCTAGTGCATCATTTTCATAGAAATGGTGTGTCTGAGTCACAAAGTGTTGAGTTCATTTTAGTCCATGTTGAGTTAAATTGATGATTTCTAGGTGTATGTGAGTCATGTAGGTTGATTCTATGTGGTGCAAATTTAAACACTAAAACACTTGGATCATGTGTATCTCAAGTGGATGAACTCATTTCAGGGCTTAGAAGGTCAAGAAATATATTTTGAAGCAAAATGTCACTTCTACCCAAAACTGCCCTCAAGAACCCAAACTATGATTGCATGTAAATGGAATGGTCTAGAAAAATTCATTACTAATATTGATAAAAAAAACCATGGTAGAATATGGAGACAGGTGTCCTTGAGCTCCATGTAAAATTTTAGGTCATCAGGAGGTCATTTGAGCAAGTTATTCAAGTTTTTGCAAGACTAGTTCCTTGAGAAGTTCATTTCGAATTGTCTAGCTTCTTAGCACTCAAGTAAAAATATGAGGCATTCTTCAAAAAAATCATAGAAGAAAATAAAATGTTTGAATTAATTTGGTTAAGTTTGGAAAAAGTTATGAGCATTTCTCTGACATGGTTCTTTTCTTTCCTAGCATGTGTCTTGAGATATCAAGACTAAGTTTAATTATTTTGATCTTTAATCAATATTTTGAGTGCTAACATTATTTAGGAATCTCTAATCATCCCTTCATGCTCTGATGATGATAATCACAAGGTGTCAAGGTTATTTTCTCAAGCAGATCCTTCAATGGTCTTAGAATGTCAACTTTGCTTTCTCAAGTGTGACTGGTATAGTCTTGCACAAGACCCCAAAAATGGTGAAATATATACAACAAGGACCCAAATCCTCTTCACAACTCATTTTTAAGGTACTTTATTAGTTGATATGGTTGCTAGGTGAATGTTAAGGTGTAAACTCATCTTCTCTATGTTGTCCTGGAGAATGAGTCAAGAAACCTTTGTCTCAATCCTTCATGGAGTCACTGCCCTGAGGGGTTTCTATTAAATTTCTTGCTCTTGATCATCATTGACCTCATATACAAATGCTAGAGAAACTTTTCACATCAAAATTATGGATATTTTGGGGAAAATGATGAATTTGTTGATCTTCTTGCTTGTTGACAAGGTTTTTGGAGTCATACATTGTTCATTCTCAGGTATGCAAGCTTGTTGTGCTCCATAGCAAGGGTGGAAGCATATTCTCCAGGAGGAATTTTCAATTTTTGGTAAGGCCTCAACACTCTTCATAACTTCACAAAGCCATTTAGTGTCTCAAACAAATCTCATTGCAATAATTGTCTTGCGTATAACAATGCTTTGTCATGGTCTATCTAATTGTAGCTCCAAACTGTGATTTTTGGGAGAAAATGAAGTTGGTTCATAGTGAAAAGTGGTTGGAGAAAGGTATAAAATTGTGTGAAAAAGCCTCATGATCTTGATTTTTCCATTTCCACTCAAAATTGATCAAGGAACAAAGTACAATGTGATCGTTACTATGTTGACAGGCTTTATGACACTAAACTAAGCTTGCTAGGAGTAGATGAATGCCATTGAAAGGTGAAACTTACTTTGATCATGCATGTAGGATTTGGTTCTTCACGAACAAAAAATTAGTTTAATTTTTTGTATTTCATCCATTCTTGAGGGAGAAATTGATTTTTAAGAGCTCTCGGGCCTTCACAGTCTGGTTACCCTGATCCAGGGTTTTTGAAATCAATTTTTGATCATATAAAATTTTGTATCCAACCAAATCTTGAGAAAATTTACAAAAATATATGTAGAGACCAGATGCCTTCATTTAAAAAATAATTTCTATATTTCATGGAGGGATATGAGATATTTCCCTAGCAGAATGTTCATAATGCGTGCACAGTCAGTCTTTTGACAGTAAAAAAAGTCTTTAAGTTTTTATCAATTCTTTCTTGTAAACATAATGTTATCTCCTAATGTTTCAAGTTACATATTGAATGTTGAATATCCTTCTAGGTGTGTGAACAAGCCATTCTTCATGTAAATGCAAGTCTCATCCTGTTTCAATGGTCACATGCTCATCTTCAACTGAGCAGAGAATCCTTTTTTATAAGTGTCAAGACAAAATTGAACTAACAATAGAGACTTTTTTAGTCTCAAAAAATTGCACACCAAATTTTTCAAGAATTATAGAAATGGTGAAGACTTACTTGATTCAACTTGAGGTGGAAATTGAAAAGTCTCTGATCAGTTACACATCTATAATTTGCTTTCCAAGCTTGAATAGGAAGGTTAACTGTCATTCTTTGTCTCTTCTTATCTTGTCAAATTTTGTTGATGTTTCGAGGAGATGATGAAGAGTCAAGTGCTCAAATTCTTGAAGGGAAGGTGAAAGGTTTTACATACGGATAAGAATTAAAAGTGTTTCTAAACAAATAGATAGATTAATGTGAGTTATTGAAGCATAAATATTAAGATATGAAAAGAAAACAAAGTGATGATGAATATCAAATAACTGTGATGAAATAGTGCATCAAAACAAAGATACAATAGCTCGAAAATAGGGTTACACAATTGATGTTAATTAGGAAAAAAAAGGTATAGAATTTCAACAATGAGGTTTCTAAGTTGATAAAGACTAGAGAACAATGTGATATAAAATCAAGAAGTGAGAAGGGATAGTTGTTGTTGTAGAGAAGTACAATACAGTATTAGGTGAATTAGAAAGGAACTAACTATGAAAAATTGAGAAATGAATGGATTTTTTACTACTGCTGATCATGTATGACAATATTGAATGCATTTGAATGTATAAACTATGAAAAAGGAGTTGAAACTAGGGAGTATACGGGAATTATAAACCTTTGAGTAAACTATAACCAAGAAAAGAGATCATGGTCTGTTGAAGGAGCAACAAAGTTGTTAAATGATCAATTAATTTTTGTAGGTGTCTAAGTAGGTGCTTAGACAAGAGAAGTCAGTGTTTCTTGTTCAATCAGCTGAGTGGGTACTCAGTCTTCATCAAGTAGGTACTTGTTAGTGTTTGAAGTTGGTGCTTCAGTGATTAAGTGGGTTTTTAATCAATTGTAAATCAGTGCATTAGAATTGGTGTTCTAAATAAAAGGGTTGGTTTCAAGTGGGTTTTCTCCCTTCTTGGGTTTCCCACTATAAACATTGTGTCATGTTTATTTTCTTTTTGTTTGAAGTTCATTTTATACTCAAATTTTATACTCAACTATTAAGGTATGTCAATAGTTATATTATGAGTATGTCAAATACCTTAATATTTGTAACTATTGATTCACCCCCCCTCTCAGTGCTTGTGACATCTAATAATAACCCACTTACACCTGAAGTACCTTCATACTCTTTACCTATCAGTTTTTTTGGTCCTAAACTACCTATCTATGATGGTAAGGGTAGTCCCAAATAACACCTTCATATGTTTCATGTTATTTTCTTAGACTACTACTCCAATGATACATTACTTATCAATATTTTCCCTCAAATCCTCAAATACTTTGCCTTACAATTATTTTATTACCTACCCATGCATTCGCTTAGAACATACACTCCTTTGGATAATCAATTCCTTGCACAATTTTCTATCAACATTTGCGACAAAGTATTTTATGCTCAAATGGATAATTTTTAAAAAGGTTCTAATTAGACCATCAATGATTATGTTCTGCAATATAATATTACACTTTCTGAGATGATAAATTTGTTGGTTGGTACTAAATTGCAGGATCTATTTACCCAAAGTCTCCTTGTTCCTTTGCAAGAATCAATTATGTTCATCAAGTTCCATTCATTCTATCATCTTTGTCATACTTTGAAAGAACACGAAGCCAATCTCTTTAGCTCAGACAAGCTTAAATATGTTTTTCATCATTTTATCACCTCTACTCAAGAGATTCAAACCAAGGATACTTTTAAGAGAAAGGATGCTAACGATAAATTTGAAGTTACAACCATAATCAATGTCATGTTACAACTATTTACACCTTTTTAAAACTAAGGTTGACATGGATGCACTAAAAGAGGATGTAAGGTTTGTTAAAAGGGGTTAATCTGATTAGTTAACTTTCAACATTAATCATGCAATATCATAACAAAGCATTAATATGCATAGCTAGTGATAATAATATGTTATAGGCTTAAAAACATAAGAGGATAGATGCACTTAGTTGTATAGAGGAAAGCAGGAGAGATATGGTTGTACAGACTAGATAAACTAGGAGTAATGAACCTAAAGATACTTCGTTATTGATAATGTAGCTAGAAAACTCCCTAGTGTAGAACTATATAGTTATGTCAGGAACGTTTGAATGGTCTTGGACCATTTGTATGATTTTGGATCTACTCAGAGTATGGCTCTATAACTTCTTGTGCCCTTTGCTAGTCACGAAATTTGAAAATTTTCAAAAGCAAACAGGTTTTTTGTTATTCAAAGAAGCCTATTTCTAGTTCAAACCCATAAAATATATATGAACAAGGATGATTTATCTCATTTAAAAAATGAAATCAAGTAAATAACAAGTTATTTCTCCTAGAAAGCATGAAAGTGAACTTTCAACAGCTTAAAAGACCTCCATTAATGGAGGATGGACTAAGTGTCCCACCAGGCGTGCCAAATGTGTTCATGAATAAATTAGATATGCTATGGAAATGAAGCTAAAACATATAACCTCAAAGCATGAACCTGATCTACACTAAACCATCATGATAAGAGATAAACAAGACTACCATCTATCATTGTATGAATTAGATTAACTCTAAACTAACCTGATAAAGTTACTCGCTACTCTTTAGATCATTAATTAAACATTAAACCTAAGAAGATCAACTTAGCAATCAAAGGTATGATTAGGTGTTTTATGGTTCTCAAGCTTTCAAGAATGGAGTCTCACCATTAATGGATTCAAGGCCAATGGTTCTCTCAATTATTACTTAAAAACTTGGTTTAAGGATGCAAATGGAGGTGTTATTTCAAGTTCAATGGAGGAGGTGAGCTTAATATCAAATGTCTAATTAGCTTAAAGCTAACACAAATGAGATCTCAAAGCTTTCTCAAGCTTGTTTTGGTTTTGTGTTATGTAAAGTTTTAAGTTTGAATAGGTAGTCTTAGCCTTGTATTTATAGTTTTCCACTTGAGAGAGATTGGAATTTAGGTGCATGTGCGAACTAAAGCTCAAAAAACACTTTTAGATTAGATTAGGATAAACATGCTTTAGGCTTAGTTAAGCTTGGTTCAGGCTAGTTAAACTAGGGTCTAGGCTAGTTAAACTTCAATTAACAAGTGATTAGAGACTCATTGAGAGTTGGGAGGGGTATGAGATAACCAATTATGACTGATAGATAGCCTAAGAAGGCAATAGAAGTGGTTTAGAGAGAACTAGGGAGGTTTTGAATGGTTCGAAAGGAGGAATGTTTAGCTAATAAGAGAGATATTAGCCAAATAAGTTGAATATGGGGAAGAATACGACCAAAAGAGTGTCGTGAATGGGAATCTAATAATGGATACAAAGAATAGGGAATTATCGAAGTGTCATTAATTGATTGGATGGAATGAAATGCTAAGTTTAAGAATATTTCAGGTGTCTACATTTGCCCCCTCTTTGAGGTGGCGTAAGTGATGAAACTTCAAAGAAAGTAAACAAGCATAAACAAGTAGAAAATTTTGAATGGATAGAAGAAAATAATGAGTAGAATGAACAATGCCCCCTTGATTGTCAATGGGGTGTGATGAAACAAACTCGATCAATGATTGAAAATAAGATAGAAAGAGAACAGAAGAAATAATAGTGTGAAGAAGAAGAAAGGGGATATAGAAGAAAAGGAGAATGATGAAGGCAGAATGAGCCTAACATCCATACACTTCCTTTTTAAACAACTTTATTTTTCATCATATTGTTAAAGATTTTCATCATCGGTCCTTATTTAAAAATAATGAACAAAAGTTTAGTATGACATGAAAATCCATATACGAACAAATGTCCATTGCTAAAAACACCAACTCCATGCAACATACATGAATGCAATGTAATATGAGAAAGTAAAAGATTCCGAACTCCATGCAACATAAAAAATGCAATGCAATATGAGAAAGTAAACAAGATAACATAACAAAGAAAAAAAATGGAATGTTTTTATTATCAAGCTTCAATTCCAACCTATTCAAATTAACGACACGGGTTGAATGATGCTGCCCTATGAAGCAACCTGATACATGCAAAAGGAATAACATGGAGGACACTTCGGTCCTATAAAAAATCAATGTATGCACTATGAAACAGTACCAAGGCAACTCGTTGTGCCCTAGAGTATAGACGATAGTAAGAAGCCTAGCTTGGTTATTGATGGAGGTAGATCAAGATGAGCTCATGAGTCGTTTATGGTGGGGGACATAGGTGAGAACCAAAGACAAACATTTTGTAGGATGAATTTATATTGTTTTTTATGTTTCTCAAAACATATTTGAGTGTTTTTGTGATTTTTCTAACATATTTTAATGTTTTTGATGTTTTTGAAAGTTTTCTAAAGCTTATGTATAAGAAGAATAAAGAAGTACGTGGATGCCCGTAGTGATAGATTGGATGTATAATGGTAGAAGGACACGCACGTATGATAAAGGTGAAGATGTAAAAATTCCCCAGCGATTATGTGGGAGTATTCAAAGGTAAACTCTTCATGGTAGAATTAGGACCCAAGGCCATTATGGATAGGTTCAACATGATGATGAACGTAAACCAAATAAAGTGCTGGGAAGAAGAAAGGATGCCCCCAGTGTAAGTATGGCCAAGAAACACATGATAGAAAGGAATTGTGGAAGATTGTTTTTGTGAATGGTGATAAAGGTGTCCCGTAAACATGGCAGAAAAGGAAATCTCATACACATGGATTTTCTGAACTAATTAAAAGAATGATGTTAATGATATGAATGTAGTCTTAGAATCCTCATGGATGAAGAAGTGATTAACAAAAGCCACAAATCCTGAGATGAGATATGAACTAAAGCAAAGAGTTCTCAACAAGGTCTAGATAAATGAAACTTGGTAACATACTAATCCTATTCACTCAGATAGATCCAATGTGTGTGCAGGTGGAATTTAATTACTTCTTGAAGGGAATATTTATTAGACAACAAGTGAAGACACCCTAGCCACTGTGTAACAATGATTGATTTTTATAGGTGATAGGTGATTGGATGGTGGAAAGATATACCATACATTGCTCCACTGCCAGCCAAACGTCCATAGCCCCAACAAATATACATTTGATTCTAATCACATACATTTCTCTACTTCCACTCAGGAATCCATAGAGCCCCGGTAGAGATTATTGGAAATACCTCAAGAGAGATTTATATATCAATTTAAATTTTATTTGCAGCCTTTACCTTTTGATTTTTTATTGATTTTTATTCTTTTAATTTCTAAAAACTTATTTTAGCTCTCTTGTTTGACAAGGGGTTAAGAACCATAGATGGCTTGATGGAAGGAAGTGGAAGTGATTGCAATGACAACATTGGCTAGTGTCAAAAAATAATGTCAAAAATTTATTCGCAACAATTATATATTAGATGTTGAATGTGATAGGATCTCTAAAACACCAGTACATTCTTTAATTTACCAAGGTGATGAAAGACTAAGGTCAAAAAAATACCATTGAGATAAATGTCACAAAATGTGTGTGGATAGGTTAACCAAAATATCACTAAAGGGATGAAAAATGGAAGGAAGAATTGCAGAATAAATAACATTGAATGCATGAAAGAAACATCCATGTGTACGCAATACCTGATTGTAATGTTTGATCTTTTTACCTTTGGTTTTTGTGTATGTTTTCTCATGTTTTTTTGTATTTTTGAATTGTTTTTTTATTTTTAGATGTTTGATAGTTTGTTAGGAAAGTTAGGACTAAAAAAATTTAGTCTGCATGGGAAGATCCAATAATAATGTATGCGAATTCCTTGATAAGGGAGACTAGGCATGTTTGTTTCATCAAGCGTAATATTTTCTCTGATCTCAATGATCATGGTGAGCTCATACTCAAAAAATGAATGCAATTTATCCTGAATTATTGATTATCGTATGTGGGAGCTTGAGTTCCCTATTCATAGGTTTTTACACTTTGCGTTATACTTGATGTTTAGGCTGATGTGCGTTCTTGAATCACATTTGTTTTATAACCTTTTGATAATTTGATTTATTAGGAGCTCTTGGAAGATTTCGAGCTAAGCTTGATAATGAAAGTTTTGGTTTCTTATAAGTTAATGCTTGACTTGTCTGATCTCGAGAAGGAGAAGAAAGTGAACGTGGATGTTTAGAACTAATGTGAGAAATGACCACAGGATTGCCACAACCATTGATATAAGAAAGATGTGATGGATGAAAAGGATATGGTCCAAGAATTGAAGAGGATGGGCTACCAGGAGGTGATCCACTGATAGAAGATGATGAAGGGCTACTAGAATATGGCCCTAAGATGGAAGAAATTGGGCTATGAGAACATGGCCCAAGAATAGAAGATGATGGGCGAAGTTGTCTGCTACGAGGACATGGCCCAAGTATAGATGAGGAAATGGGACTACTAGGAGGGTGTACCATAGATAGAAGAGAAGGGCTACTAGGACGTATGGCTACAAGAATAGAAGGTAATGGAATATAGGAGGTGAACCAAAAGTGGAAAATGGAGGCTACCTAGGGGTGGCTCCAAGATAGAAGAAGATGATGGGCTACTTCAGTGGTGACCCAAGGCAGAGATTTTTTTGATTGAGGAATGATGATAGATAAGGAATGAGTTGGTAATGAGAAGATAGGCCATGGATCAATGCTAGACCCCGACCATCTCATAATGCTTAGAAGGAAGGTGAAGATGGAATAACTGGAAGAAGAATCAAGTTCCATGACTTTAGGATCTTCCTTCTATATTATGACAAAAGGGATAAACTTCTTTTCCCCAATACGTGAGCGTATCAAGTTCTAGAAAGAATCCTTGTTTGCAATCCTCTAAAGGGACATCTTCATGTAGTCTAATTGTTCCTTCATTCTGAGAGAAATCAATTAGTAGAGGTTGTTTGTTCTTCGGCCATAGAAGGTTGAATAGAAGGAACAAGGAAGATTTTTGATGATAGAGGTGGGGAAGACCTTATCATTGATTGATAGAAGAAGATGACTCAAGGTTTGAGGAAGTAAGATTGATGAGGTATGGCATCTCATGAATGGATGACCCAAGAGATTTATGAATTTGGATCTGGACTTAGATCATTTTTCTAAAAGATGACCTAATGTGGGAGAGAAAATAGGATCACATAGCCATCTGTTAAGTTGCGACGTAGGATTCAAATTGGATGATTGACTAGAGGGAATCTGAGTCATGGAACTCTTCGACAGAGGAAGAGGTTGTTGAGAGTGACTGATGAAGGATGTCATGTGAAGAAAGGTAGGACCCTGACTCAAGAACCGAATCAGATGTATGATTGATAGAACTTGGAGTCACACAAGTATTCAAAGGAGGAAAATGCCATTGAGGTGATTTAGAATAAAGGTCCTGCAAAGGAAGGGAGGACCGTGATTCAAGATTTGATCTAGGGGCATCTGAACAATAGTTGGGATCCGAATCTTCAAAAGAAGAGTGGGAATCTGAATGGTAGTTTGGATCTGAATCAGAAGAAGAGTGGGGGGAACCTGAATAATAATTTGGATCAAAAGCATCCAAACCATACCACCGACTATGAGCTGAAGGTGGGGAATAGGGTACCCGAATGGGCCCTCTAGCATGAAGAACCAAACGAGGCTTAGTCGTAATGGGAATCTTTTGATTTGAATTCCTAAACCTAGGTTCCATATTTTTGTAAGTGTGAGAAACCGCATGCGATAGTCAGTTATTTTTGGTTCGTTTAGGAACAAATGCCTAGACCTAGATAGTGTGATGGAACTCCTTCAAAGGGAAGGAAGTGACATGTCGATTCAGGGTAGCATAATTGACATCCAACTAGAAATTTCATAAGTATGGAGATGCGTGCATGATTTTCTGAAGAAGGTCTAAGGAAAATAGACATCGTGATGACACAATCTCGATGAGATCCAAAAAGGATTTGTCCTAGAAAATAATTTTCTAGATGAATAATCACAAGGAACAATCATGCAAGTGTGAAACATAAAGCCCATCAATAAGGAAATACTACCATATGTAAAATTTGTGTGTGCAAAATGATAGTTCAATGCAAAGATGATCAACACAATGTCAATACTTACGTCAAGCTAAAAATGAACAAGGCGTAAATATTAAAAAAGGGTAGATGTGAATCCCAATCAAAGGATACCATGAATGAGTTCAGACAACCAACAATGCCTAAATGTTAAAGGGTGAGGCTTATAAATGTAAGCCTTGTAACCACACCAATTGGACACGTCTATCAATAGCTTCATGGAGAAGTGAGATATTAGTGTCAAATTGGTATCGAAATGATGCAAAATAAAGTAAGCGACACTCTTTCAAGATTTGGGAACAATGTTTGAATTTAAACCAAGTCAAAGTATACTAAGGATGTGATAAAATGTGGGCAGCGTAATGCCACAATGTGGATACTTAGATCACATTTATGAAAAACACGACATAAGTATTTTAATTGTGTCGAGACAATGCAAACAAGGTAACACGTCAAAGGGAGATCAAATGATGAATCAATCCCTAAATATGATGATGATCTTGAAATCTAGATCAAGTGGCCATCAAAAGATATGAGGATGTACATCCATGCACTTTAGATGTTTAACAACTCAGCCACAAACATGGATGGGCGTAAATGGACAAAAAAGTGGTGAACATTATCTATGACAAAATGTCCCAAAAGATGCCTTCTAGTTGTCCCCAAATGGGACCAGTGAGAATGTAAAGGTATAGATCTGAAAATATGAAAAATAAAACTAAGTGCCACTTGGGTAAGAGTGCTTCACCTCGTCCGAAGGTGAGAAAGAAGGTAAGTTACTGTAGACGTTCATCTAATTTTTGTGATGAAAGTGACACTTAGATCTAACTTAATGTGGATTCTTTGCCTTGTTCGAAAAAACAAGGTTTCTGAATCCAAGTTGAGTTATCACTTCATGATGGCTAAGACGTGACCAATGGACTAGCAAAGTGGGCTCAAGACAGAATGGCCTCCTTAATAAGATCTCTCAACTAGGTGTTACAGAAGATTTTCTAAGACGTGAGCGCACAATTTTCCCAAACCTAGTCGTAATGACTGATAGTGGGAGTATCTCGACTTTACTGTACCCCCTTTCGATATAATGAAGAAACTAGTGCATTTAGTCATGTACCTCATTGGAACCACGATATAGATAATCTTTGTACTCTAACTCACAATGCGTACTAGTCAAGTGGGTAAGTAGAGTGCTTCCTGTTTTGTCCATAGGTTACTCAATGGTGGATTATTTTAGGGTTCCTCAAACCACCCCCATTATTGTAGCTTAAGGCGTTATGCCAAAGGGATTATGTTTCAGTTGAGCAGATAGGGATGTATCATTTTCCGAAACCTGTAATACAATGTGAAGTGAAAGTGGTGTGTTTTTTATCTTGTTTAGCTTAATGTGGTTTTAAGTAGCACACCATTTGGAAACCTGTATGAAAACACGTGTATTAGAAGGTTTTGTGTTTGAGTTTCGACTCCTTTCTTCTGACAATCATTAGGTCCTATATGCAAAGAGTTAGTAGTTTTCCACAAAGACTGATATAAAAAGAGAATTTGCGCGTTGCTTTTGATTCCTAAGATCACCAAAAAAGGTGCAAAGGAAGAGCATACACAATGTGAAAACTCCACTAAATTTTATGAAAATAATCATATGGAAAGTACTTCATATTTTTTAAAGCCATAAAATAGGTGTTTTTACATGTGACAAAAAAAATGTTGTAGAATTGATTTTGATCCCCAAGATCGGCTAGAAGGCCCAAGGAGAGAGCATACATATTTTACAAACTTCATTCTATTTAAGAAATGAAAACACTTACGCTATGATAGTTTAAACAACTGAACAACATCATGTACTTTCTTTGTTAGTTCTTGAAAACTTTAGAAAATTTTAGAAAAATGATCTTACAACTCAGGGAAAAAATTTAAAATTTAACACAAACACCCACGCGCCCCTATCGACATGTGTGCTCTTGTTTCAACGCCTGCACTCACAGTTCAATGCCTGCACTCCCCTTTGTAAAAATGATAGATGCAGTTGGTTTTTTGAAAATGCATGTTGACACATGTAGCCCCTTTACTCACAGTTCGATGTGCGCTCATAGTTTGACGTAGACTGCACCATAGCCTATTTCAATGACGCCTATACTCACCCCCTGAAAAACTTGCAAAAGTCACAGAAATTGAAATTTTTCAAAAGCAAACAGGTTTTTTATTAGTCAAAGAAGCCTATTTCTAGTTCAAACCCATAAAATATATATGAGAAAGGATGATTTGGTTCATTTAAAAAATGAAATCAAGTAAATAACAAGCTATTTCTCCTAGAAAGCATGAAAGTGGTTAACTTTGAAAAAATAGCTTGAAAAGACCTCCATTAATGGAGGATGGACTTAATGTCCCACCGGGCATGCCAAATGTGTATGCAATGGAATAAGTTAGAAATGCTATGGAAATGAGGCTAAAGAACCTCATAACCTCAAAGCATAACCTCATCTACACTGCACCATCATGATAAGAGATAAACAAGAACTACCATCTATCATTGTATGAATTGAGATTAACTCTAAACTAACCTGATAAAGTTACTCGCTACTCTTTAGATCATTAATTAAACATTAAACCTAAGAAGATCAACTTAGCAATCAAAGGTGTGATTAGGTTTTTTATGGTTCTCAAGCTTTCAAGAATGGAGTCTCACCATTAATGGCTTCAAGGCCAATGGTTCTCTCCATATTACTTAAAACTTGGTTTAAGGATGCAAATGGAGGTGTTAGCTCAAGTTCAATGGAGGAGGTAAGCTTAAGATCAAATGTCTAATTAGCTTAAAGCTAATACAAATGAGATCTCAAAGCTTTCTTAGGCTTGTTTTGGTTTTGTGTTATGTAAAGTTGTAAGTTTGAATGGGTAGGCTTAGCCTTGTATTTATAGTTTTCCACTTGAGAGAGATTGGAATTTGGGTGCATGTGGGACTAAAGCTCAAAAATCACTTTTAGATTAGATTAGGATAAACATGCTTTAGGCTTAGTTAAGCTTGGTTTAGGCTAGTTAACTAGGGTTTAGGCTAGTTAAACTTTGATTAGAAAGTGATTAGAGACTCATTGAGAGTTGGGAGGGGTCTGGATAACCAATTGTGACTGATAGATAGCCTAGGAAGCCAATAGAAGTGGTCTAGAGAGAACTAGGGAGGTTCTGAATGGTTGAAAGGAGGAATGTTTAGCTAATAAGAGAGATATTAGCCAAATAAGTTGAATATGGGAAGAATACGACTAAAAGAGTGTTGTGAATGGGCATTCAATAATAGAGAAAATAATAGGGAATTAACAAAGTGTCGTTAATTGAATGGATTGGATGAAATGCTAAGTGTAAGCATATTTTAGGTGTCTACACATAAAATGAAATAAAGAGATGTAAACAACGAATGAATAAACTTGTTTTTTTTGTGAAGGGATAAGCTCGCATGCTTTGATTGTACTTGAATATTTGCATTGTTAAACTTGTTGAAGGTTTGGGGGTGATTAGGCTCTGATTGTGCCAAGGAAAACTGTAGCATTAAGTGCATACAACCCAATAGGAAAACAAAGGAGAGAGAGAGAGAGAGAAGAAGATTTAATTACTAAAGCACCCCATGAAGGAAGAATACCATGTGTCAAAATTTATTCAATAACTTTGATATATTCCCCTTTAAATGCAAGAGGAAAGGAATGATTACCTACTAAGTACTTAGCCATTATGATACCTTTCATAACCCCATAGACCACACTGCTACAAATAGATCTAGGTCCAATTTTGTAAATAAGGACACATGGAGGAAAGAGAATGAGTTCCACCATGCCCTTCCCATGTACCATGCAACTCAATAGAAATTATAATATACTGAAATGTAGATGAATAAAGGATAACCATGCCCCCAATATTCGTAAAATTGTAATTGAAACTGTGTGTTATGGTGAAGGAGTGAAATACATCATGACCCTTGTAACTGATCTAAACTAAGTGAAATAGATTTCAAACTGCGTCAAAAACCTATAGCCATAGGAGAAAATATAAAACTACTAAGAAAATTTTTGCAGCCACCCTTAGGCAAAATCATGTGGGAGGTCCAAGACTGTACATATAGTTATGACCAGACTGTACATTTTTAGACATGTGCCTAAATTTTTGGATTCTTGTGTATAAAGTTATTTCTGATTACTTGTACCTTTTTGTAGCTATATGTTACCCCAATTATTTACTTGTGTTTGTTTTACATGTAGAATATACTTGGATGAATGCCCCCTCTTTTGAGGTGCATGCGAAAAACCATATTGAGCTCATGGCTCAAAATAATAGATATGTGTCCATGCACTAAATGTTTGAGAAGATGTACAAGAGTGTAGGATGTTAAAGAGGTGGCCACCTTGAAGAACCTATACCTACAAAAAAGGAGGTTATGCCCTTAGTGGAAACCATGTTGTACAACAAGAGAAACAATAGAGATGATAACAACAATAGTTATGATGCATGTATAAGAAAACAAGTGTAACAAAAATAAAGTTAGAGTCAAAAGTATGCAAATAGTATCACACAAAAGGAATATATTTGCAAACATGGGGCACCCATGGTGTCATAAGACAATCAAGTCCCATATGCGTACAAAAAAGAGCACACAAAATAGGCATAGATCTATAAACATGGGACACTCAAGGTTTCATAAGACAATCAATGCACCACTATCATAAACAGTTAAACAAGTAAGTAGCAACACACACAACAAACAAGTATGAATGAAAACTAAGAGTTTCAAAGCAAGATGAAATGATATAACAACTGATATAGAAAGAGTCATGAAACAAGATGTGTTAACACCACACAAAACACATGAGTTAGTAATATTAGCTCAAAATATAACATGTACACCATATATGTAATCAAACGTAATGAGGAAAGATAAATGAACTATAATAGAACAATAACACGTGTGTAATGTATAATAGATGTCCCCATATGTATAGGAAGTTTGGGTAAAGGGGTGGTCAACACCTTTTATTGTGTACCCCTCTATGTGTGTCTTGTATCAAGCTCAATATACCACATGAATGCATGTGTGTAAAGAAGAAAGAGATATATTATCTATCAAAGCCACGGTGATAAGAAACATGTATAATTTCATGTGAAAACAACTCAAGCTAAGTGTATATTTCTTGATTTTGTATTTTATAAAATATATGAATGTTTTTGTATTTTGATACTATGTTAATGTTTTTGTATTTTTGAATGGTTATCAATGTACAAGGAATAGAGGTAACATTTTACTATCCGAAGAGAACCTATTGAAGAGGTGAAGTAATTGTCGAACAAGATGGAGGCTCAGGCCTTAATTATGCCAGAGAATATGACTCAGATACAAGTGGTACAATAGTGGTGATGTATGCTAAGGAAGGAATGAGAGATAAACTAAATAAAATAAATGATGAGCAGTGTGTGAGGTAGACTACCAACACATAGGGATAGACGAGTGAGTACACCTAAACATATTATGGGTGCTAGAAGACTGGTGAGAAACTATGGAGAGAGCATGGGAACTCAAGGATTGATGTGGGGTCGTATGAAAGTGAGAGCCATGAGAAATATTATGTGAAATTGAAGGCCTGTCAAGAGACCTAGGAGGAGTTGTGTAACCAAAGGCCTATCGATAAACCTAGGAGGGATAGAGACACTAGAGATAACATGTAGAACCAAATACCTATCCATAGATGCACTAGGAGGAGAGAACAAATCATTATCAATATTTAGTGGGCTTATCCCATTTAATTGCATTTATATCAATAAGATCTTGTATAACATTTTAAAGCTTTTCACATTTATCAGTGAGGTTATCAATACATGTATGATAATCACAGTAAGCATGAACATATAAACTCTTACTTTGAGGCATGCTTGCATCAACCACAAATGGTGGAGGGAGAGACATGAGATTAAACTCAAGTAATTTGATGAGTGTTCGTGATAATCATACTTTAATCATTCAATAATTACCAACACCAAGGTGGTGTCTGAGGTTGTTTGCAACAAAGCATAGTTAAAACTTGTTGTCATGCTAAATGTATAGCATAAAAAATTGAAATTTTGGCAATGAAAATCTATCCCAAACTCAAAAAAATCCTTGAACTGGGTAATGTGAGCTTTCCCCCTGACCAATCTCTAACTATCTAATCCCCATCATGGGTGAGAGGGTTGGGCTAACTAGATTTTTAAAGTTTGTTTCATGTGTAGGTAAGTTCGTGGAAAATAATTCATAAGCCTATTATGATTCACTTGGAAGGAGTTTCTCCTAGAGGTTAAAAAAGGCCTATTTTTAGACTTCTTGCACCTGTAGAGCACCTCCTAAGATGTACCAAGAATACATAATGCCTCCAAGTAGTGTATGATAGAGCTATGTGATCATTCAAGGAAGTTTCAGAAATTTCTGGAAGAAAATAAAGGTTTAAGAACAAGTTATACAAAACCAAGGTCTTTATGAGCAAGGTATTGCAAAATCCATGTTCTAAAAAATATAGTCACCTTATTCGAAGAGTTTCAGAAGCCCTGTAAAGAGTTAGAAGCTCATACCCTAGGCTTTAGAGATATAAAAGATCCTACTTCATGTTGGAATCATCAAGGAAAGATTTTGGTAATTTTGAGAGGTGTAAAATCATCCGATATTGCGACACAAAGGCCCTTGTATAAGGTGTAACTTGTCCAAAAGGTTTTAGGAGACTCATGAAAATTTGAGAGCCCATAAAAATCTCAAATTAAATTATATTCAGTTATCTTCACATCTCATATGATGTGTTAGTTTTTTAGTGATCATAACCTCTTCCTATCACTCAATTTAGTGGTGCGCACCTTGAAGAAAAAGTGAAAATATCGGTAAAACATGATGAATAACTCATTTTGAGTAATTATAAATATTCTCATTTTATTCATTTTCCATTTTCCATAAATTTTCATATATTCTACGACCATGTTTTTTTAAGTTTTTACCCCAAAAATGAAAAAATAAAATTTGGTCCTGAGATACAAATGTGTTACCGGCTGGGAACATGAAAAATGTGATACCGACCAGTAACAAAAAGGATTTATTACCAACTAGGAATAGGGTTTTGATTCCAACCGGGAACAGGAATATTTTGTTGACGATCGGGAGCAAGTTTTTGATGATGACCAGGAATGAGAAGAATGTGTTGATGACCGGGAACAAGAAAAATGTGTTGATGGCCATGAATGAGAATAATATGTTGATGACTGGGAACAAGAAGGTATTGATGTGTGATAACTAGGGAATCAAAGGTTAGGATTTTAAAAGGTCACAGTGGCGAAGGAACACCAAAGGTCAGAAGCTGAAAAGTCAACAGTCACGAAGGAAGGTGAAAGGTCATGTAGGGGAGATGAAAAGTCAGTCCTTATACTATAAATATGAATGGCACCCTCATTTCAAGGCAATGGTTAGTACTTATTTACTAGCTCTCACTATCTTTCTAGAAGCAAGTGCCTTCATTTCCTCTATTCTCCATCTACCAGTGTTTTATCTCCATCTCAACTTATACACCAGGAGCATTGTAATTTGTGCAACATGATGCAAAAAGACTGTGTTTTTTGTTGATTGTTACTCTTTCTTTGCAAATGGTTTATTCTAATTGATTATAAGTTAAATGTTCTAGTTTTAATACAACAAACTATGTTATGTTATTTGTCAATTAAAATCCCTTTCTCAGTTTTCTCTTCTATCTCACTCACTAAACAATTTTCTTCTCTTGTGTTGAGTACAACCAATTGCCACAGGTTTAGGGAAGTATTCTTATGTGATCTCCAGTCTTCAAGCCACCCCATATGTTAGTTTAGATCATTTTTATTTCCTTGTTTTCAATAAATGGAGTTTCCCCATTCAAGTAGAGGGACTCAGTCCAGCACACTGTTGGTGAGAGTCCAGTTTTTCTGAATCGACAAATTATTTCTCCAAACAATTTTTTGGCACCCCACTATGGGGAAAATTTAGCATATCTAGGCACCCAGTTGTTTTCTCTTTTCCATAAAATCCAACAAAAAAATATTCCAAAAATCAAAATTCTGGAGTTTGATAAAGTCATTGAGCCTCATGTCTTTCACTGATGGCTATCCCTAGTAATCCCTCAGTCCTTAGGCCTGAGATTTTATTCCATACCCAAGAAGATATTACATCAAACTTGAGGGATGATATTTGGCACAATAGATTGAGATTCTTCCATTACCACACTACTGACAAGAATTTCTAGTCATTCTATTGATGAATAACATGCAGAAGCTCTATGATTAAGAGCGAGACAAGTTCAGAATGCATAGTTTGTTGGTCAAAAGGAGAGCCTAGAAAAAATCTTGTTCGAATTGTACGTTTTCAAGCTAGATGACAGAAGGTAGCACAAGACCTTCTCCTAGATACATAAGTAGTGTGGTCTACATCCTAACTTTGAAGAAACAATTGCAGTATTTTATTTCAGACTTCCTATCAATCAAATTGCAAGAAGAAACAGGTCGACAATACTCCCCATGATTTGAGGTCATACTTTGTTTTTGGAGTCCTTTGCTAACGGAGTTGCAGTTGAACCTTTGAACTACATTCCCCCACAAGAGGAAGTTTCTTAAGAATATCTTGAAAGAATAAAAGTTATTCTTGAAGGATTTGAAGAAGAAGAATAAGTCAAAGAGGAAGAACCGCCAATGGCTCAACAAGCACCACTACCCTAGGGACAAAATACAAGTCCTTTAGGTATCACCCTTGCCTCTACATGATCTACCTAGAGAGTCAAGAAAGAATTTTCCCAAGTTTCATAATATTGGGAAACAACATCCAGATGACCACATTGTAGCCTTCATCACTAATTGTGGAGTGTTGGGAGTTGGACATGAAGATGTATCAAACCACCTTTTTATATAATCTTTGCAAGAAATGCAGATAATGGAAGACTGGATTTTCTATCACTTGCCTGTCAGTTCCATAACTAATTGGAATGACATGAAGACCAAGTTTGAAAAGAGATTCAAACCTTCAGAAGATGCTCATGCACTGTTGGTCCAGTGGTCTCAACTAAATAAAGAACACTTTGAGCCAATGAGGGAGTTCGTGGTGAAATTCAATAGGTTGTTTTACATGATCCCTTCGAACCTTTGCCTACATGCGAATGCCATTTGGTCTCATCAATTCTATGGCCACATTTCAAAGAGCAATGGACTTGGATTTCAAATATTTGAAGAACAAATGTATTGTCATGTATTTAGATTATCTCATAGTCTTCTCTAAGAAGAGGAAAGAACATTTAATACACCTAGAATAGGTTTTCTTAAGGTGTTGAGAACATGCCATATCATTGAATCCAAAAAATTCAATCTTTGGAATGGCTAAAGGAAAGCTCTTGGGACATATTGTGAACAAAGAAGGGAGAATAATTGATTCATAAAGGGTTAAAGCTATTCAAAATCTATCCTTTCCAACAAGCAAAAAGGGGGTCCATTAATTTTTTGGTAAAGTCAACTTCCTCTGCCACTTTGTTCCAGATTTTGCTGAGTTAACAAAGCATATTACTAAAATGATGAAGCCTCAAGAGATTTTCAAGTGGAGAAAGGAAGGAAAATAATAATTCAAAGATATCAAAAACGCCATAGCCAAAGCTCCAACCCTGGTATGTCCCGATTTCAATAAAGATTTCATTTTGTATTATTACGCATCTGGGCACTCTATTTCAGCTATTTTAGTTCAGAAGGAGGAAGGGCTTGAGTCTCCTATTGCATTCATGAGCTGCCCATTAAAGAATCATGAGCTCAAATACTCTCACACCATTGTAATGGTTCCTGGATCATCTATAAATTCTATCTTGACTCAAAAAGATCTTGGAGAAAAAAGAGGAAACTGGGTGTCGAATATTCAAGAGTATGACCTAGAGATAAGGCCATCTAATCTAATTAGGGGCAATGGGTTATGCATGTTGATAGATGAATATGAGTTTGTCCTTAAAAATTATGAAGGAAAAGAATTCCATTGCTACGGATGTGTAAGTAAGGACCTTCCCCAAGTACTCTTTGTAAATACCACCAATGAGTGGTACAGTGATATTGCCTACTCCCTCACATATGGTGATTTTCCAAAGCATATGGATTACAAGCAAAGAAGGAATCTCAAGCTCAAAGCTTCTAGGTATGTGATTTGGAATCATGTATTGTATAAGAGAGCCCTTGATGGATGTTTCTTAAGGTGTGTTGACAAAGAGCAACAAGAGCAATTGCTAAAAGCATATCATGACCAAGCTTTTGGTGGACATTTCTCTACCATGTTTATTATACACAAGATCCTTCTGGGGAGGTACTATTGGCCTACTCTCTTTCAAGATGCTCAGAAATGGGTATCTAAATGTGAGCCTTGCCAAAATTTTGTGGGAAGACCACAACTCCCTACACTTCCACTCAAATCGGTGGTGATTGAAGAGCCTTTCCAACAATGGGGTCTAGACTTCATCAGTTCTCTTAATCCTTATTCTAGTGTAGGTCATATATTCATGTTCATAGCAATAGATTACTTCACTAATTGGGTGGATGTCATCTCAGTCAAACAAGCCAACTCAGAAATGGTCTGTAACTTCATCAAAGAAAATATTATTGTTTGTTTTGGCATTCCACATAAGATAGTTGTTGATAATGTCACATATTTCTCTTCTCTAGAATTAACTAAGTTCTACTATGGATACGAAATATCCTTAACACACGCATCTGACTATTATCCTCAAGGGAATGGTCAAGTAGAATCTAGTAATAAAAATCTTGTGACAATTGTCAGGAAGCTTGTTGGCTAGATTTTCTACACAGCTGAAAACCTAGGCAGTCATGAGATAAATCTCCCTCATTTACCAGTGAGGCTCCTATGTAAGATCTTGTCAGTTATGTATCCTAATATCTATTTGTGGGTATTACTTTAACTATTTAGCTCATGAACCATAACTAGATAGTTTTGCAGAAAGTAAGCAGCTTTAAAAGAAAGGAAAAATCTACAGAAGAAGAAATTAATAGGAAATGGGAAGAAAGGAGAGAAGATGTGAAACCCAATCAATAATTTACATATTTGATCACATGCACATAGATGAAACAAATAAATCTTAAAATACAGAATTTGAAGCAAATGACAGTTTCATATCTAAATCTAAGACAACACAAATTTTGTGCAAAGATCTAAAAAGAAATAAGAAACGAATGTACTGTTGACATAAAGTTCTCCGGAAATCTGCCTTTTCTCTATTCCTCAACTTGCAGAAATCTATCAAGGGTTTCAGCTCAAAGTCTGAAACACAAGAATGTTGATTACAAATTCATATTCTTTAACTCGTAGGTTCTTCCTCTATTTATAGTGTATAAAGGGCAATTACAAATAGGAAGCTTCAAATGAATTCCCACATGCAAAAGCTATGAAAAGGGAAACAGCTAGCAATATTCCCTCCTGGAATTACTCTTTACATGGACATGCATGATTTATAACTAAAAAAATAGAACCTTCTATTTTGCGTGTCTGCCACCTATTTCCAAGTAATTGACTTCTTCAAGTAACGACTTTTAAACCAATCACTTAAATTTTATAATTTAATTGATTGCTCAATTACTTTATCAAAGAAAATAAAAGAAAGAGGAAAAGAAATAAGAAGAAAGTTACAACCCTCCCAGTCTTGTTCTTCTTCTTTTGCTACATGCAGTTGACTCTTTTGCCTTTGATTCTCACAAAACTGGATTTGGAATCAATGCATGGCTGTGATTTGCTTGTGGGTATTGCCTTTGACCTATCTTCCCTTTTATCCCTGAATATTTTGCAATTCTTCTTCAGTACATGCAAAGTAAAATCATGAAGGCTTGAACTAGAAGATTGGGAGCACATGCACAAGATCCCGGGAGGAATTTTTCATGCACTAACTTCTACACTGGTTGCGTCAGAAACAAGAGGATGATTTTTTTGTTGGAAGCCTTTGTAATTATGAGATATGGATCTGTCAATTCAATCAGCCTATGTATGTATCATTGACTTCAGCAAATCTGGAAGCTATAAATGATTTTGTTGATCTTTCTCTTTCATCATGCTTCAACATGGTTGGAACAATCTTTGTCTAAGCTCTTTTTCTTTAATTATGTCGAAATCCTTTACAATTAGATCCATTTGTGCATATCTGGAAACTTCTTCAGATTCAAAAGATATATTCAATGTATCTGACATTGATTTGAACTTATTTTCACTAATATGAGCACATGTGATGAATATCTACAATTAATTCAGACAAAAATGAAGTCCAGAGCATGAATACTTCATTTCTGTCACCAAAAATCTGTATATGAAATCTACTGCCCTAAAATTTGAGGTTTTTCTTACATGTAAAGAAATTAAAAATATTATTTAATTCACTAGAGAACTTATACCAACATGCAGATAATTGACAAGGCTTAAATCAAGCTCTTCCAACCCTAGGAGCCAAACTTTGAAGCTTTCTGGTGATGAAAAACACTTTTTGATGCAAAAATCCTCCTTCCTTGGGTGCCAAATCTGTCCGAGCTGCAATCCTTTGCAAAAAGGATTAATTACTTTTTCATTATGGCAGCCCATGCTTATATAATCTTCAACATACTATTTTTAATAATTTTCCACCCTATTCCTGGCAATTAATTAATAAACAATGATGTTTATTCACCCAAATTGGGTGCCTATTTTTGCATGTTGCTGGCTGTCATTAAATAAATTTTATTTATTTATTTTTAGCATACTACCTTTAGTTCACTTCGGCTTATCCTCATGCATTGACTTCCTATTCATCTTGGGCGCCAAAATTAGGCAAAGCAGCTATTAATAAATACCATTAATATCATTGTTTAATCACTAAAATGGGTCGCATTTTTTGACATGGGTGAATTCTAAATTTAAAAATTCAACTTCTAGTGGGAATTTTCACCCTACACCACAGCTCTAAAAATCCCTTCTTCCACTAAAGTGATTTACCTTTCATCATGGGAATTTTTAACCTGCAAGGCAGGTAAAAAATTCCCACCTACTTGTTGCTTCTAATTTTCCCACTACAGCTAGAGTGACCTTCCAAAAAGTGTGCCTTGTATTAAAATTAGCCTCCTTTGAAAAAGTGTGACTTGTTTGGGTGAATAAAACCTTTTGATGGGAAAATTTATCCTACCAGGCAGGCGGAAAATTCCCATCGGTGCTTTAAGTGATTTTTTCTTTATTTTATAATGAGAATTTTTACCTTGCAATGCAAGTAATAAATTCCTGCCTGCCTTCCACCTCTAATTTTCCCATAGCAACTTAAGTGATTTTGATTTCACGGGAATTTTCACTCTGCAAGGCAAGTAATAAATTCCCACCTTCCTGCTGCTACCAAAAATCCCACTACAGCTTAAACCTATTCATTCCCAAAAAGTGTGACTTTCCTGGGAGAGGCTTTTTGTGCATGACTTCATCTTTTATGGTCAGAAGCTTGCATTTTGAGGCTGATTCCTTCTGGTGTTATGTCATTAGATTATCTCCAGGTGCTTTGGGCAATTAAACAAACTATACTGGTGAAGGAATTGGCCTAGGGGAATTTCATAAAGAAACCGAGGAGAAAACCAGAGAAAAATGCAAAAGAAATAAATAAAAGTGAAAAACATTGCCAGAAGTCACAGACAAAGCTCTGAATTCATTCCTGGTGAAAACCCTACTGAGATGAGTGAATACTAACATGCAAAACTTCAACAGGATTCAACCATAGCACAATTTACTTCAAACGGGGCATTATTTATTCAATAAATAATTAAATAAAAATTTCCCACAAAACAAAAACTTGGTGAAGGGATAAAATGAGTTTTCAGCATCTAGGTATTTGTAAAAATTGGCTCATATGATTCACTAGGAATATCCTAACATAATACAGACATCTTCTAGCAATAAAACACAAAAAGACCCACTATTTTAAAAGAACGAATTTTTTTAACATTGGGTAGTCTTAGATTTCAGGGTGAAATCTGGGGACACCAAAGCTTGCAGATCAAAATCAAAGGAATTGGCACAAGATGTTATATGATGCAATATGGGTTGATAGGATTACTCCAAAAAGAGCTATTCGTATGTCTCTATTCCAACTCCTATATGGGATAAATGCAAAGGTTCTAATAACTTTAGAGTTTTTGGTATTGCAATTAATCGAAGCAGTAGAAAATGGTGAGTACCAAGAATCACTAGATAAAATGATTTTGTACTTGGAGAAGTTATGTAAAGATAGGGTGTTCGTCCTTGATAGGATAAAGGAGCATTAGTTGAAAGTAAAGAAATTTTTTGATAAGGCAAAAATGAGAGCTTTTGAGATTGGTGACCTAGTCCTACTATGGGATTAAAGGAAAGAACCAAAAGGAAGCCATGGAAATTTTTATTCATTATGGATTGGACCATTTCATATACGAGACACATGTGGAGGGAATACTTTATTACTATCTTATTTGGATGGCACTCACTTAAAATTGCCTTGAAATGGGCAATAACTAAAATTATACAAACAGTGAGAGCGGGTTGTCCCACGCATGTACCATAGGTGAATATATGTTTGTGTGTGTTTCCCTTTATGTTTTTTGTTTCCCTTTCTATCACGTGTTCATTTTTGTATCGTGTCGTGTTCAATAAAGAAGTCTTGTTGTATTCACCCTGGTTTTGCAATAACTCCGTAGCCCAATAGATAAGGCATTGGTCTTCTTAGTGTATTAAGATTATGGGATTCCCACTTGCCTCATCTTCACTTTTTTCAATATGAGACAAGTCCCCAAGCTAGATTCAATTGTTTTCATGCTAAATGTATAACATAACAATTTGAAATTTTGGCCATGACAATCAAGCCCACACTCAAAACAATCCTTGAACTGGATAATGTGAACCTGCCCTCTAGCCAATCTCTCACTATGTAATCCCCATCATGGCCAAGAGGGATGTGCTAATTAGATTTTTTAAGTTTGTTTCAAGTGCAAGTAAGTATGTGGAAAGTAATTCATAAGCCTATTATGATTCACCTGGAAGGAATTGCTCTTAGAGGAAAAAAAAAGGCTTATTTTAAGAATTCTATCACCTACAGAGTGCCTCCTGAGATGTACCAAGAATATCTAATGCATCCAAGTAGTTTATAATAGATCTATGTGATCATTTGAGGTAGTTTAGGAAATTTCTGGATGAAAATAAAGGTTTAGGAATAAGTTATACAAAATCAGGGTCTTTATGAGCAAGGTATTGGGAAATCCATGTTCTAAAAAATCTTGTCACCTTGTTCGAAGAGTTTTAGGATCGCTGTAAAGAGTTAGAATATTATACCCCATGAATTAGAGAGATAAAAGAACCTACTTCGTGTTGGAATCATCATGGAAAAAAATTGGGAATTTTGACAGGTGGAAAAGCATCTGACAGTACGACACAAAGGCCCTTGTATAAGGTGTAACTTGTCCAAAAGGTTTCAGGAGACTCATGAATATTTTAGAGCCCATCTAAATCTCAAATTAAATTATATTTAGTTCTCTTCACATCCCATATGATTTTTTAGTTTTCAGTGATCATAAACTCTTCCTATCACTCAGTTTAGTGACGCACACATTGAAGAAAAAGTGAAAATATGGGTAAAAATGATGAAGAACTAATTTTCAATACTTCTAAATATTTTCATTGGATTCATTTCCCATTTAAAATAAATTTTTATATATTATATGACCTAATTTCGTTAAGTTTTGACCCAGAAAATGAAAACATAAAATTTGGTCCTAAGATACAAAAGTGTTACCGGTTGGGAACATGAAAAATGTGTTACCATCTGGTAACAAAAAGGATGTATTACTGGTCGAGAATAGGGTTTTGATGTCATCTGGTAACCAGAATATTTTTGTGATGATCGGGAGTAATTTTTTGATTTGGGAATGAGAGGAATGTGTTGACGGTCAAGAATGAGAATAATGTGTTGACGACCGAGAACAAGAAGGTATTGACGTGGGACAACTGGGACATCAAAGGTTAGGAATTTGAAAGGTCACAATGGTGAAGGAAAACCAAAGGTCAAAAGTTGAAATTCAATAGTCACGAAGGAAGGTGAAAGAAAGGTCATGTGGGGGAGATGAAAAGCCAGTCCTTGCACTATAAATATGAATGGCACCCTCATTTCGAGGTAATGGTTAATACTTGTTTAATATCTCTCACTGTCTTTCTAGAAGCAAGTGCCTTCATTTCCTTTGTTCCCCATCTACTACTGTTCTATCTCCATCTTAACTTGTACACCAGGAGCATTGTAATTAGTGCAACATGATGTAAAAAGACTTTGTGTTTGTTGTTGATTGTTCCTCTTTCTTTGCAAATGGTTTCTTCTAATTGATTGCAAGTGAAATGTTTTGGTTTTAATACAGGAAAATCAGTTATGCTATTTTTTTTATTAAAATCCCTTCCTCATTTTTCTCTCCTATCTCTCTCACTAAACATTTTTCTTCTCTTGTGTTGAGTACAAGCAATTGCCACAGGTTTAGGGAAGTATTCCTGTGTGATCTCCGGTCTTCAGGATAGTCCATAAGTTAGTTTAGATCATTTTCATTTCCTTGTTTTCAATAAATGGAGCTGCCCCATTCAAGCAGAGGGACTCAGTCCCACACACTGTTGGTGAGATTCCACTTATTTTCCCAATCGACAAATTATTTCACCAACAAAACTATATTGAGCATGCATCTAGATTAATTTAAATATTTAACTAACTATTATTCATAAGAACCTTTTATATCTAATCAAAGCTTGATGAAATAGACAAATACTTCTAAATCTTTTAATTAAAATATTATAAGCATATTGAAATAGAATGACAATCTTAAAGGTTGTAAATATTGTAATGCCTAAAAGTAATCAACTACTAAAGAATCAAAAATTAAACAAAAATATAATACTTCCCTTCATAGTGGGGAGGAGTGGCCCTTGTTCGCTCCCTCTGATCTGGTTGCAACGTTTTAATTATACAAGCAAAACTGAACTCCGAATTGTGCCCTTTTATTGATCAGTAAAAGTTTGATATAATCCTTTTCTTCTCAAAATGCTACTTTTTTTCTAATCCTAATACGTACACCTTTTATAATAGGCGAAGTCAAGTTCCTCTTCAAGAGAACTTGTTATTTTAACAATAATGAAAAATTTATATAAATATTTAACTAACAAATATGTATGAGAACAACAACATAATTGGGAGTCACAAGGTCAAAGTAACAATTACATGTAGCTCATTTATCAAATTTATCCTTGTAAATGCAAGTGGAGTCCTTGTTAACAATGCCCAACTGATACTCTAGAGATAACTATATTTGAAACAACTCAAGTACTTCAATTTACTCTTGTTGAAGGAGATAATCTGTTTGTTTAAAAGATAATTTCCATCCAAATAATTTGAGTCTACAACTGAACTGATGCTAATTAGATGTTCCACTATTTGTGTAATTCATGTGTTGACTAGATGTTGATGCTAGTTAGGTTCTCCTTAAATTATGTAACTCATATGTTGACTAGATAAGTTCCTCATAGTGTGAGTCATGTGTTGGGCTTTATGTCTGTCCTGTGATAGGCTTATAAAAGGTATTTCATTCACACTTGTTAGCATGAAAATAAATCTATATCAACCCATCCAAAGAATCATATGAAATATGAAAAATGAATAAGATTTATGTACAAAAAATCCTCTTTAAGTATATAAGAGTATTATTTACAACAATGCTAATATTAGTTTCATACAAAGTGATGATACAAAAATGGGGTTTGGAATGGGAATTTTCAAGGCTCACCACACCCCCAGACTTAAGGGTTAATAGGTCCTCTTGTTATAGATTTAACCATTTCTATTTAAGGTCCACAATCCTCGTACAATTATATTCATTAGTAAAATTAGTCCATGTTTCTACTTCTGGATTGTTGAATCCGAAAAAATGAATCACTGTGTCTTTCCATTTGATATAACTTTCAGTTGGCTGATCTTGATTATTATTCCATCTTGAAATTAGTGTTATTATCAGTGGCAGTCTGAACCTCATACCTACCCAATTCTCTTGCATGTCTAACATGATTATGAATATCTCATTAGCTCTTCTCACTGACCACTGAAGGTTAGTTGGAGATATTACCTATTTCTTCTTGTAGATTTATGAGAGTAATTCCCTTTTCTGTTGGCAAGAAAATAATTCCATATTAAAATTTGGTAACACATAGGCCATGAAATATGATACGCATGTGTAAATGTTGTGTTTATATCGGTCCACTAGCTAAAGACAATGTATTTTGGCTAGATATCTTCATAAGAACCTCTAAGCATTTGGAATATCATGCCTCATTAGGAGTCATACATTGGTTTCCTCCCTTGTGTAAATTCCTCTTTGATCCCTTCAGATTTTCTGGTGTCTTAGTGTGGAGATAAATAACCTTATCTATACCTCCCCAACATACATGTTGATTATCTCTACTTCCTCGGGTAATAGAAATTTGTGAACATAAAATTCACATAATAGATTCTTCCCAATTGTATATGATATTGAATATGTCGCCATACATTGTCTATCAATTTAAAACTCTAAAGATTCAATGGATCAAACCCTAGATACTTTCCATTTGTAAAAAAATTCTTTTAAAAATAAGGCATAAAATTTTGAAGGTGATCTACAAGCAAGTGCTTTCTCATATAAATGGCAGATCATTGCCAAATTATCTTGTAGGACCTTTTTTTCTTCCTTCAATACTTCATTTTCATCTACCACTTTCCTCAACTCATAACAATGGTGTATCCATTCGACCATTCCTTTTAATATAACAATTTGAGGAAACACAAAATCTGTTTGAGACATTTGGTCTGTGGTGGTTATGGGTTATGTTTTCTCCTTGTCAACTTTTAGCATTGAAAGTTCAGCAATTAAGTTATCAGTTGAGTGTTGTATTTCCTGATTTTTTTGATCTTTTCCCTCCAATGACTATTGGAGTTGTTGAATCATCTGATCTTTATCTTCCAATTTCTATTAGAGTTGTTGAATCATTTTTTATTTTCCTTCCAATGAATGTTGGAGTGTCTGAGTCAACAAGTCTTTATTTATTTTCAATTGGGAGATATATTCATCCTTCCCTTGAAGGATAATTTTTACAGTGTGTAGCATATCTTTTGTTTACTACAATTCATATTCAACTTTGGAAATGGCTAGAAATCAAAGGGTAAGAGTTTATTCATAATTAGGTGGTCTAGGATCACCTTCAATCATAATCCTTTTTCCTTTACCACTCAATAAGGGGTCTTCAGTAATGGGCATTGTCCCCATAATATACTCCTCCAAAATAGGGTTTGGAGGAGGTGAATAGGTAGATGGAGAAGCCTGGGATGTTTGGTTTAGTTCCCTAATTGTGGTTGCGACCTCTTGTTCTTCTGGTGAGGGGACATCGTCAACTTGATGTTCAAAAATAGTCTGGGATGACTGGGAGGACCTCAGTTTCTTCTTTGGCCTTGCTTTAATCAAGGGCTCTATTTTTGGGGTTTTATGCTTTGGATGTACTTCAAGCTCTAAGGCATATTTCTTTTGGAACTTAGGCCATTTCTTCAGACCATTTTGTTTCTTGATGAAATGGTGTTTGTAAATGAGATGGATTAACCCCTAAAATTTCAAATATGCAGACCCCAAATGGAAGTTTTTGGTGGAATAAGAAACAAAATCATGTAAGAATTGGGGGAGGTTGATTTTATTCCACTCCTTGGCCTCTTCATGGCACAAGTTTAGGATAATTCTTAAAACAAGGCCAAGGATAATCTCATACTGGCCTTCACAAGTAAAATACTTAATAACCCATTTTTCAACAACGACCCATAGCTCAGGAAAATTGGCTCACTTTATGCCTTTTGATTTTCCATTGTTATCAAAAACTAATTCCATTCTCTCCTTTCTTCGCACAGAAAATCTCTTAATTATTTCAAAATAAGGATTTCTAGAATTTAATAGTTTTCCTACTGTGGAATGCTAGAAATTTCACTAATAATGAAAGGTCATCAAATGAAGGGTTTGAAATAGAAGCCAAAAGGTCATCAAATGAAGGGCTCTAAATGGAATATGAAAGGTCATCCTTCATGGATATGTCATCCATCCATGTTTGGATTTAATTTGAATGGGAAAAATATGACAAAATCTGAATATCATATTATTATTTTTAAGTGCTCCTTGTTAGGGTCATATCTTTTAGCCCATTGACCTGATTGGAGAACGTTGGATCCATTGGAAAGATAAAAGAGTGAACTTGAAAGTATAATATATGAAAATAGACTATGGTATCATCATACAATCTAAATCCCATGAATTCTTTGAATACACTTTAAAACTAAAAAATGCCAAAACTTTCTAAAATAGATTCCATAACTTTCTAAAAATAAAATTTATATAAACCCTTCTATGACTATTGACATGGATTAGTATTTCTATGAGAACTCATCTGGATCATTAACCCTTCCTTGAGAATCAATGGGCCCCATTGCTTATATGATTGACCTCTGATGTACATAAAATGTTTTGAGTGTTGAAGTGATCCCATTCCACTTGAGTGGGGTGGCCCACCCAAAATTCCTATTTATTATTTTATGAGACTTATGTGTAGGAATATTAGTAAACCAACATGTAGAACTATTGTGGTTGTACTTGCCACAAATATCACAAGGATGGAGATTCCAACAATGAGTAGAATCATGACCTATTCTACCATAATGACTACAAATGGTGTGATGAATCAAATACCTTCCATATGCATGAATACAAGGTTCACACCAATTTTGAGAATATAATTTTGGTTGAATGATTTCTTAGATGAATGTGGGACCCATAGTGGGTTGATTTGATTCCCCAGTGTACTTGAGACCAAAAATTTTGGTCCTCTTTTCTACTTTGAGAGTTTCTTGAATTCCTTTTCCATATTTTCTAAGGTTGTGTCCATCATACCCCATTTTATTTAACTTTAAACCAATACCTTTTGTGTGTTTTTCAAAACTACCAATCACATGAGGAGAATTATCAGGATGTGTTGAACAAGAAAAACATACCTTGCTTTCATTTGTCTCTAGATGTGTATCTACAACACTTTTCTTATTTTATGTCAACTCTTCAAATTCACCTTGTAAGATGGCAAGGTCTTTTTGAATTTCTTTACAAAATACTTCTTTTTCTTTAAGTTGATTTTGTAAACTATGTATAATTTCATTACATCTTACCTCTTCTTGGAGCAATCCTTCCACAATGGGACTTCCAAAATGGGAAATATTTTTCTGCATTTTCATCAACTTCTCCATGATCATGCTCAAATTAAATTGCAACTGTTGTTTCTCTTCCCTAGAAAAAAATTTTCTATAAGAATTGACTCATGTTCATTCTTTTGTGCTAAAAATAGACCCACATATTAAATTATGCCGTATTCCTGTATTTTCTTGTTGCCTTTTCCCATAATTTTCAAAACCTCCAAAATTTTGAAAAGTTCATTTCTAAGCTTTGATACCACTAATCCAAATTATTTTTGGAATTTGGTGGGCAACACATTAATGGTGGCATTTAATGTGTTATGACAATACATTCATAATAAAATAACAGAAATTGTAAAAGTAATGAACTGTATTGTAGAAATAAAATTGTAACTATAAAAGTAAAATAACTTTATTAAATATGTATACAAAGTGGGTAAAATCTATAGGAGAGATGTATGCTGAATCTCTTTGCAAATGAGAATGGATATGGAATGGGAAAACTCTATAGGAGAGATGTCTGCCTTGCAATTCTCTGCAAATGAAGATGTATACAAACGGGAAAACTTTGTATATGAGAGTTGTATGCATCCAAACTTGAAACCCTGTAACCTCTAATGAAATGCAAATTTTTCCCTCAACAAATTCCTAATAAATCTTAACAAAATATCAAATTTCAGAAGTCTGATACGTTTTCTATATGATAATACCATTTAATTAAGATAACTAAATCAAATTATAGCTATATTTGATTAATATAAATAAGATAAGTTTATAAATTCGCGGTCATGGCTAAACACAATTAATTAAGCTTTAAAACACAATTTAAAATTATCTTATGACTTCAATCTTATGAAATAAACCAAATACTAAACAACTTCAAGTCCAGATGGATTTTCAAAGGCAAAAGACAAAAGCAAGTGTCTATAATTCATTGGCAATGATTACAGAAATATGACATTGTGAGATAAGACACGTGGAACCTTTTCATTACTTTGCATTTTGCATGAACCAATAAATGCTTATCAAGAGTCTTCCACTATGAATTTTGTATATACGTGGCTCTTTATTATTCATTCGCACTTCGCAGTGCAGGGTAATTGACAAAAAAACATTTAATAACAAGACAACTCATTAAACCCATACACATGTGGAATAATCTAAGTGGCCCACTTTTCACATACTGAAAAGGAAAACAAAAATGCGAAGGAAACATGGACAATTTATATTAGCTCACATTTTGACAACCTGACAAGAGACTGATGCCATAGAATTGATGGCTAAATCTCATTGGTTTGTGGTTCACATTTTATATAAGACAAGTTAACCAAAGTCTGGATCCACAAAGAACGTGGAGTGCTATCATTGGTTCGTACTTCACAATGCTCAGAAAAGATAGACAAGGGCCTGGCATTGTGAAGTTAAATGGAGCTTCCTCATTGGCCAAAACCTTCACAATAGACAATAATTCTGACAAGACAATGACACACGAGCTTCTGCGATTGGCTAAAGCTTCGCATGAGGTAGAAAGAGATAGCAAAATCTGACACAACAAATGACACATAGATAATTTTAATTGGCTTGACCTTCGCAATATTATGTATTGCACTATGTCGGGGGGGACTTAGAACATATGATTAAATGATTCTAAGGGGAATTTCAGGTCTAAATTCTATAAGAAGACATAAGACACATCGATGAAACAGAGACAAGTGGACTAAATAAAAGGTGACACTTGGCGATGATCTAACGAATGAGGATTGACACATGGCAACATTCTGCCAAGTTTTACAAGAGATGGCTTTGACCAGAAATAAGTCTCCGGAATAAGCCAAAATTAACTAGTTTCAGGACCAAAATATACCAACAGGTAATAGGACTGCTAAAAGATAGAAAATATAACAGACACAACCATAAAATATAGAATATAGATATTTTTAGCCCAAACACAATTAAATTGTAAAAAAATATTGTAAACTATTGTCAATTTCATATATCAGTTTGTGTTTTGCATTAAAACATACAATTTATCTTAATTTAACCAACATTCATATCTAAATTAACATATTTCATTAATTTATTACTATAATTCATTGTTTTTCGTAAACAATTGTGTATTTTTAACAGTATACATAATAAAATAGACAAAATACATTCATATGCTCATTTATTCATATAAACAGAAGAATTTAACTTCTTTCTATTACCTTTTAACAATTTTACATAGTTACATAGAGATTTACATAGTTTAATAGAGATAATACTTATATGAATCAATGGATATGAAATCCCAATGCCCAAAGAGAACAAGGATCAATAATTCTAATACAAAATTCCAACAAAGACAAATAACATTGATCTGGAATTCTCAATACAAAATTCCAATGCATCCATAGATTAACAGAAACCAAACTATGGTCACTTATGAGAGGAAAATACTATACACCCCATGTATATTCACCTTGCCCTATCCAAGAACCATCCTAGGTCGTACTCTGTAGCCCCGGTTAGGACACCTCTTATGCCCCTCTCTCTTGCCTACCGCCTATCTGTAACCTGGTCAACCTTGGAATTACTTCCACAGACTAAATTCACAAAGTCCTTAAGACTCTTTTCACAATTTTTCTCTTTCTCAGAATCACAAGTACAATTCCTTGTCTCTCATTCATTCAATTATTTCTTGTATTCCATGTTCTCTGTTTTTACATTTACATCTCTTTTAAAAGACATAAGGTGGTTACAAACCAACACAAGGATTCTCACACCTTTTTAATAGTAAAATTAAGCATCTTTAATCAAATGCTTGGGATATTCATCCCCTTATCAAGCTAATAGCTTTACTACAATATCTTTATAAATAATTTTAACTCAAACTTGTATTAACAAGTCTTACACCAAACTTGTTTTTAATAATCTAACAAGTCTTCTAATGTTTTACAAACTTCAAGGATTTTGTCACATAACATGCAAATTTTTAATATAAAATATTTTCACTTTCCCACTTATCTCTTCATTCGAAACCCTCTTATTTTTAGTGAAACAATATAGAATATGAAGGGTTCCAAATGGAAGTTGAAAGGTCATTAAATGAAGGGTTTGAAATATAAGCCAAAATGTCATCAAATGAAGGGTTACAAATGGAATATGAAAGGCCATACTTTATGGAGATGTCATCCATCCACATCTGGAGTGAATTTGAATGGGAAAAATATGGCAAAATTTGAATATCATATCATTATTTTTAAGTGCTCCTTGTTGGGATCATATCTTTTAGCTCATTGACCCGATTGGAGAACTTTTGGATCCTTTAGAAATATAAGAGAGTGAAATTGAAAATATAATATGTGAAAATATACTATGATATTGTCATATAATCTTAATCCCATGAATTCTTTGAAAACCCTTTAAAACTGTAAAATGCCAAAGTAGTCAAAACCTGCTAAAAATAGATTCCAAGACTTTCTAAAAATAGAATTTTTATAAACCCTTCTCTGACTGTTGACATGGATTAGTATTGATATAAGAACTCATCTAGATCATTCATTTTATTCCTCTTCTTGAACTATATAATTAGAGCCAAGGGTCATAGGACTCAACATGGTAGGTTGAAATTGGCTCAGCTCTGATGGTAAATCTGATGCCATATATAGTCCTTCTGAGCATATGAGACTAATCAAGAGATAAGTACCCAACCAATTTGGATGTAAAATATCTTGATATGAAGAGGGTAAAGAAAGGAGGTATATCAATGAATGATACATCCTAAGTGATGGTCAAACTAGGATAAGTATGAAGGGTTAACTCAAGATTTTTTATGACTCCTAGTATTTTCACTATTATACCATCAAGTTGCAAGACACCACTAGAAGATAGATTGTACTCAATACCTAAAATTTTTGTTATTTTCTTGGGCATTAGAGAAGTGATAACACCTAAATCTATCATGCAATTATGCACTAAGTGATTTTCCATAATTAAATACATATAAAAGGGTGGTGGTTTCTTATATCTACTTATTTGTTCATCCTTTGGTTGACATAGTTTGTGGAATTTAACTTTCGTACAATTGGTTCATATGACATCAAATGATTTAAATATTATTGCAAGATATTCCTCTAATATGGGATAGAAATCATGTCCCACATAGTCATGTTTATACTTTTCTTCTTCATTTGCTTGACAATATTTAGAGGGATACCTACAAACTTATTCATTAAAGGCACTGAATATTTTTTTTGGCTTCCTTAATCAATTAAAGTGGTGTTATTGGCATAGGATTGATTTATTTTTTAGGGGAAGAGTTGCAAGATATGTATGTTTATTTACCCATACTTTAGTCTATCATGGATCATTTCCCTTTAAGGGGCATGTTGGTGTCCATTTTGATCCTCTATTATTTTGCCCTAATTTTCCTTTCACTTTGCATCTCCTGAAACATTTTCTACAGTTTTTAATGGGTGAAATGAAGTTGAAAATCATTTTGCCTCTGTTTCCATGCCTTAATCCATTTGAAAATCATTTTCCATGCCTCATTCATGAAGAAGCACCCATGCATGCCTTGTTTTTTCCCTAATTCTTCCAAATTTGTGGGCTATGCCATGTTCTCCCTTTTGCCCGATCATGAAAAATCAACATTGATTGTTTCATACATGTGTACATGCTATCCAAAATTCACCCCTCGAGGTAATTTTGATAACATGCATCAAATTATTCAGTCCCGAGCAAGTAGATTGATTCAAGGTAAAATCATGTTTTGGGGGTCCCTTTGGTTTCTCTCTAACTTCCCCATCTAAGCTCAAAAAAACGTCCAACAAGTTAGAAAAAATTGAAAAAATCCAAAAAATGGAGTTGCAGGCTTGTTTTAATGCGTTGTGGGTCTAGAGGCTACGGGTCGTACCAGTGTGGGTCATGCCAAGGTTCATCATATCAAGTTTCTTTTGAAATACAAAGGAATTGGCTAAGTCAAAAACTTTCTGTCCCAGGCGGTCCGGGACAGTTGGAGAAGTGGGACACGCAAAGCCGAAATCACCGCAGGTAAAGAAAATCAAAAAAATTGAAAGTTTTTGTCCCGTGTGGTCCACGGGACATTTGGGACAAAAGTACATGTGGGACATGCAAAGGTGAAAAGGCCACAAAAGGGACCAAGATAAATGGATGCGGCCGATGTGGAAGTCAACGAGGCCCTCATGGCCTTTCAACAAAGAGACGCGTAAGGGGAAAATTTTGACTGCTGGCCCGCAACCAATGAGGAGGTGACACGTGGAGGACAAGTGAGGTTGCGGGTCGCGGAGGTAGGAGGGAATTTTTTCCCTTTTGCAAAAAAGACTTAGAAAAAATTTGAAATCAAAATTGAGATGGACACGTGGAGTCAGAGTGGGTTGGAGGTAGGAGGGAATTTTTTCCCTTTTGCAATAAAGACTCAGAATCAAAATTTGGAGTGTTGGCCTGCAACGAATCACAAGGATACACGTGGCGAGGGACAAATTGGAGGTGCGGACCCGTGGGGCAAAAGGTGAAAATTTTCCAATTTTCCAAAAAAGGTCAAAATGCACAGAATTGAAGCACGATCCCAATGGGACCCACCATGTGCCACGTGTCAGCTCCAAAATTCAAAGGTGGAGGGGTGGGGGAAAAATTCAAATTTTTCCATTTTTCTAAAAAAGTTGAAAAGTCAAAAAATGAGCCCGAATTTGTTCCCAATCATAGTTTGACACGTGGAGGGCCCAGATTGAAGGAGAAAGAGCAGATCAAGGGCAACTGTGCATTTTCATTTTTGGCCACCATTTTTCCTCCAAGAAGCTTGGAATCATGAATTTTGCATCAAATTTCATCAAATTTTTGGTGATTCCATGTCGTTTTGGCCTTCTAGGATCATTGGAATCGGTTTCATGACTCAATTTGTAGATTTGAGGTGTTTTTGAATAAATTTTTACTCAGCCTGAGCAAACACGTGGAATGTCAAATTGAAAGTTGCAGAGGTAGTTTTAAAAGGTGAGAAGGTGAAATGATGAGAGGAAAGGCATCTGCATGCCTTGATGATGAAAAACGTGCCTCCAAGAAGGATAATGATGAATATTTGTAATGATTTACCATTTTAGAAACACCTGGCAACTCTTCTTGCAGAATTTGTTAAATGTCATTTTCAGTGAATCATGAGAAATGGATTTGTAACAAATTGATCCCTTGGCATATTATTTTCTTGGGAAAGAAGGATCAAATGTGGAAGATGTTATATAATGCATGTTTTGAGACATGCAAGGGTCGGGAAAAAATTGAAAATCACGAGAAAATTCTGAGAGAAAGCTCATCTTCTGAGAAACCCACCAAAGAACCAGGATAATTTCTTCTGTGTTGGATCTTCATGTATGTGAGTTGGTTACAAGTGTATAGCCATCACACAGCTCTGAGATTGTTCATGAAACTCTCCCCTGCTGATGAATCTAACAAGCTTTTGAGTTAATCTGTGTTTTTCTGGGCAATATGGTGTCTGTTATCATTTTTAAATGCCTGCAAATAGTTTTCATTGTTCTTGTTGCAATCTTGCATTGAAAGTCTTTAGAAATCACACAGGATCTCCATTTCTGGTTGATAGTTTAGTGGCATTTGCAATCTCATATTCAGAAGAGCCTTCATCTGATAAGGAGATAAACAAATTTAAAATCACTTTACCTTCCTTGACTACAGAGATTGCTTGTAAGCCTTTGGGGGCACCTTAGGCATGGTTTGATCAAGGATTTTTGTGTTTAATTGAGTTCTTTACTTCAAGATTTTGTGGTGAGTTCTCAAATATTGTGTGAAGAGTGCTGCCTGGGCTTCCATTTATGCCTCTTCTGGTTGAAAGAATGTCCTGATTATTTGAAGCATTTTATCTGATAGTTGTTTCAAGTATTGTAGAGGTTGTCAAAGATCTGATATATCCCAGTTTGTCTCATCAATACCCCACCAAAAAATCATTCTAAACAACCCATCCTACCCATACTACCCCTGCATCTGCATTGTGTGTCAACAAAAGAATACAATCCATTTACAAAAATGCACAAAGCAAATCAGGATCATACCATGTCTCTAGCAGCCTCAGCCTTGTCTTGAAAGCATTTCCATCATTTAGTAGTGACAACTCTGTTGAGTTTGAATAATGGAAGATTGATCATGTTTTCCCAAGGCCATCTCCATACAATATGCACAGTATAAGGATATCTCCACCTCCTTCATAAAACAGAGGCTGCAATATAGGTTCTCTTACCTTGGTTGAAAGGCACAACCTAAAATAGTGAGGGTTAGATCAAAATCCTTTCAAGGTGCTACCCACTCCTTCAGAGCCTGAGTGCCAACAAGTCAGATAGATTGCTCCCCGGATACAAAATGACATATAAATCATCTATCTGCCCTGAGTGTCTTGTAAAATCCATGATGCTGCTCAAGTTGTGAAGGAGATTAAATCTGGGTACCAACACTGCCATTGCCAGGGAGGAAAATGTAATATCTAGACTAATTTTGTTAATCTGATTCCCGCTCTGTGCCATTTCCAGGGAGGAAGAGTGTCCGTCAACAACACCCAAATGGCACCGTTACCGAGGAGGAAGAATGTAATATCCATACTAATTTGTTAATCTGCTTCCAGTTCATATTCTTTTGAGCCCGTCAACAACACCCAAATGGCACCATTGCTAGGGAGGAAGAATGCAATATCCAGACTAATTTGTTAATCTGGATTAAATCTTTTGAGGTATCAACAACACCCAAATGGCCATTGCTGCAATTCCAGTGCTTCTAATTCCCTGTTAATACTTATTTGTATTTTAGCCCATCAAATCACCGTTGGACCATTGTTCTATATTTCAGTGCTTCAGATCCCTGATAATACTTCTTCTATGCTTTAGCCCATCAAACAACATTTCTGGTGACTCTACTGGGAACTTGTTGAGAATATTTGAGATATCTGAATGCATATCAAACCCTGGTAATGTCCTTTGCAAATTCTGCATGCAAATACGTTGTTGAAGCATCATTTTATAATCAGATTTGTAAGGATTAAATGAAGGTTACAAGTTCTGCCTGTAATTTTATCAGTTTCCAGCAGTGGTTGCACCTTATTTGCATTTGTGGTTGATTGATTCAAGAAAGGAAGGTCTGATCTATAAAGTCTAGCAAGATTTTCAGTGCTGATAAGTATTTGACAGAGTATTTTAGTGCATTTGCACAACTAGGGTGAAAATCCTTAGTGGTGACTCCATGTTGTTCTAATATTGATAAATACCAGTGTCTTACCTTTCTGTCATTTACTTTTGTGTTGCTAATCTCTGCAAAACTGGAAGGAAGAAGATCTCTCTTCCTTAGAGACTCTGCTAAGAAGTTGTTTACAGATTCAAGGAATTCAGAGTTGGAAGGGAGAAGAGTTTGGAAAGTTGTTAAAGGTCAGACATCAGGCAAAGATATATCCATCGGTGAGAGAGATCAACCTTTGGTAGAGGATTATCACTCTTCTTCCAGTGATTCTGATTCAAGCAATCCTCTCATAAACTTGTTTGCCTCAGCTAGTGAAGGTCTTTCTGCTGTACCGGGTGAGTTCCTTCTCCAATCTGCACCTCTGTGTTTTAATCCAAATAAAACTTTCCAAGAAAGTCAACACTTAGAGAATACCAGTCTTGTGAATCACATTCTTGAGTCCCAAAGACCTTGCACTCCTCATCAGCTTGTTTCACCTCCAAGATCACCTCCACCAAACAATATGGCTCAGCCTAGACCTCCATTTGTTGTTAACACCTTTGGTCCTATAGATTTTAGAGGAATGGATGGTTACCCAAATGTTGTCCCACAAGATGTCAGAAATAGGTTGCCAAAATTCCAGGGTAACAATGCTATTACTGGTGATCAGCATCTCAAACTTTTTGATAATATGATGGAAGATTTTGAGATAGAGTTTGAGGATGTGTATGTCAAATTGTTTATTCATACACTAGAAGAGGATGCTAGGGATTGGTACAAGGCTCTGCCTGATAATTCTATTGACTCTTGGACTGAAATGAAGAATGCATTTAGGTTGCAATATGGTGATAGGACTGATCCTAGGTTTCTCTTGTCTGAATTTGAGAATATCAAGAAGAACCCCAATGAGTTAGTTCATGACTTCAACACAAGGTTTAACAAAACTTTGAGAAGGCTGCCAGTTAATCTGAGGCCTTGTGATGAATCTTGTTTAATCAAATATGCAGATGCATTTGATAAGAAAGTAGCCTATTACCTAAGAGACAAGAACCCTACCAATTTAAGGCAGGCTTTCACCATGGCACTTCAAATTGAAAATAACATTAAGGCCATTGGGAAACCTCTCAAGAGAGATGGTGTAAAATTGATAGACCCTGACAAACCTCAAGTTAGCAAGGGAGCTGATTTGGAGGAGGTTGTGAAAACTTTGGTAGGGGCTGTCAAAGAAATCTCATATAAGTTGGCAAGAGCTGAGAAAGGAATTGGGCAGACTTCACAAGGTCAGCCAAGAGCACAAAACCATGATAGATTTTCCAATCATCCTAGAGGTGATCAAAGGGTAGATGATAGAGGGAAAGGACCTATGGGGTCTACAAATAGACATCCTCAAGCACGTGAAGGAAGAGTGTTACCTGATCCCTTAACTGCTAGGGTTGCTGTTGTTGAAGAGGTTGCTGATATTGATTGGTGTAATAGGTGTTTTCTGCCCCATCCTCCATGTGAAGTGGACCAGCAAGAAGGTGAAGCTAATAATGATAATGGTACTAATGAGGATATTTGCATGGTGGGCTGTTCTTCAAGCTCACAAGGAGGAGCAACATCTACTGAAGTAATAAGTGCTAGGACTGCTGCTACCTTTTGGGATTGCATCAAATGGGTACAAGTTTTTCTCCCCCCTCATGCTCTTGAAGTTGATGTAGTGCAAGCTTTTGAAATTCCTAACAATGACTTTGAATACTTAAGAGCTTTGATGATTAAGAAGTATGATGGTGGTATCCCTTCGGAGGAAGATAGACAATTGTTGATGAATGTTGTTGTAGCTCAAGAGAAAGATTATAACACTAGAAGCAAGGTTGTTAAGGGAGTTGGGCCTCAAGCCAAACCTAAAACACCCTTGCTCACAAGCATTCCCAAAGAAGCTCCTAGGAAAGAAACACTTGCCAAAAGCTCTGCTGCCCCAAGCAAAAATTACAGCCCTCCTCATGCCCAAGCTGCCAAGAATCCTTTGCCATCAAATGAATCTTCTTGTCTCCCTTCCAATGTTGCTTTGCCAAAGAGTATTCCATATGACATAGCCCAAGTATTGAGCCAAATCAAAGTGAGTGTTCCAATCATTGAGTTGCTTAGAATTCCTGAGCATAAGAAGAGAGCATTTGAGTACTTGGGGTTGAAAGAAGAGAAGAATATTCCAGGCAGAAATGTAAATGTTGTTGAAAATCCTCCTCAGATCATTGCAGACCTTGGAACACCACCAGCAATAGAGGATTTTGGAGAGACACCTGAGGTATATTTGGGGACATCTTTGGTTGATTCCCAATTGAATGTTGATCCATTTTTCACAACTTTGATTATAAAGGATAGGCTACTTCACAATTGTATGTTTGATTCCGGTGCATCATGTAATGTCATGCCTCTAGAAGTCATGAATGAGTTGGATATCAAAGTAACAGCAGCCTATGGAAAGTGTACTGCCATGGACTCAAGAGAAGTGCTGGTAGTTGGTTGTGTGAAAGGTTTGGTAGTGCAGCTCGCATCTTATCCCGGGAGGAATTTAAAACTTGATGTTGTGATTGTTGATTGCCCTGCCAAGTGGGGTATGTTATTGTCAAGAAAGTGGGCTGCAAGTGTTGGAGGGAGTGTCCAAATGGACATGTATTTTTCTACTATTCCCATTGAGGGCAGCCTTGTCAAGCTCTATGGAGAAAAGAAAATGTTACATCTAATTGAGGATCCAAATAATGCTTCCTATGAGGTGTTGTTTGCTGAGGTTGATGCTGATAATTTTATTGGTTTTGCTGATGGAAAAGAACACAAAATGGATCAGTCAAAGTGTCTTGAGTAGGTATGTTCTCCTTGGACCTTGCTATTTGATGGAGCTTGCTCCAAATTTGGAAATGGTGCTGGTGTAATTCTGATTTCTCCTAGATTGGAAGAATTTGTTTTTTCTTTCAAGCTTAATTTTGAATGTACTAACAACATTGCTGAGTATGAAGCCTTGTTGTTGGGTCTGAGAATTGCATGGAAGTATGGTGTCAAGGACATCATTGCAAAGGGAGATTCAGAGTTAGTTGTCAAACAAATAAGAAAATTGTATGCTACAAAAAATCAGCGGATGAAGCAGTATAAGCATGCAGTTTGGGATCTAATTGAAATGTTTGATTCTTTCAATATTGTGCATCATGACAGAAGTATGAATGCTGCTGCTGACAAGTTGGTAGTGTTGGGGTCAAGATTTGGAGATTGCACCATTTCACCTTATTGTGAGTATAATGTGGAAGTGTTAACTAGACCAGCTATCCCTGATAATATCAAACATTGGCAAGTGTTTGATGATGATGCTCAAGTGCAAAGGTTCTTGCAAAATCAAGGTGAGTTTGTAGATCAGCATATTGATTGGGAACCAATGGTGTGTGTGACTGAAGGAAGAGAGACTTTGTTTGGAAAAGATATTATCCAATTGAAAACTAACACCATTCCTAGAGGTCTTGTTGCTCTTGAGTCAAATTTTAGCACTGTTGATTGCATCATCAATAGAAACATGTCTACCTCAAGGGATGTGGAAGAGCATGACTTGGGAACAAAGGATAAACCAAGAAAATTTTGGTTGGGCAGCAGTCTAAACAAAGAGGAGAAACAGTCTTATGTTCAGCTGTTAAAGAAATATCAGGACTGTCTTGCATGGTCATATTCAGAGCTGAAAGCATATAGAGAAGACTTATTTCAGCATGAGATCCCTCTTGAAACAAATGCCAAACCATTCAGACAAAAGAAAAGGCCAATTAATCCACTCCTCTCCATGAAAATGCAAGATGAATTGAAGAAACTGAAGGAGGGAGGGATCATTCAGCCCACAAGGTATTCATCTTGGGTTGCAAACCTTGTGCCAGTCAGAAAGAAGAATGGAGATATCAGACTTTGTGTAGACTTCAGAAATCTGAATAGAGCTTCACTGAAGGACAATTATCCTTTGCCAAACATGGAGAACATGCTGCAGTTAGTGACTGGATCTGAATTGCTGTCCACCTTGGATGGTTTCTCTGGCTACAATCAGGTTGTTGTCAAGGAGTCAGAAAGATTTAAAACTACCTTTACCACTCCTTGGGGAACATATGTTTATGTGAGAATGCCTTTTGGTCTCATGAATGCTGGAGCTACTTTTCAAAGAGCAATGGATGTTGCTTTTGCTGGTTATATAAATGACTTCATTGCAGTTTATCAGGATGATGTGACTGTGTTTTCAAGGAGCAGAAAGGACCACTTGCAGCATTTGGAAAGGATGTTGATCAGATGTAGAGAGTTTGGAATCTCTCTCAATCCAAAGAAGTGTCACTTTGGGGTGTAAAAGGCCAAGCTACTTGGTCATATTGTTTCAAAGGTTGGTGTCATGATTGACCCTGAGAGAATAGAAGCAATCAGCAAGGTGCCAATTCCAAAAACAAAGAAGGGCATCCAATCTTTCTTTGGGAAAATCAATTTCATTAGAAGGTTTGTGTCCAATTTTGCTGAGTTAACTCTTCCTATCACATGCATGTTAAAGAAAGATCAAGTTATCAAATGGGAGGAGGCTACTGTTCAGGATTTTGAAGGAATCAAAGAAGCACTTAAACATGCACCTGTCTTGGCAGCTCTGAATTACAAAAAGCCTTTCCAAATTTTCTCCTTTGCTTCTAAAAATACTATTGCATTTGTTTTGCTCCAAAAGGATGAAGATGGGGCTGAGAGGCCTATTGCTTTCTTTAGCAAGGCTTTACAAGCTGCTGAGTTGAAATATACAATCATGGAAAAACAAGCATTTGCCTTGGTGAAAGCAACAAAAGTTTTCAGGCCTTATATCTTAAGTTCAAAAGTTGTTGCTTATGTTCCCCACACAATGGTAAAAGATGTCCTATCAGAGATGGAGATTTCAAGCAAGAGATGTAGGTGGGTTAACAAACTGCAGGAGTATGATATGGACATCCAAACCACAAAGTTAGTAAGAGGTTTGGGTCTTGCCAAGCTCATGGCTGAGAGTAACTTGCAGACTGTGGAAGTAAATGAAGTAGAGGAAGAAAGGGTAGATGTTCTTAAAAAATTGGTAAGATCTGAGTGGTACAAGGATATAATCTTTTACCTCAGACATCTATGCTATCCTGATCATTTAAATAAAAATCAGAAAAGAGCCCTCAAGCTGGCTTCTCAAAAATACATCATCACTGACTTTGGGCTGGCTTGGAAGAACCCTGAAGGTGTCCTCTTGAAGTGTGTAACTGAAGATGAAGCTCCCAAAGTAATTGTTGATTTCCATGGGGGAGTTTGTGGAGGACACTTTGCTGGAAGGGTTACAACACACAAAGTTTTGAGAGCTGGTTATTGGTGGCCTACTCTTTTCAAAGATGCAACCATGCTGATTAGAAGATGTGAAAGCTGCCAGCATTTCTCTAGAAGAATGAAAGCTTCAGGCTCCCTTCCTTTGCAGCCTGTATCAATTGAAGCTCCTTTCAAACAGTGGGGGATGGACTTCATTGGTGAGATTTCAGATCCTTCTAGTGCTGGCCATAAGTGGATTCTTGTAGCCACTGATTATTTTACAAAGTGGGTAGAGGCAATCCCCACCAAGAAAGCAACACACCAAGTTGTTATGGACTTCTTGTTGAATAATATCATATGCAGATTTGGTGTGCCAGTCAAGATTGTGGCTAATAATGCCATGTGTTTCAGAGCTAAGCCTTTGATGGCAATGTGCAAAGAATATGGAACCAATCTGACTTATTCTTCAAACTATAATCCCCAAGGAAATGGACAAGCTGAGTCCAGCAATAAGAACTTGTTGAAGATCATTAGGAGAACCTTGGAGTTGAACAAGAGAAAGTGGGGTGAACAACTGAAATTTGTAGTTTGGGCTGATAGAATCACTGCCAAAAGAGTTACTGGAAAGAGCCCCTTTGAGTTGGTATATGGAACTCAAGCTCTGCTGCCCTTACATCTACAGTTATCTTCATTTTAGTTTGTTCAACAACTTGAGGATCAAGAAGTCAGTCCATATGAAGCAAGGATCAATCAGATTGTGGAACTAGATGAAGAGAGAAGAGCATCCCACCAGAGGCATGTCAGATTTAGAGAGAAGTTGAAAATATTGTTTGACAAGAAGGTCACTCCTAGGGCCTTCAATATTGGAGATCTGGTTTTGTTATGGGACAACAGAAATGAGGATAAGGGAAAACATGGAAAATTTGATGCATTATGGATGGGCCCTTACTCCATTGATATCAGAATTGGTGAGCATACCTTTTTTCTCAAATATTTAGATGGGGAATTGCTTGAATTTCCTGTTAATGGTAGGCATCTGAAGCATTTCTTGGATTAATCCCCAAATTTGAGGTATGCACAGCTTGTACAGTGTATAGTGTTTGGTTTTTCACTCTGTTTTTGGTGTTTTGTCGGTTTGTGGTTTGCCTTGTTGTGTGGCAGCCATTTTTGTCGGGTTCTCAGCTAGATTTTTTTTGGTGATTTTGGCTCGTGACTCCTTTTCCCAATGGATTATTTTGGCACTTGGTCTACGTTGTTCTTGTGGCACTCACTGGGAGTGCCCATCCCTGAGCTGGAGCTGATGTTGGTGTCCATTTTGATCCTCTATTATTTTGCCCTAATTTTCCTTTCACTCTGCATCTCTTGAAACATTTTCTACAGTTTTAATGGGTGAAATGAAGCTGTTGCCTCTGTTTCCATGCCTTAATCCATTTCAAAATCATTTTCCATGCCTCATTCATGAAGAAACACCCATGCATGCCTTGTTTGTGCCCTAATTCTTCCAAATTTGTGGGCTATGCCGTGTTCTCCCTTTTTCCCGATCGTGAAAAATCAAAATTGATTGTTTCATACATGTGTACATGTTATCCAAAATTCACCCCTCGAGGTAATTTTGATAACATGCATCAAATTCTTCAGTCCTGAGCAAATAGATTGATTCAAGGCCCAAAATCATGTTTTGGGGGTCCCTTTGGTTTCTCTCTAACTTCCCCATCCAAGGAAAAAATCCAACAAGTTAGAGAAAATTGAAAAAATCCAAAAAATGGAGTTGCAGGCTTGTTTTAATGCGTTGCGCGTCTGGAGGTTATGGGTCATACTAGTGTGGGTCATGCCAAGGTTCGTCATATCAAGTTTGGGGCTGAAATACAAAGGAATCAGCTAAGTCAGAACTTTCTATCCCATGCGGTCCGCGGGACAGTTGGGATGTCGGGATGCGCGGGATGCACAAAGCTGAAATCATCGCAGGTAAAGAAAATCAGAAAAAGTAGAAGTTTTTGTCCCACGCGGTCCACGGGACATTTGGGATAAAAGTATGTGCAGGACACGCAAAGGTGAAAAGGCCGCAAAAGGGGCCAAGATAAATGGATGCGGCCAATGCAGAAGTCAACGGCCCTCACTGCCCGGTCAACGGCGGACGTGTAGGGGAAAATTTTGACCCGCAGGCCCGTGACTAATGAGGAGCTGACACGTAGAGGACAGAGTGGGTCGGTGGAGGCAGGAGGGAATTTTTTCCCTTTTGCAAAAAAGGACTCAAAATCAAAATTTGGAGTGTTGGACCGCGACGAATCACAAGGAAACACATGGCGAGGGAGAAATCGGAGGTGCGGACCCATGGGGCAAAAGGTGAAAATTTTCCAATTTTCCAAAAAAGGTCAAAATGCACAGAATTGAAGCGTGATCCCAATGGGACCCACCATGTGCCACGTGTCAGCTCCAAAATTCAAAGGCAGAGGGGCAGGGGAAAAAGTCAATTTTTTCCATTTTTCCAAAAAAAGTTGAAAAGTCAAAAAATGAGCCCGAATTTGTTCCCAATCATAGTTTGACATGTGGAGGGCCCAGATTGAAGGAGAAAGAGAAGATCAAGGGCAACTTTGCATTTTCATTTTTGGCCACCATTTTTCCTCCAAGAAACTTGGAATTATGAATTTTGTATCAAATTTCATCAAATTTTTGGAGATTCCATGTCGTTTTGGCCTTCTAGGATCATTGGAATCGGTTTCATGACTCAATTTGCAGATTTGAGGTGTTTTTGTAATAAATTTTTACTCAGCCCAAGCAAGCACGTGGAATGTCAAATTGAAAGTTGTAGAGGTAGTTTTAAAAGGTGAAAAGGTGAAATGATGAGAGGAAAGGCATCTGCATGCCTGGAGGATGAAAAACGTGCCTCCACAATGGATAATGATGAAGATTTGTAATGATTTACCTTTTTGCATGCCTGGCATCTCCTTCTCACAGAATTGGTTAAGTGTCACTTTCAAAAATATCATGAGTGGATTTGTAACAAACTTGATGCTGGGCATATTCTTTTCTTGGGAAAGAAGGATCAAATGTAATGAAATGTTATATAATGCATGTTTTGAGACATGCAAAGGGTTGGGAAAAAATTGAAAATCACGAGCAAATTCTGAGAGAAAGCTCATCTTCTGAGAAACCCACCAAAGAACCAGGATAATTTCTTCTTGTGTTGGATCTTCATGTATGTGAGTTGGTTACAAGTGTATAGCCATCACACAGCTCTGAGATTGTTCATGAAACTCTCCCCTGCTGATGAATCTAACAAGCTTTTGAGTTAATCTATGTTTTTCTGGGCAATATGGTGTCTGTTATCATTTTTAAATGCCTGCAAATAGTTTTCATTGTTCTTGTTGCAATCTTGCATTGAAAGGATTTAGAAATCACACAGGATCTCCATTTCTAGTTGATAGTTTAGTGGCATTTGCAATCTCATATTCAGAAGAGCCTTCATCTGATAAGGAGATAAACAAATTTAAAATCACTTTACCTTCCTTGACTGCAGAGATTGCTTGTAAGCCTTTGGGGGCACCTTAGGTGTGGTTTGATCAAGGATTTTTGTGTTTAATTGAGTTCTTTACTTCAAGATTTTGTGGTGAGTTCTCAAAGATTGTGTGAAGAGTGCTGCCTGGGCTTCCATTTATGCCTCTTCTGGTTGAAAGAATGTCCTGATTATTTGAAGCATTTTATCTGATAGTTGTTTCAAGTATTGTAGAGGTTGTCAAAGATCTGATATATCCCAGTTTGTCTCATCAATACCCCACCAAAAAATCATTCTAAACAACCCATCCTACCCATACTACCCCTGCATCTGCATTGTGTGTCAACAAAAGAATACAATCCATTTACAAAAATGCACAAAGTAAATCAGGATCATACCATGTCTCTAGCAGCCTTAGCCTTGTCTTGAAAGCATTTCCATCATTTAGTAGTGACAGCTCTGTTGAGTTTGAATAATGGAAGATTGATCATGTTTTCCCAAGGCCATCTCCATACAATATGCACAGTATAAGGATATCTCCACCTCCTTCATAAAACAAAGGCTGCAATATAGGTTCTCTTACCTTGGTTGAAAGGCACAACCTAAAATAGTGAGGGTTAGATCAAAATCCTTTCAAGGTGCTACCCACTCCTTCAGAGCCTGAGTGCCAACAAGTCAAATAGATTTCTCCCCTGGCTACAAAATGACATATAAATCATCTATCTACCTCTGAGTGTCTTACAAAATCCATGATTCTACTCAAGTTGTGAAGGATATTAATACTTAAGATGTCAACAATTTGGTTGGTGGCAAAAAACTTGTATGGGTTGAAAAATAGAAGGTTAGTCTCTGCGGTAGCTTTTTGTTCTATCTGTGTATTGAGATTTTTCATTTCAATCAATGGTTCTTGTTGATTGAAAGAGTTCTGCACCGTGAGGATCTGAACTTGTACACCATTTATGTAAGTATTTTGATTATGTGGATGAATGCATGGAAAAGACCACTTAGCTTCGTGGATTACATTATTTTGTTTCAGAACAAGGACCTTACTTATGCTAGTAGCATGAAGTCGTTGCATAGGAGAAACTATTTGAAGGGGAAATTTTGGATTATTTCCTTGGAATCTACTTTCCTGATTAATTTGTCCATATCTTTGATTTAGATATTGAAATCTCTACTACTAATCACCTTGATTAAACATCTGATTTGAAAGTTTTCCTTGATTAAAACTTGAGTAATTTATAGGTGTTTGAGATTATTTTCTCTCAAGGGAGACAATTTTATTAGATAAATTCTTCACCAAGGCTCTATGGTCATCATTATCATCTTGCTTTTGAGAGGAATAAGATGTGGAGACATATGAGGAAATATTTGGCTCCGAGATGGGAGAAAGAGAAGGCTGAATATTTTAAGCCAAGTTTAGAAAAAGAGGTGTAGGAAGCATAAGAGCTATTTTTCTAGCTTGGATTCATTTTTTTATGTCTAATAACTAATTCATAAATTACAGGTAAAATTGTTCCTCCCGTAGACTAAATCATAACAATTACATCATTATTCAAATATCTTAAGTAATATAAGAATGTAGTGCTTGGAAAAGGCTTGAAATGAGATGGGATTCTATCCCAAGCCTTTTGAAATATGAAATTAGAATCTATCATGAGTTCATGAGGTACTCTTTTAATATTAGTAATTTGATCCACGAGAGACAAATAAAATCTTATCTTCAAATTTATTGCAAAGTTTCTCTCCAAGCTCATCCCAAATATGAATAGAAGTAGGTTATAGGCTCATGTACCATTTTAATACATTTCCTTTGAAATATGAGGTGAATAGCCTAACTATTATATCATCTTCAGTGACAAAATGAATTGAAAAACATTAGCAACATCTAATATGTCCTTGACAGACGTGGTTGAAATTTTAACAAACAAATAACATGGTGCTCTTTAGGGAAGATATGGGAATATCGTGTTGAAAATTCAAAGCTAAAGGGTTTCTGCCATTAAAGGTCACAAAAGGCTGATTTTTTTGAAGGGCCATGAGGGGGATGGGGCTTAAATTTCTGAAGGGAAAGAGGAGGACCTACTAGGAGGAGTGGAAAGACTTATGTTAGAAATTAATGGATACATATGAGATGATTTCCCCCTTCTCTTTCTCCTTGGTGAGAGTTGAAAATGTTTAAATGGATCTCCTCTAATCACACTTTGATGGTTTTGTATCCTTCTCATGAAAATGGGCATTGGATTGCTTGAAAATCATTAGATCTGAATTGGGATTTGCCAGATGTATTGAAAATATGCCTCCAAAGACTACCTTCCTCATCATACTTGCCTCAAGTATTCAATGAGGAGATGTAGGGTTGGTGAGATATTACATTTCATTAGTTGCTCACAAGCCTTATTCCTTAACAAACTTTTCTCAAACATTCAATGACATAAGGGTTTGTTAGAGGGAAACTTGATTCTATTTGTTTTTAGTTGGGTAATTTTCAAACTGGATTCTCGGTGGTGATACTCATTCTAAAGTCACATTTGGGGTCTTCTAGGGTATGACAACATCAAACTCAACCATCATTATGTTTCTCCTATTTTTAATAGTTGGAATCTACATTTAGAGTTCAATTTAGGGTTGGGATCCTTCATTTCTAGCCATCCTTGTAAGGGTGTTCACTACTATTATCAAATTTGATTAAATAAATTCAAGCTAGTGTTTGAAGGCTTATTTCTTAGTTTAATCACTAATATACACATCAACCTTAGTGAAAAATGATCAAAAGTGAGCTATAAGTGACTTAAACCCGTCCCACCAGGCATACCAAAATGGTTGTCACCTAAGTGTTATGATATTGGTGTGTGTATTCACTAATTCCTCAAGGTTCTGGTGTAACGGTTCGTTACAAGTGGTATCAGAACTTGATCTCGGTCAGAACTGCATCAAAACCCTAATTGTGAAGATTCGGCTATATCTCCAATTCAGTAGCAAATTTTTTTGCAATTTTTTTATGGTGTTTTGAAATCAATCAAGTAAGATCCTATTTAAATTTCAAGAGTTTTGACTTGTTTTGCAAAAATTATATCAATTTTATGATTTTTTATAAATTCACTTTATAGGGTGCGAATTGTGGAATTTTTCCAATTTCTTTACATTTTCAAAAAGAGGGTCAAATTTTAGTTTGAGTTTTTTCTTTAATATTTTTATATTTGGCCGAATTATTCTTAAAATACCAAACCCTAAAATTTGGATTTGATTCCTAAAATGGTGGGGGCTTCCACAAGAAACAAAAAGAATCTTGTCAATTTGGGTAATACCCCAGATAAGAGAAGGTAGTATTTGAGGATTGGGAGTTAGAAGGGGTAACTACAATATCTTCAGTACCATGGTGTACCATAGGGGATCTTAGGGTAAGTAAACTTGAGTATGATCTATAAAGCCTATAGTTTGAAATGGTCCAAAAGGAAGATATGGAAAAGATCTTTTAGTGCTTGGACAAGATTATGCAAAAAATCAATGCAAATTGAAATGTTCATCACCGTCCTCTGATCAACCATGGTGGATAAACTAGCCAAGGTGGATCTACTAGCCAAACTAAACCAAATCCAAATACTATATAGGCCCGAAACATGATGCCAAATTGTGATAACAAATATACTAAAGGATATTGATGTGTTTAAAAAGAAAATTGTTCTACATGGAGGCCAAAGATGAAAAAAATAACTCAAGGTTATAAATGAACTAGGGTTTAGAGATTCCCAACCTACTATTTCTTGTTATGCATTGCTAGGTGTTATCTCTCCACAAACCCTCAAGGTGAGGGGTCATTTAAAGGAACATCAAGTAACAATATTGATTTACTCGAGAAGCACACATAATTTTATCCATAATAAGTTGGTTGCATGTTTCAATTTTTTTATTTATCAAACCCCTAAATTTCAATTCATGGTTTTAGATGGAGGTACAATTAATTGTTCAAGGAAATTCCATAGTATCAAACTTGGTGTGGGAGACTACAGGTTAGATTCCCCTATGTTTGATATTCCTATGGGTGGAACATATATTGTTTTGGGAGTCTAATGGCTCACAACCTTGGGTATAATTGAAATGAACTTCCAAGAATTATTCATGTGTTTTTGTTCACAAGGAAAGATGTTTGATTTGATAGACTTGTGTGGACATTCTTCTCAAAGGGTGAGCTCTCATAAAATCATCAAGGGGCCTGACTCATAATTGATTACAGTGAAAGATAAACAATATCTGGCCTAAATACCACCATATTCTCATGAGAGGAAAAAAAAATCAGTTATTGCTTAGAATATGGCATTAGTCCAGACGCTTAAGCAAGACATTTTTTCCAAAATCACTCCTCATTTCTAGTCACCACCCACCATATCAACCTTGAAGATCCACCTAAAGGTTTAAGCAGTCAAATAAAAAAGTGCACACTAGAAGAAGAAGGTAATCCATGAGTATCAAATCAAGTAAAATATTCACAACAAGGCAACATAAATTTGGGAGGAAGATTTCTTGTACCAACATCCAACTATCATCAACATTAAGGACTACACTTATGTGAAGCAACATCCAGAATTGGCCAACATTAGGGACAATATTGTTTTGAAGTGGAGGGGCATGCCACGACCTTAACCCTAGGTCATATATCGGGATATGGATAGTCGACCTATGGCTAACATAATCTCTTATCATGTCATATAATATTTATTTATGCTTTCATATGCTCATTGGGTTGGCCGTAGGGATTTGGATAGTATAGTAGGGTATATATAATAGTTAGAGTGTAGGGTATTATCATTATATTGAGTATTGGAGTCTTATTGTATGGTTTGGAGGTTTCCCCGTCGAAATCACTAAGTCATTCTACTTTTGAAGAGTGCACCCATCAAAAAAACAATATAAAGGAAGTTAAAGTGAATGGTAAGAAGATCATTTTTTGCAAAATTGAAGCTCTCTCATCTCAAAGAGAGTTTTCCAATTTCACATACGTGACACATACGTGACACAAATTTTTTTAGCCCAAATAGAGTTGTGTTTGTTGGATAAAGAAGGCCAAATTGGTTTGGAACATGAGGAAATTCTTTAATTGCAAAGGGAAAGCAGAGAGTAATTATCGATTATCTAATTATGTGGGGGAATCGAGACAATGCAATGACAACATGGAAGGAGGAATATTTATTGTACCAACATCAAAAGATCATCAATATTGAGGACTATGCTTGTGTGAAGCAACATCCAAAAATTGTCAAGATTGGGGACAATGTTACTTTGAAGGGGAGGGATATGTTACACCCTTAACCGTAGGTCATATATCAAGATATGGATAGCCAACATGTGGCTAACATTATATCTTATCATGTCATATCATATTTATTTATGCTTTCATTTACTTGGTGGGTCGACCTTAGTGCTCTCTGTAGTAAAGTAAGGTATATATAGGAGTTAGAGAGTAGGATATGATCATGATATTGAGCACTTGAGTCTTATTGTGTGGTTTAGAGGTTGCCCCCTCAAAGTGGCTAAGTTATTCTAATTTCATATTGTGATCATTTCTCTACAGCTTGATGTTATTTATTTTCTATTGTTGTTGATATTCAGATCTATCTAAGTAATTTAATTACAAGTGGTATCAGATTTGTGATCTCGGCAAAAATTAGGTTAAAACCCTATTTTTTGGTCAGGTCATATCTTTTGAAAAAATCCAAATTTCTCAGCCAATGTTTTACAGAAGTGGAGAAACATATCAAGTAATATTCTTGGAAAATTTCAGGATATTTGGATCTATTTTTCAAAAGTTATCGCCATTTTAGTTATTTTCCTAAATTCGCTCCACAAGCCAATATTGTTGGAAATTTTAAATGTTATTTATTATTTTGGAAAGTTATAGAAAAAATAAAAGTGGGTTTATTCTCTATACTTTTTTATTTAAGGCCTAAATAATTCATGAATTGGACAATTAAATCTTGATTAAAGGAGTTTATTATGGAAACCCTAATTTTTGTGCATCATGGGAATGATGTTCTATGGAAAGGTGAGGTGGATGCTAGAGAATGGTGGGTCAAATTTAATAAGATTTATTTTTTATCTACATGGACATGGTTTTGGTTTTCATTTTGGCTTGATGGTCTAGCAAAGAGGTGGGTCTCTTAATTAAATCAAGAGTGTTCAGGTTGGTCTTAGGAGGAAATGGAATAAGTTTTCTCATATAGGTGGAATAAAGAAGACATAGAAGAAGGAGAAGAACAAGGAGAAGGAGAGGAAAAAGAGGAAGAATGACAAGAAGAAAATATAGAGAAGAAGAAAAAGGAGGAGAAGGATAAGGGGAAGGATAAGGGGAAGATGAAGAATGTAACAAACCATTACACCAAAATCTCGTGGCGTTAGTGAAATCCGTACACCATGATCATAACATCCCACCATGCTTCCATAAAGCTCGACCTTGGGCTAGGTATGTGCCCACACTCCTAACGTATGAGCCCCGCTTCACTGATGTTTTTGTGCCCCATGGGCCCTGACTATATGACTTAACCAACCGAGTGGGATTCGAACAAAGGTGGTTACCTTGATACCAAACGTAACAAACTATTACACCAAAACCTTGAGGTGTTAGTGAAATTTACACACCAAGATCATAACATCAATGTAAAAAACCATTACACCAAAACCTTGAGGTGTTAGTGAATCTGCACACTAGAATCATAACATTCCACCACGCTTCCACAGAGCTCGACCTCAAGTTGGGTCAGTGCCTGCACTGGCATACGTGTGATCCCCATTTCACCAAATTTTAGGTGCCCCAAAGAACCCAGCTACACGGTGTAACCAATCAAGTGGATTTTGAACACGAGTGGCCACTCTGATACCAAATATAATGAACTGTTACACCGAAACCTTGAGTCGTTAGTGAATACACACACCATTCACTAACAAATCAAGGTTTTGGTCTAATGGTTCATTACATTTTGTATCAGAGTGGCCACATGTGTTTGAATCCCACTCAGTTGGTTACGCCATGTAGTAGGGGCCTTTGGTTGCCTAAACGTCAGTGAAGTGGGGATCATACGTATGGGAGCGAGCTATGTGGAAGCGTGGTGGAATGTTATGATCCTGGTGTGTGGATTCACTAACACCTCGAGGTTTTGGTGTAATGGTTAGTTACATTTGATATCAAAGCAACCACCCACATTTGAGTCCCAACACAGGTGGTTACACTTGCATTGCATTGTTCGCTCGGGGCTTGTATAGGGTTGGGTGTGGTCCCACTATATGGACACAAATATAGCATGGGGGTTGGGCTATGGAAGTGTGTTGCGATGTTATGATCCCAGTGTGTGGATTCACTAATGCCTTGAGGTTTTGGTGTAACAGTTTGTTACATTAAGATTATACCCTTTGTTGAGGCCAAGCTCAACACCTCAGTGAAACATGAAAATACCTCCAAAGTGTGGGAAAATGACACCTTTTGAGGTCAATTTCCAGAGAAGGTTGGTTCCTTCTATTATAGTTCACTATAATTAGACTAACAAGCACTAAACTACTACCAAGGGACCAGGGTTTAGAAGGAAGAAATGTTGAAAGAAAGAGAGGTGATGCACCAAACTAAAACAAAGGTTCAATTTTGGATCAAAAGAAAAATATATAATGCTACATGTGAAGTTCCAAAAGAAAACATACACTAACTATGGGAAAAATAAACTAGATGAGATTGAAATCATGCAAGAGTACTAAGATATTCACATCAAACGCTAATACATTCAAAAGAAAGAGATCACACTTGCATATACTATCAATAACCTATCCATTTATAACTTCATAGAGTAGAGGTATGTAAAACTCCACAAGAATATTACAGAGGCCCGCGAGAAAAAACTTTGGGCTCAAAAGAGCATAGCTCTAGGAACTAGTAGAAAAGACCATTTTCATGTGCCTTCACACTTACATTTATAGAGAAATAAATAGGAGGGAAGAGAGAATAAAATCTCACCCATTAATGAATGAATCCAACCACTCTCTCAAACACTAAGAAACAATTTTCATTCAATTTTCAAGCTAGGTATGAGCACCTAACATTGCTCCAATTACACACCATCAGATCCCTTAGGAAGGAGGGCAGCGTTGTTCAAGATTTGATGCTAGTTATTGGGGTGGTTAGACATTTGATCTGATTTAGGTGCAAATTTACTGTACCCCACAAATTTTAGATGATTTTCTACCTTGCTTTCATCTCTCATGGCTTTGACATCATGTGGTGGATTTTAGATGACCCACAGTTCCATTCTTGACCTCCGCCTTGATCCGTAATAACCTCCTTACTCGATGACTTTGGTTTACAGTTTGCATCCTCATCACTCTATGACAAAAGATAACAAAGTATTAAAAGTGTAGATGGTAGTGTTACAAGAAGCTCTAATAGTAGGAAAATGAGAATGACATAACATGAAATCAAAATTGCAAAATATGCAAGATTTAATTAAAGTGAATACAGTCACACTGCACTCAAAGATAGCAGAAGCAACAACAAAAATAATTCAACAGGAGTATACTCAAAATTAGATGGTAATAGAAAATGAAAAAGATATCAGACCAAAAGAAACCAAGACATGGGCCCAAGTAGCCAAAGGCAAATCAGACAAAAGTAAAAATGCGAGTCAAATCAAAGGACAAGAAAGGGAAGACAGAGAAAGAAAGGAAAGAGCAACTAACATAATTACCAGAGGAGTAAAAGAATATGGCAAGAATGAAAATACCTTCAATATTACAACCAATTTTCTAAGAGACAAATAACAATGGAAAGGTCAAATATACCAAGCACGAAGAGTTGGAAAGATGAGGGAAGGGAACATGCGGCCTATTAAAGTTCACATGGAAAAAATAAAAGACAAACAACAAATTCTAAGCAAAAAGGGAATTTAGAGAGGAGGATTTAACACCAATGCAAGTTGAAGAGAAAAGAAATGAATTGATCAAGTAAGAGCAGTACGAGATGAATGTAAAAGAGCATGGTTATATAAAGGAAAAATTTTCATTGCCAATTTCATGCCTCCAAACACATCAACTAAGCAAGGTGACAACAACGGAAGACCACAAGAACATATAACTACAAGGAATGCAATAACACAAATGTGGGTTGAGAAGCAAAAAGGCTCCGCTTCGAGTCTTCAATGACAAGATAAATATCAAACACAGCTCCCTCCTCACCAAGTATGTTTAAAATTGGTATGTTGGAATTATAGAGGATATCCTTGGAGGAAGGGACCAGGCTTAGAACTAGAATTTACCAGTAAAATGCCCAGGCGCGCTGGCACATCACTCAACCTAGACTGAGTGCTCACCCGAAGTGCAAAAAGGTACCAGGCCCCTCTTTAGGGTTGTTATTGTAGGATATTAGCATGATGAAGACTTAATGCATTCAGATCCATAATTAATACATCATTCTATAGTGCATGTTCAGATCTATATCTAAAGAATAACAGACTTAAATGATAACCATGATGAAATCAACACATGTAAGAGCCAATTATACTCAGGATTAATACTCTGATTCAGCCAATACACTCCATTATATTAAACATGATAAATACACAGAAGCTCATTATAATAGATAATACCATAGTTTATGCATGCATCAGATTTGACAGCATAACCTCATAATAATTTAGTTCTCACATACCACTACTATACTACATAGTTCATTACATATTTATAAGGGTGGGGACTTTCCCTTCACCACTTATCTACTCCCAAAATAGGTCACATGCTGAAAATAGCCATGTGCCTTTACAATTATAGCCACACATGCAAGTGCGCTAACAATAGATCTCTCCTAGTTAACTATCAGTATAAATTCTATCTTTAGCCCACATCCATACAAATCACTTCATAGCTGCTCTTCCAAAAATAGTCAATGTGTGTCACACAAGTCTTTTCCTGTTTGTGTGCTCCGCACACCATTTTCAAAAAATAGATCATAATCATGAAAATGGATAGGTCCTAAATCTGTCTCTGTCCTCCATGCATGATTCCTTTCCGATCCTCCTGTGCCTTTGAATGCACTCTACTCTTCCACATGAATATTTTGTATGCCTTCTGCTAAGTGTTATACATTGTCTGCTCAACATTACCCCACACTAACTGCATTTCCACCCCAAAAATGGTTACCTCTTGAATGTTCAAAGAATGAGAAAGAATATAAATGGAAGATAGTAAAGAATTTTCTATACAAAAGAATGATTTACTCAGCAATATCCTCTGCTTCAACTGGAAGAATGAGTTCTGGATATTCTTCCTTTATTTTGGCCTCTAATGTCTGCCATTCACTTAGTGTGGCCTCTACTTTTTCTGGAATATCTACCGCAATAGACTCCAGCTCATCTTGGGAAATTTCTCCCTTTTCATTCTGCAAAACCAGAACAATGTTGGACATTGCAGACATTCTTCCTTCTAGCAGATCCATCTTCTGTGCTATAATCTTCCCCAATCTCATCTAACCTTTCCTTATGGGGTTCTTGTTGTTGCAAGGGCCTCACAATTTTGTTTTACCAATGTCAACCTCTCTGCGCGACCCAGTGTCTCATCCTTCATCACTTTTTAGACTTCATTGTCCTCTACCATGGTCCTTATCCTAATGACCACCTCCAGAGCTATGCAAATATTCAATGCCTGGTCTGCTTTCCTCAGCTCCTCCTGCAAGGTTTGGAGCAATGCCTCATAAGATGTAATCTTCCTCATCACCAAAGCCTTTTCTTGCTCTACTTCCTGCTCAGGATCCTTTGGTGTTGGCATGCACATAGGTCCATCCTCAAGCACCAAATCCACCAAGGTACGTACATAATGCATTGCCGAAGGAAATTTTTTGGGTACCTTGGACTCCAAATGTGGTCTTGCTTTCAGGACATGGTCTCCAATTTCCTCTGCCATGCTGATGAAAGCATTGTTCTTCTTTTTCTCTAAGTCCTTCTCTTGTCATAGGTGCACTATCTCTACATCTTTGGCCTTGATCTCTTCTTTAGTGCCCTAATAGTTGTAGCTTTATCCACATTCCTCCTTGCCACCTCTGTAGATACCTTCACCAAGGCATTACTTACTTGTTCATCTGACATAACAGTAGGCTTTACTGTTATGTGTCTGGCTTGAGGTGTCTTCTTCAATCTTCTTGATACACAAGACTCTTCACAGACGTCGAATTCTGGTTCATCCATATGTGTCTGCATTGACCAAGATAGTTATTTCCTTGTGTGCATGGTGGCCATGTCCTCATCCATCAACTCCCATCCATATAATTCCTTAAGGCCCACCGTGCTTTGGAAATGGGCACAGACAATTTTACTTGTGTCCTCAGCATAGCCCATGACCAGTGCAGTATACTCCCCACTTGTCCTCTTTGATCTTGGCCCCTTAGGAACTTGAGCACCAAGATTTGGAGCTTGTTCTGCTATGCCCTGAGTAGTCTCTTGCACTATGTCCATCTACCTCCATTACTCCTTCTCCATCTTTCATTTCTTTGTCCTTTGGCTCTTCCACATCCTCTAACTATGTTAGAGAATCACGGGTGCTCTCCTCATACTCTTCCGCCTCCTCAGTCAGCGTCAAATTTCTTCTTCTTTTCTCAATTGTCTCCTTCTATGGAGAGAGTCATGGTGATCTATGCACTGACTGTGGTGTAGCACCTTGGGTTCTAGTTCTTCTGAATACCCTTTTGAAGTGGTGCTCTCCTTGTACTGCATCCAGGTCCTCATCATCTCCTTCTTGCACCTGAGGTGGTGTAGTCACATGCTCAATTCCTACCTTTTCTGTAGGTTTCCTTCATCCTCTATGCTCCAGGCCACCACTATCTTCTCATTCATCCTCCTCTTCATCCACCACTATAGTCTCTACAGGCTGTGGAGTTGGCACATTCTCTACTGTATGCTTACCCTTAGGCGGCCCTGGAAGCGAACTCATTTTCCACATATTTTTTGTTCTCCAGCTTGGGCTTGAGTTGAAGATACACAAGCACTGCTCCAACGTCTTCGACTGTCAAGCTTACTGGCTTCATGTTTATTACATCTGAGATAAGCCTCTCAATGTAGGTAGTTCGTCCTGGATATACATATGTTTTTCTCAGAGTGTGATAATCACAATCTACCTTATCTATGATGAAGCTTAGGCGGTGTGCATCTGTGAACCGGTGAACTGATTCCTAGAAGTAGCATGTTGTGAAGGCATATGGTAGTTTGCACCAAGGGCTCCAAGCTCCTTCCTTCATCGTAAATCCCATGTGATGCAAAAATGTTGGTAGACTGCAAAATGTATTGCCTTACCCACCACCAAAGGTAACTCCTTGGGTATGCACCACTCCTCTTCAAATGCCATGCAGAGCCTATCATACCACATCTCTACCCTCTATTTAAATGGCCCACCCATGGTCCCTTCGCATAAGTATTTATCAAATCTTTCTGCCAGATATTTATTTTCCGTGGGGTACTCCCAAATCTTTTCCTTTGGCCCATCAGGCACTCCAATCTCCATAAACACCAAAGACAATAAAATAGCACCAAAACTAATTCTGTCACTTGTACACACTTCTTCAATGATTGTCTTTGCTATGTAACCCATGATATTGTAGATCACTCCTTGAGACATTTTCCTTGCAACATGTAACCACATTGTATTCACCTACAACCACCTTTCTTGGTCATTCAACTTTGTTATCAGATGTGCAGCTGCCTGTACCACTGGGTACTTCTTCAATTTATCAATATCCATGCCATGTGGACCCTTGGTATATCCTAGCTCCTTCCTTGTCTCCAGGATCATTGCTTTATCTGTTAAGTCACTCTCCAAATCTGCTCTTGAGGCCCTTAATCCTGTTATTGTTGAAATTAATGTGGCTATGATTCTAACCCCTCGTCCGGTGAAGTAGAAGAAGTCCTCATGGACTCTTCTCATCAACCATCGATACAATGGTTCATACTTTCCAAAGTATGGCAGCTCATACAACTGGTAGACTCCAATCTACTTTAGCAACTTCTCTCCAGTGTCATCGTACACTGGCATGTCTTCTGTTGTGTGTTTGTTTGTTTTCATGCTCAACAATGCATCTAGTTCCTTCTTATTATCCAATGTGTGATGGTTGTAATTGTTGATCTTACATTTATGGATGTGGGAATCCCATTCTTGTCCCACAATCATGCCCTCCAGATATTGTATTTCTAAGAAATTACTCTTGGGAGCAATTTCTTCTTCCACTTTGACCTTCTTCTTCCCTTTTATTCCTGTTGCAGGTGCTTTCTTTGGCACCATTTGAAAATCTCTCCTTTCTACCCTCTGTAATGAGTAAGTTAAAACCCTAGTTTGAATCTTCATGCCCTAGTGGAAATCATGTGCCCTAGCTCTTTTGTAACACGTCTGCTTCACTCAAACCCTTCACCTATGGGGATGCAAGCTTCTTGTGCACACAAATCTTCTCTCCATGCTTGGTTTCACACTCTTCGCACCTCAACACGATCTTCTCTGCTCATTTGTACTTAACTCTTTTCAAATTCTCATAATTTCAATGGTAAGAATGAACTCGCATCTCGTCCTTATATAGATTTTCAAAAACGTTAGTGCATTTATTTCTCCTTCACCTACCAACAATCCTCTCATTAATCACCCATTTTTGTTCTTTCCAAGTGGTACATCTTCGCGCCCAAGCTATAACCTGTTAGTGCGCCTTCCTACCTTCTAGCCATATACTTCTCTTCAGTGAACCTCCATGCACCCAAGTAACTCGCCACTGCGCATTCCCTTGGTAGTTCCCATGGCCCTCGCTTACCTCGCATTATACTTGTTTCTTCATTTATTTCCACCTATGGTCCTTGTTTCCAGAAGCAATCTCTTTTTTCAATGATTCTCCAACTTGGATAACACTCGTAGTAGTTTGTTCCTTTCATGTGCACTTATTTTCAACAGTCTTGTACCTGGATATCAATATCCACCCGACACTAATGGTATGTGTAGTCCTATGCACATAAAAAATTCTTCAAATAATAATTAGCTTCTGGCACTCAAATGCACTTATTTCACAAAAACACCAACTAAATTGACAAAGTATAGTGACAAAGAAGGAAATACATTACAGAATTGAAAACCTAATCTAAATGGCAACACTTCCTTATTACAAACACCAAGAAGACTTATTTATAGTAGGGCTTCTCCTACTCCCGTTGAAGTAACCGGGTAGTAGTTTTCCATCAAGTGCCTCTAATTGACAAGCACCTGTTTCAAGTATGTGAGTGATAACATATGGCCCCAACTAATGTACTTTGAGTTTTCCTGGATGGCACAAAAACTTAGAATCATAGAGAAGCACCATCTATCCTATCTCAAGCTTTTTATCCCGGATGTTCCTGGCATGCCATGATTTCTGTCTGGCCTTTTCTTGTTTTTGACTCCAATATGTTATTTCTTGTCACTCATCCAGCTTGATTGACTTTTCAATTCATTCTTTTAATGCTTGCTCATTAGCTAGACCTCTAACGCGCGCAATACGCAAAGAAGGTAGCATGAATTCCATAGGAAGAACTGCTTCTGCCAAACACTAACTGAAATGGTGTGGCTTTGTTCAACCTTTTATATGTTGTGTGATATGCCCAAAGCACTACAGACAATTTATCATCCCAATCCTTTCTTCCAACATCACAAATTTTTGTCAATGTCTAGCTCAAAATCTTGTTGAAAGCCTCAGAAGTTCCATTTGCTTGAGGATGATATGGTGAAGTCTTATGGTGTGAATCATGAATTCATCCAATAAAATTCTGATTGTCTCATTTAGAAAATGTGTGCCCCTATCACTGGTCAAACTCAAAGGACATCCATACCTTGTAATAATATTTTCCCATAGAAACCTGGCTGTTGTAGCCACTGTACAATCCTTTGTAGGCACTGCTTCTGCCCACCTTGATAGTCTATACAAGTAATGATATAACATGATCAAGTCCTGCACGTGGCTTGTGAAATAGGACCCATAAAAGCAATAGCCCATTTCTCAAACAGTTATGCACTAGTAATAGGTCTTAGAGGCATTTCATCTCATTATCCTGGTTTCCCAAGGCACTGACAGTGATCACAAGCCTTGCAATATGCTTTACAATCTTTATACAGGGTCTACCACCATAATCCAGTGAGTAGAATCTTGTGCGCATTAGCGTCACCTACATAGTGGCCACCTAAAATAACACCATGAGCTTCCTCCATGATGTTTGTGTGTTCATGTTCCAGTACACAGTGGCGCAACACATCATCCTGGACTAACTTGTACAGGTCAACACTAATCAACATATAGGGTGTCATACGTATAGCAAGTTGTTTCTTCTCTAAGGATTTCATTCCATCTGGTGTCATACCTGTTCGTAGAAAGACAACAATGTCCTCTAAATCCGATGGCATGTGTTGTAACATGTATAACTATGCATTTGGCATGGTATCTTCAATGGCTTATGCTTCTTCTCCTGACTGTATTATGGATAAATGTTCTGGTCTATAATTACTTTTCCCTGGTTTTACCACAAGTGTAAAATCAAATTATTGAAATAAGAGTACCCATCTGCATATGTGCCCCTGTAAAATGGGTTTGTTTACCAAATACTTCAATGTCATGTGATCTGTATAAAATACAAATGGTGTAGCTAGTGGGTACTTTCTGAATTTATGTAATGCATAGATCATTGACAAAGCTTCGCATTCTATAGTTGTGTAATTCTACTCTATGGGAGTCAACTTTCTACTAGCAAAATAGATAGGATGATCTATAATACCTTCTCCAGGCTGAGCCAACACCGCGCCAATGGCCATGCCAGAGGCATCCACATGTACATGAAATGGTTGGTCCCATGAAGGAAAGTGCCGCAGAATAGGCACAGTAGTAAGTTTCTCCTTCAATGTCTCGAATGCATGCTACTGCAGTTTTCCCTAGTAGACGTACCTTTTCCTTTCAGTAACTCCTCCAAAGGTGTGGCAACCTTGGCATATCCCTTTATGAATTTTCTATAATACCCATGTGACCCAAGAATTTGCGCACCTCACTTTGACTAGTAGGCTCTTTTAGGCCGATAATGACTGCAACCTTATCTGGATCAACCAACAAACCTTCCTTGTAGATTATGTGTCCTAATAGTATTCCAAATGGTGTAGCAAATATGCACTTTTTGATGTTTAAAGAGATACTTAACTGTCTACATCTTTCAAACATTAAGTGCATATTTTCACAATTATCCTTAACAAGTCCATACACCATCTAATCATCTAAATAAACCTACAAGAAGTTGTGAATAAAATATTTGAATGCCTAAACAACTATGTGTGAAAATACAACAAGCGCATTTTTCAATCCAAAAGGCATCACAGTATAGGCAAAGCTACCCCAATCTATAGTAAAAGTAGTATTTTCCTGATCCTCCTGGGCGATCTGAACCTGATGATACCCAAAGAACCCATCTATAAACTAATAGATTTCACACCCTGCAACGCGTTCTAGGATTTCCTCAGTGAATGGCGTAGGAAAGGGATCAGTCACACATGCAACATTCAGCTCCCTATAGTCCACACAAATCCTAATCCGACCATCCTTCTTGATATTAATCACCATTGGACTAACCCAATCTAACTCATCTAGGGGCTTGTTGATTCTAGACTTCAACATTTTGTCAATCTCTTCCTTGACCTTTTCACACAAGTTGGGGTTCATCCTGTAGGGTCTTTTTTTAATTGGGCACGCACCTTCCTTAAGCTTTATCTTCATCTCTCCTAATAATTTATGCACACCTTTAAGTTCATGATACCCTCAAGGGAATAAGTCCTGATAATCCCATAGTAACTCTATGATAATCTCAGACGACGCGTACATAAATCCTATTCAGGTCTTCCTCACTCAAGGGCTCAACATAGGGTGCAGATTTTTCATCTGTTAATGGGATAATAACCCTTTCCTCCTTGTTTTCAAATCTTATATAGCCCTTGTTGAACCAAAGATCAGCATTATTTGCATAGCACCAAGGATGCCCCAGTAGATTCGGGAAGCTATCTGCCTCTGCCAATGCTAAGACCTCAAAATCTCTAGTGAACTTGGCTCCTTGTATGGTAATGAAGGAATCTTTTAAAAATCTGATGGCAGTGGCCTTAGTCCGGTTAACCATGAACAAAACATTTGAAGATGGCTATAATAGAGGTCTCCCCATTTGTACCCATGCATTTAAGGTAAGAACATTGACTTCCGCGCCTGTATCAATCAATATATTACTCAAAAGCCACCCATCCACAACAACGTTTAGAGTGATCTCCTTGTCATAATCTAGGCTATGAGGGGGAATATTTACATGTAGGATCTATCATCTAGTCTCAATACTTGCACGCGGAGTGTTTCCCTTTAACCAATTCCCTAACAATGGAATGATATTCTCCTGGCACAACCTCTTACACACTTCTTTTAAGTCATCCATATTAGATTGGACCGTCTCTGGTGCTTTATTTTTCTCCATCTTTCGTGATTTCTCCTTTAAATATTGTATTTCACCCTAAAGATTTCTGAGTACCTCCATGGTTTCCTGATAAACATCATTCAGATGGGTAGGATCTAGGTACTGTGCATGTAGAACCTCCTCCTTAGTGATGGTATGCTTCTGTTATAATGCTTCTTTGACGCACGCTGTTTTAGCATGGGTAGTGATCCTTACTTGTAATGCCTCAGATTCTGGTTCCAACTTGGGCATCCATTGGTTTTCCACAATGTGTTGTATCCTAACTATCCCTGCGCCTTTGTTTTCTTGTTTATGTTGCTTATTAAGATGCTCATACAAGTCTGGGCATTCCTCATAACTATGATTCTTCCCACAGAAAGAACATGTAATATTCTGAGGACATTCACACCTATAGTGGTCAAGAGATCCGCATGTATAACATGTTTCACGAGGGAACTCACCTCATCCACTACCTGTTGTTGCAAATTAGTAGCACCCCTGGATGTTGATCAGGCTTCCAGTTGATATCTTGAACATCCAGTGTGATTGCACAACATTGAATCCTTTCCCCAAGTGTGGGACTTGTAAAATGGGAAAGGAATCTCCAGATTAGAGGCTGGTTCCTCAACTCCTCTGACCAGATGTATTACTTGCAAGTTATACAGAGGTTTCAAACTCAAAATCCTACTCTAAATTCCAAAGTGGACAGAGATGGAGAATGCAAAAAAACTGAAACTAGTGCTAATAAGGTGATACACCAAAGGAGTGGTGAGCATTTTTTACTTCTGCAAATTGACACAGTTCATAAAAATGCAACAAAAAACTTCATGCACAAACTGATAACTGTAATGGAGGGTTAGAAATGAATCAAACAACACAGACAAAGGATTAAAACTCATTCACAGAGCCTGTATTGTCATTTTACATCAAAAACCACTTGCATTACAACACCTGAGAGGAAAAAAATAGGTTGCAGTCTTGGAAAAGGTCTGGTTTTCCACAAAATCACTTTTAAAGTGATAGAGGGAACCTGCAATACATAAAAAAATGTTCCACCTTTGAAAATGAGCCAAATCTAGCTTTTACAGTGCAAGCCACGACCCTAGGGGAGAGAAAATGCGGGAAAACGTAGGGGAGATTCAACCATTGACCAAAACGCAATCAAAACAGCATGGGCATCCTTACAGGCCCATCCCCTGACATTTTTAGCCATGCTGGGAGAGAATGCGAGCCATTCTTCATTAAAAACGGTGGTTGAAACGTCATTTCTGTCCATGACCACGTGCCAGAGGTGTTTTTCAATTTTCTCTCTCCAAACTCCATCAAAATAAAAAAATGACCCCAGAATCTTGTAGATAATTTCACCATATTTCCATTGATATAAAGAACGTGAAAAACTGAGCTCTGGATCGAAAGTTATGGCCATTTGAAATTTTAGGGCAAAATAGGACCAAATCGGATTGGCGGGCGAAATTTTGAATTTTTTCACCTTTTTGCATTTGGGAAAAATTCCCCAAAAATCCCCACTATCCGCCATTTCGGGACCACGTGGCATGCTTTGATTGGGTGTGGGCCTTTAATGCTTCATTTTCCTTTGTTTTCACTTTGGAAAATTTTCTAAAAATTCCCCGCCGGGCCGATGACCTGAGGACACGTGGCATCACATGATTGGGCACGGACCTTTCCTTCCTGAATTTTCCGTGGGCTTGACTGATATTTTGAAGCCACTAGACATGTGGCAAAACCCCATTGGATGCGGGCTTGCCCCTTTGAATTTTCCTTGTGGGCTTTTCCTGAGATTTGCCGCCACCTGACACGTGGCACAATTCCATTGGCTCGCGCTCGGGGGGGCGATTTTTCCTTTGAAATTTACTTCTTTTTTGCTTGGGAAAATTTCCCAAATTCTCCCCACCTTCCACCGGCCCAGGACACGTGGCACATTTTCATTCACCGCGGGCCCACTGCAAACATTTTTCCTTTTCATTTTAGCTTTTGGGAAAAGATCCCAATCTCCTCCCGCGCTCCGCCATTCCGGGTGCCCATGGACACGTGGCATAATATGATTGGTCACGGGGGCCGCGGGCCAAAACCTTTTTTCATTACCTTTTACCAAAACACTTCGCCAAAATTCTAAATTCACCTCTGCCCTCCACTTTTCCGGCCTCCGGTGACACGTGGCACAATATAATTGGGCGCAGGCCTTCTTCATTAAAATTCTCCCTGCGCCAACACTTAGTCATTTTTTCAAATTTTTCCCCATGGACACGTGGCGCCATTCTATTCGCCGGCGGGCCTGCGGGGGCAAATCTTCCTTTTTGAAATTTCACCAAACACTTGGTAAAAAACCAAGTTTTCTTCCGACCCCCGCCACTTCCTTGGACACGTGGCGGCATCTCATTGGCTGCGGGCCTTTCAGGGGAAAATTTCCCACAAAAACTCCACCGAGCCATAACTTCAAAAATACATGGAGTTAGGAGAAAAAATTTACCTTTCTGGAAAGCTGAGAAAGAACTCTATCCAATGGTGCCATTTCCAGAAAGTTTTGAGTGCCTAAAAAGTAAAAAAATTATGACTAAGGCACAAGAGAGGGAAGAATGAAAGGAGTTAGCCACAAAATGAGCAGGGGGGCACATTTTGGATAACAATTTTGGCGACTCAGAGGGGTCATCTGCCTGCTGGATGAAGTTACCAGTTGCCTGAAGCAATCCATTGGGCATGGAGTCATCAAATTCTCTGTCTGGTACCCCAACTGACTAGAACACTGCGAGGAGGAAGATGGAGGATGGAACACCATCTGATTGGAGCAAGGCCTGCAAACACCTTTCCAGGGACAGCAAGCTTGTGCCAAAGCACTTAGGGAAAACAAAACTAATCTACAACAAAACAATGTGCACAAGCACTTGGAGGAATGAAAATCTAAGCTAATATGTACAAGGTGGAGAATTCCTTTCAATAGCAATGCTTTAGATGGATTCCATTGACTGGAATCTGCAGTTCTTCGCCATCCAATGAAGACAATTGGAAAGCATTGTTGTCCTTACACTTTGTGACCATGTATGGGCCACTCCAAATGGCATCAAATTTTGAATGCCTTCCCAGTTTTGCTCTATCTGCATCCCATTTTAACACTAGATCTCCAACTTGGAAAGATCTATCCTTGGCCTTCTTATCAAAGGTCTTCTTGATCAAAGCTTGATCCTTCTCCATTGCTCGGGATGCTTGATTTCTGATTTCTTGGAGCTCCATCAATTCTGCATATCTGACTTCCATGGGCTCAAACTCCAACAACTCCAACTGTTTCATGAGTTCCAATGTTGGCAACTCAAGTGACATGGGCAAGATTGCCTCTCTTCCATAAACAAGCTTGAATGGAGAGTTACCTATAGATCTCTTGGGAGTTATCCTATCAGCCCATAAGGCTGATTTCAACTTAGTATGCCAAGCCCTCTGATTTTCATCAAGAGTCCTCCTAATGATCCTCAACAAGTTCTTATTTGTAGATTCAGCCTGGCCATTACCCTGAGGGTAATAGTTTGATGAAGTGCTTAGGTAGATCCCATTCTTGACAGCCCATTCAGTCACCTTGGACCCAATGAATGCTAATGCATTATCTGATATTATTGTAGCAGGTATGCCAAATCTGGTTGCTATTCCCTCATAGAAATCTAGGATGCTAGATTCATTTGCTTCCTTGAGTGCTACTGCTTCAGTCCACTTGGTGAAATAATCTGTGGCTGTTAAAATCCATTTGTGCCCTTGGCTTGAATTGGGATTAATGACTCCAATGAAGTCCAAACCCCATTGCATGAATGGTTGGTCAACTGAAATTGGATGCAATGGAAGGGCAGCTAGCCTCTCTTTACCTGTGAAAAATGCACAATTCTTGCACCTCTTGATCCATGCATAACAATCACTGAAAATCTTGGGCCAATAATAACCAGCCCTCATGATCTTTAGAGCTGTCACTCTTGGTGCAAAATGACCACCAGCTGGTCCACCATGGAACTCTTCCAACACCCTATGAATCTGACTTGTACCAATGCATCTCAGCAGTACTCCATTCACATCCCTTTTGAACAAAACACCATCAACAAGGGCATATGGGACAGCCTGCAATCTGAAGTGTCTTCTTTTGGTCTTGTTCATCTCTGGAGGGCATAGACCTGTGCTTAGGAAGTGCATTATGTCTTGGGTCCAGCAAGGAATGGGAACACCATTATTTTCCTCTTGAGTGCTTCCTTGCTCATGGCTGTCTTTCAACGCCAAAACAACCTCCTTCTCATTGCATGCTTCCTTTTGTTTGCTCAAAATCAGCTGCTCACACAATCCTTTTCCTCTGACCAACTTGGTGACTTTGATCTCTATGTCATACTCCATGACACGAGTAATCCAACCTGCTCTCTTTTCATTCAAGTCTTTGTTGAGGAGGAAGTCCTTAACTCCCACATGAGAAACCAACAATTGAACCTTGTTGTTTGAAACTAGATGCTTGAATTTCTTCAAGCTCCTGATTACTGCAAGAACATGCTTCTCAATGAAAGAATATCTCACCTCATAGTCCTCCAGGCTTTGGCTGAAGAAAGCAATTGGCTGCTCATCATTGTCTTTGTTCTGCTGTACCAAAATTGCAGAAATAGTATCATCACCCCCAAATGCATAGAGGATGAAATCCTTGGAGAAATCTGGGTTGATGAGAGTTGGGGCTTGAGAGATGGCTTCTTTGATTGCTTCAAAACTTTCCTTGCCTTCTGCTGTCCATTTGTAAGCCATGCTTTTCTTTAACATCTTGGTGATAGGCTTGACAAGGGCTGCAAAATTTGGGACAAACCTCGAACAAAATTTATTCTCCCCAAGAAACTTTGAAGGGCCTTCTTGTGGCTTGGCAATGGTAGTGCTCTTATGGCTTCAACTCTTTCTGGATCAATTGCTAATCCTTCTTTGGAGACAATGTGGCCAAGGAGTTTTCCTTCATGGGCTAGAAAAATACACTTTTTAGGATTCAAGGATACTCCAAATCTTCTGCACCTTTGGAACACTTGTCTCAAATGAAAGAGGTGGTCTGCTGCATTTTTTGAAAAAATAGTGATATCATCAAGATATATTAGCACTATGTTGTTAATCAATCCCTTGAACGCCATGTCCATTGCTCTTTGGAAGGTAGCTCCAGCATTGGATAGCCCAAATGGCATTTTCCTGTATGCATAAGTTCCCCATTTGGTTGTAAAGGCTGTCTTGAACTGATCTTCTTCCTTCACCATAATCTGATTATACCTTGAATAGCCATCAAGTAATGAAAACCTCTCAGAGCCAGCAACAACTTGCAAAATCTGTTCCATGGAAGGAAGTGGGTAATGATCCTTGAGAGATGCCCTATTCAGATCTCTGAAGTCAACACACAATCTGATTTCCCCACTCTTCTTTCTAACTGGAACCAAGTTGGCTACCCAACTAGAATGCTTGATAGGGAATATGATCCTTGATTCTATCAACTTATTCAATTCTTTTCTCATGAGAGGCTCCATGTGTGGATTGACTGGCCTTTGTTTTTTCCTAATGGGTTTAGTACTTGGGTCCAACTCAATGGTGTGTTGAGCTAATTTGGGATTGAAACCTTTCAAATATTCATAGCTCCAAGAAAACACATCAGGGAACTCTTGACAAAGTTGTATGAACTCATACCTTTCTTGTTCAGTTGTCATCTTACCAATTTGGAGTGATTTGCCTTCTTCCACCAAGATGGACACTGAATCTTCTCCCTTGACTTGGATGTTTGCTTTCTCCTTCCTAAACTGATCATTAGGATTGAAAATGGACTCCAAAGTAATAAGTCCCTTTGGTAGTTTGTTGGTTCTCAGCTGTACCACTTGGTCACCATACTGCTGCTCCAACTTTTCCTGATTTTTAGCTGAGAACTCAGCCTCTTCTTGCAAGAAATGAATGATTTGCTGATCATTTTCAAACACTTGCCAACTTACATTGTTGTCTGGTACTGAAGGCCTCACAATCACGTGGATGTTTGGTTGTACCTTGTCTTTTTGAATGCTTTCAACAACGTCAAAGGCTGCCCCAACTGCTGCAAGCCTGTCAGCAGCTTGGTTCTCTTTTCTAGGAATGGATTTTATGCCAAAACCCTCAAAATCTTCAATGAGGTCCCACACCCTATTTTTGTAGCACTTGAGTAGATCATTCTTGACAGCATGCTGCCCCTTAACTTGGTTGACAATCAACTCACTGTCACCAAAGACTTGCAAGTTCTTTATCCCTCTCTTGATTGACCAATGCAATCCTTGTATCAAAGCTTCATATTCAGCAGTGTTATTAGAGCATGCAAACTGAAATCTAAAAGCTGAATAATACTTAACTCCTTGAGGGGAAACTAGCATAGCTCCTCCTCCTGCACCTTGTCTACTCCTTGATCCATCAAAAAAAACTGCCATACCTCATTTTCATCCTTGTGGTCTGGCTTGGTGATGCTAGGAATAGGCTGATTTTCTTCATGCATGCAATAGACTCCTAGCTCAGATTCTTCTATTTCTTGATAAGGATCAAAAGCATGCACCTTATTTGCCCATTCATCAAGAGTTAGATCTAGGATGCTTCCTACCTTGGTGTCAGTTTCATCAGTGCTTGGATAATCCTCTTGATCAAACGCTGAACAATTGGTATTGATTTGACTTGGAGTGTGAGGCTCAATGTGAAAGTTTGCAATAGGTTTAGATCTGATTGTGGCCTTGGTTCCATATCTTGTTCTGAACAACATGTGTGACCAATCAGTAGATAAGTAACCTCCAATCTTGGCTGTGAAATCCCTTGACAGACATAGGGAAAAGAGTGGTGGAAGGTCTATTACTGAGACATCTTGCAAAACAACAACGTTGGGGCAGGCATGCAAGGTAAGACTCAAGTTTTTTATCACTCCAACTGTTGTTACTACTGTCCCATCCAATTGCACTACCCCTTTGGATATGACTTCATACTGAATTCCCAACTGATCAGCTATTTGCTTGGGCATTACTGAACTACTTGCCCCAGAATCAATCATGCAATTGTGTACTAATTGGTTTCCAATGATCAATGAAACATAGAATGGAGGGGGCTTCAACATTTTACCTTGCTGTCCTCCATGATTCCCCTTAGGTTGGGCAGCATTTGTGAGCACCTTCTCTTGCATTTGGACTTGCTGATTTGAAGTTGACCAGTCCTTCATGGCAGCTTGTAGCAAATCTCTTTGGCCTGGGATAGATAGTGATTCCCACATTGATATGTTTACATTTGTCTTCTTCATCTGATCAATGATATTGAATGGAGATGAAGCATCTCTTTGTTGTCCCTTGGCCTGCACATTCATTCCTTGCACATGGGCAGCAACAACTGGCATTTGAGTTGGCCTAGGAGCTGTTTTAGGCAGTCCTTGCGTGTTTGGGATTGAATTTTGTTTTCCAATAGTTTGTGGAGTGATAGAAGGTTGTGGATTACTTGGAGCCAATGGTTGTTCTTCACCTAAATTTCTCCTTTTTGACCTTGTGTTGGCTGCAACACTTTGGGAAATTGTTTGATTCATGCCACAAAAATCTTCTGCCTGCCAGTTTACAAGTGTGGTATCATTTGGAGCTGATTGCTGCTGGAATGTTTCTTGTTGTTGGTTATTTCCTTGACTACCTTCACCCTCCACACCAGTATTTGTCACCATTAATGCTTGATTCAAGGCACTGTTGAAGCACATAGACTGGTTATGAGGTTCATTGCATGGGAAACACCAATCATACTCTTGAGCTATGTTGTTTTATGCACTGGCACTAATGCCTTAGAGGCAGATATAGCATTGGGATTATAGGGTTGAAATGGTCTGTTGGCAGGAGGTCTTGCTTGGTTTAAATTTGCAGCTGGATTGGGTGGTCTTTGAGGTTGGTATGGCTGCCTATTAGGCTGAGCTTGAGGCTGGAAAAGAGGTCTAAAACCTTGGGCTTGCTTCCTCTTGAGTGTAACCAACTCATTGCCTAGATTTTGCAATTGCTTCATGACTTCTTGAAGTTCATTTGAGGTACTAGAAGATGAAGTAGAAGCTTCACTTGAATTTTGATTTCTAGGAGTGGGAATAGGAGCTAAATTAGGCATTTGATTAGTGTTTGGGCTCTCTAAACTTGGAAATAATGGCATTGGAGGCCTAGGAGCTAGCTTGTCAGCTTGAATCAAACAATTTTCAGCTCTAATGGCAATGCTATAAGCAACAGGGATAGTTGTGCCTCCCATGGATTGAATTAACATATAAATATCAGAATTTAAAGCTTTAAGGTAATATAGAAAAGCACCTTCTGCTGCTGGCCTTACTGCCACTGGAATTCTCTCCCAAGTCCTTTGAAATCTGAAGTTGAAGTCAGTCAGCTGCTCATTGGGAGCTCTCTTGATGGTTGTCAGCTGTTCCAAAAGGGACAAGTTGTCTCCCTTTTCTCCAAACTGCTCATGGAGGGCTATACATAGCTGGTTCCAATTTTGGATAGATCCTGAGGCAAGACTCCTAAACCATTGCAAAGCTTTCCCTTTGAATGAAGATGTCAGCAGTTTGACAGCAACTTGCATCTCATTGATCTCATGGATTGCACAAATATTAGCAATATCCTTAACATGATCACCAGGAGTGGTCTGATTTTCTCCAGTAAAGTATGGGATGTTCTTCAATGCTGCAACTGGGATTGGATTTTGTGCATTGAGAGCAAGTGGGCTGCTGCCAGTGAAATTGACATAGGGGTTGTTTTGTGCCATTCTGATTGGCCTTAGAACCCTTGTTGATTGAATGAAAGGCCTACCAGGTGGAGGAGTTGAGAGAGTTCTATTTGGTGGAGATGGAGACCTTTGAATTCTCCTCCCTCTTTGCCTTCTTCTTGGAGATAACTACAGATACTCAAACAACACCTCTTCTTCTCTAACTCTTGACCTTGTGGTGATTCTTCTCATGAGTTTTTAGGTCTGCACTGTTAAAACCAGCTGATTCTTCTTCCTTGGAGTCACCAGATGTGTAATTTAGGGCTCTTTTAAGCAAGAAACTTGCAACAAATGCACATCAATTTTGTTTCAATGAAAGTGAAGACCTCTAAGGTCCCACCGGGCATGCCAAAACTGTTGTTGCAAATCAGCAGCACCCCTGGATGTTGATCAGGCTTCCAGTTGATATCTTGAACATCCAGTGTGATTGCACAACATTGAATCCTTTCCCCAAGTGTGGGACTTGTAAAATGGGAAAGGAATCTCCAGATTAGAGGCTGGTTCCTCAACTCCTCTGATCAGATGTATTACTTACAAGTTATACAGAGGTTTAAACTCAAAATCCTACTCTAAATTCCAAAGGGGACAGAGATGGAGAATGCAAAAAACTGAAACTAATGCTAATAAGGTGATACACCAAAGGAGTGGTGAGACATTTTTTACTTCTGCAATATTGACACAATCATAAAAATGCAACAAAAAACTTCATGCACAAACTGCTCAAACTGTAATGGAAGGTCAGAAATGAATCAAACAACACAGACAAAGGATTGAAAACTCATTCACAGAGCCTATATTGTCATTTTACATCAAAAACCACTTGCATTACAACATCTGAGAGGAAAAAGGGGTTGTAGTCTTGGAAAAGGTCTGGTTTTCCACAAAATCACTTTTAAAGTGAAGAGGGAACCTGCAAGTTACAGAAAAAAATGTCTCCACCCTTGCAAAAATGAACCCATTCTAGCTTTTACAGTGCAAGCCACGACCCCAGGAGAGAGAAATGTGGGAAAACATGGGGGAGATTCAACCATTGACCAAAACGCAATCAAAACAGCATGGGCATCCTTACAGGCCCATCCCCTGACATTTTTAGCCATGCTGGGAGAGAATGCGAGCCATTCTTCATTAAAAACGGTGGTTGAAACGTCATTTCTGTCCATGACCACGTGCCAGAGGTGTTTTTCAATTTTCTCTCTCCAAAATCCATCAAAATACAAAAATGACCCTGGAATCTTGTAGAGAATTTCACCATCTTTCCATTGATATAAAGAACGTGAAAAACTGAGCTCTGGATCAAAAGTTATGGCCATTTGAAATTTTAGGGCAAAACAGGACCAAATTGGATTGGCGGGCGAAATTTTGAATTTTTTCACCTTTTTGCATTTGGGAAAAATTCCCCAAAAATCCCCGCTATCCACCATTCCGGGACCACGTGGCATGCTTTGATTGGGCACGGGCCTTTAATGCTTCATTTTCCTTTGTTTTCACTTTGGAAAATTTTCTAAAAATTCCCTGTCGGGCCGATGACCTGAGGACACGTGGCATCACATGATTGGGCGCGGACCTTTCCTTCCTGACTTTTCCATGGGCCTGACTGATATTTTGAAGCCACTGGACACGTGGCAAAACCCCATTGGATGCGGGCTTGCCCCTTTGAATTTTCCTTGCGGGCTTTTCCTGAGATTTGCTGCCACCTGACACGTGGCACAATTCCATTGGCTCGCGCTCGGGGGGGCGATTTTTCCTTTGAAATTTACTTCTTTTTTGCTTGGGAAAATTTCCCAAATTCTCCCTGCCTTCCACCAGCCCAAGACACGTGGCACAATTTCATTCGCCGAGTGCCCGCTGCAAACATTTTTCCTTTTCATTTTAGCTTTTGGGAAAAGATCCCAATCTCCTCCCGCGCTCCGCCATTCTGGGTGCCCATGGACACGTGGCATAATACGATTGGTCGCGGGGGCCGCGGGCCAAAACCTTTTTTCATTACCTTTTACCAAAACACTTTGCCAAAATTCTAAATTCACCTCCGCCCTCCGCTTTTCTAGCCTCCGGTGACACGTGGCACAATATAATTGGGCGTGGGCCTTCTTCATTAAAATTCTCCCTGCGCCAACACTTAGTCATTTTTTCAATTTTTCCCCATGGACACATGGCGTAATTCTATTCGCTGGTGGGCCTGCGGGGAAAAATATTCCTTTTTGAAATTTCACCAAACACTTGGTAAAAAACCAAGTTTTCTTCCGACCCCCGCCACTTCCTTGGACACGTGGTGGCATCTCATTGGCTGCGGGCCTTTCAGGGGAAAATTTCCCACAAAAACTCCACCGAGCCATAACTTCAAAAATACATGGAGTTAGGAGAAAAACTTTACCTTTCTGGAAAGCTGAGAAAGAACTCTATCCAATGGTGCCATTTCCAGAAAGTTTTGAGTGCCTAAAAAGCAAAAAATTATGACTGAGGCACAAGAGAGGGAAGAATGAAAGGAGTTAGCCACAAAATGAGCAGGGGGGCACATTTTGGATAACACTACCACGGCCTCATCCTCTGAATCCACCACGGTAACCTTGACCTCTGCCACGGCCACCTTCAAAATGCCCTTCACTCCGATTATAGTGTGCCTGATTGTGATCCCGATCCTGATGCTTGTTCTTGCCTTAAAAGTTATCTGAAACTCATGTCTTCCTTACACCAACATCTATAGCATCATGGATCTGACCAATCATTCAACAATCTTTCATGTCATGAGTTGTGGACCTACAAATTTTACAGTAACAAGAGACGTTCTTCCTTATTGCACATTGTAATAATGGGCAATGGTTAGCATCATGGTTTAAATGACATATCTCATAGTCCAATAGCAATGAGCATAATGATCTTCGGGGACAACTATCCTTTGTGTGACCTTCCACTTCACAATTTGTGCACCAAATCCCCGTACACATCTCATGTGTTGAATTTGCCGATAACTTTTCCAACTACTTCGCCATAGCCGTGATCTGTGCTTCTAAAAATGGGCTCACCCCAGTGTCTATATTTCAAACTATCTCATCGCGTAAGGCTACTTCAAGTGCTTCGCGTGGATCAGTGTATGTCTTATGTGATAGCACCCTCCTAAAAGGGGTAATCAAACCTCCAACAAACCATTATGCATGCTGGCTCACATGAATATCATAAGAAACTTAGATAAAAGCATTTTAAAATGAGCATCACACTCTCTAACACTCTCAATAGTGCCTTGCTCGATATCCTTGAGTGTGCTTATACTCTTCTGCTCGAACTCAGGGATGTGAAACTCTTTAAGGAAAGCATATTTTATATATGCATAGTCTATGCAAGTCTGATCAGGGTCAAAATTTCTGTACCAATTATGTGCGCACCCTTATAGTGTAGTAGTGAATTGAATTGCCTTGCGCTCAGAAGTCGTGATTCCTTTGGCGTGCCATAATATTTCACACATGTGCACATGTTCAACAACATATTTTATGCCCATATACTTTGGAAGATGAAGAGACATCTCCATGTAAATATTATGGGGTTGGTGCGGACCTTGCCCACCTGATCCAGAACCTCTAGTGTTTCCTTTGCCTCCAGATCCACTAGAACTAGAACCACCTATACCTCTTGATCATGAACCTGTAGCCGGAGTCGGACCAAAAGATGTACTCCCCTATGTTCCAATAGTAGTACTAAACTACACCCCTACAGTCTGCGAAGTGTTACTACTCCCCGAAGAGAGTCCAAATTATGTGTGTCTGAATTATGTGTAGAAGATACACCTGAAAAGGTACCTCCAAACAATAATGAAGATGTTTGTGATACCATCAATGTGCTTCTTATATGACTTACTCCTGGTCTCCCACTACCTAAATTAGCTTGTTGATTATTTTTCATACTAGACACTGGAAGACCAAGCGTAAAGGCAAGGTTACTAGGAAGATTCAGATGCGTGCTTGCGACCCAAGCCGTCTCTTCTGGCACGTTTCTACGTGAGGCTGAGGGGGGTTCCCTATCATGCTTTCCCAAATGGGGGATTTCCTGATGATCAGGTTCCATGTCTTCTGTGTGAACTTCAAATCCTTCTCGAGCCATCTCTCTCCTCAATGTCATCTGCTCCGCAATGTCATGTTGCTTCTCTATCTCCCTCTCCTGCACCTCATTGTACTTAAGCCACCTTTCTTCTCTCTGCCTCTTTTCCGCCAGGTCTATCATCTTTCACCAAACCTTCTCCTGCCCCTATGCATGGTAGGGTTTAGTTAGCCATTCGTTTGTTCTCCAAGTTCAGGGTTACCATCAAAATTTTGATCACAAGTGGAATGCCTTACAAGTAAGTTCCCTTGGGATATCGTACAAATTGGAATTCAACTACCTCTGGGCACGAATAAGTGGAAATTGAGTACTCCAAGATATACCTGTTCAAAATATTATATAACCACATACCCACAGCGCGAATCCAAATCAGATCAACATCATAAATGGTCTGAAATTCTTCTTGCGTCTGGACAAGTGTGTGATACATCCAATTCATTTTAGACGCATATGTAACCAACCACTCGTACAATTCTACCGGAAAGATAGCAAAGAAGCTCTCGTACAAACAATCATACAGATTCTGCTCCACCCACGTGCGTGTGTCAAACTCAGATCCAGTGCTGAACCTTTGTGTGTATTCTTCTTCTAGGTCATGTATCCACTCCTCAACACTTGCTAAGGTCAACTAGTATGTCTTCATCATGAACCATCTTGAAAACAACTAAAAAAGAGGTCCAGGAATGGAACCAATGATGCAGCCTAGAATTTACCAATAAAAGCCTAGGCACGCTGGCACATCACTTAGCCTAGACTGAGCACTCACCCGAAGTGTGCAAAGGTATCAGGCCCCTCTTTAGGGTTGATATTGCAGGATGTTTGCATGATGAAGACTTAATGCATTCAGGTCTATAATTAATACATCATTCTACAATGCATGTACAAATCTATATCTAAAGAATATCAGACTTAAATGATAACCATGATGAGATCAACACATGTAAGAGCCAATCATACTCAGGATTAATACTCTGATTAAGCCAATACACTCCATTACATTAAACATGATAAATACACATAAGCTCATTACAATAGATAACACCATAGTTTATGCGTGCATCAGATTTGGCAGCATAACCTCACAATAACTCAGTTCTCACATACCACTACTATACTACGTAGTTCACTACATATTTATAAGGGTGGGGACTTTCTCTTCACCGCTTATCTATTCCCAAAATAGGTCACATGCTGAAAATAGTCATGTGCCTTTACAATTACAGCCACACATGCAAGTGCGGTAATAATAGATTTCTCCTAGTTAACTATTAGTCGCAATTCTATCTTTAGCCCGCATCCATGCAAAGCGCTCCATAGCCACTCTTCCAAAAATAGTCGATGTGTGTCACGCAAGTCTTTTCCCGTTTGTGTGCACCGCACGCCATTTTTAAAAAATAGATCATAATCATGAAAACGGCTATGTCCCGAATATGTCTCTATCCTTTGCGCGCAATTCCTTTAGGCGCCTTTGAATGTGCTCTACTCTTCTGAGTGAATCTTCTGTATGCCTTCTACTAATTGTTATACATTGTCTACTCAACAATCAGAAAATTGGAGACACATAAGAATTACAGCTTGTTATTTTGCACCGCGAGGCTAAAAAATCTACAAAAAAAAATGGGTTAAATGGAAAAGATCCATATGCAGCTCTAAAAATGATATAGCTGTGTATTCTCAACTCAGAGAAGTTATTATTTTGGGTGATTTCAATACTAGGACAGCGAATGAATAATCTAACATTTTATGCAACAAGAAGGATCACAATCACATATGGCTCACTGAAGAAGAAACTCATTCATGGAGCAAATGTTCAGAAGATTACAAGGATACCAATCATTTTGGTGAAAAGCTAATTAATGTTTGTGGAATATTTTATTTGATTATTTGCAATGGCATGAATAGATGGGAAAAATATGGGAAATTTACATGCTAAACCTACAATGGGGTAACTGTTGTTGACTATGTCATTTGTTCCCAAAGCCTAATTGATAAGATAACAAACGTTTTGGTCAAGGAACCCATGCATGATTTGAAATCAGACCACAACTCAATTTGCATAGTGATATCTTGGGGATCACTAAATGAATATATAAATAAAAGGCATACTAGTCACCAATCTCCTACAAAGGGAAGAATTCTCATCACACAGGAAAATCGGGTCGTCTTCAAGGAAAATTTAGAACATCTAATGTAGACAAAAAGGGTCAGTGGGAAGAACATCAAAAGTTATGAGCTAAAAAACATTATTCAAGAAGCTCTTGGGAGTTGTAAGAGGTCCAACAACAAGAGGAAATAATCAAATGGTTTTCCAACAAATAAGTGGTTTGATGAGGAATACAAAGCTGCAAATAAAACTCTTAAATTTTCAGCGAAAGAGAAAACAAACAAAAAGGCATACAAACAAATTATTAAGAGAAAGACAGATGAGTTCATGACAAATAGGAGAGAAGAACTCATATATCTAGGGAAAAATACGTCGACGTTATTTTGGAGATAACTTCAACAAAGAAATAAGCAAACAATAAATAACATTATAATGACTTAATGGCTAGAATATACAAAAACATTGTACGAACAAGAGCAAGAGGTTAAGGCTCCACCTCTAGTGTCCACAACAACAAGTCTATTCATGTTACAGGAGGTCAAAACAGGTATCCAAAAGTTATGTATAGGTAAGGCCAAGGATTTAGATGAGCTACATGCATAATACCTAAACTGAGGATCAAATATTCTTGCTCCTCACATTTTGAATATATTCAACAACATCATTCAATGTGGTTTCCCAAATGATTGGACCACTAGTATGGCAATACCTCTTTTTAAGAGCGGGGATGTTGACAACCCAACCAATTACAGGACCATCATGATCAATCCCTTATTTGCAAAGTTAGTTGGTAGCATGGTTCAACACAAAATCAGCCAAGTGGGTAGAAGACAATGAGAAGAGAGCAAAAGGGCAAGCTAGTTTCAGACCTAAACACTCCACCTTAGATAATGGTATTACTCTAAGACATATCATTGAAAAAGTGTGGGAGGAAAAGAAAGAAGTTTTTTTGTTGTTTTGTTGACTTCAGGAAAGCTTTTGACATGGGTCCTTAGGGATAAGTTATGGTGCAGAATGCAAGAGCTTGGTATGCCATTGCAGTTTAGAGCAGCGGTTCATAGACTTTATGAAAAGGTGCATATTAAAATTAGAACCCAAACAAACATTCCAGAGAGCTTTAGGAGCGACATTGGTGTCAAGCAAGGTTGTCCTCTATCACCCACACTCTTTGGCTTATGTATAGAGCAACTTGAAAAATTGTTAAATATGGAGGGTGGTGAAGGTATCCGGTTGGGTGAGTAAGTTATAAGGCTTCTTCTATATGCAAATGACCTTATATTGATTGCTACATCTACTCAAGGATTACAAAAAACATTTGCTCACACTTGAAGCCTTTTGCAAAAAAGTAGGTATGCAAGTTAATATCAGCAAGACCAAGTATTATGATCTTTAGCAATAAAAGGAAAAGAAAATCAACAATCATTTTTCTTTGAGGGTAGTATTATAAAAGAAGTAACCGACGACAAATATTTGGGGATTGACTTCAACAACAAAACTTACTTGGGAGACTTGCAGAAAAAAGAGAACGATAGGAGGGCGGAAAGCCCTTTATGCTTTACAAAACAAATGCAGAGATGCATAACTTATGGGATTGGAAAACTACTCAAACCCTTTTTGAAATATTAGTTTACTCCTGTTGTACTTTATGGGTGTGGAAATATGGGCCAACAACATACCATTATCAAAATGGAAGCAAATTGAGAGAATTCAAAAACATATGATTACCAACAAATTTAAGTTGAAAGTTTTGGTCCCTTATGAGATTCTTTTAGCTGAAACATGTGCAATTCCAATTGAAGCCATTGCTATCATTCGACTTCTAAGATACCTCAACAAAATTAAACATATGACAACAAACAGGTGGCCCAACATTTATCTTCAAAGAGCCATTATGCAGGAAAAAGAGGGCATGGATGAAGCAAAACACCATGTGGATGAAGAAATGGAACATTGAATGTAATACATGGCCCCAAGGCAAGAAAGAAATATAAGCATTTGTTATTGATAAGGTCCACAAAACTATGCGGGACAACAGAGACAGAAAAAAGAGATACTATCTCGAAGAATTTAACTACACTTGTGACCATCAACAAGAAGGCATACATCGGGGCCCTCATTCTGTGGAGAGCTAAGATTCTTGTAACTCAACTAAGGACAAACTCCCACCGGCTTAGATGTGAAACAGGTAGATGGAAAAGACCTAAAGAAAAATGGGAAGAAAGACTTAATCTTTTGTTCAAATGGGGTAGTGGAATAAGAAACACACTTTATTATAGAATGCAGTGCCTATAATGACATTCGTTCTAGATATGCAATCAATTTCAAGACTTTGTCATTACAGGTTCAGTTTGATGAGGAGTGGATAACTGGAATGGGAGACTTCATCATCAAGATTAACAAAAGAAGATGGTTTTACTGTCTCATAGGCTATTTTTAGCCTCGTGGACATTAAAAGTTTTCTTTCTTTCTTTCTTTCTATTATTTCATGACATATATTGCAATGCAGAGACTTTCACCTTTTCATGGCTTTTACCTCGTACCACGGATCCTATGTTATGTGGGTGTGCTTTGTGTCATAGGTTTTCAATCTTACACATGTTTTGTTTTCCATGCAGACTCCTTTTGTCTTTTCTATGGCCTTGTCATTTACTCCCTCCACACTCTACTTCATTTCATGTTCTTTGAGATATCGTGCGGCTTCATTGCCATGTCATGTAGCGTATAACTCTATGGGATTTCTCTTTTGTTGTGTGGAATTTCCAACCTCTATGGTACATCGTCTCTTTATTTCGCGGAACCATTTTTCTTCATTCCACAACTTTTACTTTATGAAGCCGCTTGAGTCCGGAATCAGACTAAGTTATTCAAATAAGTATGAGTGCTTATTTGGGCAATAATTGTTCAAACCTACAAATGCCCATGTTTGGTATCTTCAAATTTTTCCCTTAGAAAGGTTGCCATATGTATGGATTATTATGACCTTTAGGATGGTTCAATTGTATATGAGTGGTTGTTTGAGGTTGAGTAATTAGGGACTTAACTTTAGACATTGGATCTTGTTTAGATATATCTAAACCCTCGTTCAAGAATGTCACAAATGGGCAAAAAAATCCTGGATAAAAATGATCATCATTTCACATCCAACATGAATGTTACCCCTGATTTTAGTTGGTTGACAATAAAGGGACTCTTTGAGATTAGTGGTTGAGGAAAACACATATGGTTCAAAAGGCATGGTTATTGATTTAGTTTTGTTTCTAGCTTTAAATTAGTGCTCAATCTGGGGGGAAAGTATGTGCAACGAAAGGTAATGGTAAACAATTAACACGTGTTATATTATAATCAAATGCTCGAATGTTTATGAACGTTGACCAATGAATTTCAAAATGTAGAATGCCTCAAATATGGAAATACAAATAATGGAAATTACTTTAAATTTTGTTGAGATTTCTAAAAATATGAAAAAATCAGAAAATTTACAATAGCTATGGCCCGTAGAGCAAATTTATGAAAAACCTAAATATGCAATAACTTGAGCAAAATCAATCATAAAAAGCTAAAATTTGGATTAAAGTTTCTCTATCATGGCTCCCACCATCTCTAAAAATATCTCTAGGAATTCCTTAACGATTTAAAAAATATAACCAAAAAAACTCTTTACAAAATCAATGCTTTAATACCGCTTGTTACGATATTTCTTCATGATAATGGAAATAACATTTAAATATAATCCTCTTTAGGAGGGACCAACAATAATCAAAAATAAATAACGAAATGAATTCAATATATAATTTAGGATGATTTGAGAGAACCTTGCCCATCAATATTTATATACATAATTACTATTGGAACAAACCTTTATATTAATAAAATAAAAGGAAAGTTACATAGTAAGAGGCGACTGGACAACTCACTATCCCGCAAAACGCCATGAGGGCGACAAAAGAACACAACATGGGCAAACACAAAACGCCACGAGGGCTTTACAAGAGCACGACCAAAGGGCAATCAGAAATTAGTAGACAAACATTAAGCACACGTCGTCACTGCACCAGGAGGAGGGGGAGGATCATTCTGGGAGAGGGATGAAAGCTCTGTTAGAAGGCTCTGCGGATGGTGGATCCACTTCCCAACCCTCCTGCTTAGGAAACCACATCTGAAGAGGCACCATAATTCCCCACCCAGGGGGCAGAGATCTTGTAAGAGTATTCATAGCCGGTGGCGGAGAGCCCCACTGAGGAGTGTTGACAATGCCTTTCCCCCTCGGGGTCGGACTCCAACCCAGTCTAGAGGATGACAGGGCGGCGCAATCTCAATGGGAGGCGGAGTGGTGGCTACGCGAGTGGCTCCTTCGACGTGTGTCCGCAACAGGTGGCTGTCGGGGAGGCGAAAGCTGAGGTGGTGGCAACGACAGATCAGGTGGAACTCGGCTCATAGTGGATGACGCACTCCCCCAGTGATCCAAAAGCTATGAAGGTGCACGTATATACATAATTAAATAAATGTTATACACTTCATTATCAATCATGTTTTTACCCAAATAAAACAATAGGGCCCCTTGAATGTGACCGCCAAGTGAGCCCACGGTCCCACCTCCTTTCAAACGGTCACAAACAGCTCCTAATTCAAATATTGTAGCGTAAAAGTAGCATCTACACGCTTTTCCCTCCCTTTGTCGTAGAAATGTCTTTGCGCCTCTAATTTAAAAAGCGTTTTTTTCAAAATTTACGCATTTCAGCCGATTCTAGCCGTTGCAAACCTTGAATCCTTCCATATAACAAGCACCCAGATCATATTAAGGAGCGTTCTTGTAGATCTTCAAATACCCATCTGAAATTTTGGCCCATACACTAAAATTTCCAGGGTGTTTTTTTGTCTCTGTTTTCTTACGTCCGTTGAGAGTTGCAGTAGTTTGGTAGGTTGAAGTGCTATAGATTTCAGTACTCAATCGTTTAACTTCTGATAATTCTTTGTTTTGTTTTGGTTTTGTGTTAAGATGTATTGTTACTAGGGTTTTTTTCTCGTATGCAGATCAGGAGAAAATGCCTCAGATTCAGTATTCAGAGAAATACTACGACGATACTTATGAGTACAGGTACTGTGCAGGGCTTTTGATGGCTGTACGTATTCTTTGGGTTTTTAAGCTTCAGGGTTTTTAAAGTTTCGGTTGGATTTTGTTTTCATTTATGTGGTTAAGGTTAAAATTGTGTGCAGGCATGTTGTGCTTCCGCCCGATGTTGCAAAGCTACTTCCAAAGAATCGCCTCTTGTCAGAGGTAGCCCACTATTTTTTCTCTTCTTTTCCTGATTATATCGTCTGCACTGTATTTTATTAATTTATATGTAAGTTTGAGAAGGTTGATTTCATTCAGATTTGGGTGTATGGGTTTTGTCTGAGTCAAATCGGCAGTGAATGGGTTAGGGTTTTAGTCCAATGTATGGTATCAGGTGTAGGGTTTTGTCCAACTCAAGATGCGATGCATGGATTTTGGATTTAGGGTTTTTGGTAATTGAAGCTAGGAATGTGCGGATTTTTGATCCACAGTTTTGTCTCAATCATTTTGCTATCGGGTCTTTTTGAAGCTGGGAAAATGCACAGATTTTGGGTCTACAGCTTTGTCATTTGTGCAACAAATGTTGGGTGTAGGGTTTTATCATATAAGACAAGCTGTGATTGTATTTCTGGGTCCGGGGTTTTGTCCAAATCAAGCTGTAATGTATGGATATTGGTTAGATGGTTTTGTACAATTGAAGATGGGAATATGCAGATTTTGGATCCAAAGTTTGTCCAATTGGAAATGCATATCTTTTTGGTATAGAGGTTTTTTGAACTCAATCTGGGATTACGGATAGATTTTGGGTCCAAGGTTTTGTCACTTGTGCAACTTGGTTAGAAAATTGTAAATAGGAGGTGGAGATGCATTTTTGCAGTGAATGAAGAAGTGAGATAGGCATTGTTATCACCCTAGATCTTTTTTATCTTAAGTATATTGAGGGACGTTTGTGTTATTTTTCTCTTTAGTTACTCTGTGCCAGTGCGGTACTGCTCGATCTTTAATGCCCCACTAGTTATCAATCGTTTTTCCATATCAGAGGCTGTATATCATAGAGGGCTGCCTAGTTGCTTACAACAGTTGATTTTAAGTGGGCTTCCCCGCTTTAGGGGGTGTTGCTGTTTGAAGAATGCTGTACAAGTTGACTCACCACAGGATTGAAAAATCCCCTCTTTGCATATTCCCAGCAAAACAAGAGACTGAGATTTTAGCTATTTATACCAAGGCTGCAGCCCACCTATAGCATGATCGAAATTAGTTTAAAGAACTCTAAGCCTCTTTTTATACCAATCTACAATAACACTGGGTATTTGCTCGTTTGGAGCTTTTTGTTTTTCAGCCCCTAGACTACTTCATGGGTTCCATGTTCCACGCTGTTCCCCGAAGGGATTTTATTACAGTACTACACTCCTATGTTCTGCTTTCAAAGGGATTCTATGATCTGCTTAACCTTTCTTCAAAGCTCAGCTCCACTTTTTAAAGGTGTGTATCTGACATAGCCAGATGCTCCATATGAAGGGTAACCTGGCTGGCTATACAATTCATTTCAATGAAGGGTAACCTTGGGAACTAGTTTGAATAGTCTACCAGCGCACAGATCTCATCTTTGTATAGTTAACTGGTCATTGTTTGGTTGATGCTTACTTATATAATAATGGTAGATATTTTGAAAAATGTCTCCCAGGGCACCAGATTGCACACCTATGAATAGCCCAATCTTTTTTGAGCTTTAAGACATTCTGGTTTCCATGTTAAGCTGCTCAGCTCCATATAACTTCTTATTTTATTACAATGCTATTCACCAAGTTTATTTTAATTTCTTATAGGGATTTTCTTTGAATACTATGGGTAATTATGGGCATTTCAAGCTGTCAAGGTGCGAATCTGGATGGCTTGCATCATGGTGATGCTCTGTTTCAACAACCATCAGCTTGGCTAGTGCTTTATATGCTCTATTTTGGGAATTTCTTTTCAAAATCCATAGCAGGAGAAAGAAATAGGGTCCAACTGTGTTAATCTTTTATTTTTTTGCAGCTTCTCACTCCATCTATCTTTTTCCCTCATAATATTTGACTGTTTGGTTTTGTGGACGCTATTAAAATCTCTATCTATTGCCAATTTGGAAGAAGGATTTTGTTATAAGGCTATTCACCAAGTTCTTTTTAATTCCTTATAGGGATTTTATTTGAATACTAATAACTATGAGTAATACTAATTATGGGGATTTCAAGCTGCAAAGCATGAATCTGGATGGCTTGCATGGTGATGCCCGGTTTCAATAGCTATTATGTTTTTGCTATTGTAAAGATGACTATCAGCTTGGCTAGTGGTTTATATACTCTATTTCGGGAATTTCTGATCAAATCCACAGCAGGAGAATGAACTAGGGTCCAGTTATGTTAATATTTTCTTTTTCCCTCTTAATATTTGACTGTCTGGTCTTGTGGATGCTATTAAAATCTCTATCTATTGCCAATTTGGAAGAAGGTTTTAGAATTCAAGTCCTTATTTTTGTCTCTATTTAGAACTTAATTTGAAGGTACTGACTGGATTACTGGATTGACAAGACCTCACTGTGCTCCCCAAGCCAAACCAGAGCATAAGGTTTTTACTGGTTAGTAGTGGCTTTTATTTTGAGTCCCAAGTCCATCCTTCCTCTGGCACTTCTTAACTGTGCATGACAATTTCATCTCCGAGTTTGAAATCCTATTAAGATGTGCCCATATGTCATCCCTCGTTTATTTGAATACTAATAACTATGAGTAATACTAATTATGGGGATTTCAAGTGTCAAGGCATGAATCTGGATGGCTTGCATGGTGATGCCCTGTTTCAATAGCTATCATGTTTTTGCTATTGTAAAAATGACTATCAGCTTGGCTAGTGGTTTATATGCTCTTTTTCGGGAATTTCTGATCAAATCCACAGCAGGAGAATGAACTAGGGTCCAACTATGTTAATATTTTCTTTTTCCCTCTTAATATTTGACTGTCTGGTCTTGTGGATGATATTTAAATCTCTATCTATTGCCAATTTGGAAGAAGGATTTAGAATTCAAGTCCTTATTTTTGTCTCTATTTAGAGTATAATTTGAAGGTACTGGATAACTGGATTGACACGACCTCACTGTGCTCCCCAAGCCAAAGCAGTGCATAAGGTTTTCACTGGTTAGTATCGGCTTTTTATTTTGAGTCCCAAGTCCTTCCTTCCTCTGGCGCTTCTTAACTGTGCATGACAATTTCAAATCGTACTAACATGTGCCATATGTCATCCCTCGTTTATGAGTTGATTCTACAACTGAGAAGCTTTATTTGAGGCTTGAACCTATCAGTGACAGGTTGATTTTTTTTTTTCCTTTTTCAAATACTAAATGTATACGAGGCACAATTTTATTTCTGAAACCTAGTGCTTAGTTGAATCTAATAACTGTGTTATGCTAGACCAAACTCATGTTCCTGTTTCATGAATGGGTCTTAATAGATATCTAATTTGAGCTGTTGCGTAAATGAATTCAGAGTGAATGTTTCGATGCAATTGGGGTGGGTTTCATTTTATTTCTGAAACCTAGTGCTTAGTTGAATCTAATAACTGTGTTATGCTAGACCAAACTCATGTTCCTGTTTCATGAATGGGTCTTAATAGATATCTAATTTGAGCTGTTGCGTAAATGAATTCAGAGTGAATGGCGAGCAATTGGGGTGCAACAGTCGCGCGGATGGGTACACTATGCTGTTCATCGCCCCGAGCCACACATTATGTTGTTCAGAAGGCCTTTGAATTACCAGCAAAACCAGCAGCAGCAGGCACAACCGATGGGCCTCCAAGCCTAATTTATTATATAAGTAAGCAATTTGTTTAGATGAGTTCTTCAGGAGAACTTCCAAAGCTGTATTTTCCTGCTCATGAACTGAATTGGCTTGTTGATATCTCAGATGTCAAACATGGATGAAATCTATTCATTCGGCGCTGGAGGATTAAAGTGTGGAATTTGCAAATCTTGGTCAAGTGTATGGAAATAGAAATGGAAATGGGAAGACATTAAAATGTCATTTTATTTGGGTGTTTCCCAAAAATGACATTTTATTATGAATAATTTTAATGTTTATTTGGGTGTTCCCAAAGCATTATAAAATTCCTTTCTTACTTCCTAGATTTTTTTGGCAGCATTTTGATTAATATATTTTCCTGTAATTTTCTTTTTAATAATTTCAACTTTTTTATTTAGATTTTTATATATTATATATTTTTTAGTAATTACATTATTTTTCCATATATCTAGGTCTCAATTTAGTTGTTATAAATATATATAATGATATATTTAATTTTTTAAAAGATTTTTTATATTATATATTTTTTAGTCTCAAATCAAAATGGTTATAAATTCTTAATACAAAAAAATTGAAAATTATGATCAAGTAAATATTAAATTTAATATCATGAAGAAAAACAAAACACACACATGAATGGTACAGCCCACCACCATCTTCCTACCTTCTCATTCCCTTATAAAAAGTTTTAAATTCTTAACACACAAAATTTGAAAATAAATACACTTGTGAATAATACAGCCCACCCATCTTATCAAAAGTTTTAATGAATAATACAGCCCACCCATCTTCTACTTCTCAGTGTAATTATAAAGTGTTTCTTTTATTCTTAAATGATAATTGTTTTTATAATTTTTAACTGTTAATTTTTTTAATATGAACATGTCAATATCTATTAGAAAAATTAAGTATTAATAAATTTTTAAATTAGTATTAATATATATTTTTTTTTAATTAAGTAGGTCAATAGCTTGTATTCGCTTTCTTAAGAGCATGTTTTAATATTGATAAATTTTTGAATTGTTATAAATATAGATATTAAAAATTATAAGTTTTATCCACTTATATTGGTGTCAAACTTGGGATTACTATGTCAATGTCTGTTTGAAAAACCAGTAAGGTATTGGTGAGTTTTTGGAAAATTATAAGTTTATATTGATGAGGCATACTTTTTTTTAAAGTGTTCTTTATAGCTTCATAATTCATCTAGATTGTTCCTTAGCATTTATTGCTTTGCTGAAATAACTGAATTTTTTCAATCCTCCTCCATATAGCATTATTGTAAATTTTAACAAATGTGACTAGTATAAATTTAAAATAAATTCTTAACTGTTTTTTAATTAGGTAATAATATAAGTGATTTATTTTTTTGATTGAAAAGTATATTTTTATTAATATACACTAATAGTATAATATTAATATACCTAGCCAGACTAATAGCGCCTACTAAGAGAGGCTTTTAGTGAGTATTCCTCACTTCTTGTTTTTAGAGTAAACATGATGGTGGAATAACTCCTTATAGAACTTAGATTCTATTATCATAAGCCTTATGGCATCTACAATGCCCCATTTGGGATAGTTATAGATCTACATAACTATGGTGTGGTGGCTCCAAAACTTGGATGCTTATTTTTAGTTCTCTCAAAAAGTTTATTCTCTATCTCTCTCTCCAAAAGTCTTTGGCTAAAAGTCCCCATAATCGCTTTTAGTGAGTATTCCTCACCTTGTCGTTTTTAGAGTAAACATGATGGTTATAGATCTACAGAACTATGGTGTGGTGGCTCCAAAACTTGGATGCTTATTTTCAGTTCTCTAATAAGTTTATTCCTCTCTCTCTCTCTCTCTCTCTCTCTCTCTCTCTCTCTTTCCAAAACTTTTGTGCATTGCTGCGCACTATTCTTTTGTGCCGTGCCCTGGTTGCTTAACCAACATATTCCATTTCTTGCATGTGCCACCTTATGAAATCATTTGGATAGAGTGCACAAACGTAACACCATAAACTTTGTTATAGTCAACATTCGAGTTACACATTATATAGGAATATACATTCCTATAATTAAGGAGCTATTATAAACAACTCACCTAAATACGTGAGTTTGTTTATCAAACTAACCTCACATAAATAACCTATAACAACTCACATTATATCAGTTATTACAACTCAATAATATTATATTTACCACTATAAATATAATCAACTCATGTAATATTTCCACAATATAAATGAAGCACTATATTTCCTAACATTCCCCCCCTTAATGCAAACACAGGGAAAACCTCAATCTTGTAGCTGCACATGTTTTCATGATTTGATGATTTTCATAGGACAACCGCAAACCTCAATGATAGTTTTGCATATGGCTAACCAAAAAACCAAAATGGTGGTTTTACAAGTGGTCTACCACAAACCAAAAGATGATGGTTTTGTATATGGTTTAGCAACCAAAAGTGGCAGTTTTACAAGTGCTTTACCACAAATGATAGTTTTGCAAGTGGCTTACCAACAACCACATTACGATGTGCAAAATTGTCATCAACTCTCATCAACATCTCACCTCAGGGATGTCATAGGAAATTCTACTCATACACAAACAAAAAGAACTGTCACAATGGAAATGGAACATTGGTATTATGTTACCCCTCCTTAATGTGAAATTTCTATTTATTGAACAAACCAAACAACTAGGAACACAACAAAGGAAACACACCACATGCAATTGAAAGCAAACACACTGAAAAAATGTCACCAAATCTTGATGCAGCCCTAACGTTGGCAACTAATGAGAGGTCCCTAATTGACCTCCAACCTTCATTTGCATCCATCCTCTGGTTTCTCACTCAATATAGGAAATCTTCATAATTATAGCCGTTGTCCTCATTCATTTGTTCATCCTCGTTATTTGATTCTTCTTCAATGATTATATTGGCCTCATTTGCTTTGAGTTTTCTGTTGAGCAAATCTTTGGCTCAAATTCTATAATATGATGAAGAAGGCCCCCTTTTCTTACAGTAGAAATATTCAATTTCCTCCTTGTTTTTAGAGAAATTCTTTTACTTCTTACATACAATATTGTTTCTTCTTCTATAATTTCTTTGTTCCATTTTTCTTCAACTAAGAGAGATGAAATCATGTCTTCTACAGTTTTAGAAGGCATTTGACCAAGAGTAAAAACAACATTATAGTATTTGGGAGGCAAACTATTCAACAATATGGCTTTTGCATCCTCATCATCAATTGTAGCTTTAACTTTTGCTAATTGTCTAGTGAGAGATCTAAAATCATTAGTGTGGATGGACATGGTGATCCTGTCATTCATTTTAAATCTATACAACTAGAGTTCTAAGGAAAACTTGGCATTGGTTGCTTTTGCTTCAAATAATTTGCTTACATTTTTCCCACATATCTTTTGATGTTTTTTCAAGCTCCACATAATGTAATTCAGAATTTGAAAGAGCTAAGCCAATAATGGCTTTGGCTTTATCATCCCTCGTTTGCCATTCAGCTTCTTTAGCTAGATACGATGGTATTTTTCTTTCCTATTTACAATCCTCCACAAATTCTTGTTCATTAATTGCATATGAATTTTCACTTTCCAAGTGTGGAAATTAAGCCCATTGAATTTTTCTAGTGGGACTTCCATTGTGAGACAGAGATACATATACAATAATGACAAACTCTCACAACAAAATTGAAACAATAATGGTATACAATTAGTTTTTTTTTTTTTTTTTCAAACACAAACAATTCAACTTGACTTATTGAGGGTATACAATTAGCTTTATTTAGACTTATTAAAACCAAAAAATAAAATCACACTTTTATAATGAAAATGATGGGCCAATTGACGTGTCAAGCAAATGCCACATTTCAAACTAAAAGCAAAGGTGACTAGGGCTAGTGCTAATCGATTTGAGTGTAGCTTTGTTGAGACTATAGGCTCGTTGATGCAGGTAAGTTGCTGATGTCTGATACATAGCAAGTGATACAAACATGCCAATCTAAACTCAACGTAAGTAAACCCCAAATAAAAACAAATAAAACCATCCAATGCAGATCCAGGTACAGGGTGATACAACTTTCAATGCTTTAGTTCAGATCTGTGAATTGGTATAGTACAAATCTATATATAATATTCATCACATTTACCATATAGACGTTGGGTCTGTTTTGAAATAACAAATCAATGGAAACCCAAACATGAACAGAATGTCATGAATAATGATCAGTACAACCGCCCCTCAATAATAGTTAAAAAAAATCATATCCTCCCAAGCTTTCTCAGGAACAAAGGACGCTCTGATACCAAATGAAATCATTTGGACAGAGTTGCACAGACATAACACTATAAACTTTGTTATATTCAATATTTGATTTACACATTATATAGGAATATACATTCTTGTAATTAAGGAGTTATTATAAACAACTTACTTATGCACGTGAGTTTGTTTATCAAACCAACCTCACATAAATTACCTATAACAACTCACATTATATAATTTGTTATTATAACTCAATAATATAATATTTACCACTGTAAATATAATCAACCTATGTAATATATCCACAATATAAATGAAGCGCTACATTTCTTAACACCTTATTTAACTAAAACTTAAAAATTCATGCAGATCCTTGAATGTCTCGCGATCCTCCTACATCAAACACCCCGAGTAAGACAAAAGTGAGCTCCGTCTCACGAGTTTGGGTTCAGAGTATGGCCAAGATGACCAATCTCCTCCGCATTTATCCATGTTGCAGCTTCTTCTGTGCAATTTATCCATTCACCAAGTACTCCCTATATTCCTTCTCAAGTGTTTTCCTGATGATTCTTGAGTCTAAGACGGTCTCAATTTCCTAAGTGGGTTGTTTTTATACTTGCCTTCGCCAATCTAATGTACTTTATGTTTCCTACACACCTTCACTTGATGTTCATGTGCATTGATCCTATGTATCTTCTATGTTCAACCCTTCTTCGTAGAACTCATACAAATTTACCACATTGAATATTGGTGATATATCTAATTCTCCTGACAAGTCTATTTTGTATGCATTTGGCCATATCTTCTGCAACACTCTACATGGAACAATTTTCTTCAACTTCAACTTATTACAAGTTCCTTTTGGAAATATTTCCTTGCACAAATGCATCATCACTTGTTCTCCTTCTTCCAATTCCTTGGCTCTGTGCCTTTCGTCCGCCTGTTCCTTATAACATTGAATACTTTTTTCCAATTTCTCACGCGCTTCCTCATGTAGTTCATACTTATATTATGCATACTCCTCCACTTCTATGCTCTGATTATTTATTACCTCGCGTAACTTTGTGACTCTTCTCATACTTATCAAATACAAAATTTGAAATGGAGTTGTTTTTGTGCTCCTATTAATTAAATTGTTACAGGAAAATTCGACTTGCACCAATATCATGTCCCATTAGCCTGGCTTATCTCCTATCAAATTGTGCAACAAATTGGCTAAACTTCGGTTCACCACTTCCATCTGCCCATCAGTTTGTTACCGATATGCTAAGCTATAAGTTAACCTTGTTCCCAATTCATTCCATAAGATCCTCTAGAAATGACCTAGGAACTTGGTATCTCTATTAGATACTATGCTCACTGGAAATCCATATAGTCGCACTACTTGCTTGAAAAATAGTTATGCAACGCGCAACACATCACTAGTTTTCTTACATGCAATTAAATGTGCCATTTTAAAAAATATATCAACTACCACGAAAATGGAGTTGTTTCCTCTTTACATCATTGTAAATCCTAGCTTAAAATCCATGCTAATGTCTTCCCATGGTCTCCTTGATATGAGTAAACACTCATATAGCCATGTCTTATTTTCGCCCCTTGGCCAATTGGCAAACCATGCATCGTTGCACATGCTTGCGTACATCTATGCTCATAATAAGCTGATAGAGTCTTCCCTGTAGTTGCGCCAAATTTTTGTCACCTCAGAATGATATCCTAGACCTCCACTATGTTTTTCCTTGATCAAATTCTCATGCATTGATCCTTGTGGTATACACAACTGTACCCCCCAAAACAACATTCCTTCTTGAATACAATAATCCAACCATGAAATCCTATCCACAAGCACTAGCTCCTTCCATGTTTCCTATGCTTCCTTGAATCCCTTTCTTACACATATAACTCCTTCATGGCCTCAAATCCCATAACTTCATTGTACATTTCTTTCAACAGTAACACTCTCTTACTTAACACATCTGCAACCTTGTTATACTTTCCGCTTCTATGTTTCAACACAAATTAATAACTTTGTAGGAATTCTACCCACTTCATTTTCTTTTGACTAATCTTCGTTTGGTTACTGATAAACTAGAGTGCCTAATGATCAGTGTACAAAAAATACTCATTTGATAACAAGTAATGCCTCCACTTCTTTAGCACCTATAACATTGCATAAAAATCTTGATCATATGTTGAATATATTCTCTTCGCATCATTCAACTTTTCACCAAAGTAGGCTACGGGTATCCCTTCTTGGCTTAGTACTGTGCCAATTCTTATTTCACTTGTGTCGCATTCCACTTGGAATATCTTCCCAAAACTCGGCAACACCAACATGTAATGTCCCCTTTCCTAGGCCAAAGGCCTAAGGGCCAAATTTTAGTCTTACCCTTGGTCATACCCAAGGGGCTAAAGACTCTAGAGGCTATTGGGTATAGATGACTTATTACCACATTGTTTTTTTGTTATATTTTGTCGTTGATATTAAGTTGGGCGACTTGGTGGTAATTATTGTTATATTTTGTCAGTGGCGGGGACTCATAATACTTTATTATTCTAATTCTTCGTTAGGGTGACTTATGGTACTTTAATATTCTATTTCTTTGTTGGGGTCACTTAAGTCACTTTTAGTCCCACATGGAGCTCCCAACTTGGAAAAAGGTAATGAAAAGTTATAAAAGGAGGTTTGGGGGAGTGATAGGGATCATCCTTGCATACATAATTATTTTTCTTCATGTGCAACTATTGTTTACAAATTTACAGCTTGTGGAGTGAAATCCCACAGGAACCCTAGCTTCGGTGGTGAGAGATCCATCCCTAGCTAGCAGGGCATTCTTCGATAGTGAGAGATCTACCCTAGCTTGTCATTTTGGGGTTGTTTTCAGGGATGATTTACAGGGATATTTTTAGAGGTTTCAGAGGAAGGGTTTTGAGGGTTTTGGAGACATTTTGTGGAAGAAATCAAATGGTTTTCAGATTAGATTTATGGCAGCGATAAGAACAGGGTTTGGCATCATTTCTAGAGGATTTCTAAAGGGTTTTGACCATCTTCCAAAGGGGGCGACTTGTTTGGAGATTGCAACCCTTATTTGGAGGGTTTCCGGGTTGCCATTTTCAGATTTGAAGGTTGGGGTTTCATTCTCCATATTAGTATATGTAATTTCCAGAATTTCATAATTTTATATTGCTTATTGGAGAAGTTACGAATTTTTGAAGTTTTACCCCTGTTTAGGGTTTTCTGTAATTTTCTAGCTGCATTATATTATTCCAAAAATAGTTTTCTTATGTTTTTATAATATTAGAAAGCTCTCTTAAAAATTTCAAGTTATTTGAGTGGGTATTTTGAGAGATATTAATTTTCTTTAGTTCACTGCCCTAGCTATTAAAAATCTGTAAAAATCTGCAAAAATCAAAATTTGTGTTTGCTGCAATTTTATATTTTTTGGTGCATTTTTAAGTGGTATCCCACAAGGAATATTTCAGTGGTATCAGAGCAGTTTTTTCTCTAGCCTGTTGGGGTTGAAAGATGGGAGATAAAGACAATGAGGACATGGGTGTGGATCTGATGAAATAATTTTTCGCCAACATGGTAAAGCAGCAGGAGACTACCAATATATATTTGAGGTAGCTCACTGAGAGATTAGCACAGGGCAAGATTAATGCTCATACAGAGAGAGGAGAAAATAGTAATATGGGAAAATATGGTCAAAGAGGTAAGAGTAGACATTCAGGGCGGCGGTCTCCCCATTCTTCTACCAGACCTTTGGGGCTTCACAAACCTTCTTTCGTGAAGGATCCGAAAGTTTCATAGGTACGGCAGCCAATGAATATTTTAGATGAGGAGTCTTGTTGGGAAAGGTACCAGACCTTGAGTGAAGGCTTTCGTGAAAACATGTCATTTTGGGAATATTGCAAAATGAAGATTGGCAACAGGCCTAGGAGAGATCATCAAATATAGGTACCAGAGTTACAAAGGAGATTGAGACAGATTTCTATTCCACACTTTGATGGTTCTAAGAAGTGTATTGCACAGTCTTGGGTTCAGAAGTTGAATACATACTTTGACTTGAATCATATGCGTGAGGAAGATGCAATAAAGTTTGAAATCTTACATCTTGAGGGAGACGCTTATGATTGGTGGCATCATGGATTGATTACACAGGGACACATACACATTACTACTTATGTAGAGTTCACACAAAGGCTAGTGAGCAGATTTGATAGGAGGGACCCTGATAGATATTTTAGAGAGTTGACTCATTTGAGACACACTGGTTCCCTAGATCAGTATATTGCATATTTTTAGAGATTATCAGTCATGGTACCTGATGTTACGGATATGAGGTTGATTTCGCTGTTCACATCCAATTTGATAGATGCTCTCACTGGGTTTGTGAAGGCATTTGAGCCTTCTTCTTTGCATGAGGCTATTAAGAGAGCTCATGATTTGGATTTATCCACTCCTAAGTCGAGGTTTCCACCTTGAGTGCACCCTAAGGTTTTCCCTTTTAGATCTAATGGTTCACAACCGAAGATACATCCACCTAGGCAAGATGCAGCCAGGAGACCATTTGTATCTAGAGAGGACAAAGATGAGTTGAGGTGAAAGAAACTATGTTTCAATTGTGGCACACCTTGGGTTCAAGGACATGATTGTAGGGGTAGAAGCAAGGCCCAATTCATAGAGGTCTTTGAGGGAGTGGTGGTGACGAGGATTTGGACACACATGGATCATAGGATGATGACGATGAGGAATTAGATGGTGTAGGTGTTAAGCAGGAGAGCGAGACTTTACCCCATGAGACTATCACCACATTGTCTAGTACCCTGAGGTACAAGGCATTCAGAGTTAGGGGATTTTTATAGGGACAACAAGTAGTGGCACTCATTAATAGTGGGGCAACCCACAACTTTATTGATGCCTCATTGGTTGAGAGGGGGGGATTACAGACAAAGGATTTTGAGGGCTTCAACGTGGTTGTAGCCAATGGAGAATCTATGAGGTGCACACGAAGGGTACCCCAATTGAGCATCACGGTGGGTAACTATATAGTTATCGATGATTTCTATATTGTTGGTATTAGAGAGACCAACATAGTGCTTGGAGTATAGTGGCTCCATTCCCTTGGTGAGTTTCGGACTAACTTTCAGATAATGGAGCTGAAGTTTAAGTCCGAAGGGAGGAATGTGATTTTGAGGGGCTTATCTTAAGAGACACCCCAAGTTGTTACAACTAAGAGGATTGAGAGGATTTATAGGCACAATGGGGTGGATTGGGTTGTACATTGTTTGGTTTCGACTAAGAAATTAGAGGATGGAAAACAAGGGTATCATGTTTACATATAGGGCTTATTGGACAGGCATATCATAATTTTTGGCGACATACCTCCAGGTATACCTATAGATAGGGGATTTGAGCATGTGATTGAGCTCGAGGATGCTAGACCTATGGTTACTTCTCCTTATCGTCACCCTAAATGGTTTAAGGATGAGATAGAGAAGACTATCCATGAGATCATTGATATGGGGCATATTAGACTGAGTTCCAGTCCTTTTGCTTCTTTGGTGCTATTGGTGAAGAAGAAGGATGGGACCATGCAGATGTGTATAGACTACCATGCCTTGAATAAGAAGACGATAAAGAACAAGTATCCAGTACCACATATTGATGAGTTTCTTGATTAGCTACATGGTGCAATCTATTTTTCAAAAATAGATTTGCAATCTGGATATCATCATATCAAATTCAAGGAGAAGGATGTGCATAAGATAGCTTTTAGATGCCATTATGGTCACTTTGAGTTCTTGGTGATGCCCTTTGGATTGTCTAATTCTCCAGCTACATTCCAGTCTTGCATGAACCATGTGTTCAACCGCCACATGTGGAAATTTGTATTGGTTTTCTTTGATGATATTTTGGTCTACAACAGGACTTGGGAGGACCATATCAGGCACCTTGGTGAGATATTGGGGATATTAGAAGTTAATTCACTATATGTGAAAGATTCTAAGTGTGATTTTGGCATGACCGAACTTCTATATTTGGGATATGTGATTGATGGGGGTGTAGTGAAGGTGGATAGATAGAAGATACGAGTAATTCTGGATTGGTTGCCACCTAGGACGTTGACACATTTGAGAGATTCGTTGGGTTATGCACATACTACAGGAGGTTCGTGAAGAATTTCTCTTGGTTGACTGCTCTATTGACCGATTTGACCAAGAAGGGGGATTTTGCTTGGTCAGAGGAAGCACAACAGTTTTTTCATCACCTCAAGGAGGTGATGAGTTTGTGTCTCGTTCTCACATTACCATATTTCTCCCCCCATTCATTCTAGAGTGTGATGCATCAGGAGAGGGTGTTGGGGTAGTTATCATGTAGGATAAGTATCCCATTGCCTTTGAGAGTCATAAATTGAAACCGGTGGAGAGAGGGTATTCAATTTACAACAAAGAGATTTTGGCTGCTATGCATGCTTTGGCCAAATTCAGACACTAACTGTGGGCAGAAAATTTATGGTTCATACGGATCACAACAGTTTGAGGTTCTTCCTGGGATAAAAGTAGCTCAATGATCGCCAACAGAGATGGGTGAACAAGGTACAAACCTATGAATTCGACATAGAGTACACTAAAGGTAAGAATAATATTTTTGTTGATGATTTATCTAGGAGGCCTTACCTTGCTTCTATGCCTAGTTCTATGTCTGATATTTCAGTGGATTGGAAGGCTCATATACTTGTTGAGTATTCCAAAAATCAGTTTGCATGTGAGATCATGGATGGTATTATACAGGATTACTAATACAGAGTATTAGATGATCTCATTTTCTACAAGGATAGGATTTTCCTTGTACCAAGGTCCAATATGAGGGAGAAGATCCTTCGAGCCACACATGATACACCGTTAGCTGGACATCCTGGGTATTTCAAAACATACATGTTTATCAGGGAGAGATTTGCATGGAAAGGGATGAAGGATGATGTCCTTAATCATGTCAGAGAGTGTATGGTTTTCCAGCAAACCAAATCCAAGCATTCTTTTCCAATAGGATTACTTCAGCCTCTTCCCATTCCCAACCAAAAATGGGAAAGCATATCTATGGACTTTATCATAGGGCTTTCCTTGGTGCATGGGCATAGCTGCATTTATGTTGTAGTTGATCGGTTAACTAAGTATGTTCATTTATTTTCCCTACCCAAGGGGCATGAGGCGACATATATGGCCCAGATTTTCTATACAAGTATCTTTAGGCTACATGGGTTTCCTAAAAATATTGTCAGTGACTGAGATAAGATATTCATGAGCACATTTTGGCAGGAGCTCTTCAGGCTAGCAGGTACAGAGTTGACTCCTAGCACTAGCTATCACCCACAGATGGATGCACAGACATAGATAGTCAATCAGTGGATAGAGGGCTATTTGCAGAGTTATGTGTCAGGTCATTAGCGGACATGGATTAGATGGTTATACATGGGTGATTATTGCTACAATACCACATATCAGATGAGCATAGGAAGGACTCCTTTAGTAGCCTTGCATGGGTATGACACTATCACATTTGTGGATTTGGTATTACTGGATAATCGAGCTCCCAAAGCTCGAGATTGGTTTATAGGAGAACCAAGATATTTTGAAGGATCTCAGGGAGAACCTTCAAAAGGAACATAATCAGAAGAAGGTATATGCAAATCGGCACATAATAGAGAGATATTTTAAGGCTAGGGATCTGGTATTCCTACGTTTTCATCCCTATAGGCAGTCCTCACTAAAGTAGAAGGGTGCAGAGAAATTGAAACCATGTTTTTATGGTCCATACCAGGTAGTTCGACGAGTTGGGGCAGTTTCATACGAGCTAGAGTTACCATAGCATAGTAATATACATAACGTCTTCCATGTTTCATGCCTTAAGAAGGAACTTGAGCAGCATATTGTACCATCTACAGAGTTGATGGCAGTAGATGAGGAGGGGAAGCTGGTGTTAGAGCCAAAATACATTATTGAGGTGAGACAGAGGAGGCTGAGGAACAAAGTGATCACAGAGTATTTGGCATGGAGCTCCCAACTTGGAAAAAGGTAATGAAAAGTTATAAAAGGAGGGTTGGGGGAGTGATAAGGATCATCCTTGCATACATAATTATTTTTATTCATGTGCAACTGTTGTTTGCAAATTTACAACTTGTGGAGTGAATTCCCATAGGAACCCTAGCTTTGGTGGTGAGAGATTCGTCCCTAGCTAGCAGGGCATTCTTTGGTAGTGAGAGATCTACCCTAGCTTGTCATTTTGGGGCTGTTTTCAGGACTGATTTACAAGGATTATTTTAGAGAAAGGGTTTTGAGGGTTTTGGAGACATTTTGTGGAAGAAATCAACAGGTTTTCATATCAGATTTACAGCAGCGATAAAATAGGGTTTGGCATCATTTCTAGAGGATTTCCAAAGGGTTTTGACCATCTTCCAAAGTGGGCGACTTGTTTGGATATTGCAACCCTTATCTGGAGGGTTTCCAGGTTGTCATTTTAAGATCTAAAGGTTGGGGTTTCATTCTCCATATTAGTATATGTAATTTCTAGAATTTCATAATTTTATATTGCTTATTAGAGAAGTTGCGAATTTTTGAAGTTTTACCCCTGTTTAGGGCTTTTTTTAATTTTCTAGCTGCATTATATTATTCCAAAAATTCCAAAATTAGTTTTCTTATGTTCTTTATAATATTATCAAGCTCTCTTAAAAATTTAAATTTATTTGAGTGGGTATTTTGAGAGATATTAATTTTCTTCAGTTCGTTTCCCTAGCTGTTAAAAATCTACAAAAATCATAATTTGTGTTTGCTGCAATTTTATATTTTTTGGTGCATTTTGAAGTGGTATCCCACAAGGGATATTTCAAAACATTGGTTACATTGTAATCCCCTACTTCAATTCCTATAAGTCATGTTCTATTTCTTTTATCGACAAAAACTCTTTGCGATCATGGTCTTTGTGATTTTTTGGAATATTGGGTAAAAGGAGGGTTTTAGAAGGTCCCCCAACCTTATACAAAAAGGCCCATAAGGCAAGATTTAGCAAAATAAAATATAGAACAAAATTACCCAAGAATATTCCAAAAAAAGGAAAATGAAAAAGAGAGCAGAAGAAAAGAGAAGAGCTTCATCTAATCTTTTTCAACCAGCAACAGGATTTCTATCCCTAGAAGATATCGAATCCTCAGTAAGCTAATCCGCAAGGGTGATGAGCTCCAACCAGTCTCTGGAAATAGCATTCCTGGTAGTGTCAGTGAAAACCTCCCAGGACTTCAGGGGCATTGAAGGTGTGTTGGAGCTTATTTAAAATAGAGGACACCAATTCAACTTTGCGTTCATCCCCCTGGGAGTCAGCAACCACAGGCTCAGTAGAATTAGCATCCATATTTGAAGGTGACCTTTGGGGTGTCAGCATGAGGCTTGCTGTCAGCTAAAACTGAAATTTCCCCAACTTTCTGAGTGTTGGGGTCTTCAACAGGTTGGTTCATTCTCAATCTGATTCGAGGAAGGGGAGTCAGGGTAAATCTTGGCAAGGCCCAGGATGTCATCGGCAAGAGAAGTGTCGGGGGCTAGAGACAGGGGAGATCACCTTATTACTAGTGTCAGCACCCTCCAGAAATAGGCACAAATGAACAAGTGGAAGAGGGGGGATAACAGGGGGAGAAGAGGGGGTGGGAACCATCGTGAGATGGGCCCATGATGGCGGACATCTAAGTCGGAATCAAAGGAAATGTGCAGGTGATGACGGTGTCTAGAGGAGTGGAGGGAGGTAGAGGAGGGATTGGGGAAAGGTGAGGGAGAACGGCGATGGTGGACCCATCTTGGGGGGAAAGTAGAATAAATTAGCATGCGAGGTAGAAGTGGAAAATAACAAGTACAGTAAGCCCCTGATGAAGGATTGCTCCTTCCCCGTCAAGATCTAGTTGAACAGAATGCTCCAAAGATTGATAAAGGAAGGCAGCTCAAGCTGATCTTTTTTCCCCCAACACAGATGCGAGAGGATAAAAAAGTGGGGGTCATAGACCAAATGATAGCGGCCGTCAATGGTGAAATATCACATGATGACTTCAGCAACCCTGTCCTAAGGGGGAGGCAGAGAATCATGAGTGTCCCTTAAGAGATATTTGATAGGCTTTTCACCTAGAGTGATGAAATCCTGCATTTATGCATGTAGCGAGCGCTTGAAATAAATATCGTCAGTGGTCAGGATTCCCGTAGCATCAGCAATTGCATTCGTGGAGATAGTGAAATACGTAATACCAATCTGGACATGCCCCCTTGACCAGGAAGCCATTGCAGCATATGAGACTAGGGCCAAGTAGCCTGTTATTCTCTCTAGAAAAGTGGTGATACCAATTTCCAATAAGATGTTCCAAACCTCCTTGTCATCCTTAACCATGTTGTAGGAGGCAGGATCTATTCGTTTCAGTTGGCCACCCATACTGTTGAGAATTTGGAATGAGTGTGAAGGAGGGGAGGGCTGGAAAGCCTTAAAAAGCCTACCCAGAGCATGGGAGCCATCTACTTCAACATCATTACCCTCCCACCAGTACATAATATGATTATGGGGAGGAATTGCACCATCCATGAGGAAATCCACAAAAATCATGACACATCTCCCCCTTCAAATGTTTCAGCACCAAAGGTCTTTTCATAATAAATGAAGAATGATTACCCACCAGACTTTTGGGGAGACCATAAAGGCATTGCTGACACCCAAGTCAACTCACCCTTCCACCAGCCAACATTAGGAAGAGAGGTCATTCTTGATAATTTGGAGAGAGATCGGCCGAGAATTTTTCCTTCTAGCTTTGTTGACTTTCAAGGAGAACTCCAATGTTAGCCAAGTGGTCCACCACTTTTTTTCCTTCTTGAAGGATGTGCTGAAACTAAATTTGCTGGAAACGCCTTTGCAAGATTCTGATATCAGCAATAATATTTTGGATTGACCCATTGACCAGTGTCCGCCGACTGTAGGAGATTGATGATATTAAGGAAGTCACTTTCAACTTGGAGAGGATCATTGCCGAATTTGATAGCTAGCTCAAGGCCTTTGAGAATGGCCATGGCTTCCACATGATGGTTGGTGCAAAAGCTAAGATTGTAGACAGAGGCAGCTATAATGGAACCTGAGGAGCTACGAAGGATGGCTCCTCCACCTAATTTACTAGGATTTCCTTTCGAGGCTCCATTCGTATTTAGTTTTCTCCAGCCAGGGGGGGAAGCCATCGCTCTAAACCATGATCAAAAGTAGGGGCTTTCCATACATGGAGACTTTCCAACAGCCACTGTCACTCCTGAGAGTTAAAAATTTGAATTATTTGTTGATATTTGGTCCAAAAGTGAGATTTGAGATTATCCTAGAAAGTCAGAGCGATCTAGATGGCCACACGATCAAGTTCAAGACCCTGGTCTTAAAAGATACTTCTATTCCTTTCCTTCTAGATGCCCCAACTACCATGCAGGAGGAGAATTTTCCAAGCCAGAACCAGGGCCGGATGAGAGAAGGGGGAGCACCATTGAGAGAGGTTGTCATGTATGGACTCTGGGAAGGTCCAAAGCACTCCCATCCATGATAAAAACCAATGCCAAATATCTTGTGAAAAGGGATAGTGGATCAAAAGATGGGAAGAGGATTCCATTGCCTTAGCACAGAGCACACATTTAGTGGGAAGAGAGAAACCCCTTCTTTTCAAATTTTCTCTTGAGAGGAAATCATTCTTAGAAGAGGGCAAGGAGAAAAAGCCAATTTTGGGGATTGTTTCCTTCAACCAGATTTTGGTGAGGGGAGGACCAGAGCAAGTATAATGCATGGAGAGGTAAGTAGTTTTAACCGAGAAAGATCCAGAAGGGGGGAGGGGCCAAATAATCTCATCCTCAAGTAGGGAAAAGAGGATATAGATGGAGATCTCACTTCTAAGCAAAATCAGGAGCAGCCTCTACTAATCTCTTATTTTAGCCCAATCTGGGATATTCCAGGAGGGGATGGAGTTCACCAACTTCCAATAGCTAGAAACAAACGTTCCATGCCTGTTAATGAGGCTTCTTTTAACAAGATCCCATGAGGGGTTGCGATCCAACGGCTCTTCCCCAATCTAGTGATCCTTCCAAAAGTCAATAAGCCTACCATTTTCAAACCTCCATTTAGTGCCTATCCCAGATAATGGGAAGGGAACTAATAGCAGAATTCCAAATGGCTGAACCTCGCATCATATTTGAGGTAAGAAAATCCTCATTGTGTGCGAGGTACTTAGCTCTGAGGATCTGATCCCAATGAGATTTCCCTTTTGCAACTTCCCAACCAATTTTAGCCAGGAGGGCCGCATTCATATCAACCATCCTTCTTAACCCAAGCCCTCCAAGAGAGGTCGTCTTACACACTTCCTTCTAGGAGACCAATGGATCCTCTTTTTTTCTTCCGCCCCAGACTATAGGAAGTTTTTTTGGATTCTTTCCACCACCTCCTTCACCAAGTTGGGGAAATTTTAGAAGGGACATGAAGTATGTAGGAAGACTCTAGAAGGTGGCTTTAACCAGTTGGATTTTGTCAGCCTGGTTGAGTAAGGCCCCTTTCCAGGAAACGAGATTTTTTTGATATCTTTCGATGACAGGATTCCAAATATTTTTTGTTTTCTTTCCCTGGAAGAGAGGAATGCCCAGATAGAAGGTAGGGAGGTCCACAATTTTGTAGCCAAAAATATCAGCAATCTTCCTCTATGTCCTAGGAGCAATATTTATGAAAGAGATATTACTCTTGTTGAAATTAATGATTTTCTCAGAAGCAGCTTGATAGAGAGTTAGGATATCTATGAGAACGTGGGCTTCAATCACAGAGGTAGTGCTTAACAGTAAAGTGTCATCCACAAATTGGATATGTGTGGACGAAGGAAAGCTGGAGGTGATTTTCAGACCCAATATGATGAACTGACTTTTAACTGCCTCAAGGGCTCTGCTGAGAGAGTCAACCAATAAGAACAATAAGGAAGGGGGACAAGGGGTCACCTTTCCTGATACCTCTGCTACTTTTGAAGAATCCCACCAGAAATCCATTTATAAGAATAGAGAAGTAAGGAGTCACAAAACAAGAGAAGACCCAACTGCACCATCTTTTATCGAAACCATATTTTTCCAGAACCCTGATCAAGAAAGGTCAGCTGACTCTATCAAAATATTTTTGCATATCAAGCTTAAGGATCATTCTAGGGGATTTTGAGTGATAGGCTGAGTGGATAGCTTCATGGACCGTAATGATACCTCCTTGGATGAGCCACCCATTAATAAAGTCATTCTGGTTCTGAGAGATGAGAACATTCATTAGGGGTTTAAGCCTAGAAGCTAGCATCTTAGTGATGATCTTGTAAGCAGTCTTGCATAAACTGATTGGCCTAAAGTTGGAGATAGCTTTTAAGCCCCTGCCCTTTTGGGGCAAGGGCTAAGAAGGTGGTTTTCCATTCTTTTAGAAGTTTATTACTGTTCTGGAACTCATTAACTGCTTTGAAGAGATCCTACTTGATGGTCTCCGAGAAGACTTGGAAGAAAGTAGCTAGAAAACCATCCGGGCCCAGAGCTTTGTCCCCTTTCATGGTGAAGAACCACTTTGTGGATTTCCTCCATATCAAAAGGTTTGATCAGACTATTGTTCATCTCAGTAGACACAAGCTAGGGAATATGTTGGAGTATAGAGGATATTGATTTCTCCGAAGGTGGTTGGTCGACCTGAAGGAGGTTAGAATAGAAGGAGACAAGCTCATTAGAAATGTCATAATTAGAGGTTAACAAGATACCTGAGGATGACATCAGCTCTCTGATCTTGTCTCTAATTTTGTGCTTAGAGGTAGTGATGTGAAAGAATTTGGTGTTGTGATCCCCCTGTTTAAGCCAAAGGGCTCTACAATGCTGCCTCTAATAGGTCTCCTCCTCTTGAAGTGTATTGTGATATTCACTAAGGAGGGAGGTTTCTTTTTTGGTGAAGGTGGTCCAATCTCCCATCGATTTCCATTTGAGCAAAGACTCTGGCAATATCCTGTGACAGCTTCTGCTTGCGGAGCTTGATGCTGCCAAAAACTGTGGTCTTCCATGTTTTGATTTATTTTTTAATTTCTTTGAGATTACTAGAAAACCTAAACATGTCAGTTCCCTCAACATTGATATCCCACCATTTGGCAACTAGAGGATTCAGAAGGTTATTCTCAAGCCAGGTAAGCTTGAACCTGAAGGGAGGGTTCTTGATATTCAGATTTTGATTTGCACTAAGTAGGAGAGGGATGTGGTCAGAGGCAGCCCGAGGGAGGGAGTTGAGGTAAAAATCAAGAAAGAGAGAGATCCAGTCTAGAGAGCCCAGCGATCTATCTAGTCTACTTTGAATATGGTTCCTACCCAATCTATGGTTAGACCACGTAAAAGAGGAGTTTTGAAGGTCCGTGTCAAGAAAGGAATTCTCCCTAATGAAGTCAACCAAAGCTTCCATGCTATCAAGCGTGGCAGGAGCACCTCCCTATTTTTCCAAAGGAAAAAGGGGGAAATTGAGATCTCTCATTATTAATATGGGAATATTGCTGCAAGTGCTGATAAAATTTGAGATGTCTTTCCACAATTTTCCATGTTGGGACTCCAAATTAGGAGTGTAGACATTGATGGAAATCCATGTGGATTCTGAAACAACTTCTTGGAAGAGCATGCACAGGAAGTTGGGGTGTTTGAGCAGACAGTCACCTTTGAAGCTTCTAGGATCCCATAAGGTGCATAAGCCTCCAGAATTCCCTGCCGATGGTTGAGATTCAAAAGATGCAGCAGGCCAAATTTTTAGGAGACAATCATCTTTTTTAAGTTTAGTTTCCTACAGCATTATGATATCAAGAGAATTCTGGAAGTTTATATCTTTGATGAATCTTTTCTTTTGAAGAGAGTTGAGACCTCTTATATTCCAAGAGCTGATTTTCATTTCTTAGATTTTGATTTTCTCCCCACCACCATGGGGATTGTGCTCTATGTTCCTTGAGCGATATTAAGAGTAACTTCTTGCTGGAGTTTGATATTGCTCAGAGTCTATCCCCTGAATTTTTTAGTGCCAATATCAGGCTTCTTGTTGTTGTTTCTTGTACAACAGGGATTAAAACTATCATCATAAGAAAGGGCCATAGGGGAGATGGCGGAGTCCAAGGGAGGGGGAAAAGGGGGGGCCAGGGGGGAGGCTTAAGGAGGGGGGATCTGAGGAAAAGGAGCCAAGGGGGGCAAGGGGAGGAATGAGAAGGGAGAGAGGAGAGGACAAAAGAGGAGGTGGGGAGGAGGATACAACCAAGGAGGGGGTTACCTCCCCAGAGGAAGGGCGGAAGAGCTGAGGGGTTCACCAAGAGGGTGGGGGACTTGAGGGGGAGAGGGGGGATCAACAATGGAAGCCATTTATGTGGTAGTGTCTATTTCCCCCTCTTCAAGGAGAGCAAAGGAATTAGAGGTGGGAATGATCAGGATCTCTGCAGAAGATGATTTTGGAATATAGATTTTCTTAGATTTTGGGGAGGGAATTAGGGCTTTGGGTTTAGGCTGAGGTTTGGAAGGGAAACCAGAGGCACGATGGCCAATGCTTTTACAGAAGGAGTAGGCTTGAGGAATATATTCGTAGTTGATATTTTGCTTCCAGTTCCCTAGGTCAGATAGTAGCTCTATCTCTTTTGGGAGAGGATAGTTGACATCAGTGTTAACACAGAAACGGGCATGGATGAATCTAGTTTTAGCCTTAGTAGCTTGATCAATAGCTATTAAAGAGCCTATAGTGAGAGCAATACCTTCAATAAATGATGGATGTCAGAACTCCAGGGGGAGCCCCAGGAGGCGAACCCATATTGGAGCTTGGGTCATGGATTCAGTGTGTAGGTCGAAGCCTGGAAACCATTTCCTGAGGTAGAAACCATGTCTTCCAAAAAACCAAGGGCCACCAAGAAGAGCTCTTATGAAATCCTCTTTCAGAATGAAGGAGAATAAATGAATCTGTTGGGCATTGCTACTATTTCAAGCACCCCACATGGGTGCCATTTCAACCATGCCCATTTTTTAATATCCTCCAAAGGGGGTATAGGGCCCATTAGTTTTCCCACCAGAGAAAGGTCACATGAAGCAGTAGTAGCATCAGTGATGTGAGAGGGAATGCGTAGTGAGAAGGACCCATCTATCAGTGTAGGAGAAAGCTTTTCCATACGATAAGCGGAGGTGGAACCCTCCATGATCTTATTCCAGGAGTTGGGTGGCTTGGGAGAAAGGGCCCCTGACATGAGGGACCCCTGATCTGGACTAGAAGGGTCTGGCATCTGAGCTAACACCAAAGAAACAACAGGTGACATAAGGAGCTAGGGCTCAGGGTTCGCAGCCAGATAGTCACACACCTAAAATTATGTATTTTACTTTCATACATAAAAATGTTTTTTACCATATTCGTATCTTGAAAGGTGTTTAGATGGTCATGGTCTCTTTGATTGCTACACATATGCCACTGAATTTTCTTACAATTTTTATGTAGAAACTTTCTAAAGCATGAAAGTTTCGCACCTCCGTTACATTTCTTGGTGACGGACACTCAATTATTACATGTACCTTTTCAAGGTTCATTTGTAATCCTTCTTGGGATATCACAAAGCCCAAGTAAACTAACTCCTTATGCATAAAGTTGTACATCTATATGTTTACCAAAAAAATATCTTCTTGGAAGTGCTTCATCAACTTACATAGATTTTTTACGTGCTCCTCCTTTGTCTTGATAAACACCAGTATATCACCCAAATTTACAACTATAAATTTCCCAAGGAATGGCTTCAAAACTTCATTCATTAGTCTCATGAAGGTACTCACAACATTGGTTAATCCAAATGGCATGACCAACCACTCATACATGCCTTCCTTGTTTGAACGCTGGTTTCCACTAATCTGCTTCTCTAATGCGGATTTGGCGATGCCCACTCATTAGGAAAATATTTGAAAAATACCACATGCCACTAAGGCAATCCATTAGATCACCCATCCTAGGTAATGGAAACCTATATTTGATTGTAAACACATGGATAGCTCTAGAGTAAAAACACATGCACCATTCTCTTCTTTTCTTGGGTGTAAGTACTACAGGTACTACACATAGACTCCATTTTTTCCCCCTAATACTTTATCAAGAAATTCCTGGACTTGTCTAGGCTCCTCTTTGTTTTCTACTGGGGTCATTTTATACGGAGCTTTGTTTGGAAAACTAGCTCATGGAATTAATTCTATTTGGTGAATGATGTTATGCATTGGTGGTAATACTTGTGGTAATTCCTCCATTGTAATATCTACAAATTCATTTAATACTTTACACACTTCTACGGACACTTCTTCCTTTTCTACACAATATCTACACACTTCTTTTGGTGCCAGCGTGTAACATGAATTTTCTTCCTCAAATCCTCACAATAATTCCTTACTTGATACAATACAAACCCTCATGTAAACTCCACCACACACTTATCCTTTCTCCTCATCTTTTAGCGGTGAAAATTTAAACTTGCACCCATCTTTCTCAATACAAATGATATTTATGTGCCCATTATGGACAACCTTCTTGTTATACTGTCGAGGTCCTCCTAGATGACAAAAATCTATTGGCATCACATCACATAACACTTCATCAAAATAATTCCCAACCTGGAACATGAACTTGATAAGAATTTTCTCATTTACTAGAACTTGGTGTCCCTTTTATAGCCACAACACTTAATACGGCTTGGGATGTGCAATATTATTCATTCGTAGTTTCTCTACCATTTCACAATAAACAAGGTTATACGTAATCCCACTATTGAAAATCACATTAAAATTTTTTCCTCTAGACTTACAAATGGTCCTAAACAAATTCTTTCTCTTCTCAGGTCCATCTTCGCTCTGGGACGTCTTTAGTAATGCCTTCCTTATCATCAGGGATTCTCCACACTATGGTATCTTGGCATATTCTACGGATCCTACTAAATCTACTTCACCATGTGCTACATGTGTGCCTGCTTTTGTGTGTCTACTTGTGACTTCACTTTGTGCATTTGGAAATTTGAATGTACGATGTGTGCTAATTCCAAACTTGAAACATGTTCTGGAGAATCCTCTTCCATGTCCTTGATTAAATCTTCCACATACTCTTAAAGAGTATGATGCTCCATCATCCCCCACACTATTTTGGGATGACATCTACGTACTATTGCACTCATATTCTTATGATATATTACATCCTCAACCACTTCCTCCTCTACCATGCACATTGCATCTTCCTCCTTTGGTTGCGTTCTGACTTTTACACACTAACTTTTCCTCCACCTTCAAGGCTAGTTGATAAGCTTCCTCCTTGGTCTAAAATCACAAAAGACTCATCTCCTCCTAGATTCAAAACCTCAATCCATTGCTATATTACGTGACCTTCTCTTGGTTAACCTCCACATGTATAGATCTTATCATGATCCAGTGAAAATCCTTAGTGTAATCTTTAACCAATATCTCCTACCTCAAATTCGCAACTTCTTAATTAAACTCATTTGCTAGTTGGATTATAGGAACTTAGTCCTCATTTTAGAAACCATGCAATCCCACAATGCTATATTATCCTTACCTCCCCTTATCCATTCATTTTGCACATCCTTCCACCATAATGTTGCATGTTCCTTCAACTTGGTTTGTGCTACTTTAACGTGTTGCAGGTCAACTATTTATTCAAACCCAAAATATTCCTCCATGGTTATCAACCAAGGTCCAACCTCCCATAAAATGGAAAAATATCCATTCTCAACCCACAACCCATTTTCAAAATTTCTTGAAGTAACCACACTTCTCTCATGCCTATGGCCTCAACCTCTTATTGTACATCTTCAATAGCTTTCGTGTTGTGTGCACCTCTTCTTATCACTGTGCCTTTATTGTCACTTTGTACATCTGACACCAAAAATACTCTTCATATATCTTCTTGAAATACTTATATCCTTTTCCTCACACCCCTTAAATCTTTTATCACTTGATCTAGCACTCCCATGATAACTACATTAGTTGCATTAACTGCATTGGCCATGTCCATATTGATAGCTCTTTTTGGCAACATCTTCTCTTTTTCTCAACTAGTTTCCTCATGACCAACATTCTACCAATCCTTCCTCTTCCTACCTGTCTATAAGGTGTGTAGTTGTGCTATGATACCACCTAATACCAAGTACTCCCCAAGCCTACCATTTTCAAAGTAAACACATAAGAATAACTCCTTATAGAACCTAGATTCTATTATTATAAGCCTTATGAAATCTACAATGTCCTTTTTGGGATAGTTACAAATCTATAGAACTATAGGGAGTTGACTCTAAAACTTGGATGCCTACTTTTATTTCTCCGAAAAAAATTCTTCTCTCTCTCTCTCTCTCTCTAAAATTATTCGGCTAAAAGTTCCTGTAATCTAGCACTGGTAGGGTAATTATAGACCTACTTCCCGCCCTTATGAATTTTAAAATTTCTTCTAGAACTTTCTCTTGATCCCGCTCAAAATTATGTTTAATATGCTTTGTATTAATTGTGGCCAACTACACCTAATCTGGTAGTCAAGATAAGTTTTTTTTAAGACCCTTCATCTTATCTTTCTCCTTGCATTACTAATGTAATAGATGTTACACATGTGTATGCTTTGTAATTTGTCCAGTGAGCTATTAAGTATAATCCCACATACATGGGTAGTAGTAGTTTCTAGAATAGGACTAGTATATTAAGGAATGCTTAGACCAAGAAATACATCCATACATATTATTGTATTGGTCTTGCTTAAAGGATGTTACCCCCTCAAATTGTCCTGTGATATGGTAATGTGATTATCATCTTTTCTATTTAATCAACTAATTCGTATGTCATTATGTTGTTTAGATTAATCTATCATAGGAGGTTCAGTACAACCTATAGGACTGTTTAAGTATCAATGATTTTTTCTATACCTCTAGGAATCACATTGACAAGTGTGGTGGATTTTGTATCTTGTTACACAATCTTGAAAACCTGACCTGTTCCCCCAACATGTTTTACCAACCTATTTCCCTAACTTGTTTTCTCGACTCATTTCCTCGACCTGTTTCCCCAAATTGTTTCCCTGACTTGTTTCCACGTCTTGTTTCCCCAACATGTTCCCCTTATTGTTACGTGTATCGTGCACCCAACAAATATAGATAATCTCGTGTAATATGGGAATATCCCCAAGGTGTGGGACCTTGGCTCCTTGGGATGAACCTCCAGAGAAGTCCGAATTGCTTCTAAACTATGTGCATCTAATTGAAGATCAAGGTGCATAACTACAATACTTAAAATTTACAATTTGTATATGAAGTTTTCAAATATCTACAAATATTTTACAACTAAAATCATAAAAAAACGTCTAAATGGCCGTTAAATTTAACCCTTGTATTAATATAATATGAATGTGTCATCTTTAATGTCAAACTACATCTACAAAATATTATTTACCACATGGGCAACAACCATTATATATGCATGACTCAATTTTAACCATTTGTTTTGCGCTGAAATGTGTGAGAGGAATCAACCGCTGTAAAAGACGTTGGACGGTGAACGTCGATGCACGATAGCACTGGAGCCGTTGATGGTCTGCGTTGGAAATTTGGAGGCCGCACAAATTATGTCACAACTAATTTCTTGATTCCCAATGCGGCCCAGTTGGATATCTTGCATGCAAATCACGGAAAATATTTTTTTGTCCTGTAATATCATGTTTTTCGTGCAAGGCCTGAAAATCCACCATTTCAGGATAGATGTTGTTGCTATCTTATTTAGAGCAGTACCAATTTAGCAGTTGAAACTAATTTAATGGCCGAATCTGCGGCAGCCAGATAATATTGGATAGTGGAGAGGAAGGTGTAGCGATGCGTTGATGTACACTAGGATTTCAACTGTCCATGTAGTTGTAACTTGTTTCTTTACTTGAATCATGGATTGCCAAACCCTCTGGCATGTGGGTCTATTCCAAAGTATTTATTTTTGCACAGGTCGCAGACTAAAAGGTTTTGTTTTCATTCCTTTTATAATTTTGATTGATGGATGGAATTTTGTTTCTATCATAGAATGACACTATAATGCATCTGGTCCATTGGTATTTTTAATAAAATACATATTCGTTTTTATTATGATCTACAAGAGATAAAATATATTGCATAGGAAAAATGGTTCTCTTGACTCCTGAGAAAGGAGTGTCGCATCCACAAAAGGTGGGAAGAAGGAAACATCCTCGTCATCGACTGTGGAAAACATTAAGATAAGGTGTTGTTTGTAAATGATATAAAAGTTGCCATGCCTCAATTTTTGTGTTAGATGGAAATACCTCATCGCAACCTTCTATGTTTTTGTTCTTGATTGAATGTTAATTGTTTTTTTTAATATTTATTAAAATCTAAGAAATTTATCTGTATTTTGGACAAATTTTTGGTTCATATTGGTTTCATTTTTTAAGTTGAATATTATTACACAATTTAATGATATTTAAGATGACGAATCTTTTGGTTATTTTTCAACATGCATCTTGGTGGCAGGCAACTCCATTGTACTATCATGAAGCTCTATATTGATATCATACCAAAGCCCTACCCAAAAATTTCTGGGTGCGCGCGAAGGGCATCGTCCATTCAATACTAGCTTTGCATTTTTAAGGGTGCAAGTTCCACCGAGTGCCCCAGTATGAAAATATCTCCTGCATTGATGCAACCAGTAGATATAGATTCAATGATGATGCTTTTATAGTTTTCTATTTTTCCCCTGACTTGGTTATTTGGGAGTGCGATCAAATGGGTTGAGGCTTTTTTCTTTCAAAAGCATTTCTTAGACTATCATGTCACTGTTACAAAAGTTTTTAAGACTTTGGGCTTAACATCAATTGAAAATGATTTATTTTATTTCTATGGCTGTAGTAATTAACTTCGTGTTACCACCTTTGCAGCAAAAAAAAAAAATGATCCTAGGTCCCTTCCATGGGGCCGCATCTTTACTTTCAACCCATGTGAGGGAAGTACAAGACTTCAGACTTTCTTGGTTCATTAGTCTCTTCATATGTTTTCTTTTAGTAGCCATTTTTATTGGATCTAATGATTAATCTCATTTGCTATTATTTATTCCCACAAAAATTCAATATTTATCACTATAAGGATTTCCATAGTCAAAATTAGAGAGTTTGATCAATTGTAATAGTTGAATATGATTGTAAATTTTTATGGTTTGTCATTGTTTATAATGAACAAATTTTGGTCTAGAATTTGTATGTCTATAATTCACTACATTTTTTCTGATAAGAAAGCAGTTGATTTATTAACAACTAACCAAATGTTTTTTGCAAAACTATTGGTCACAGGGCAACACCCATATTCTATATGATATTATATGGTTGAAATGTACACCTTTTAATGTTTGTTTATGTGAATCCAGGATTGGCCTGAATGTGTTGAAACTTGAAAGCGAAGTTCTATTCATATACCCTTTAAATAAATTATACTTGTGTGTATGCTAAATGAGTTACCTAATTCACGGTTTGGATTATTAAATTATTGAAGCATGGAAATTTATGTTTTTAGTTGACTATTATCAATTGTTTTATGGTGTTCCTTTTTTTGGCAAAGGCAAATTTTCCTTTTGATTTAGGAAAATTTTCTTTTTGATTATTGTACATGACATGGTACACTTTGATGGTTTAATTAGTTACAATTACTCCATTACACGATACACTTTGATGCTTTTATTTTTACAAATTTATCCTTGTAATTAAAGAGAAACTTGATCTTAACAACGCGAGTAATTATATGGAGTCTTAGTCTAGAATTTTCCATCCAAAAGATTAAATAAACTCTTGCTCATATGAACATATATTGGAAGGGTTTAATTATTGATGATTGTTCACTCATCCCCTATTTTCCTATGTAACGAACCGTTACACCAAAACCTTGAGGCATTAGTGAAATCCACACATGAGGATCATAACATCCCACCACGCTTCCACAACCCAGACCCCAGGATAGATTTGTGCCCGTATAGTGGGACCACTCCCTACCCTATACGAGCCCCGGGAAAACACTGCAATGCCGGCGTAGCCACCCGTGTCGGGACTCAAACCTAGGTGGTTGCTCTGATACCAAATGTAATGAACCGTTACACCAAAACCTCGAGGCATTAGTGAAATCCGCACATGAAGATCATAACATCCTACAATTACTCAAGCTTAAAATTGGAAAGGGGGGCTAAAAAGTGTTACAACAAGAAGCATTGCATTTGGGTGTCAAACGATTAACATTATACAAGTAGAATAGATCTTGTGCTTTCGATAAAAATTATACAAGTAGATTAGATCATGACTTAGGCATGGGGAGTATTTAAAAAAATGGGCTTTCTTTCATAACGCGTTGCCTCCAAATATTTGACCTTGTACCTAAATTTGCCTTTAAACCGCATTGGAATAGTCTCTCCATACTATTTTTTATCACATGTTGAAAACATCTCCAAATGATTCCAAGTCTCGTACTTCAATGACAAGTGTTTTAATGAATACTGAGAGTAATAATGAATCAAATACAACCCTTGGAACATGTTGATTTTTTTTCATATATATCGTGTTTTTGTGTTTTGAAGTATTTTCTATTTTCACAGTATTTTCAATATTTTATAAGTTGTATTAGTTCAATTGTTTTAATAATGTGTCTTGATATATCATGTTTGCGAGTATTGAAGTATTATGTATTTCCATCACATTTACAATTTTGTTTATTTAGTTGTATCAATTCAATACTTTTAATACTACAATTGTAGTTAGCCAAAAAATATGATGCTATCAAAAACAAGGGATTTTCAAGAGTGCATCTATAAATATACATTTAATTCTTAAATGTTGTATAAAATAGGTTAATTTTTTGAATTAAACATTAATATTTATGTTTGTAATGATCATCTCTTACCATGTGTGAGAGGGTTTGTTGCAAAATATAATTGAAACCAAAAATTCTAGAGGCTTTTGTGAACAATTTTCCCTCCACCTATTAGAGGAATGGCCCATTAGGTTGTTGCTTGTTTCCTTATCGATTTCAAAAAATTTATGTGATGTTGACTATGGATTCCACATCTTGTGCTCTCACATAATGTGAGATGTGACAGGCTTGTCAAATGTTATTGTTATCTATTTTTTCTACAAAATATATCATTGTGGAAAAATCCTTTCATACAATTTGAGGTCGCAGACAGACATAGAAGTTTCATACAATTTCATATGTGGTATTAAAAAAAACTCTAAATGATTCTCTCTCCAATTTTAATGACAAATGGTTTTATGCATAGTGATGGTAATAATGAATGGGTAAGTGCACCAAGTTGGGGGGCCAAAAGGGGGTCTTAAGTGGACACATTTTTCTGAAAAAAAAAACTTCAACTTGTACGAGTTTTTCAAAATAGTTACACTCAAAATTGGTAGATGTAGAAATATGAATCGTAGAATTTTGATTCTAGTTTCTAATCTACTAAATTTTATTGAAAACAAATAAGTTTAAGTGGGTCAAACAACTAAAATACCAACAGATGCTCCTATTTTTGTTAAAAAACATTATAGAGTGACTTTTGTGCCCCCCACCATTTTCTGAGCACCATTTAGTATTTTTGAAAACCCTTTGGTATAAAGATAACTAGGAGCATCTAGTTTGGGCTCCATTGTTTTTAGATTTTTTTAGTGAATATTTTTTTATTTATGATTTTTCTATTACAGAAATTTTATGTTTTGAAAAATAACAGGGCTTCGACCGTGCCCCCCCCCTAGCTACCTCAGAAACTATCAAAAATTAGATTTTTTTTTAATATGTATAGAATTATAACTGGTTTGGGCTAGTATAAATTTTTTTAAATTTCGATCACCCAAAAAAAAAGATACACCATGAAAGATAGACATATTTACACTTCAAAAAATAGCTATAAAAAGGAATAGTTAGAAAATAAATAATATGGAAACCTTATATTAGTTAGAAAATTTGAAAAATTATATTTGTAGAAAGAACAGACTTTGCTCTATGTCGTGGTATAATTTTTTTAAAATAGATCGATTGTTTTATTTTGATTTACCATAGAGGAAGTGGCATTTTAACATTTTCTTGTAAAAACACATTGTTTGTTGTGTTTGTGCAGGTCCATGCCTCAGGCTTGGGGATCCAAACTGGATCCCAAGCCTTGAGGCATGGCTTGGGAAAAGAGAAAATGAAAAATGCGTATGCGTTTTTCTTTGTTTTATATATTGTGGCCCCCCAACATCCCTTTCATCTCTTTCACGGGAATTCTACAAACATTATGTTTTCTCTGCAATTTTCTCTACATTCTTGCACGATTTTTTAGTAGTTCATTTTATCCCCTACCCCACTAGTTGATTTTTTCTAATCATGGGTGATAAATTTCGATCTAAGAACAAGGGGAAAGTCAAGAACAAGACACCAGAGCAATTGGAAGAGAAGAGATTAAAGAAATTGAAGAGAATGCAAAAACTTCGAGTTGGGAAAGGTACATCCGCTATATCAAATGTAGCTAATGTATTAGAAAATGGGATGAAATACATAATGAAAATGTAGGGAATAATGATTTTGCAATGAATAATGATATTGAATTGAATGATAATGTTGGTATGGATGAAGAAATTGATATGAATCCAATTGTTGAACCTTTACCTGAAAATCCAAATGTTAACCCCGAAATTTGTATGAAAACATTGAATGAAGAAAGTAACCTTGTAAACGAATCTTCACCTCTAAGAACACCTCCTTCCATTTTGCAAAGAAAACCAATTCACTTAATTGAAATTGATGAAAACATTATAAAACCAATGCCTAACAAAATGTCTGAAAGAAATGCGAGAAGAAAAGCTAGTGGAATTTGGGATAATTACTTTGAGAATTTAAATGACACACAAAGATGTCAATTATTTGTTTCATTGATGAAATTAATTAATATGAGACCTATAATGAAGACACTGGGGTTAAGAACATCTAATTTTGTTGATCAAAATGCGTAAATTGTTGAAAACATAGATAAAGCATACCAAACTATAGGTGGAAAAAGACGCACCAAAGATAGTAATGCGACATGACGTTCACTTACTAATTGTATAGTAAGTGATAAAACAGTTAATAAACGCTTGATTAGAAAAAAAAAGTAGTGCTTTGAAGCTAAACAGAAAAACAATAATGAAAGCAATACAGAGACGTAAATGTCTTGAGTTAGTCAATAACAATGACTATTGGGCTTTCTCTAGCATACTTCCACAAAAAGACAAAAATACATATGATATTATAAAAGAATTAATTGTAAAATTTTGGAATGAGAACACAAGGGTGTCACCGAATAGAAGAGATACAGTAAAAAGAAGAATAGGTTCTTGTAATCGTGAATCGTGTGTAAAACATTTCTTAGATATGACTCAAACAGAATTGTTATCTAAATTTAAGAATGAAAATCCACAAATTAACATTAGCCAAAGATTATTTGAAATGAGCAAACCCTTTTATGTGAAAATCAATCACTGACGCACCACTTGTTGTTGCAGGCATCATGTTGAATTTTCAATGCATTATGATGTTTTTTGTCAAATACATCACGTTTTACATACTGACATCATGTTGCAGGAGTGTGGAATAAATGTCCCACAAGAATCTTCAAGGGAATTTATTCTGACAATATTCTATGAAAAATCAACAAGACAATTTTTTATAACAAAGCATGTTTGGATGGAACGTGCAATGTATGCGGTGGTTTGCCAAATCTGAAAAGTTGTATCCACGAGGAGAGTACATATTCAATAGGAAAAGAATTGGTTGATTTCACCAAATATAAATCGGTGGCATATCAATTAAAAGATGGAAAATAATCTAAGATGTGTGATCTTGTTAGAAAACAATTACCTGTATCAGAATATATGGTCAAATTCAGAGAGGAAATTTTTTATGAGTATGCAAGACACACACATAGAGCTCGATAGTTGGATGAAAAATTCAAGTTAATCAAGAACACATTCCCACTTGGTACTATTGTTTCAGTAGTTGACTTCGTAGAGAATTACACATTGTAGCCATAAATGGAGGTTCAGTCTCAATATTATAACTCAGTGCAAGTTTTTATTTTCGTGCATATAACATTCATGCACTCTCTTGAAAGCACTGAGCAAGATCCAAAAATATTAAGAGAGTATCATTTATACATCAGTGATGATTGGATACATTCTACAAAATATGTACAAGGGTGTTTCCAGGTGTTTCATGCGAACTTGAATGAGAGGAACATTAGTTTCAATTAACATTACATTTGGTCAGACAACTGCACATCACAATTCAAGAATACACGGATGTTTTATTGGCTAAGCAGGATGCACAAAGAAACAAATGTACAACATATCAGGAGTTTTACTGAGGCAGGGCATGGAAAAGGAGAGCATGATGGTGTAGGAGCATGTGTGAAAATAACACTTGCAAGAGAAGAGTTAAAGTTCAAGGATGGTGTTAAATTTATGTGCCCCGCATCTCGTCTCGCAACCTAACCCTACCTCACCACCTAAACCTTACACACTTAATTATTTATTGCCTTATAATTAATAAATCCACATCCCCAACCCTGCCACCTCACCTCGCCACCTCACCATGACCTAGCCCTAACCCTAAACTAACCTAATTAAGACCTATAACTTGGTCCAGACCCACACCCATGACTCATCACCCCTCACCCACACCAAAACGAACCTAATAATGACTTGACCAAGCCCACAACTGACCCCTCGGGAGAAAAGGAGGGAAAGTTGGCTATTTTACTAAAAATAGCCAACTTTGACCTAACCGACATCGGTCCCTACTCGACCGGCGTCGGTTAGGTAACCGCCATCGGTTCCCTATAAATGACCTCCCCCAACCAAATCAAAGAGATCCAAATTCATTTTGCAAGAGAGGGACAAGTGAGAGAGAGAGAGAGAGAGAGAGAGAGAGAGAGAGAAGAGGTTGCAGAGAGGAGTATTGAGCCCAAGACTGTAACTGAGCAACTAGATCACTGTCACACTCATCCAAACATTGGGAGAGTCAGAGGATAGCTTCATCAGCTCACTTCTGATTGCCGGATCATCCCAACTGAGCCTTGCCTTTGCCACTGCATTCCTTGGACCTGCATCCGCATCAGAAACTAGTAAGTAGTCTCTTTTATTACCTTGTATGCTTCTAGACACTACTTTGTGAACTTTTGATTCATAGTGATTATAAGCTCACTCCTGGATCTACCACCCGGCAGCACCCTGCACCTAACCTTCATTCATCCATCTCTATATTGCCCCAAAGATAGCTTTCTCACTCTCTGAGTCTTCTCTATCACCCTACTACTCCCCTCAACCATCTACCAACCTTCTAAACCCCATAACCACCTTACAACCAACCTCCATTTAAAAGCCCCTAAATCACTGCCCCTACCGATATCGGTTATCCCCTACCGGTACCGGTTTTATAACCGCGGTCGGTTATCCAGTGACTGGCATCGGTCACTGTGACTTATACCAAAAACCAACCTTTCACCTATTTACCTCCAAACAATCTCATATCCAGCCTTGTCTATCCCTGTAACTTGATCTGAACGTATCAATAACCAGTGACCAAACAAACAACATGACATTTTATTATTGGTAGTTTAGTCTCTATTGCTTTTAGTAACGAGGTACCTAAATCGTGATTTCGCAATAGCTTCTTTATTATCATTTGCATTAATTTGTATTAAAAGGGAACTGACCACCTTCGAAAGGAAGTCTAATATTTCCTGGGCCCAAGGCAGTTCCCTCACTTATTGTTTAACGAAAATCTGGTGGTCTTGCATTCTTATTTACAGGTAGTCCTTCCCAGACAAAAAGGAGCTCTTCACAATCGGTCTGATCTCTCTACGGTACGCGCACACCTTCCCAACACTCAACAGGTATTCCTCCTAGCCCTAACCCTTATCTGTTTCTCAAGAGAATGAAAAGATAGAAATAACTCTATTCTGGAACAAAATTCTGTGCGAAACATTTTGGCACGCCCGGTGGGACCCTTCTCGGGTTTCTTTCTTTCTTGCTTGTTTTCATATAGGGAGCACACTTGCTGTTTCTTTCTTCTAAATATTCACAAAATATTTTGTCATTTTGGTAAAAGAACTTGTCTTTCTTTCGCATCTTTGCATTAGTGAAAGTCATCTTCTTAACCTCTTCTCTTTCTTTGCTTCATCGAATATCATTTTCGATTTGGGTTTAAAACACGTGCATCACATTCTTGCTTGTTGTTTTTAATTCTAGTGAACGTAGATTAAGTAACAGGTCATACACGTGGGGGTGATATCCATGGTATTGATGAGAAATTAATCTTACTCTCACTGCACAACACATACCAAATCACATCATAATCTACACAACATCTCAAACATCCCCCCTTCCAGCGGTATTCCTCAGCCCGATTGAGGTAGCCTTACAAGCCAAAACAAACTTGACATCTCCCTTAGGTCTTTTGTTTAGGATTGACATCATCTTGCGTCTAAGGCATAAGCCCAAAGTGATTAAAACTAATCCTAGGGTTAGTCTCTTGATTTGCTTGTGTATCTTGCTTGTTTTTTTTCTTTCAGTTCTGTTTCTCTGTTATACCCTGTCTCAGTGATCACTTCAGACAGTTTGGTGGGTATACTAAGCCTTGTTATCCCCAAACCAGCAGCCTCTTACATTCTCTCTTTGCCTTCACAGTGACTGACACCGGTCCTCTTCTACCGACATTGGTTACACTGACTGACGCCGGCTACCGTCTGACCGACATCGGTTACCAGACCGATATCGGTTACTGTGTTTCACAGTTCCTGACAAACCAGCAACCTACCAATTCCAACATTTTGTTGTTGTTTCTATTCCTGATTGACTAATTCCCTGTTGTATCCTCTTGTCCATGGTTGTTATCACCTGGAAACAAGCCGCAGCCATGGTTTCACATGCTTGTTCCGTGTCTTTGCCTGAGTCACCCCCTTTGCATCCTATGGGGAATCCTACGGACACCAGTGCTTTTCCCAAGATCCCTGTAGGAGATCCGGACTTTGCCAAATTTTTGGATGCTAATCCTAGCGCCGTACAGTATTATTTGTCTCATACCCCTGACCGTACACCCGACGGTCAGCTCCTCTTTGGTATGCCTATTAGTATAGCCGCTCACTTAGCCCCTTCCCCACCTAATAACTCCGCCTCACCGTCTTCATCCTTAGCCCCGTCTCCCAGCTCAATGGCTTCGGTGGTTCATATTGCACCAATTGGCCTTCCTTTGGTTAATCTGGGGCCCCACATATCACTACCGTCCACTGCCCCTACCTCATCTCTCCCGCAAATTATGTCTTTCATAACTCACTCTCTACAATCTATCCACACGAGCTTTCCCTCTCAGGCTCCGCCCACCTTTTCATTTCCGCAGACTCATCCGGTGGCCTCAACATCTTATATAGGACACCCTTATTCGGCCGCCCCAACACATTCATCATCGTTACCTTATCAACATTCAACCCCACCATTGTCTAGTAGCGGCTCTTGGCCTAATCCTCCTCCGTTTACGATGACAACACCATCATCTAACCCAACCAATGATTTAATCAAACAGATGATGGACAAGATGCAAAATCTTGAGGCTTCTGTTTCAGGAAGCCGTAACACCCTGACATACGAGCAAGTTTGTTGGGAGCCTATTCATCCTTCTGTCCCCCTTCATACATATCCTCCTCAATGGGAATTACCGAAATTTACTCGCTTTAGTAGTAAGGAGGACCCTCAACAACACTTGCGATCGTTTAGACATGCCTGCTATCTGATTGCTCATGACGATGCCTTACTACTCCGTACCTTCCCCATGTCCTTATCAGGACCTGCCTTGGAGTGGTACAGTGCTTTAGCCCAGCACTCAATCTTCTCCTTTAACCAGTTAGCCCAATCTTTCTTGGATCACTTCTCCATCAATATTGCCAAGAAAGTATCCATTACCGACCTCTATGCCATCCGACAATTTGAAGACGAGTCTATCGCAGATTTCGTTGGATGATGGCGGGGCCTCATCAACCAACTTACTTATGCCTTACCTCAGGCTGAGCTCATCGAACTCTTTACGCGGGCCTGCGCTAAACACATTTCTCCCACCCTCCAAATTCAAACTTTCCGCACCTTTGATGAGGCCTTTACTATGGCTCGGAAACTAGAGATTCGAGCCTTAGAGGAGGAGAAATTGAAGTTGCGCAACAAAAACTCAAATTTCTGAACCCAAGACTCCACCAACAAACCCAACACCACCAACTCTCATGCATCGGCTGCTTCGAAATCAAAAGGAGCCGTACACGCGGTGACGGTCAAATCTCAAGCACCGTCTAATACCCAGCCGAAATCCACCTATAAGTATAAAGCCGAGCCCATCAAGTACACTCCCTTGGGAGAAACTTATGATGTGATCTTGGACAAATTGCTTAAAGCAGGAGCTATCACCTTGCCTCCTGTTAAACCTCACTCCGGGTTTGATTCCGCCCGCGCTATACCTTCTTGGTATAAAGAAAATGACTTCTGTAACTTCCATCGCGTGAAGGGACACAGCCACAAAAACTGCAAGATGTTGAAAAACATAGTGCAGGAAATGGTTGATGCAGGGGATATAACCCTCGATAATCCTAATGCCCCTGCTAATCGAAATTTAAAAATCTTCAACAAACCATTTCCAAACCATTCATCTAACAGTAACACAAACCAAGAAACCTCAGCCGAGGAGAAGAGTGTGCATGAGATCCATGCGGTTTTCAACTCCCAACCAAGGGCTTCCATCGAGGAAATTCTGAATCGAGCCTCTTCACCAACGCAGGGGTCCTCGCCCCCTTCTCCTTCATCAGGACAAGAGGACAGCCCCACTATTCCTTTACCCATAAAGGAATCAACCGCCCAGAGTTCTCTTCTCACAGAAGAGCCTTCTTACACCACATCCCTGCAAGACTGTGAGCGGATGTTATCCAACCTATCTATTTCCCAAACATCTCCTTCCACCACTCTTGCTGCAAAAGAAGAAGGATCGCCACTTTTTCTGTCGTCCTTAGAGGAGAAACCCCTCGAGCCTACATCACCAAACTCCTTAACCATGATGGATCCTCTAGAACATGCCCTCCTCCCTATCAGTTCTTCATCACCTAAATCTTTCCAGCGACCGGTTGACCTCTTAACACCCATTGATACAACGCCTCATTCGCCCCCTGTATCACACCCACAGTGGACCGGAATCACAGCCCACTTCTCTTCCATACCAAAATTCCCGTCCACACGTGAAGATTGTCATCCCCCAGAAGATAGACGAGTCTTATGGGAACGTTTGAGTACACCATGCTCTACTCAAATGCAGATGACTAATCCAGACACCTCTACCATATGCCTGAAGTTTTTACAAAAGCTCAAAATGCCTATGTCCTCACCTTCACCCCCCTCATCTCTACCGAATACCTCATCCACCTCTATCAACCTAACCAAACCTTCCCCTATGCTTGGGACTTCACCAATACCCAGCCTGACACACCCACCTAAACGGTTAGATTTATCCAAAAATAAAGCCGTCAATCCACCTAGGAGACAGACCCAATCTCCTCGAGTCCAATCTATGCCTCCGCCACAACTAAAACCCTCACCCCCGATCACACCGGTACAGCAGGCATGGTTTCAACCCTCACCGTCACACCTACCTTCTATATTGGGGCCTCACCCCTCCACCTTGCCTCAATACACCATGCCTCCCATGTCTTCTTTAACACGACCTGCACCTTCTGCACCCATACAGAAATCCACGGGCGTCTCAACACCGTCGCCCCAAGTATCCTGCCTACCTACCAACCCTAAGAAAACTCGATCATCGAAGGACTTGTTTGTTGTCACTCCTCTTTCCCCGTGGTTGTTTCCTGCCACCACGTCATCTGTGGCCTCATCATCTAACCAGCTAAACATGACTTCTGCATAGAAGAAGCCATGCCTAGTTAAACCCAATCATCAAAATCCCTTGCCTAAACCACCACCCGTATGAACCACTCGTACCCAACCATTACCAAAACAATCAATAATCTCACCCACTCAATCAATAGCCTCATCTTCATCTGAATTTGACCCGCTCAAAGGATCTTACGCCAAGATCCTTGATATGTTGGTAGGGGATGCGACCATTTCCCTACCCCCACTCAGACCCTATGATCCATCTAAACCTCGACCTATAGGTTATGATGAATCTAAAATCTGTGCCTACCACCGCACACCAGGACACAATGTAGAAGGATGCAAAGCTTTGAAAGCCATCTTTCGCCAGTTGCCTATCTCGGATAGAAAATCTAAGAAAGACAACTTACGGAGGGAAAAGCCCTTAGCTTCGATCCCTTCTCCTATACCACCTGTCCCCGCCTCACCAAAATCTATCATCATTGCAACCCCACCTCTCGAGAACAATGACTTATCCCTGCCATCTTCCTCATCTCGTATTCACGAGATCAACATGATTAGCATTGCTACTCGAGGTCAGAAAAACAATGGAAAAGCTAAAGAGAGCACACCTGCGGCCTCTCTTTCTCCTTCCGCCATCCCGATCACACCACCACCTAAAGTGGTTATTCGTGGACCTGCCTATCCAGTCTCTGATGGAGTTTCCCATCGCACCATGATCAAACAACTTCACCAATCTCCTGTAAAAATGACACTCTATGATCTCATTCAAACATCTGAATCTCATCGGCAAGCTCTAATTGAGATCCTCCAAGGGATAGAGGTCCTACCTAATGAAACCCTGCCCGTCGCCTCCATCTTAACACCCAACCACGTCACTTCTCTCACCAAACAACCTACCTCCACAACCACCTCTGTCCCTGTACAGCAAGCCGCTGCTGTCAGTTTTTCTGAAGAAGAAATTGTCATCTTTGGTGCAGAAGATCCTGACCCCGCTCTTTTCATCTTGGCTTACATCCAGGACATCTGGGTACATCGTGTTATGATCGACGGGGGCGCTAGCCTAAACATCGTCTCTTCCAAAGCCTTCCAACAGATGAATATCCCTCCTAGCTGCATGTGTGCCAACCCCACCATGTTGCGTTCATTCAACGATGCTATTACTTCTACCCTAGGCACCGTGATCCTTAACATTCGTGTAGGGCCACGTACCTTTCCCGAACTCTTCTATGTCCTTGAGGGAGAGTTCCAATACAACATGTTGTTAGGCCACCCTTGGATCTGGGCTATGGGATGCGTTCCCTCCACCTTACATAGATGCATAAAATTTGAGTATGAGGGGAAGTCATACACCGTCACAGCTGACGCTTCCCCCTTCAAAACCTGCAATATGTTATACCACCCTAATGATGTGCTTGTACCAGTCAAGGCACCCATTGATCTGACCCAACCATCTACTTCAACCACGCCTCAACCATCCACCTTAGCCGCACCCACACCTTCGACCAATGAAACCACCGACGCGAATACCTCTTCCTTCCCCGCGGACAACATCCCAACCTCGGATCCCTTGGTAGGTGTTTTTCAATGCCTTACGCTGGGGGAGTACCGCCTATACAACGTTAGCACCTTCCATACCCCACAAGAGTATGGACAGTTACATGCGCATCCTACCTACGACCGTCGTGTGGGGGAGGTGATCTCCTACGGACCACCTAATTGCCGCACCAACCTAACGTATGGGGGTGTCAACGCATCCTCTGTCACCCCTGAACCTCCCCTTGGTGTGGTTCCCTTCCAATCTGATTTTCAATATCTAACCAACCGTCGTTTCGCCCTCACCTTCCTGACTCGCTGTGCTTGGAAAGGTTTTGGTTTCGGTCTTTATGAACAAGGCCGACATACGATCATTCCCATGACTACACGCAAACACAAAGATCGTAGTGGTCTTGGATTTTTTGAACCACCTACACCGAAGAAACCTCATGTCAATTGTATCCAGGAAGACGATGAAGTCACCCCTTCCGAACCATCAACGCCCATTTTTCCATCTTCACCCACGGAGTCGATAGACCCGGAATCTATCCCTCCTAACTTTTTTTTTTCGTGAATGCTATCTTCCTAGGTCCTCTCACTTATCAACGCGATGGTGAAGACCCATCTTCTCTCCCCCTTTTGTATCCAGACATGATCGAAGAAGACTCACCTTTGATTAATGTTGTGGAGTGCCAGGATGACGACTCCATCTTCACCTACCTTGGTGTGGACGAATATTATATTCAATGCCTTACCATCTGAAACCCAAACCATGTTGAATGGGTGGACTATAGAATCAACATCCACACATGATCTCACATTGTTGATGGACAATCTCTCGACGTTCATCAATCATCTACCTTCCTTATCTATCAATTTTTGTGGTCCTACGCCGACATGCCAGGAATCGACTGACATTCTGTCCATAACATCACTCTGAAACCTTTGTGACAACTTTGGTATCAAACTTAGCTTCTTCACCCTACTATCCACAAGAAAAATGGTCCAAGCATTGAATCTTTTAACAAAACCTTAACCAAAATTCTTCATGAAAGTCGTTAATGGATTCTAATGGGAAAAACTGGCATGATCACATCCCCTTTTCCCTTTGGGCTTATCGTACCAACATTCATACTTCCACTAATGCCACACCATTCTCTTTGGTGTTCGGTACCGAGGCTGTCTTGCCTCTTGAAATAAAAATCCCTTCCCTCAGAATATCTCTCCAGGATATTCTCACCAATGATGACTTCCACCAAGAGCGGTTAGCCCAATTGGAGCTTCTTGATGAGCGTCGTCTTACAACTCTTGACCACCTTCAAATTTATCAAAAGCGCATCAAGCGTGCTTATGATAAGTGAATTCATGAGCGTACCTTTAAGATTGGTGATCTTGTCCTCAAAGAGAATCAACATGTAACCAAACTAGAAAAGAGAAAACATGGAAAATTTGCTCCTAATTGGATTGGGCCTTACATTATCACTCACACTTACGGATCAGGTACTTATCATTTAGCTTCACTTAATGGTAAACCTGAGCTTGAACCCCTTAATGCCTTGCATCTCCGACCATTCTACTATTGAATTTAGTGTTACATCACTTCTTATCTACCTTGCGCTCGTCCCTTGAGCTCATTTACCACCTCATACACCTTGTTTCGTGCATCTCAAAGTAGAATCAAACTCACGTGGTTTGATCATCACCTCCTCTTAAAGATGCCTTCCCCTTTTTAGTCTGGTCCATGACTTAAAAGTATCAAAATAACAAGTTCTCAATTATACAATTCTGGGATATTCTTGAGTCAAACTTCCTACAAAACTAGATGCTTCATGCCAAATGGACATCTAGACCTCTAAGCTATAAACTAGACTGCTCCCTCGAAGGACAGCTATGTGCAAAGCCGCATCTGCTACTATAAGTAGACTGCTCCCTTGAAGGACAGCTATACAAAGTCAGCCTCTATCAGAAGCTTCTCGCATTGATCAGCTTTGTGAAGACCTCAAGAACAACAAAATGCATATCCCATATAGACTTCCCGCATCGATCAGTCTATATCCAGAAAAATAAAAGCAGTATTCAAAAGCACTTTTGAGTCATGGACTTGTCTATTTAGGTTTGGTTCTCTTTCATCAGAATAATCACCTTATAACAAGTTCTCTGCGCCCCAGCTATACCATCCACCTCACCTCACCATTCTTCAAAACAACAAAACTCAAGGGACGTGACGTATATCTGATATATTGTGATTATACAACTCTTTTCACCTATCGACTTCTCGCCTATGCAAGGTACCTAGGGATTCAAGCTCATCCTATGATAATACGTGGTTTGTTTAGCTCTTTCCAACTATGGGACACTTTTTCCTCTTTTACCCGAATCTAGGATTATGTGTTGACCTTAATCAGAACACGGTTTCCTATGCTTGGGTAAGCTAACCCTCACTTCACCTATACCCACACCAACACCACCAATACCTTACCAACACCAACAACATTACCCTACCAACATCAAAATTTTACCAACCAACAAATTGCCTAACCACAACCAAATTGCCTGAATTCACCTCTCCCTGGTCCTAAGGGAGAACTACATCGGTTTGAGGCCCCTCCTTGCTTTGTGCAATGGGCTATGTAGGAAACATTTAGGAGACATGGGGTCTCCCAAGGTTAGCTCGACCATCCCCTACCATAACCTATCATTGTGTTATTGTAACCTTTGCCCTTATCCAATAACCAATCTCTATTTTTCACCACATCGCCTACCCCCGAATTTGCTAAATAGCCTTATTTTGAATTCATCGGCCCGACCTAAGGTCGCAACTCACCAATCGGCCCGACCCAAGGGCTTTGCAACCTTAACCAATCATCGGCCCAACCCAAGGCCGCAACCAACCAATCGGCCCGACCCAAGGCCGCAACCAACCAATCGGCCCGACCCAAGGCTGCAACCAACCAATTGGCCCGACCCAAGGCCGTAACCAATCAATCAGCCTGACCTAAGGCCACAACCAACCAATCGGCCCGACCCAAGGCCACAACCAACCGGCCCAACCCAAGGGCCCAAATCAATCGGCCTGACCCACAGCCACAACCAACCAATCAGCCCGACCCAAGGCCGCAACCAACCAATCGGCCCGACCCACGGCCGCACCCAACCAATCGGCCTGACCCAAGACCGCACCAATTAAGTACCTCGACTGAGGCCCACAAATTACGATTCTATCCACCCATCATGTAGCTGTTTGTTCAATCGAGCTCACCTGTTCATGTTTTAGCATGACTAGGATACTTAAATTGATCAGCTGACCAGCTTTGCCTAGACCGAGACCATGACGTTTATCTCAACCAAACCAACCATTTGGTACTGCCAAACATGCCTAAACGTTCCGGTACCTTACCCGTTATATCCCCTGGAGCTACTTCCTATGCCTTGGATACCAAGATTATATCAACCTTGTTTGGATAAACTATCGACCTTTGCCTATGAATTGCTTGTTTGCTCTTCAAATCATGTACCCTGGTCGCACTACTACATTTCAATGTGCGTCTGCTTCCTTGAACTTACCCCACCATCTTACCATCATCTCATCATCATTCACCCTTTATCAACCCTATCCCTGATTTCACGTCGCCTCAATCTGTGATAGATTTGAGGGGGATTACCTATACCCTTAACTGGGGCAACCACTTCTTATTATTGTCAGTGCAGCTTTACAAGACAAGCTACACGACAACAAGGGGAAAATGTAGACACCAAATTTGGGTCTTATGACGCCCTGTGCCCCGCATCTCATCTCGCAACCTAACCCTACCTCACCACCTAAACCTTACACACTTAATTATTTATTAATTACCTTATAATTAATAAATCCACATCTCCAACCCTGCCACCTCACCTCGCCACCTCACCATGACCTAGCCCTAACCCTAAACTAACCTAATTAAGACCTATAACTTGGTCCAGACCCACACCCATGACTCATCACCCCTCACCTGCACCAAAACAAACCTAATAATGACTTGACCAAGCCCACAACTGACCCCTCGGGAGAAAAGGAGGGAAAGTTGGCTATTTTACTAAAAATAGCCAACTTTGACCTAACCGACATCGGTCCCTATGTGACTGGCGTCGGTTAGGTAACCGCCATCGGTTCCCTATAAATGACCTCCCCCAACCAAAACAAAAGGATCCGAATTCATTTGGAAAGGAGAGAGACAAGTGAGAGAGAGAAAAGAGGTTGCAGAGAGGAGTATTGAGCCCAAGACTGTAACTGAGCAACTAGATCATGGTCACACTCATCCAAACATTGGGAGAGTCAGAGGATAGCTTCATCAGCTCACTTCCAATTGCCGGATCATCCCAACTGAGCCTTGCCTTCGCCACTGCATTCCTTGGACCTGCATCCGCATCAGAAACTAGTAAGTAGTCTCTTTTATTACCTTGTATGCTTCTAGACACTACTTTGTGAACTTTTGATTCATAGTGATTATAAGCTCACTCCTAGATCTATCACCCGGCAGCACCCTGCACCTAACCTTCATTCATCCATCTCTATATTGCCCCAAAGACATAGCTTTCTCACTCTCTGAGTCTTCTCTATCACCCTACTACTCCCCTCAACCATCTACCAACCTTCTAAACCCCATAACCACCTTACAACCAACCTCCATTTAAAAGCCCCTAAATCACTGCCCCTACCGATATCGGTTATCCCCTACCAGTACTCGGTTTTATAACCGCGGTCGGTTATCCAGTGACCGGCATCGGTCACTGTGACTTATACTAAAAACCAACCTTTCACCTATTTACCTCCAAACAATCTCATATCCAGCCTTGTCTATCCCTATAACTTGATCTGAATGTATCAATAACCAGTGACCAAACAAACAACATGACATTTTATTATTGGTAGTTTAGTCTCTATTGCTTTTAGTAACGAGGTACCTAAATCATGATTTCGCAATAGCTTCTTTATTATCATTTGCATTAATTTGTATTAAAAGGGAACTGACCACCTTCGAAAGGAAGTCTAATATTTCCTAGGCCCAAGGCAGTTCCCTCACTTATTGTTTAACGAAAATCTGGTGGTCTTGCATTCTTATTTACAGGTAGTCCTTCCCAGACAAAAAGGAGCTCTTCACAATCAGTTTGATCTCTCTATGGTACATGCACACCTTCCCAACACTCAACAGGTATTCCTCCTAGCCCTAACCCTTATTTGTTTCTCAAGAGAATGAAAAGATAGAAATAACTCTATTCTGGAACAAAATTATGTGCGATGCAGGGTCTTTGTTAGGAAATAAGGGATAAAATATGCGGAATAATCCCTCACAGAATCGCAATAGTAGAAACTAATATGCAGAAATTATTACAGATCTCAAATAAAATTACAGAATAAAATAACACAACACAAAGAGACAGTATTTAATGTGGTTCACCCAATTTGGGCTACGTCTACCAAGAATCACTTGCTCAGATTTTATTACAAGCCACCGCTCTCTCAATACAATACCCAGATCCGTTTGGAGCTATGCTCAACAAACTCTATAGAATTCACAGCCGAATTCAAAACACATCTGCAATATATTTGCTTGTACATCTATCATATGCATAAGACCATATAAATAGACAACTGCTTAAGCAGTTTTACAAAACCGTGGGTATCAAAACCATGGGAAAAATCCGTCCCATAAACCTATGGGTCAAAAAACTCACCCATATGAGAAAAGCACGTTTCCCGATATGTCGGGTGCATTTTCGAGGTCAAAAAATTTTACACCTAATTTTTTTTTTTCGAGGGCTGCGCCCTCGAACCCCTTCTACTGGGGGCTGCCACCCTCGGACCCCCACTCGGGGCCCGGCCCGACCCCAAACCCTGGCGAGGATACATGAAAAGTGTACAGTACTCTTAGTGTACAGTCTTCAACACTTTCACACATGAAAACAGGCTCCACAACCTAACAATCTCCCACTTAGAGACTAGTTTTCCTCTGAGCAAGCTTCTCAACCCTTCACTAGTTTCTGTGAAGACCAACCAAAGCTTAACACAACTTTAGTTTTTCCCTTGTGACCACCTTGGTCATCATGTCTGCAGGATTTTGACTGGTATGAATCTTCTCCAACTTCAACTTCTCTTCCTCCAAAGTTGTCCTGATGAAATGGTACCTTAGCTGTATATGCTTTGTCCTAGAGTGGAAAGCAGAGTTCTTAGCTAGGTGTATAGCACTCTGACTATCACTATGCAGCTTACATTCCTCCTGCTTATGCCCCAACTCCTCAAGCAATTGTTGTAACCAAATCATCTCTTTGCTTGCCTCTGTGGCAGCAACATACTTAGCCTCTGTGGTTGATAAAGCCACCAGCTTCTGTAGTCGTGAAATCCAACTCACTGCTGTCCCACCTACAGTGTAAATATAACCTATCGTGCTCCTCCTACTGTCTACATCTCCAGCCATATGTGAATCTACATAACCACGTAAAGTGGTGTTTGATCCACTGTAGCACAAAACTGTCCCCATGGTCCCTCTCAAATACCGAAGGATCCACTTTACTGCTTGTCAATGCTCTTTACCTGGATCACTCATAAATCTACTCACAGCTCCCACTGCATGGGCAATATCAGGCCTAGTGCACACCATAGCATACATCAAACTGCCAACTACTGATGAGTAAGGTACCTTGGATATCTAGTTTCTTTCCTGCTCTGTCTTGGGACACTGCTCCTTTGATAACTTGAAATGGCCTGCCAAAGGAGTCCCAACTGGTTTAGCATCCTGCATATTAAACCTCTCCAAGACCTTCTTAATGTACTCTTCCTGAGATAAAGTCACCACCATAACCAATGAAAGTACATTTTTCTGATTTAGCCTCTAGCTTAGTCCTATCATCCTTGTCTATGTGAACAAACACCTCACATCCAAAGACTCAAGAAATGAATAATCAACTTTCTTACCATACCAAGCCTCCTCGGGTATGCCTCCATCCAAGGCACTTGAGGGTCCTCTGTTTATCAAGTACATAGCTGTGCTCACCGCTTCTGCCCAAAAAGAAAGAGGCAGTCCTACATGTAATCTCATGGTCCTAGCACGTTCCATTATTGTTCTGTTCATCCTTTCTGATACCCCATTCTGCTGCGGAGTTCCTGGAACCGTCTTCTGCTTGCGGATTCCATTCTTAGAACAGTAATCATCAAATTCATTGCTGCAATACTCCCCTCCATTATCTGAACTGAGACATTTTAGCAAAAGACCTGTTTCATTCTCTACCAAGGCTTTCCATTTAACAAAAGTGTCAAATACATCAGATTTGTTTCTAATACAATAAACCCAAACTTTCCTTGTTGCATCATCAATAAAAGTAACATAATAACTTGAACCCCCAAGAGATGATACCTGAGATGGCCTCCACACATCAGAATGCACCAGCTCTAACTTACTCTCTTCTTTGTAGGTCCAACCTCGAGAAACCTTACTCGCTTCTGTTTCCCATATATGCAGTTCTCACAGAAATCAAAACCTGTTTCTGTATATCCAGGAAAATTCTTCTTTATGATGTTCATGCCCTTATGGCTCATATAACCGAGCCTATAGTGCCATTATGTTGTATCTGCATCTGAAGCCACAAGATTACAATCATTAGTACTATCAGTGGTTAAATACAAGGTTCCAACCTTCTTACCTCTTGCCACCACAAGAGCACCCTTGGTAACCTTCCAAGAGTCTACTGTAAATATCACAGTACAACCATCACTTCCCAACTACCCTGCCGATATCAAATTTTGTCTTAATGTAGGCACATGTCTGACATCCTTCAATAGCCAAGTATTCCCATTCTGCATCTTAACATGAACAAAACCTTTTCCAACTATGTTGCAAGGCTCATCATCACCAAGAAAAACATGCCCAAAATCTCCTTGAACATAATCAACAAAATAATGCCCATGTGGAGAAGCATGGAAAGAAGCCCCTGAATCTAAAACCCAAAATTCAGTAATATTGTGCAAAGAAAGAATCAAAGCATCCTGACATACATTACCCGTTGCCACATTTGCCTCCTTGTTTTCTTCTTGTTGTTTCTTCTTATTCCGAAGCTCCCAACAGTCCTTCTTTGCATGCCCAGGATTTCCACAATTCCAGCATACATTCTTGTTCTTGGATTTTGACCTTGCCCGATCTTTTGATTTTCCATGGTTTCCTCTATTCTTTTGTCTCCCTCTAGTTTCTACTGTCAAAGCATTCCATGAAGTAAAAGATTCCCCAGAGCTTTTTCTTCACATTTCCTCGCTTAGAATCACCCCTACAACATCCTCAAACTTCAACTTCAAGTTAGCTGGAACCAAGTTACTTACCACCATTACCAGGCTATTCCAATTCTCAGGTAAAGAGCACAGAATTAATAAAGCCCTAACTTCTTCATCAAATTCTATTGTAACCGAAGCTAGCATATTCACTACCATATTGAAATCATTTAAATGATTTGCTACTGAACTATTCTCAGACATCTTCATATTAAACAACTTTTTCATTAAAAATATCTTATTAGAGGCAGAGGGTTTTTCATACAACTTCCCTAATGCATCCATTAGATCTTTTGTAGTCTTTTCCTTTGAAACATTAAATAATACCGAAGATGAAAGACTCAGTCGAATCGTTCCAAGTGCCTTCCGATCCAACAAATCTCATTCCGCATCTGTCATACTCGAGGGTTTGTTCACCTTCTCAGACAATGGAGTATAAAGATCCTTCTGATAAAGGTAATCTTCCATCTGCATCTTCCAAAGACTGAAATTCTACCCGTTAAATTTATCAACCCTAGATCTTCCTTCATCTGCCATAGCTCCCACTCAAGCTAAAAAATTTCCCTGCGATTCAACACTTCAGCAAACCAAACCAGGCTCTGATACCAATTGTTAGGAAATAAGGGATAAAATATGTGGAATAATCCCTCACAGAATCGCAATAGTAGAAACTAATATGCAGAAATTATTACAGATCTCAAATAAAATTATAGAATAAAATAACACAACACAAAGAGACAGTATTTAACGTGGTTCACCCAATTTGGGCTACGTCCACCAAGAATCACTTGCTCAGATTTTATTACAAGCCACCGCTCTCTCAATACAATACCCAGATCCGTTTGGAGCTATACTTAACAAACTCTACAGAATTCACAGCCGAATTCAAAACACATCTGTAATATATTTGCTTGTACATCTATCATATGCATAAGACCATATAAATAGACAACTGCTTAAGCTGTTTTACAAAACCGTGGGTATCAAAACCATGGGCAAAATCCGTCCCATAAACCTATGGGTCAAAAAACTCGCCCATATGAGAAAAGCACGTTTCCCGATATGTTGGGTGCATTTTTCGAGGCCCGGTCCCGAACCCCGATGAGGATACATGAAAAGTGTACAGTACTCTTAGTGTACAGTCTTCAACACTTTCACACATGAAAACAGGCTCCACAACCTAACAGTCTTCAGATCAAATGACAATATCACCTGACTTTGATCAAGTCTCTAATTTAGTGTAACAAGGTATATACATATATGTACATTCCATGTTTTAGATTTATAAATTATTAAATGGTCAACTCTTAATGTATTTATAAATTGACTGAATAGTTTTACTTTGTGATACATAGGGCACGTTTTTGTAGTTATTGCTTGTCTCATTGTCTCATTGTGTAGAGGGGAAAAAATTGACTTCCACAGTCATTGATGGTGAAGACCTTGAGTATCCCACTAGATCAGTGGTAGTCACTGGAACGTGGCTTCAACGATATCCTATCAAAAAATCAAACATTTGGTTGTTTGAAGACTATGAAGTACATCAAAAGATACTTCACTATTCACATTTGGTCCTTGCAACAAATATTAAATTGATCAAATATCAATGTCGGCCATCAAACAAAAATCTGTGGAAGAATCGTGAATCAGATCATGAAGCAATTTTTGCTACTGTCAAGAATAGAGTTGATCCTAACGGTTCATTGGATTGAATTTACAAAGGTATGTTCTTCATGAATTTAATTTGAATATTTACTTAAATGATTTTGTTTAAATTTTGTATGATTTAAAATTCTATTTAATTGCTTACTAACATGTTTATGTAGGTTAGTGGTACCAAACAAACTTCCACCTTCACGTGTTTAGCACTGTCAGTAGAGAATTTATTATTCTCAAAACCAAGTGAAGCTAAGAGAAATTAAATATTGGAAAGGAACTGTAGACACCCCAATTTCACATCTATCCTAAATCAATTAATTCCCCTTCCTCATTTCCCACAAAAATACACTTCGAATTAATCAAATATAATTTGATTAATTATCCATTTCAAAATCTAAAAAATAATCCAATCCTCACCACATGTCATTATTCTCCATGTTTTTCCACTATTGAATTAAAAATTTAAATTCAAATCCTCACCCACCATTTGTGGTCCCCACTCACCTAAAATCCTCCACTTATGAATTAAAAATATAATTCAAATCCTCATCCATTCTTCGTGGTCCCCACTCACCTAATATTGCCCACATTTTCAAACCACTCACCTAATCTTGCCCACATTTTCAAACCACCCACTTAATCTTGCCCACATTTTCAAACCACTCACTTAATCTTGCCCACATTTTCAAACCATGATTCCTTAAATTAATCTAAGTTAATCTATCCCTCAGGCTATGAATACAACCTTACCCCTCCCCTCTAAACACATGGAGAATAAGCTTTCATGCCATATCTAAGTTCTTGCATCCTTTGAGAAAAGAACATCCTTTTGCCTCGTCCTATGCCAAAATAGTCTCATAATCCTTTTTCCCATCCGGTGCAAAGTAAGAGGATTGTTGTTGCATGAAGGCCTTGCTCCGTCTTGAAGAAAAACACCTACATATCACACAATCAGGGCTCAATCCAAGTTTCCTAGCCCATTTTGAGGTTTGCTACGAAACGCGAAGGAAGAGGTACGATTATTGGTATTTTACTTCCTTGTTAGTAGTGTATTTTTCCTAGCCTACATTCTGGCACGCCCGGTTACTTTCGATCTGTTACCATTAATTTCCCAATTAGTGGTCTTATCTGTTTTTTGTTTATTATTGTTTATTATTATTTCATTTTCTATTCCTTATGGTCTTCTTTGGTTAACCTTCATGCTTTGGGTAGTGTTTTTGTTGTGTGGTGTCTTGTGGTGTATCTGCAGGTTATAGCAACAATGAAACTCTGAAGCTCATCATGTTTTTGATCTCGTCGGTGTTTGGTGTTTAGTTCCCAGTTTTGATTTTACTATTTCCTCGTCATCTGTAGAAACACATGAACTAGCCATTAGTTTATTATTTTACTGTCATGGGACAACCAATCCGGAAAATACATTTATTTATTTACTTTTGCTAAAATAACTGCTTTGTAGGAAGTTAATCATTTTTTTTTCTTTTATTTTAGTCAATCATTTTGCGATCTAACTCTTTCTTTCTGTTTATTGTTCTTTTTTAACCTTGCTGTCAAAATTTTAGCTTCTCAAGTAAAGTACAGAAGTCAGAAAATAAAAAAAACAGCTCCCAGGACATTTTTCTCACGTTCAAAATTTTCATTCAGAGTGCTACCGTAGCCTATCTTCCGGACGCCATAACTTTTGCTCCCGAAATCGAAATGACTTCATTTTTTTTAACGGAAAGGTATTGAAAATATCTATGCAATGATAAAACATTTTTTAGATTTAGACTTACAAAAAAAATTTGGTTTCATTTCTTCTAACACCTGTCTTTTTAACAAAAAAACAACAAAATTATAGTTTTTTTTTTTTAAATTATTATTTTTATTTTATTTCACGTAACAACCTCACATGTATGCTCTTTCCTCGCACTTCAAAAGTGATCTTGGAAATCAGAAACGTGAGGCCACTCGGGCTCTGCACAACAATTTTTTTTAATTTTTAATTTTTTGCCTTACATTTCAATTTTCCACGACAACACTTCTAAGGAACGTTTTCACCTTCTTCTTTCATTGTTTTTCTTTTTGTGAAAATAATCATTATTGCTATTTCGTAATCATGATTAATTGCAATAATTATTAACATTTAAAAAAAAAAACTATTCCAATTGTATCCGTGTATGCTCTTTTCTTGCGCCTTCAAGCGATCTGGAAAATCAGAAATAGTGACAATTTTTTAGTTTCTTGTTCTAACATTGCAGGATCCTCTAGCTTTGTTTTCCAACTGTCATTTTAATAATTATTTTCCTTTTTCATATTCTTAATATTTGTTTGGTCGTTGGTTGTGTATGCTCTTTTCCTGCGCCTTTGAGCGATCTAGCAAATAAAAAACAACCACGATCACTTTTCTAACATTTCATTTGCAGGATAACTACTAATTTGTTTTCTGTAGAACCGCGTTGCTGGAATATTTTCAAAAACAAAAAAAAAACAAAAAATCCCGCAAAAATACCACCATTCAAAGACAATTGCTAAAACCAAAAAAAAGTATGCTCAGGTACATAATTATTTTCTACTAGTGATTTATTTCAAGTTGGAAAGAACCCTGCGTTTAATCACTTTATCATATTGTTTTTACACGTAGACGAGGTGGATTTCATCACCACCAAAGCTACACCAGTGACATGGACTTGACTACCATACACTAATAGCATTTGTATCTGTATTGCACTTTGAGACCTAGTCTCATCACAGCGTTCGGTATTTACCTCGCCGTTGCTCTTCACTTACAGGTAATGCTGTCGTGCAGCGCATGCGAGTCACGCCTAAATAGCTGTAACAACGAAGCCTGGGCATCGTCCCTGTAAATATTCATGGAGTTGTAAGGACACCATACACATTCATCCCTCCATCACCTTCCACCTTTTCACAAAACTTGTTCTGGATGTGGTGATTCACTCCGAAACAGACACGTAAGAATTTGTGAGTCTCCTCCAGTGCTCTAAGGGTTCCCCGTACCAATTCTATCCCTGTACAAAATTAGGTATATCAGGACTAGGGTATATCGGAGGACGCATCTTCTTGGAGTAATAAGAGCCTGCATCCACCATTTCACAGCATCCTTGTATGATTGCATTAAAATGATCATTCTCGAAGGATCTACCTCTTCAGCCAAAGCAATTTGATACACATGACTGCTTGCTGTTTGTAAACAAAATAGTGTAGCATTGTTTTTATCATAAAACTTGGCTGATATCAATGTGTTTATTATAAAATTCAAATCCTAGTCGTGTTCCACAACACCGTTTCTTGATTGATTCAATACCAAACAAAACATTCATTAGCCTGCTTCAGCCAACAACAAATCCACCATAGCTTGTTTTCAGTTATATCCAATAGATATTGAGTGACTTGTGTTCACTCCTTATCTCATCAATTGTTAGAACATTCTTTATAGCTCATTTCAAGCTATATCAAAATGACATTGGGTGACTTGTTTGAGTTCACTCATTATTTCGTCAACTGCCGAGTTTAACAAAATCCCATCCGACACAAATCCCTTCAAAGGTCATATTGAGTTCACAATCATATTGAGATTAACTTGTTTGAGTTACTCTCCCCCCTTAACAACCAGAGCTTGTTTAAGCCCAACCAATCAACATATTCACCATAGCTTGTTTGAGTTATATCCCACTTGTATCGAGTACCTTGGTTGAGTGTACTCCTTACATTTTCATCTGCTAAGCTTGTTTAAGCCAAACCCATCAACATATTCATCATAACTTGTTTGAGCTATATCCCACTTGTATCGAGTTCCTTGTTTGAGTGTACTCCTTACATTTTCATCTGCTAAGCTTGTTTAAGCCAAACCCATCAACATATTCATCATAGCTTGTTTGAGCTATATCCCACTTGTATCCCGAGTAGCTTATTTGAGCTTACTCCTTATAGCCTTGTTAAAAATTGATTGAGCCAAAACAAATATCACAATAAATAGGTCAAGTTATTCATTACACCTTTCTTCATTTTCTCTCTCTCTCAAACATGATGAATTCACAAAAAACATCACACAATGAGCTATTAGAACAAATTAATAAGATGACAACACAACTCTGTCATATGGCTACCCAAATCAGTGAACGATCACCCAAAAGGCCAATCATACAACCTCACGAAGACATCAGTTCACGTAAAGTCCAACGACAGTTTACCCCCTTGGAGAAAGTCTCTCTAGTATTTTTCATCAACTAAAAGAGGCTAAACTGATAAGATATCCAATTACAAAACCCTTTGTCAAAGGGAAAGCTAAACCATGTTGGTACAAACCTAACACATACTGCGACTTTCATCACATTGATGGTCATCACACAGATAAATGTGTGCGATTTAAGAATTACGTCCAAGACTTAATTGATGACAACATCATTTTCGTAGAACTTGATGACAACGCTCTTGCAACCAACGACACATCCAATACCACAAATTTCCATGAAGAGTTGACTACTGTCGAAACTCATATATATACTGAAATTCCACAAGATCATGACGACAACAGTCAAGCCTCTCTAATTCCAAACCAATCCATATCTTCTTCAAATTTCCTTCCATTAGTTCAAACATACATTGAACCTGTTGTGGACAACAACATTCTTCCAACATCTACTGAGCACTTGAACTTATTTCAAGTCTCTCTTTCAACCCAAACATACATTGAACCTGTTTTGGCCGACAACATTCTTCCAACATCTAACGAGACCTTGATCTTGTTTCAAGACTCCCTTTCAAACCTTGATATTACTGTAGACACTACAGACGAGGTTCCATCAACATGTACCATTAAGTTTGATTCTATTCTTCCAATATTGGCTCTTATGCCTAACATCTCTAGCCTTTTTGTCGAAACACAACCACATCAAGTTTGGACACTTGCGATAATGCAACCCGTCGTGTCCATCATGCTTTCAACTATCGATCTTGCAGGCATCTCATCACTAATTAGTCTCACCTGTCAAGACTTCTACGTGCATCCATTATATGAGGTACTTATACCCAGGAATATCTTCACACAACCTTTTCCATCTTTAATTGTGAATATATCCTCAAAACAATAAATTAATGGACAAATAGAAGCAAAAAACCAAATAACACAAACCATCATTGTCAACACACATGGAAGCTATTGGGTTAACCAAATCTATCCCACTCTTTGGGCTTACCACACATCTTATCACACACCTATTGGAGCCACTCCCTTCTACTTTATTAATGGTTGGGAAGTTATTTTACATGTCAAGGTTGAATTTTCATCCTTCATAATATCCTTCAAAGATGTAATCAATAAAGATTATTATCAATAGTCATGTCTTAATGAACTCGAGCTTCTTGATGAAAAATGACTTAATGTCCTAGATCATCTTCAAGTATATCAAAATCGGCTACAGCATAACTACCATAAAAAATCCAAACCTAGAAAATTTAAGGTCAATCATTTCATTCTCAAAGAAAATCGAAAGAACACACCCAAAGAACGAGACAAACAAGACAAATTTGAGCCCAACGAAATCATAGATAATTTTGGGTTTGGCGCTTATAAATTGGCCATTGACATAGGCAAAGTCCTTGAAAAACCCATAAATGCATTTCATTCAAAGAAATTTTATCCTTGAGATGTTCACTATTCCAAGATACAACATGTACATTGTTTCTTTTGTCTTGCTTATCTCCGAATAATTTAAATTTATTCATTTCCATTGGTAGATATTTTCTTTATCAAAATCACATCTTCATATTTATCATCATGAGACAAGTGCTAGTATAAATCCTATTAAGTTTGTGAGTGTCATACTTCTTCCATTTTCTGTCGCTTTCCTCTATGGTCATACCTAGAAGCTTACTGATGGTAATATATTCCCTTCAAAGAAATTCTCTCTTTCATAACAAAGCTCTAAACTTCGTTACCCAGTTCGTTTGGTCGTCCATCTCAGTCTTCGGTGTTGAACCCTCGCGTCCTACTAGTCATGTGGGGCTGAGATTGGGGGCAGACGTTTCTTCCCAAATACAAAGCACTATTGTAAAAAAAACCATCAATTCAATAACTTATGAATAATTCATTGTCACATCTTTCGTCCTTCATAGTCTTTGGTGTTGAGCCCACACTTCTTACTGGTAGTGTGAGACTGGGAATGGAGGAAGGTGCCCTTACTCGTCTACGTCTTGTCTTCGGTGATAAACCCTTGCCTCTTACAAGTGGCATGGGGCAAAGCGTAGAGGGTCATTCTCATACAAGCATAAAAACATTGCAAAATTTTTAAAAACAAAACAAAACAAAAACAAAAACAAAACAAAACAAAAAAAAAGACAAAAAGGGAATTCACTCGCCTATATTTTGTCTTCGGTGATGAGCCCTTACTTCTCACTAGTAGCATGGGGCAAGGCATAGGGAGTTATTTCAAAAATACAAAATCTTACAGTGCTTACAAATTATAGAATCCCAAAACACGTAATTTAGATGCCTAAGTGAAGAGAGAACTATCCCTTAACCTCATATCTTATCAATCAGCAGGCCACATAACTGTCTAAGTCTAGCATATGACTCATAAAGTGAAATCCATTTTTGAAACTGGTTCAGTACCATTATGAAGAATGGAGTCACAATTTCCTAAAGGGATTGTTGTTAGCATTTGTCTCTATATTCATTATTTACCTCTTGCGTCCTTCTTGATTCTCGGTGAAGAGCCCACACATCTTACTAGTTGTGTGGAGTCAAGAATGGAGCTGGAATTATTTTCATCATTTCATCACCACCATATTCTGCCAATGGAAAGAGAATTTGTGTTATTCTGAGCATAAGTTAAAACACGGAACATAGTACATATGGATAATATCCATGTTTATCGCCTCTCAAAAATAAGTCTGCACTCTGGTCCATAAATTGCCAATCACAATGTAAAAATCTAAAAATCTAAAAACATTTGAAAATCGTCAAAAATCCAAAAACAATGTAAAAATCTAAAAATCCAAAAAACATTTGAAAATTGTCAAAAACCCAAAAACATTAGAAACAATCATCCAAAACCCAACAAAAAAATTAGAACTCATCAAAAAACCAAAAACATTTGAAAATCATCAAAAAAGTCAAAAACATTTAAAACATCGTCTAAAATCTAAAAAACATTAGAAAATCTATATATATATATATATATATATATATATAATAAACAAAAATAAAAATATTGTACACTCCACAAAATCGTAAAAAATCTAAAATAACCAACACAATTCAACCTTTGGACTATTATCCCCAACGAATGATCCAATCACCTTATGAGTACCAAATTCAAACCACTTCTTGCGTGAATCCTCGCTTGGGGCAAATCTAGCTCTCATTGCTTCCTTGTTTGAGGACAATGACCCAATATTTTACTATGTCCTCGTGCCCCTGCTTGGGGGCACATCCGATCAATCCTCACTGTGGAACATGTTAGGGACATGTTTATTGGTTCTTGTGTTGCATTATTAGTTGTAAATTATTAATTACTTTCTTGCATCTTGATATATTACAGGGGGCATCTTGATTTTATATATCCTGGTGTTCTTTGTAATATTCTTATGTTATCTGATTGCATGTTGTACTAGGGCATCATACTTTCTTGATGGCCTCTGTCTATGCTCTCTTCCATTTGCATATCGTATCGGGGCATCAAACCTTTTTGATGGCCCCTGTCTATGCTATCACGCATATTACAGTCTAGTCATCCTGATCTTTTATATCACGATGCATCCTGTTATGTGCTATATTAAAATTAAGATGCTCTTCGTCATGTGAGTATCTTCCTGCATGATCAACATCTTACTTTGCACCCCATCCATTCACCCATACTAATGTCTTCTCCAGTTTGGGAATCCTACTTGATCACCATTGCAGTTTGCGAATCCTACTTGACGATCTTTCTCAAGTAGCATTCACTATCCAGCAGCTCCTTCTCCCCCGCCATGATCACGATATATTTGATCCATTCATCTTCACTCCTTATTTTTACTCCTCCGCCGCTTATACCCATAATACCCTTCTCACCATTCCTGTCCCCTCTCACCCATTGGTATTCTTTCCTTTCACCCTTTTGCTTCCCGCTTGACAATCTTACTTAATAACCCCTTCTATATGGAATCTTCAGTGGAGGTTTACCCTCTCCCTAAGATCTTCCCGCTGTAGAAGCTTCTTCACCACTTTCCCTCTCATCAAACAACCATCACCACCAAACACATCTTCCAACTCCACATCTTCTACTTTCCATTCCCGTATCATTACTCTCATCACACGGGCGTCCCAATTAAGGATTTCCCTCACACTCTCCGCCCTCCACTACATATATTCCTTCATCCATTCATGTTACACTCCTTTGTTTCCTTTCTTCCTTATTATCACCTCATCCCATATCATATATCACTCAGGCATACCTCACTCACTCTTTTCTCATCCTTCCCCAAATCCGCCTTATGCCTGGTCATCCTACTTACACGCTCTCGTAGTATGGCAAATTCACTTGAGGGTTCCCCTTCAATCCATTTTGTCATACCCTATTACCACCAACTCTAACATCATCCATCTTCTTCCTCAGCTTGGAGATCTTACTTAACCATTCCGGCCGCATGGCAATCTTACTTAATACTTCCACTTAAGGTTGATCTGCCCTATGGTCTTTCCCCATCCCATCATATTTCCCCCATCTTATTTCTCCTACCTCTCATCGCGATCATCTTCTTCACCCTACCATTCCATCCCTATCCCCAATATCATCTTGTCTTTCTCTTTGCATATCATCCCTGTCGTTTGGGTGATCATACGAAACCTCTCCAATAGCATGACGATCTTACTTAAGAGATTCTCTTAAGCATGACATGTCATCTTACACTCGCCCATCACTCTACAATCTCACCATCCATATTTCCTCTTCATTCCCCATCATCACATCTTTTTACCATCACTATCACCCTCCTCTGCTTAACCACTCACCTGGCATGGAGATCTCACTTAAGAGTCCCTCTTAAGGATGATCTGTCTCCTTGCCTTTCCCCACCACTACCCACCCTTCACCCTTCATTTTTTCTCGGCATTCCCCATTATCACATCCTTTCACCTCCTTTTCAATTCTCGCAAACACCACTTCTCGCTTGACCATTTGTCATCTCCAGTTTTGCTCACATGACAATCTTACTTAACCACTTCTGTCACATGAAAATCTTATGTTAGGGTCCTCCCTACACTTGTCATCGTAAACTTCTCCCCCGCCTCCTTCTTCATTCACTTTGTTGATCGCTTCTTCCACTTTGTATCTCCTACTACCCACTTTTTCCTCCTACCATTATCCTTTCTCCACATATCCTCTTACAACATACAACTAATCTCTTCCACCTACAATCACATTCTTTTCCCCCATTTTCCCCTTCTTGATCCATCACCCTTCATACAGTTTCTTTCCATTATTTTCATGTCTTGGTTCTTCATCCTCACCTCGTTCATCCTCATCACCTGCATCCTCTCCTCACTTTCACTTAGTCCCAACTCATCCCTCTCATTTTCTTCACTCTTTCCACTTCATCTTCTCAAATTCCCCGCACATTTCTACCCACACACATATTCACCATTATTGTTAACACTCCTATATCATTCTTTCATCATCATCTTTTCTTCCCGCGCTAATAATTGTTAACGGGTTTTCCCTAAAAATTATCAATCCTCATTCTGCACAACCTCATTCACTCCCTTAGACCTTCTAGAGTTTCCCTTCATTCCTTCCCTCCTCTAAGCCCACCACTCATTGTCAACGGGTTTTCCCTAACGTCCCTTTATTGGCGTTACCCTTTCCAGTCCTCATTCAATTTTTCCTTTCCTTCATTTTTTCTCTCACCCTTCCCCACCACTCATTGTCAAGGGGATTTCCCTAACGTCCCCTCATTGGCATTGCCTCTTCTATCCCCCATTCTCTTTTCTCTCCTATTCTTTTCCCTCACTCCCACCCTTTCTTGTCACTTTTTACCCATCTCTCCATCTCCTCTTTTCCCTCTTCAATATCTTTACTGTCTTCATCATACATCCTTTTTCTATATTCCCATCATCCTAGTATCCTCATTTCATGCATCTCCATATCTTTTCCAATCAATGTCATTCCTCCCCTATTTCTTCTTTGAACATTCCTTCTACCGTTCCCTTTCCACTTATTTCCCCCTTTCTGTATTCCCTTCCTTCTACATCATTTTCTTTGTTCTCCTCTTCTCTCTCCCACCCCTCGTCTTATTTCCCTTCCCCTGTATCATCTTATTCCCCTTTTTCCATCATGTTTCCTCCTTACTTCCCCATCGATAACCTGGTTGTTCCACGTTGTCCTGTCTTTTTTTATCATACCACCCTCCACATGCATCTCCATATGGTCTGTTCCATATTCTTTGCCTTGTTCTTCCTCACAATGACACGATTCCTTCAATCTTCTCCTTGTATTCATTCTATCTTCCTTTCTTCTCCCCTAATTTTCACGTTTCTTTTGACCACTTCCCCTTTTCTCTACCACCCCTACCTTTTTGTTCATTCTGTATATGTTTCTCTTCCTTTCTCTCCTCTTTTTCACACTTTCCTCGCCCCTCATAGTTTCTTTTTTTTCTCCCTTCTACTTCTTCTTTCGTCCTCTTTCCATTTTCCTCCATTTCCCCCCTACTCCCACCTCATTTTCTCCTTCTTATTTATCCTTTCCTGTTTCCTTCTTTTTCACTTCCACGCATCCCTCTTTACTATCTCTGTTACTTCCTTCATTTTGCACATCTCTCTATTTCATCCTTTCACCCTCTACTCTGTCATTTTCCTATTTTCCTTGTTTTTCCTTCATCATTCCCTTCTTCCCCTATCATCTCTCTCTCTTATTTATATCTCTTTCATTCCTTTTTTCCCTCCCCTATCTCTCTTACTCTTCTCGTAATCAACCCCCAATCCAATCCATTCCCTTTTCTCTTTCCCACACACCCTCACACCTAGCATTCAAGGTCGATTGAATCCTTTCTCCATTTACGTCGTGCGGTCATTCCAGTCTCTTCCACTCTATTATCATCCTCTTCTCCGCCAAATCCATTTCCCTTCTTCTCGAGAGTTCTGTCGTATATTCCATTCTCGTCAGTCCTCTTGAGGGGGCATCACCACATCTATCCATAATCACATCTTCTCATGACATTTTTGTCTTGGAGGATACTATGACATCCGTCACTCACCACTTTCTATTCTCCCCAACAAACATTCGCTCTACCTTTTAAAAAGTAGATTGAATTCTTCCCCCATACCGTCTACTTTCTTTGAAAGGACACTACTTTCATAGTACCCTTCCAAAGAGGGGAAAATGTAGACACCCAAATTTCACATCTATCCTAAATCAATTAATTCCCCTTCCTCATTTCCCACAAAAATACACTTCGAATTAATCAAATATAATTTGATTAATTATCCATTTCAAAATCTAAAAAATAATCCAATCCTCACCACATGTCATTATTCTCCATGTTTTTCCACTATTGAATTAAAAATTCAAATTCAAATCCTCACCCACCATTCGTGGTCCCCACTCACCTAAAATCCTCCACTTATGAATTAAAAATATAATTCAAATCCTCACCCATTCTTCGTGGTCCCCACCCACTTAATCTTGCCCACATTTTCAAACCACCCACTTAATCTTGCCCACATTTTTAAACCACTCACTTAATCTTGCCCACATTTTCAAACCATGATTACTTAAATTAATCTAAGTTAATCTATCCCTCAGGCTATAAATACAACCTTACCCCTCCCCTCTAAACACACGGAGAATAATCTTTCATGCCATATCTAAGTTCTTGCATCCTTTGAGCAAAGAACATCCTTTTGCCTCATCCTAATGCCAAAATAGTCTCATAATCCTTTTTCCCATCCAGTGAAAATTAAGAGGATTGTTGTTGTAGGAAGGCCTTGCTCCGTCTTGAAGAAAAGCACCTACATATCACACAATCAGGGCTCAATCCAAGTTTCCTAGCCCATTCTGAGGTTGCTACGGAACGCGAAGGAGGAGGTACGATTATTGGTATTTGACTTCCTTGTTAGTAGTGTATTTTTCCTAGCCTACAGGAACAACAAACATAAATTCTCATTTCACCACCTATATTGTAAAAATATCTTATTAAAATTCTCATTTCACCACCTATATTATTCAGGTGATTGGAAATGGACAATCTTACACTGACTCATTCTAAATGGAGATGGAGAAAATCGCGAGAGGCTTTCGTAGAGGGCCCCAATGTGAAGGTCTCATATTTGATGAGACGTCTCTAGGTGCTATAGAGTCTGAGAAATCACCCGTCGAAGATATGGCGTGTTTTGGCCTCAGGGCTCTTAAGGGACTACGCCCGGACGAGGTAGCCCGAAAGCATAGGGAGCGTAAAGAACCAAAAGGAAGCCTCCACTAGCATTCACCTTTCCAACCTGATGTGTTTGCGTAGTTGGTTCGGTCCCACGAGCTTCCATTTACAAACTACAGCGTTTGACAACCCTACACTGACTCAGACTGCACTATTTCACGCCTTTGCAAACAATAGGACAAAGAGAGAACTGAATGGAGATGCATAAAACCATGATGGGATTTCGTAGAGGGCCCCAATGTAGAGGTCTTAGATCTAACCAGATAGAGATGGATAAAACCATGATAGGATTTCATAGAGGGCTTTGACATGAAGGTCTCGAATCTGACGAGACATCTCTAGGTGCCACGGAGTCCAAGAAATCACCCGTCAAAGATATGGCGTGTTTGGGCCTCAGGGCTCTTAAGCGACTACGCCCGGACGAGGTAGCCCGAAAGCACAAGGAGTGTAGGGAACCAAAAAAATCCTCGAATAGTGTTCACCAAGCCACCCCGATGTGTTGGTGCAGTTGGTTCGGTCCCACGAGCTTCTGTTTTCAAACTACAGCGTCTGGCAGCCCTACACTGACTCAAATTGCACTATTTTGCACGTTTAAAAACAATAGCACAACTAGAGAACCAGATGGAGATGGAGAAAACCACGAAAATATATCATAGAGGGCCCCGACATGGAGGTCTCGGATCTGACGAGACATCTCTAGGTGCCACAGAGTTTGAGAAATCACCCGTCGAAGATATGGCGTGTTTGGTCCTCAAGGCTCTTAAGGGACTATGCCGGGACAAGGTAGCCTGAAAGCACGGGGAGCGTAAGGAACCAAAACAAATCCTCCACTAGCATTCAGCTGGCCACCCCAACGTGTTGGCGTAGTTGGTTCGGTCCTATGAGCTTCCATTTGCAAACTACAGCGTCTTGTAGCCCTATACTGACTCATACTACACTATTTCGCACCTTTGCAAGCAATAAGACAGAGAATGAAATGAATGGAGATAGAGAAAACCATGAGAGGATTTCATGGAGGGATTCAACGTAGAGGTCTCAGATCTGATGATATGTCTCTAGGTGCCACGGAGTATGAGAAATCACCCATCAAAGATAATGCATGTTTTGGCCTCAGGGCTCTTAACGGACATAGTGACATATTCACCTAATTATTTTTCTTCATGATATTCATTGTCATCTAAAGTTAAAGACTGAAAAATTATATGGCCTTTGGCTTCTTTTTGGGCACAAACAACCTTTTGTAATGTAAAAAAAAATTCACGCTCTTCATTCTCTGTTTGATTGAAGATATTCATTCTTTCAAAATGAACAGTTGGAACATTGGTGGTCTCCCTAACAAAACTAAGTTCATAGTCTACATAGTTGCATCCTATGGCAAAATCATTGAACATTGGTGGTTTCCTCCACGGGTTCTTTCGGGCTACCTCATCTGGGCATAGTCCCTTAAGAGCCCTGAGGCAAAAACATGCCATATCTTTAACGGGTGATTTCTCAGACTCCGTGGCACCTAGAGATGTCTCGTCAATCTGAGACCTCCATGTCAGGGCCCTCTACAAAATTATATCGCGGTTTTATCCATCTCCATTTGGTTCTCTCACTGTCCTATTATTTGTAAAGGTGCAAAATACTGGAGTCTAAGTCAGTGTACAACTGTTAGATGTTGTAGTTTATAAAAAGAAGCTCCTGGGACTGAACCAACTATGACAACACATCGAGGTGGCCGGGTGAATGCTAGTGGAGGCTTTGTTTTGGTTCCCTACACTCCCCATGCTTTCGGGTTACCTCGTCCGAGCATAGTCCCTTAAGAGTCATGAGGCCAAGACACGTCATATCTTCGATGAGTGATTTCTCAGACTCTGTGGCACCTAGAGATACCTCGTCAGTTCTGAGACTTCCACGTCAGGGCCCTTTACGAAATAGTATCATGGTTTTATCCATCTCTATTTGGTTCTCTCGCTATCCTATTGTTTGCAAACGCACGAAATAGTGCAGTCTTAGTCAGTGTAGGGCTGATAGAGGCTATAGTTTGCAAACGAAAGCTTGTGGGACCAAACCAACTACACCAACACGTTGAGGTCACAAGGTGAATGCTAGTGGAGGATTATTTTTGGTTCCCTATGCTCCACGTGCTTTCGGGATACCTCATCCGGGCATAGTCCCTTAAGATACCTGAGGCCAAAACACGCCATATCTTCGACGGGTGATTTCTTGGATTCCGTGGCACATAGAGACGTCTTGACATATTTGCGACCTCCATGTTGGGGCCCTCTATGAAATCCTCTTGCAGTTTTCTCCATCTCCTTCTGGTTCTCTCATTGTGCTATCGTTTACAAACGCACGAAATAGTGTAGTCTGAGTCAGTGTACAACTGCCAAAGGCTGTAGTTTGCAAACAGAAGCTCATGGGACCGAACCAACTATGCCAACACATTAGGGAGGCAAGGTGAACACAAGTGGATGCTTCATTTTGGTTCGTTATGCTCCCCATGCTTTCAGGCTACCTCGTTCGGGCATAGTCCCTTAAGAGCCCTGAGGCCATATCTTTGATGGGTGGTTTCTCATACTCCGTGGCACTTAGAGACATCTCGTCAGATCTAAGACCTCGATGCTTAGGCTCTCTAAGAAATACTCTCGTCATTTTCTCCATCTCCATTTGGTTCTCTCCCTATGCTATTGTTTGCAAATGAGTGAAATAGTGCAGTTTGGGTCAGTGTACGGCTGCCAGAGGCTGTAGTTTGAAAACGAAATCTCGTGGGACCGAACCCACTGTGCCAACACATCAGGGTGACAAGGTGAATGCTAGTGGAGGCTTCATTTTTATTTCCTACGATCCACGTGCTTTCAGGCTACCTCGTCCGGGTGTAGTCCCTTAAGAGCCATGAGGCCAAACCATGTCATCTTCGACGAGTGATTTCTTGGACTCCATGGCACCTAGAGATGTCTCATCAGATCCAAGACCTCTATGTTAGGTCCCTCTATGAAATCCTCTCGTAGTTTTCTCCATCTCCATCTGGTTCTCTCGTTGTGCTATTGTTTGTGAACAAGTGAAATAGTGTAGTTTGAGTCAGTGTAGGGTTGCCAGAGGTTGTAGTTTGCAAACGGAAGCTCATGGGACCAAACCAACTACGCCAACACATAGGGTGCCCAGGTGAACATTAGTGGATGCTTCGTTTTGGTTCCCTATGCTCCCTGTGCTTTCGGGATACCTCATTCGGGCATAGTCCCTTAAGAGCCCTAAGGCCCAAACACGCCATATCTTCGACGGGTGATTTCTAAAAATATGTGGCACCTAAAGATGTCTCGTCAAATCCAAGACCTCCACATTGGATCCCTATACGAAAACCTCTCGTGGTTTTCTCCATCTACATCCGGTTCTCTCGTTGTGTTATTGTTTGCAAACGCACAAAATAGTGCAGTCTGAGTCAGTGTAGGGTTGCCAGATGTTGTAGTTTACAAACGCAAGCTTGTGGGACCAAACCAACTACACCAACACGTCGGGGTGTCCTAGTGAATGCTAGTAGAGGCTTCTATTTAGTTCCTGTTGTTTTAAATCAACAGCACCCCCTGGATGTTGATCAGATTTCTAGTTTGATCATACTAAGCATCCAGTGTGATTGCACAACATTGAATCCTTTCCCCAAGTGTGGGACTTGCAAAATGAGAAAGGAATATCCAGTTTAGAGGCTAGTTCCTCAATTCCTTTGGTCAGATTTATCACTTACAAGTTGCAGAGGTCTATATTCCTAACCCTACCCTAAATTCCAAAGGAGACAGAGATAGAGAATGCAAAAAACCTAAAACTAATGCTAATAGGTGATGCACCAAAGGAGTGGTGAGCATTTCTCACTTCTGCAGATTGACACAATTCATAAAATGCAACAAAACAACATGCAAAAACTGATAACTGTAATGAAGAATCAGAAATTAGTCAAACAACACCAGCAGAGGATGGAAAATTAATCACAGGGCCTGTATTGTTATTTTAACATCAAAATCACTTGCATTACAACACCTGAGAGGAAAAAATGAGTTGCAGTTCTTAGAAAAGGTTTGATATTCCACCAAAATCACTTCCAAGGTGAGAAAGGGGACCTGCAATACACAAAAAATGTTCAACCCTTTGAAAATGAGCCAAATCTGGCTTTTACAGTGCAAGGGACGAGCCCAGGAGAGAGAAACACAGGAAAACATGGAAGGGATTCCAACCATTGACCAAAATGCCATCAAAATAGCATGGGCATCCTTACAGACCCATTCCCTGACATTTTTAACCATGCTGGGAGAGAATGCGAGCCATTCTTCATTAAAAACGGTGGTTGAAACGTCATTTCTGTCCATGACCACGTGCCAGAGGTGTTTTTCAATTTTCTCTCTCCAAACTTCATCAAAATGCAAAAATGACCCCAGAATCTTGTAGATAATTTCACCATCTTTCCATTGATATCAAGAACGTGAAAAACTGAGCTCTGGATCGAAAGATATGGCCATTTGAAATTTTAGGGCAAAACAGGGCCAAATTGGGTCGGCGGGCAAAAAATTTGAATTTTTTTACCTTTTTGGTCATTTGGAAAATTTTCCAAAATTTCCCCACACTCCGCCTTTCCAGGTGCCACGTGGCACGTTTTTATTGGCTGCGGGCTTATCCTGCTCCATTTTCCTTTATTTTTGCCTTTGGAAAAATTCTCAAAATTTCCCCGCCAGGCCGGTGAGCTTGGGACACGTGGCGAGTGCTGATTAGATGCGGGCCTATCTTTCTTGAATTTTTCGTGGGTCACTTTGATAATTTTCGACCTAGACATGCGTCAAAACCCCATTGGATGTGGGTTTGGCCCTCCAAAATTTCCTTCGCGGGCTTGATCTTGAGTTTTTTGGCGCCACCTGGACACGTGGCGAGGTTCTATTGGCTCGCATTTTGGGGGCTTTTAGGCTTTTGCCTTTTAAAATTCCTTTGTTTTTTCCCTTGGGAAAAATTCCCAATTTACCTCCGCCGCTCTGCCTTTCTAGGAGACACATGGCGGTGTATCATTGGTCACGGGCCCTCTGCAAGCATTTCCTTTTGTGCAAACACCTTGGGAAAAATCCCAATTTCCTTCCACGCTCCGCTAGGTCCGAGCTCTGGTGACACGTGGCATTTTCTGGTTCGTCGGCGGGGGAAGCGGGCCACAACTTACCTTTTGAATTTTTTGGTGAAATACTTCGCCAAATTCTAACTTCTCCTCCTCCCTCCACCACTTCGACCTCATAGGACACGTGGCACGTTTTTATTAGGCGCGGGCTCTTCCTTCAAAATCTTCCATGTGCCAACACTTAAGCCAAATTTTTCAAATTTCCCCCCTGGACACGTGGCATCACCTGATTCGTCGGTCGGCATGCGGGAAAAAATATTCCATCTTGAAACTTTTTCCAAACAATTGTTGAAAATTCCAAGTCTTCCTCCGACCCCCACCACTTCTATAACACTTGGTGGCATCTCATTGGCCGCGGGCCTTTCAGGGAAATTTTCCCCAAAAAACTCCACCGAGCCATAACTTCAAAAATACATGGAGTTAGGAGGAAAACTTTACCTTTCTGGAAAGCTGAGAAAGAGCTCTATCCAATGGTGCCATTTCCAGAAGGTTTTGAGTGCCTAAAAAGCAAAAAATTATGACTGAGGCACAAGAGAGGGAAGAATGAGAGGAGTTAGCCACAAAAATGAGCAGGGGGCACATTTTGGATAACAATTTTGGCGACTCAGAGGGGTCATCTGCCTGCTGGATGAAGTTACCAGTTGCCTGAAACAATCCATTGGGCATGGAGTCATTGAATTCTCTATTTGATACCCCAACTGACTAGAACACTGCAAGGAGGAAGATGGAATATCACCTGATGGAGCAAGGCCTGCAAACACATCTCCAGGAACAGCAAGCTTGTGCCAAAGCACTTAGGGAAAGAAAACTAACCTACAGCAAAACAATGTGCACAAGCACTTGGAGGAATGAAAACCTAAGCTAATATTTACAAGGTGGAGAATTTCCCTTTAGTAGCAATGCTTTAGATGGATTCCATTGACTGGAATCTGCAGTTCTTCACCATCCAATGAAGACAATTGGAAGGCATTACTATCCTTACACTTTGTGACCATGTATGGGCCACTCCAAATGGCATAAAATTTTGAATGCCTTCCCGGTTTTGCTCTATCTGCATCCCATTTTAGCACTAGATCTCCAACTTGGAAGGATCTATTCTTGGCCTTTCTATCAAAGGTCTTCTTTATCAAAGCCTGATCCTTCTCCATTGCTTGGGATGCCTGATTTCTGATTTCTTGGAGCTCCATCAATTCTGCATATCTAACCTCCATGGGCTCAAACTCCAACAACTCCAACTGTTTCATGAGTTCCAATGTTGGCAACTCAAGTGACATGGGCAAAATTTCCTCTCTCCCATAAACAAGTTTAAATGGAGAGTTACCTATAGATCTCTTGGGAGTTATCCTATCAGCCCATAAGGCTGATTTCAATTTGGTATGCCAAGACCTCTTATTTTCATCAAGAGTCCTCCTAATGATCTTCAACAAGTTCTTGTTTTGTAGACTCAGCCTGGCCATTACCCTGAGGGTAATAGTTTGATGAAGTACTTAGGTAGATCCCGTTCTTGACAGCCCATTCAGTCACCTTGGATCCAATGAATGCCAATGCATTATCTGATATTATTGTAGCTGGTATGCCAAATCTGGTTACTATTCCCTCATAGAAGTCTAGGATACTAGATTCATTTGCTTCCTTGAGTGCTACCTGCTTCAGTCCACTTTGTGAAGTAATCTGTGGCTGTTAAAATCCACTTGTGCCCTTGGCTTGAATTGGGATTAATGACTCTAATGAAGTCTAAACCCCATTGCATGAATGGCTGGTCAACTGAAATTGGATGCAATGGAAGGGCAGCTAGCCTCTCTTTACCTGTGAAGAATGCACAATTCTTGCACCTCTTGATCCATGCATAACAATCACTGAAAATCTTGGGCCAATAATAGCCAGCCCTCATGATCTTTAGAGCTGTCACTCTTGGTGCAAAATGACCACCAGCTGGTCCACCATGGAACTCTTCCAACACCCTATGAATCTGATTTGTACCAATGCATCTCAGCAGTACTCCATTCACATCTCTTTTGAACAAAAACACCATCAACAAGGGCATATGGGACAACCTGCAATCTGAAGTGTCTTCTTTGGGTCTTGTTCATCTCTGGAGGGCATAGGCTTGTGCTTAGGAAGTGCATTATACTTTGGGTCCAGCAAGGAGTGGGGACACCATTATTTTCCTCTTGAGTGCTTCCTTGCTCATGGTTGTCTTGCAACACCAAAACAGCCTCCTTCTCATTGCATGATTCCTTTTGTTTGCTCAAAATCAGCTTGCTCACACAATCCTTTTCCTCTGACCAACTTGGTGACTTTGATCTCAATGTCATACTCCATGACACGAGTAATCCAACCTGCTCTCTTTTCATTCAAGTCTTTGTTGAGGAGGAAGTCTTTAACTCCTGCATGAGAAACCAGCAATTGGACCTTATTGTTTGAAACTAGATGCTTGAATTTCTTCAAGCTCCTTATTACTGCAAGAACATGCTTCTCAATGAAAGAATATCTCACCTCATAGTCCTCCAGGCTTTGGCTGAAGAAAGAAATTGGCTGCTCATCATTGTCTTTGTTCTGCTGTACCAAAATTGCAGAAATAGTATCATCACCCCCAAATGCATAGAGGATGAAATCCTTGGAGAAATCCGGGTTGATGAGAGTTGGGGCTTGAGAGATGGCTTCTTTGATTGCTTCAAAACTTTCCTTTCCTTCTGATGTCCATTTGAAAGCCATGCTTTTCTTTAACATCTTGGTGATAGGTTTGACAAGGGCTGCAAAATTCGGGACAAACCTCTGAACAAAATTTATTCTCCCCAAGAAACTCTGAAGGGGCTTCTTGTGGCTCGGCAATGGCAGTGCTCTTATGGCTTCAACTCTTTTTGGATCAATTGCTAATCCTTCTTTGGAGACAATGTGGCCAAGGAGTTTTTCCTTCATGGGCTAGAAAAACACACTTTTTAGGATTCAAGGATACTCCAAACCTTCTGCACCTTGTGAACACTTGTCTCAAATGAAAGAGGTTGGTCTGCTGCATTTTTTGAAAAAACAGTGATATCATCAAGATATATCAGCACTATGTTGTTAATCAAACCCTTGAACGCCATGTCCATTTCTCTTTGGAAGGTAGCTCCAGTGTTGGACAACCCAAATGGCATTTTCCTGTATGCATAAGTTCCCCATTTGGTTGTAAAGGCTGTCTTGAACTGATCTTCTTCCTTCACCATAATCTGATTGTACCCTGAATAGCCATCAAGTAGTGAAAACCTTTCGGAGCCAGCAACAACTTGTAAAATCATGCTCCATGGAAGGAAGTGGATAATGATCCTTGAGAGATGCTCTATTCAAATCTCTGAAGTCAACACACAATCTGATTTCCCCACTCTTCTTTCTAACTGGAACCAAGTTGGCTACCCAACTAGAATGCTTGATAGGTAATATGATTCTTGATTCTATCAACTTATTCAATTTTTTTCTCATGATGGGCTCCATGTGTGGATTAACTGGCCTTTGCTTTTGCCTGATGGGTTTAGTACTTGGATCCAATTCAATGGTGTGTTGAGCTAACTTAGGGATTGAAACCTTTCAAATATTCATAGCTCCAAGCAAACACATCAGGGAATTCTTGACAAAGTTGTATGAACTCATACCTTTCTTGTTCAGTTGTCATCTTACCAATTTGGAGTGATTTGCCTTCTTCTACCGAGATGGACACTGAATCTTCCCCCTTGACTTGGATGTTTTCTTTCTCCTTCCTAAACTGATCATTAGGATTGAAAATGGACTCCAAAGTAATAAGTCCCTTTGGTAGTTTGTTGGTTCTCAGCTGTACCACTTGGTCACCATACTGTTGCTCCAACTTTTCCTGATTTTTACCTGAAAACTCAGCCTCTTCTTGCAAGAAATGGATGATTTGCTGATCATTTTCAAACACTTGCCAACTTACATTGTTGTCTGGCACTGAAGGCCTCACAATCACATGGATGTTTGGTTGTACCTTGTCCTTTTGAATGCTTTCAACAACATCAAAGGCTGCCCCAACTGCTGCAAGCCTATCAACAGCTTGGTTCTCTTTTCTAGGAATGGATTTTATGCTAAAGCCCTCAAAATATTCAATGAGGTCCACATACCCTATTTCTTGTAGCACTTGAGAAAGATCATTCTTGACAGCATGTTGCCCCTTAACTTGGTTGACAATCAACTCACTGTCACCAAATACTTGCAAGTTCTTTATCCCTCTTTTGATTGACCAATGCAATCCTTGTATCAAAGCTTCATATTCAGCAGTGTTATTAGAGCATGCAAACTGAAATCTAAAAGTTGAATAATACTTAACTCCTTGAGGTGAAACAAGCATAGCTCCCCCTCCTGCACCTTGTCTACTCCTTGATCCATCAAAAAACAACTGCCATACCTCATTGTCATCCTTGTGGTCTATGGCTTGGTGATGCTAGGGATAGGCTGATTTTCTTCATGCATGCAATAGACTCCTAGCTCAGATTCTTCTATTTCTTGATAAGGATCAAAAGCATGCACCTTGTTTGCCCATTCATCAAGAGTTAGATTTGGGATACTTCCAACCTTGGTGTCAGCTTCATCAGTGCTTGGACAATCTTCTTGATCGAACGTTGAACAATTGGTATTGATTTGGCTTGGAGTGTAAGGCTCAATGTGAAAGTTTGCAATAGGTTCAGATCTGATTGTGGCCTTGGTTCCATATCTTGTTCTAAACAACATGTGTGACCAATCAGTAGATAAGTAACCTCCAATCTTGGCTGTGAAATCCCTTGACAAACATAGGGCAAAGAGTGGTGGAAGGTCTATTACTGAGACATCTTGCAAAACAACAACGTTGGGGCATGCATGCAAAGTAAGACTCAAGTTTTTTATCACTCCAACTGTTGTTACTGCTGTCCCATCCAATTGCACTACCCCTTTGGATATGATTTCATACTGAATTCCCAACTGATCAGCTATTTGCTTGGGCATTACTAAACTACTTGCCCCGGAATCAATCATGAAATTGTGTACTAGTTGGTTCCCAATGATCAATGAAACATAGAATGGAGGGGGCTTCAACATCTTACCTTGATGTCCTCCATGATTCCCCTCAGGCTGGGAAGCATTTGTGAGCACCTTCTCTTGCATTTGGACTTGCTGATTTGAAGTTGACCAGTCCTTCATGGCAGCTTGTAGCAAATCTCTTTGGCCTGGGATAGATAGTGATTCCCACATTGATATGTTCACATTTTTCTTCCTCATCTGATCAATTATATTGAATGGAGATGAAGTATCCTCTGTTGTCCCTTGGCCTGCACATTCATTCCTTGCACATGGGCAGCAGCAACTGGCATTTGGGTTGGCCTAGGAACTATTTTAGGCAGTCCTTGTGTGTTTGGGATTGCATTTTGCTTGCCAATAGTTTGTGGAGTGATAAGAAGATTGTGGATTTCTTGGAGCTAATGGCTGTTCTTCACCCAAATTTCTCCTTTTTGATCTTGTGTTGGCTGCAACACTTTGGGAAACCATTTGATTCATACCACAAAAATCTTATGCCTGTCAGTTTACAAGTGTGGTATCATTTGGAGCCGACTGCTGTTGGAATGTTTCTTGTTTCCAATCATTTCTTTGACTACCTTCACCCTCCACACCAGTTGTTGTCACCATTAATGCTTGATTCAAGGCACCGTTGAAGCACATGGATTGGTTATGAGGTTCATTGCATGGGAAACACCAATCATACTCTTGAGCTATATTGTTTTGTACTGGCACTAATGCTTTAGATGCAGATGTAGCATTGGGATTATAGGGCTGAAATGGTCTATTGGCAGGAGGCCTTGCTTGATTTAAATTTGCAGCTGGATTGGGTGGTCTTTGGGGTTGATATGGCTACCTGTTAGACTGAGCTTGAGGCTGGGAAAGGAAGGTCTAAAACCTTGGGCTTGCTGCCTGCTTGAGTGTAACCAGCTCATTACCTAGATTTTGCAACTGCTTCATGACTTCTTGAAGTTCATTTGAGGCATTAGAAGATGAAGTAGAAGCTTCATTCGAATTCTGATTTCTAGGAGTGGGAATAGGACCTAAATTAGGCACTTGGCTAGTACTTGGGCTCTCTAAACTTGGAAACAATGGCATTGGAGGCCTAGGAGCCAGCTTGTCAGCTTGAATCAAACAATTTTCAGCTCTAATGGCAATGCTATAAGCAATGGGGATAGTTGTGCCTCCCATGGATTGAATTAACATAGAAATATCAGAATTTAAAGCTTTAAGGTAATAAAGAAAAGCACCTTCTGTTGTTGGCCTGACTGCCACTGGAATTCTCTCCCAAGTCCTTTGAAATATGAACTTGAAATTAGTCAATTGCTCATTGGGAGCTCTCTTCATGGTTGTCATCTGCTCCAAAAGGGACAAGTTGTCTCCCTTTTCTCCAAACTGCTCATGGAGGGCTATGCATAGCTGGTTCCAATTTTGAATAGAACCTGAGGCAAGACTCCTGAACCATTGCAAAGCTTTCCCTTTGAATGAAGATGCCAACATATTTGACAGCAACTTGCATCTCATTGATCTCATGGATTGCACAAATGTTAGCAATATCCTTAACATGATCACCAGGAGTGGTCTGATTCTCTCCGGTAAAGTATGGGATGTTCTTCAATGCTGCAACTGGGATTGGGTTCTATGCATTGAGAGCAAGTGGGATGCTGCCAGTGAAATTGACAAAGGGGTTGTTTTGTGCCATTCTGATTGGTCTCAAAACCCTTGTTGATTGAATGAAATGCCTACCAGGTGGAGTGAGTTGATAGAGTTCTGTTTGGTGGAGATGGAGACCTTTGAATCCTCCTCCCTCTTTACCTTCTTCTTGGAGATAATTGCAGATACTCAAACAACACCTCTTCTTCTCCAGCTCTTGACCTTGTAGTGATTCTTCTCATGAGTTTTTAGGTATGCACTTCTAAAACTAGCTGATTCTTCCTCCTTAGAGTCGCCAGATGTACAATTTAGGGCTCTTTTAAGAAAGAAAATTGCAACAAATACACATCAATTTTGTTGTAATGAACATGAAGACCTCTAAGGTCCCACCGGTGCGTGCCAAAACTGTTGTTGCAAATCAGCAGCACCCCCTGGATGTTGATCATATTTCTAGTTTGATCATCCTAAGCATCCAGTGTGATTACACAACATTGAATCCTCTCCCCAAGTGTGGGACTTGTAAAATGAGAAGAGGAATCTCTAGTTTGGAGGCTGGTTCCTCAACTCCTTTGATCAGATTATATCACTTGCACAAGTTGCAGAGGTTTGATATTCCTAATTTCTACTCTAAATTTCAAAGGTGACAGAGATGGAGAATGCAAAAAAGCTAAAACTAATGCTAATAGGTGATGCACCAAAGGGAGTGGTGAGAATTTCTCACTACTGCATATTGGACACAGTTCATAAAATGCAACAAAACTTCATGAAAAAACTGATAACTGCAATGAAGAATCAGAAATTAATCAAACAACACCAACAAAGGATGGAAAATTTAATCACAGGGCATGTATTGTTATTTTAATGTCAAAATCCACTTGCATTACAACACCTTGAGAGACAAAAAATGAGTTGTAGTTCTGAAAAAAGGTCTGATATTCCACAAAAATCCCTTTCAAGGAGAGAAAAGGGACTTAAAATACACAAAAAATGTTCAACCCTGTGAAAATGAGCCAAAACTAGCTTTTACGGTGCAAGGGACGAGCCCAGGAGAGAGAAACGCGGGGAAAACGTGGGAAGGGCTTCAACCATTGACAAAAACGCCATTCAAAACAACATGGGTGTCCTTACAGGACCCGTCCCCTAACATTTTCGGCCATGCTGGGAGAGAATGCGAGCCATTCTTCATTAAAAATGGTGGTTTGAAACGTCATTTATATCCCATGCCCATGTGCCAGAGGTGTTTTTCAATTTTCTCTCTCCAAAATCTCACCAAAATGACAAAAATGACCTCAAAATCTTGTAGAGAATCTTACTAACTTTTTATTGATATAAAGAATGTGAAAAATTGATCTCTAGATCGAAAGATATGGCCATTTGAAATTTTAAGGCAAAACGGGGCCAAATCGGGTCAGCGGGCAAAAAATTTTGAACTTTTTAACCTTTTTGGTCATTTGGAAAATTTTTTCCAAAATTTCCCCGCGCTTCCGCCTTTCCAGGTGCCACGTGGCACATTTTTAATTGGGTGCGGGCCCATCCTACTCCATTTCCCTTTATTTTCGTCTTTGGAAAAATTTTTCTAAAATTTCCCCACCGGGCCGGTGAGCTGAGGACACGTGGCATGCGCTGATTACTGGGCGTGGACCTGTCTTTTTCTAAATTTTTCCGCGGGTTGCTTTGATAATTTTTTCGACTTGGACACATGGCGACAACCCCATTGGACGTGCAGGGTTTTCCCCTCCAAAATTTTCCCTCGCGGGCCTGACCCGAGTTTTTTTGGCGCCACCTAGACACGTGGCAAGGTTTTATTGGCTCGCATTTTGGGGGCGGCTTTTGCCTTTTAAAATTCCTGTTTTTTTTTCCCTTGGGAAAAATTCCCAATTTACCTCCGCCCTCCGCCTTTCCAGGTGCCATGTGGCGGTGTATCATTGGTCGCAGGGCCTACTGCAAGCATTTTCACTTTTGCGCAAACACCTTGGGAAAAAATCCCAATTTCCTTCCGCGCTCTGCCGGTCCGAAGCTCTGGTGACACGTGACATTTGCTGGTTTGTCGGCGGGGGAAGCTGGTCACAAATTTCCTTTTGAATTTTTTGGCGAAGATACTTCACCAAATTCTAACTTCTCCTTCACCCTCCACCACTCCGACCTCAATAGGACACGTGGCACGTTTTAATTGGGCGCGGGCTCTTCCTTCAAAATCTTCCATACGCCAACACTTAGCCAAATTTTTCAAATTTCCCCCTTGGACACGTGGCATCACCTAATTCACTGGTGGGCCTGTGGGAAAAAATCCTCTATTTGAAATTTCGCCAAACACTTGGTGAAAATTTCAAGTCTTCCTTCGAACCCCGCCACTTCCATGACACATGGTGACATCTCATTGGCTGTGGGAATTTCAGGGGAATTTTTCCCAAAAAAACTATGCCGAGCCATAACTTCAAAAATACATGGAGTTAGGAGGAAAAATTTACCTTTCTGGAAAGCTGAGAAAGAGATCTATCCAATAGTGCCATTTCCAGAAGGTTTTGAGTGCCTAAAAAGCAAAATATTATGACTGAGGCACAAGAGAGGGGAGAATGGAAGGAGTTAGTCACAAAAAAAGAGCAGGGGCACATTTTGGATAACAGTTCCATACGCTCCCCGTGCTTTCAGGCTACCTCGTCTGGGCATAGTCCCTTAAGAGCTCTGAGGCCCAAACACACCCTATCTTCAATGGGTGATTTCTCAAACTCCGTGGCACCTAGATATGTTGTGTCAGATCTGATACCTCCACGTTAGGGTCCTCTATGAAATCCTCTCACTATTTTCTCCATCTCCATCTGGTTCTCTCGCTGTGCTATTGTTTGCAAACGCGCGAAATAATGCAGTCTCAGTCAGAGGATGTAGTTTGCAAACGGAAGCTCGTTAGACCAAACCAACTCGCCAACACGTCGGGGTGGAAAGGTTAACACTAGTGGAGGCTTCATTTTGGTTCCCTACGCTCCTCGTGCTTTTGGGCTACCTCATCCGGGCGTAGTCCCCTAAGAGCCATGAGGCCAAAACACGCCATATCTTCGATGGGTGATTTCTCAGATTCCATGGCACCTAGAGACATCTCGTTAGTTCCGCAACCTCCATGTCAAGGCCCTTTATGAAATTATATCATGGTTTTATCCATCTCCATTTGGTTATCTCATTGTCCTATTGTTTGCAAACGTGTGAAATAGTGTAGTCTGAGTTAGTGTACGGCTGCCAGATGCTGTAGTTTGCAAATGGAAGCTTGTGGGACTAAACCAACTATGCCAACACATCGGGGTGGAAACATGAATACTAGTGGAGGCTTCGTTTTGGTTCCTTATACTCCCCATTTTTTCGGGCTACCTCATCTGGGTGTAGTCCCTTAAGAGCCTTAAGGCCAAAACACGCCATATCTTCGACGGGTGATTGCTCAGACTCTATGGCACCTAGAGATGTCTAGTCAGATCTGAGACCTCCATGTTGGATCACTCTATAAATTCCTCTCTCGGTTTTCTCCATCTCCATCCGGATCTCTCGTTGTGCTATTGTTTGATAACACGCGAAGTAGTGCAGTTTGAGTCAGTGTATGGCTGTCAGAGGCTGTGGTTTACAAATGGAAGCTCGTGGGACCGAACCAACTACACCAAAACTTTGGGGTGGAAAGGTGAATGCTAGTGGAGGCTTCATTTTTGGTTCCCTATGCTCTCCATGCTTTCAGGCTACCTCATCCGAGCGTAGTCCCTTAAGAGCCCTGAGGCCCAAACACGCCATAGCTTCGACGAGTGATTTCTCGGACTCCATAGAACCTAGAGACATCTCATCAAATCCGAGACTTCCACGTTAGGGTGCTCTACGAAAGCCTCTTGCATTTTTTCTCCATATCCATCCATTTCTCTCGCTGTGCTATTGTTTGCAAACGCACGAAATAGTGCAGTCTGAGTCAGTGTACGGCTGCCAAAGGTTGTAGTTTGCAAACGAAAGCTCATGGGACTGAACCAACTACGCCAACACGTCGGGGTGGAAAGGTGAATGCTAGTGGAGGCTTCTTTTTGGTTCCCTACACTCCCTGTGCTTTTGGGCTACCTTGTCCGGGCGTAGTCCCTTAAGAGCCTTGAGGCCAAAACACGCCATATCTTCGATGGGTGATTTCTTAGACTTCATGGCACCTAGAGACATCTCATCAAATATAAAACCTCCATGTTAGGGCCCTCTACAAAATCCTTTCGCGGTTTTCTCCATCTCTATCCGGTTCTCTCGTTGTGCTATTTTTTGTAAACACATGAAATAGTGCAGTCTTAGCCAGTGTACGACTGCCAGAGGCTGTATTTTGCAAACGAAATCTTTTGGAACCGAACCAACTACACAAACACATTGGGGTGGCAAGATGAATGCTATTGGAGGCTTCGTTTTGGTTCCCTATGCTCCCTGTACTTTTGGGCTACCTCGTTTGAGCGTAGTCCCTTAAGAGCCCTGAGGCCAAAACATGTCATATCTTTGACAGGTGATTTCTCAGACTCCGTGGCACCTAGAGACATCTCGTCATATTTGAGACCTCCATGTTAGGGCCCTCTATAAAAGTCTCTCATGGTTTTCTCCATCTCCATCCGGTTCTCTCACTGTGTTATTGTTTGCAAACACGTGAAATAGTGCAGTTTGAGTCAGTGTACCTGCCAGAGGCTGTAGTTTTTCAACGGAATCTCGTGGGACCAAAACAACTGTGTCAACACGTCAAGGTGATAAGGAAAACGCTAGTGGAGGCTTCATTTTGGTTCCCTACGCTCCCCGTTCTTTTGGGCTACCTCGTATGGGCGTAGTCCCTTAAGAGTCCTGAGGCCAAAACATGTCATATCTTCGACAGATGATTTCTCAGAATTTGTGGCACCTAGAGACATCTCATCAGATCTAAGACCTCCATGTTGGGGCCCTCTATGAAATCCTCTCGTGGTTTTCTCCATCTCCATCCGGTTCTCTCACTGTGCTATTGTTTGCAAATGCACAAAATAGTGTAGTCTGAGTCAGTGTAGGGATGCCAAAGGCTATAGCTTGCAAATGGAAGCTCGTGGGACCAAACCAACTACGAAAACACATCAGGGTGGCTAGGTGAATGCTATTAGAGGCTTTGTTTTGGTTCCCTACGCTCCCCATGCTTTCGGGCTACCTCGTCCAGGTGTAGTCCCTTAAGAGCCCGAAGGTCTAAACACGCCATATCTTTGACAAATGATTTCTTGAACTCCGTGGCACCTAAATATGTCTCGTCAGATCCAAGAGCTCCATGTTGGGGCCCTCTACAAAATACTCTCAGTTTTTTCTCCATCTTCATCTGGTTCTCTCATTGTGATATTGTTTGTAAACGCACGAAATAGTGCAGTCTAAGTCAATGTACAGCTGCCAGAGGCTGTAGTTTGCAACCGAAATCTTGTGGGACCGAACCAACTGCACAAACACATTGGGTTGGCAAGGTGAATGCTAGTGGAGGCTTCATTTTGGTTCCCTACGCTCCCCGTGCTTTCGGGCTACCTTATCCGGGCGTAATCCCTTAAGAGCCTTGAGGTTAAAACACGCCATATCTTCGACAGGTGATTTCTCAGACTCCGTGGCACCTAGAGATGTCTCGTCATATCTGAGACCTCCATGCTAGGGCCCTCTATGAAAGTATCTCGTGGTTTTCTCCATCTCCATCTGGTTTTCTCATTGTGTTATTCTTTGCAAATATGTGAAATAGTGCAGTCTAAGTCAATGTACCTGCCAGAGGCTGTAGTTTTTAAATAGAAGTTCGTGGGACCAAACCAACTGCGCCAACACGTCAGGGTGATAAGGTGAATGCTAGTGGAGGATTCATTTTTATTCCCTACGCTCCCCGTGCTTTTTGGCTACCTTGTCCGGGTGTAGTCCCTTAAGAGTTCTAAGGCCAAAACATGTCATATCTTCGACGGGTGATTTCTCAGACTTTGTGGCACTTACAGACATCTCATCAGATCTGAGACCTCCATGTTGGGGCCCTCTACAAAATCCTCTCGTATTTTTCTCTATATCCATCCGGTTCTCTCACTGTGCTATTGTTTGCAAACGCGTGAAATAGTATAGTCTGAGTCAGTGTACGACTGCCAGAGGCTATAGTTTGCAAACGGAAGCTCATGGGACCAAACCAACTACACCAAAACATCGGTGGGGCCTGGTGAACACTAGTGGAGGATTTATTTTGGTTCCCTATGCTCCTCGTGCTTTCAGGATACCTCGTTCGGGCTTAGTTGCTTAAGAGCCCTAAGGCCCAAACATGCCATATCTTTGACAGGTGATTTCTCAGACTCCGTGGCACCTAGAGACATCTTGTCAGATCTAAGACCTCTATGTTGGGGCCCTCTATGAAATCCTATTATGGTTTTATCCATCTCCATTCGGTTCTCTCGTTGTCTTATTGTTTGCAAAGGCACGAAATAGTGCAGTCTGAGTCAGTGTAGGGCTGCCAGACGTTGTAGTTTGCAAACGGAAGCTTGTGGGACCGAACCAACTGCGCGAACACATCGGGGTGGCCTAGTGAACACTAGTGGAGGTTTTATTTTTGTTCCCTACACTCCCTGTGCTTTCAGGCTACCTCGTCCGAGCGTAGTCCCTTAAGATCCCTGAGGCCCAAACACACCATATCTTCGACGGGTGATTTCTCAGACTTCGTGGCACCTAGAGATGTCTCGTCAGATCTAAGACCTCCATGTCAGGGCCCTCTATGAAATCCTATCACAATTTTATCCATCTCAATTTGGTTCTCTTGTTGTCCTATTGTTTGCAAATGCACAAAATAGTGCAGTCTAAGTCAGTGTACGGCTGCCAGAGGTTGTAGTTTGCAAACGGAAGCTCATGGGACTGAACTTATGTCAATAATGCTGGGCCTGAGGGGAAATGCAACCATCTTTGGGTTGCCAACGAACTGTTGGCAAAGTTCACACTTTGCTGCCCAGGTGGTTGTATCCTGAAATAACGTCGGCCAATAGCACCTAGCTCGGATGATTTTATGTGCTGTCACGGATGAGGAGAAGTGACCACCATAGGCAAAGTCATGAAAACTCTTTAACAATATTATTTACTGCTGTTTCTCAACACATCATAGAAAAATGTCGTCAATTCCGCATTTGTACAATCCATCATCCCATATGACATATCTTGCGGCTCTGAGCTTTACCGCTCATTTTTCCTTAGTGGTTAGGTGAGTAGGGCACTCTCCATAGATGAGAAAGAACACGATGTTAAAATACCATTCATCGTTGGTTGCGACAAACAGAACCATAGGCAAAGAATCTGCTTTCTCTAATTCGTTTTGTTCTTCATCAACGTGAGCAGCTTGCACCTCAAGTACCTCTGGGTCTTTATTTTCAGCCATTAGCTGACATAGGCATTTACCTCTTACCAACTTGGTTGGTCTAATGTCTAGATCATATTCTTGGACCTTTGTGATCCAATTTCCTCGTAAGCTTCCTAACTCATGTTGAGTCAGGATAGACTTAACAGCTGTGTCTGGAACTAGTACTACTGTGTGAGAATTGAGAATGTAGTAACGGAAACTTTTGACTACTTTTACCACGGAGAAGGCGTGCTTTTCCAATTGTGACATCTTCAGTTCATGAGGCTTAAGAGGAGAACTCATGAAAGCAATCAGGGATTCTATATCTTCGGAGTTATTTTGCATTAAGATAGTTGATATAGTATGCGCAGACACATAACTGTACATGATGAAGTCTTTGTTGAAGTCAGGGCACACCAGGATAGGAGCGTGAGTGACAGAAGTCTTTATGTCTTCGAATGATGCCTTTCCTTCCTCACTCCATTGGAATGTTTGGGACCCTTCATCATATTAGATATATGACAAGTTTTCTCAGCAAAATCAGGAACAAAGCGTCTAAGAAAATTTACCTTTCTGAAGAAAGAGTGAACGTCAGTCTTTCTTATAAGCAAAGTGAGGCTTTGAATAGCCTTGACTCTTTCAACATCTATCTTAGTTCCTTCTCTGCTGACGACATGCCCTGGCAGCTTTCCTTCTGTGATCCTAAAAACTAACTTCTTGGGATTTAGTGAAATCTCGTGCTCTCGGCATCTGATCAAGACTTGTTCCAAATGATCGCAGTGATCATTCCATTTCTTGGAGAACATGATCAGGTCATCTAGGTAAACTACAATGACCTTTCCCATCATGCCTTTGAATGTAAAGTCCATTTCTCATTAGAAGGTGGCACCGACGTTGATCAAACCGAATGACATCCTGCTGTAGGCGAAGGTACCCCAAGGTGTGGTGAATGTTGTCTTAAACTGGCCTTCAGGCATGACTTGAATTTGATTGTAACCCGAAAAACCGTCCAGCATGGACAACATTTCTGAACTAGTTACTGTATGTAGCACTTGATCCATTATCGGCAGTGGATAGTTATCCTTTAAGGATGACTGGTTCAAGTTGTGAAAGTCGATGCATATGCGTATTTCGCAATTCTTCTTTCACATGGGCACAATATTTGCAACCCAGGTACTGTGATGAATTAGAAATATGATTCTTGCATCCAACATCTTCTGAATTATAGCCTAGATGGTACCTGAGATTTTGGGGTTGTAGTGCCTTTGCTTTTGACGAAAAGGTTTGACATCATCCTTGAGTGGAATATCATGCTGGATGTCCTTGGCTTGAAAGACTTGAGATCAGCATAAGGCCATGCTAATACATCCATGTACTTTTTCAGCAACTTAACAAATTTTCTCTTTTCCTCGGGCATACAACACTTCCCGATGTTCACAGAACGAGGACGTTCCACAGTACCCAAATTGACAGATTCAGTTTCCGGAGAAGAGGAAGGATCATCCTATCACTTTTTCTTAAAAAACGGTCATGATTATCAAATAATCATTCTAAGGAAACCAAACCTTTCGGAATCTTGTTTCCTTTGAGTTGTATCATGTTTCTTTTTCAGATTCATGTACTTGACCAGTGAGACACTCACAACATGCATAAGTTGATCCATCAAAATGAAGCTCTTTGAAATTGTTGGCTTTCTCCATAAAAGTGATAAGTTGTTTTTCATCATTGAACACTTGCCAGTGATGTGAATTATCTGGCATGCTCAGGAAAAAACCACCTCAATGGTATATGTATCTGTTTTTAACCCCAGGTGAGGGGAGCATGAGGGATGCTAAGACAACCAATGAATCAACCATGTCATTTTGAGCTCATGGGACTACTTTGATTGAGAAAGTGTCAAAATCCTTGATGTTATCCCATATTGCATTGCGGTAGTGTCTGAGCCAGTCATTCTTTACTTGGTATATCCCTTTTACCTGATTGACAATTAGCTCAGCATCACCTTGTACTTTTAGATTTTTAATTCCCTTCTCTTTTGTAGTTTGTATGCCAAGTAACAAGGATTCATACTTGGTGGTGTTATTCGTATTAAAGAACTATAACTTGAAAGAAAAAGGGAAAATCTCCTCCTCAGGAGATATTAGAACAACCCCAGCACTACATCCACTTGTTACATAGCTGCCATCAAACTGCAATGTCCAAACTTTATTGATATCCTCTTCTTAGACGAGGATGTCCATTTTATCTGAATCGGTGGATAAGAAGTAGTTTCCCATCCCTGACGATTAGAAAAGAATCTAAGTCTTAGGGTCTTCAGAGTTGGTGACTAGATATTTCTTTTGTGATTCTGGTTCTAATGTCTACATCACTCCTTTGACAGGGATCCTAGCTTTGGACCAGTCCAAATGAATTTCCCCACCAACTTCCTTACAGAAGCTCCTCCCTATACGTATTCCGTATGCTACTGGAATATCAGCTACGAGAATAGTCTTTTTTACCCTTTTTCCAAGAAATGCCGCGAATGCGAACTATGCATCCTTGATCTGACCAATCAATGGTACTTGCTTGGTTTCCATAGAGTAACATCTGCCAAAAGGTTTAGTAAGTGTGAGGCCTAAAGCATGGGTGACCTTGGCTGGCATGACATTATCAAAAGCTCTAGAATCAATTATACAATTTGCTTAGCTTATGACCATTGATCAAGAAAGATAGGTAAAAAGGTTCAATTTTCCCTGATGCGGAAGTCAAGGCAAATGTTTACGTGAGACGTAGGAGGGGTGGGAAGGATTCCTTTTGGGGAAACAGGAGGAAGGGTGGCAGCTTGGTTTTGGATATATTTGGTTAATCTTACAAGTTACTTTGGTTTGGACTGAAGGTATTCAACCTCAGACATCTAAATCTTGGTCTTTTAGCATGATCAATTATATCGAATGCAACCAAGGGCTGTGTTAACGAAGGAATGAGTCCTTCATTTCGAGTTTATGGAGGAGGATTACTAGTCTTTATAGACTTGGAAGAAGGCTAATTTGGAGGAGAAACAGGAGAAAAATATTTCTTTACAGAAGGTTTAACAGGAGGTTGAGCGGGAAGGGGATTACCTCTTTTAGCGATTATTGGCGGTGGAGTTACCACATCCTTTTCCTTTTGTTTTTCAGTAGCAACCTTTTCTTATTTTCCTTGTGAGTGAGTAAAAAAACTGCGTATGATTATTCACTCGCATACCCTTGGGTACCCTCTTCTTCATCAGATTCCTCATCTTCAAATTCCATATACCTGATAGTAGAGTCACCAGTCGGTTCACCGACATCTTGATCATCTTCACCTTGCAACAAAGGTTCTTCATAATTTGTATCATCTTCTTCAATTTCAACCAAGGCATTAACCGGAGGGGCTTCAATTGCTAACCTTGGAGAAGCAAGCAGGAAAATGTGGCCTTTGTGGGGAATTGTTGGGAGTGAAGTTCCTCTGTGGGATATCCTGGTATGGGAGTAGTAGATGATGTTTGAGCCAATTGCTTCTTCAATGAGAGAAAATCATTTGCCATCTTTTAGAATGTTGGATCTGATGAGGTAGCCTGAGAAGAAGTTGAAGCCTTTGATTTTCAATGGCTCACATCTTAAACTCACCAGATATAAGAAGGTTATCTTCTATCTGAATGGCTACAGCTTGAGCAAGAACCAAGGTTGGTATCTATGTTCTTATAAAAGTAAGAAACTTACTTTCAAACTCATTATGTTCACAAAGAAACACTTTTGATTCTCTAATGTCGGTAACATGGCAGGAAGCACATGGTTGATCAGTGAATTGAAATGGGTGATAAAAGCACACATGGTTTCATTGGCATCCTTCTTATATGAGTGATTCACGACAATAAAGTGAATGTGTCTGCTGAAGGCTTGTACCTATCTTCAAATGTAGTCCATAATGTGGCCCAACTGGTGATGGATCTGGCTGGTAAATGTTGGAACCATTATGATGCAGGCCCTTGCAAGGTCTCGAGAAAGAGACGTATAGATACATCTTCATGAGTCATGTATAGAATACTGCATGACATAATAAACATGCAGCTATATGTGTGTCTGTGCTTTGATTTCCACTCCCATCAAACTTCAGGAAATTCTTGCGATTTTCGTGAGGGAGGGGTGTGAACTGGATGCGGCAGTGCTAGAGGACCCATGGCATTTCCCCCACAGGTAGATTTATTGCCATTTGAAAAGAAGGAAAAATAATGTGAGCAGGGAGTGTAGTTCTGCTTAGCAAAAGAGCACTGCAAATTGATGTCGAGGCACCCTGTGAAATTTGGCTCCTTCGTGGAGGCGAGGCACTTCTTGCTGATCGATCCATTGAACTTAGTGATGTGAATCATGCTGGAGTGATACTAAAATTGTGCCTTTGAAGTAGATCAAAGATTGGATCAACTTCTCCATGAGCTCTTCTGCCATGAGTAAATTGTTCACCTGCCAGCGTAGCCATTCAGATCTGGAACAATTAAGAGCAGATTTACAAAAATCTTTTTGTTTGTACTTGCTGATTTTTGATTTTTTTTTGGCAAAAATCAGCAGCATGTACTTTTTTAATATTTAAAAAATTTTATCCTTTTTAATAACAACCGATTGTGGTTTTCTGAAAAAGATTAACAAGGATAAAAAGTGGGTCAATTTTAGAAAGCTGATTTTTAGATCTTTGACCTGAATTTTGCAAGGTTTTGAAAATATCATGAAATGTTAGAATCTCAGATCTATGGAATTATACAAGTTTTTGTAAAAAATTAGTGAACTAAAAGCTCATATCTAGTCCAGATCTATGGATTTGTATAAGGAAATTTTAAGTTTTGATCACTTCTGCAAAAAAATTTAATTTTTAACAAAGAGTTAAAATTTGCAATCTGGTAGTGATTTTTACAGTTTTTTAATTATTTCCTTAGTTCGATCCCCAGTAGAGTCACCAAAAACTATTGGTTTGAAAATCTTTCAGTTAGACAGGTCATGGGGAAACAGCCAACAATGTGTAGGGCATAGCCCCTCTTTGAGACAACAAAGCGAAACTAGTTTATTGTTAATCTATCAAGCAAGAATATGTGAAAATCTACACTATTCTAACTTCAGGGGGTTTGGGATCTCATCCCAGTAGAGGTAGTTCCAACTGTGAACAGAAATGTAAGAGGGAAGGAATGGAGGAAGGTAGATCTGAAGGAAGAAAAGAAATGAATTCCAAGACAGAAAGGTCAGAAGGTTTATGCTTTGGGCTGGTAGTAAACAGAGCCAAACTTACTTGCATAAACAAATAAAGCAATACTGATGAACATATGACAATAATAAGAATGAATCCAACAGAATAGAAACATAGATCTAACTTAAGAAATATCTGATGCAAATAACACATATATTGAGCACAAAGTCTAAACATATATATTAATATCTCTTCTGTTACAAGAAGGCACAAAGTCTTTCTCTCTTCACTTCTTTTTTCATACAAAAAATGTCCACCTGGAATACAACAAGTATTCCAGTATTTATAGAAGGAGAAGGAGGAAAGAAGACAAAAAGAAACCAACCACTATTTACAAAATATCTACAGAATATTTACAAAATATCTAAAAAGTCAAAGGTTGACTTTGGGCAAGTTTTTGGATGGCAACATCCCATGGTACAACATGGATGATGTCATCGTAAATGCCAACATACTTTTTAAATATTTTTACAAAAAATATCGAAGCGTACACTAGAGGAGAAACTACTCCTCATCATCTCTTTCCTTAAACGGAGTGTCTTTCTTCTGATCAGGAGAGGTGATGTGACACTGAGCTCAGTATTCCATAAACTTGCTGATCATTGTCTGAAGTTGATTATGATCTGGACCCTTGAAATGGTTGCCAATAACTTCGTAAGTTTCTTTTTCAGTCTTGAGCTTGTCAGGTAGCCCGGCATACTCTTCGCATGCCTCAATCAAGAATCTAATGAAATCATGGCAAGCCAGAAGGTTATTGATTGATTCTCGGTCAAAAGTGACCTCTGGTGCCAAACCTTGGGTTGCGATAGCCTTGAAGAGCTGGATTGTATCGTCTACCTCCCTCAAGGTGAACTATTCACTGAGCATCCCTGGAGACATCTTTGTAACTGTCTGCTCCATGTTGTATTTTGCATCAAGGGCTTCATCCTTGATTTTATCTATCCTCTCCAGGATATATTCCATTTGATCAACCCGATAATCCAATGCAACGAGAGCTTTATTATGCACCCGTGGGTGATCGATGATGCTGACCTTTAATAGGTCGTCGGCTGAACAGTTCGACCATTACTTGGAATGTTTCATGTTGCAATCTGGCATTGTCCAACTCCTCAGAGAGGGATCCTGCTACTACTTGTAGCTCCTTATTTTCCTGATCTATACCCTGGTAGAGCCCTGTGAATTTCTTGATTATTTCCTCACTATCTATGAGGATTCACTCTATCCAGGAGGATACTACCGTGCCTTGTTTGTCAATCTTGGCGTATTCATTTATCTTGTCCTGAATGAGAACTTCAGTAGGTTCGGTGGTAGTTATAGGCGGAGCATTGCCCATTCTCTGCAATGCTTGGAGGAGATGTTTGTTTTTCTCCTTGAGTATTCTCTTCTCCTCTTTTGCTTCCTGAAGTTTCTTGCATAAAGGCATCTACTGCAGATAAGGCCTCTCCTTGTAGGCTTTCAGATGAGGTTCCCATCGTGACTTGGGTCACTGTAAATCTATAGGAGATAGATCTTTCTTTTCTTTGGTGGGATCTGGGTATGCAATCTCCATTACTCTCTCCCGAAGTGCTCTTAGAGAAGTGAATTTCTACTTCTTTGGTCCCTTCTTCAGAATACAGAGAATTCCATGGGTGTGATGGGAACCTTTCTCTTGAGTTGACCCAGATGGTCAGAGATCTAGCTTGGACTTATGAGAGAGGGAGTAGAAGGAATGGAAGAAGAAATGAGGGTGAAAGGGGAAACAACTGAAGAGGCCACAGGGAATAACATTGAGACACTTGGTGGTGGCATCGACAAGGAGTCCAACGCGCCGCTTCTTGTGGGGCCTGGAGTTACTACAGGGGAAGAAAATGACATGGAGGTGGAAGGGATATGTAATGGGATGGAGGGAACACTAGGTGATAGATCCGCAAGAGAGGAGAAGATGGAAGAGGTGGGAGATGGAAGGGAGGAAGGGAGAGAAGAAGAAACATCCATTGGAATAGATGCTTCAATGATAGGGGGAGGAGAAGGAGCGGAAGAAGGAATGGTGGGTACCTTAGTAGTTGTAGCTGGGATAACATCTTGGGTGGATGTATCTGTTAGAACTTTGGTGGTCTCTTCTTCTTTACCTGGAGACACCAGGTCGACCACTTACTTCTCAGAAGTAGTAGGAGGGATTTCAGGAGTTTCTTCCTATTTTCTTGGTTCTCCCTCCTTATCCTTTCCTTTTCCTTTCAGCACCTGGGCCATTCTTGGAGGTGCTCTCTACCTGAAGGAGAAGTAGTGAAATCTACCCCAAGGTAGGTGAGACCATTCTATTTGCACCAATGCTCGGTGCACTGCAATGTGGGCTTGACCCTTTCCTGAATGGTCTTTGGTGCCTTGGCTCTGTCGATCTCTACGAATGGCCAATTGTCCCCATCTATGTCAAGGTAAACTTGATCAATTTCTTGATCAGGTTCTTGGAATCCTTTTGGAATGATGGCTACGCCATAATGGATGATCTCCTCTAGAGCCAGCCAGGAGTGATCCTTTTGCCTGATATCTATTTCATGTGTCAGGTCGATGTAGATGTCCTCGATCTCAGGAACATGGATGGGATCAATTTTGGCCTTTGGGAGGCAACTCCGGCAATCGAAGGTGGGCCTTGCTGGGAAGTTGTGCTTTAGATTTAGCAATTCAAGCTCAGCATACATTTCCCATGCTTTGGCCAGTGTGGTGCAGGTGTATCAGCCAACTGTAAGGGGGAATGGAGTTCCTCCTTTCTTTCTCTTCATGCACCTCTCGTGGTATGTGATTAGTTGCCTTGACAACTCCAAGAGAATCATCTTGGGCCCTACATACCTTGGTAGCTTTGTCAGTTCACCCTCAAAATTCACTGCTCTGAGATATGTGAATGTGGGAAACTGTGTGAACAATGCTCCCCACTTCTTTGTGACAGTGGCCATCACACTCGGGCTGGTTCGACCGTGTCTCATATTTGGCCTCAATAGGTAGATCACCTCATAGAAGAAGGTGTCATTGATTTTTGAGAACTGGGGGATGTTGTTCTTGAGCCTTAGCTCTGGGTAGTATTCATATATTTTGACCTGGGGCCATACCCCATTTCGAGCTAGGCCTGCGAAATCTCTTGCTGATGCTGCAGCGTATACAACGTAGGAATTCATATAGAACTTCCCAGTTGTGAGGTTGTTAGGAGATGGTGTCACTGATGATTTCTCCCCAACCAAAACACTGATCAGGCACATTCTTGCTCATGGTCTCTAAGTACCTCAGCATCCATTTATGGAAATAATGGGCATCAGGAAGCCCAAATATTATGTTCAAGGAAGGTGATTGTATCACTCAGTTCCTCATTGAAGTCACTACGGTGAATGGTCTGTGGCCATCTGCTCACCGGATTTTTGTTCTTAAGATATAGCTCGTTCATCATTTACATGCATTTTTCCTCATTGTCATCCCATGCCTTCTTGCAGTCTTCTAGGCTTATGGTGACATATTGCTTGTGATGAGGAATGCCCAGGGTTATTTAAAAATGATGAGCTGTGAGGTCAATGATCATCTTTCCCTCCTTATCTTTGACACATCTTGTGTTCTTGTTATAGCAACAAGCCACCAACATGATGAAATCATTATTTACATCACTTTTTGGTAGCCCAGCTGCAAAATGCAATCCACTGCCCACGAGTTTTTTCATCTAGGGGCCACTAGTTTCCTGGTTGGTTCTTGCCCAAAAGTCTTCCATATCAATGTGCCCAACTCAGGAGTCTCTGATATCGAGATCACTCTTTGCGTATGAGTCAGGCATCCTGACTTTCTAATATTTGTACTTCATCTCTTGTTCTGTTAGCTTTGCTTTTCCTTTAGACTTGGTTGGATTTTTTCTTGATGAAGACATGTGTGAGCTCGAGGATTGATTTTGTTGTTTTGCAAGGAGAATCAAGAAGGTCCAACATAGAAGAGCCATGTCAACCGTCATGTTATTCATAATAAAAGCTTGCAGAAAGAAGAATGAGCAATTATAAGGCTTAGGGCGCAAGGCGCAGGTTCATAGCATGCTGCAGAGGCTTAAAAAGGTTGGGCACACTTTTGGGGATGTCAACATATAAAAAGGTGCACCTAGTGTTGACAGGAGAAAAGCTTGTGCCAAAGGGTTATAAAGGGATGCACTTTTGGAAGGTGTTGCATGATAGAAGGTGGCACCAAAGGATAAAGCACAGGGCATGGGTTTACAACATACAACATGCCATGTTGATGTCAAGGGATCATGCACCTGCGCCTTAGGGAATTTACTTTAGCTGGGCACTGAAAAGGATGATGTTGCATGGCTTATAAGTGCATCCAAGGTGTAATTTCAGAAGATGTTGCAAAGGAGATCAATGCGCCAAAGGAAAAGTGCTTGGCGTGGATTTGGAGCACACAACATCCAATGTTGATGTTGTACAGGATGCGCCTGCGCCCTTACAAAAGTTTGCTAAGTGTTATTATACTGAGGCACTAGGTTTAGAAATATGTATGCAAGTAAGGACAGTGTGCCAAGGTGCGACTGTGGGAGGTGCAACATGGAAAGATAGTGTGCACCAAAGTTTTTAGTGATTTCTTTGCAATTTCTTGGATTTCTTCTCTCTTTTTTGGTTTTTTCAAATGGTAAAGAGAGGTTTTGCAACAAGATAATAAGCAAGGAAAAGGCCTTAGGTTTTTTCAAAGGTAGGGGCCTTCCAGATTTGCAGATCTGGAAGGAGAGGAAAAGGGGCTTCCAGATGGTTTATGGATTGTTAGGTGTTTCATTTTTAGATTTAACCTTTTGGTTTATAACAACCCTAAAAACCTAACAATAACCAAGAAACAAAAGCCATAACAACAACACGGATGATAGAATCCACTTACTCGGTTTTATAAAGGACGAAGGATGATGTTGGGGTCCACAAGCTCAAAAAATGGCACGTGGGGGTGACAAGGACAGCTGATAGGCACAGAGAAATACTTTTCACAATTTTCAATTCATGAAAATGACAGGTGTTGAGGTTCCTATTTATAGAAAATTTGGCATTGATTATTTCACCAACTTTCTTTGGCATAATTTCTAGAGTGTCGACACGGGTACGAATACGCCTTGGCACAATTTCATTGGTGTCAACATAATACTTTTTAGTGCCTTAGCACACATTTCGTGATGTCAACATGATAATTTCCAGTGCCTATAAAGGGGCACATTTTTCTGGATGTTGACATACCATAGTCTTAGTGCCTTAGCACACATTTACTTAGCGCATATGTTTGGTATGTTGACATACCACTTCCCGTGCTTTAGGCATATTAGGGGTGCACATGTTTAATGATGTTGGCATGTCATTTCACTGTTGCCAAAGGGGTGCAACTTCCTTGATGTGACATTCATCTTAGGTGCCAAAGGGATTTTCAAAGGGGCACATATTTCATGATGTCGACACAACATTTCTTGTGCCCAGTTTAGAAAAGGTGAAAATGGCTAAGTTCTTAAAACTTGATTTTTAGAAGGGAGTTTTTAGGCCATTTTGAACATTTTCAGACTTCTTCAAGGGACCAAAATGGAAATTTTGGTATGATTACCTGCAAAATAGCCCTTGTCAATTTTACAAAGATGTAAGCAAATGTTTAGATTTTCTGATTTTAAGTTGCAGACAGAATGTAAAAACAACAGCAGAAACTGAAAGAAAGCAGGAAACTGTAAAAACAAAGATGAAATTGTGTCACCTGGATTTTGTACCTTTCTGTAGACTGGTTAGCATCGATCAGACAGTGATCAGTGTCGATGGTTTGGAATGGAGCCGATTTGGACAAATCGGCATTGATTGATGCTTAATCGGCATCAACTATACCTGGGTCGTCATCGACCGGGAAGAAATCATAGAAAGCTTGATTGATGATTGATGATGATCAGATTATGGAGACTAGTAGGAGCTGCAGAGATGTGGACAGAGTTCCGCCTAGGTTGGATGGAGAAATGGAGTCTCCCAGAGGTTGAAGAACCTAAGCGATATCAATATTATGAGGGCAGAATAACAGTGCACCTCTCAGGGATTGATCTGGACAAAATTCTCTCTCTCTCTCTCGATTGATAATTCCAAGGCTCGCTCTAGCTTTTCACTATTTCTCAAGTCTGTACCATCCCAACCAGAACTGAGTTCAGGTCATGTATTTATAGTCAGCGCCGACCGAGGTAAAATCGGCACCGTTCCGAAAAATCGGCATCAATCGAGGACCGGTCGACGCCGATCAGGGAACAGACTCCCAAACTGGCCAAAAGGGATGAGTTGTGAGGATAAGAATATTATCCTTCCAACTCAAATACGAGAAAAATCCCACTACACTGTTCCAGGAGAGGATAAATAGGTGGGATGGATGGATAATAGTGACACGGGAGGTTGGGAAGTAATATGGGGTGAATAAGTAGTTGGAATAAATGTAAAAGATAGAATTACATCGCTAATGTTTAATTATCCATGGGTGAACTATAATGGGGTGGAAAAAACTTAGGATAGGCATTTTAATTAGATATTTAATTAATACCCTAAGAGAGACATAGTGATACAAAAGTGCACTGGGTTACCTGAGAATGGAACAAGTAAGAGAACACGGGGGACATTAAGTTGAGTAACAAATTTTAGGTGTTTACAATTTCCAAATAACTTGAAATGCCTACAGATTTAAAGGTAATAACTCGAATTGGATAGGATTAAATAATCAATAATCATTGAGTGTCTGAATCAAAATGTCATTGCATCTGGAGACATTCTCAAGCATTGGAGTAATGTATATGGAGAGACATTCTCAAAATATCAACAGATGAAAGGCATCAAATTGTGACGACTCTCAGGTGTTTTAACAGGGGAGAAGACTACGAAGCATAGAAGACTGTAGTAAGTGCATGATAAGATATGAACCAATACAAAGAGACCATGAGCAAGAAGAAGCGCAAGTAAGGTAAATACACATATACACATTGATAAATTTGTTGGGGTTAGCACACAGGTTGTACAGACAATATATCTGATCTAAGCATTCATGCAAATAAAAGCAGATATTCTACCAGAAGAAATATACAAAACAAGAGACATAAATCAACACCAAATTTAACAAGGTTCACCCAGTGTGGGCTACGTCCACCAAGAAACAAGCCAATCTATTATCCAAAGCTTTGAAAATATATACAATGAAGATTTACAATCTTCCACACCTATGAGATGTTCAGTACTTTCTTTCCATCAAGCCTTTTTACTTTTTCACCAAGAATTCCCTCTCACATAATTATCTTGTAATTATGATCATTCTCTTACTTCTAAACCCTAGCTTTTGTGCTTATATAGTCATTTATAGACTTAGGGCTCTTAGCCATGCAATTACAATCAATAAATCTATTTTAATGCTAAAATAGATATAATTCCCGAGAGTTAATTAAAACTTCGTAGCACAAGTAACCGACGCCGGTTCTGCCTAAGCGTTGCCGATTCCTTATTTTCTTGACCGATGTCAGTCATACCTGAACGCTACCCGTCTTCCCTTAACCGATGTCGGTTACTGTATTTTCCAGCAAGTTCAAATTACATGCTAAAATGAAGTAATTAAGCTTCACAACTCAACAATCTCCCACTTGGAGTTTAATTACTACACCATACCTATACAGTGTCATTCTTGGATCCTTCCTTGGCTTTGTTTCTTCCTCTTCAAGTCTCAAACTCGAAGAAGGACCTCCCTTAGACAAAGATGGAGATCCATGAGATGAATTTGGATCATCCAAGCCCATGCTTCAAGTCCTCTTCCGCTGAATACTCGCATGTAGATGAGCCTATAAATGCAAACAATGTTTTTTTGTCAAAACTTAATTTATATATGTTTTCAACATGTATTTAAGACCATGCTAGAATGAAATTATTTACATAAATACACAAACTCACCGCAAGTTATAGATCACGTCAAATTTGCATCTCATGCTCAGATGACTCATCGGGAGCTCCTGCAGTACAAATGGGGGTACGAAGATGACGAGATGGAGGAGTTTGTACCGTCAAAGTCAAAATGGAGGGGGTTGAAGTTCCCTACACACACATAAGATCAGAACATATAACATTAGAATTAGCGAAAATAGAACTAAGTACATGTATGTACATAATGACAATATTTTAACTAATTTTATCAATATAGAACTATTGTTTTTACCCCGCCACGCCTGTGAATCAAATGAATAGGGTTGCTACCTGTCGCAGGTAACTCCTGCATATACACAATGAAGGACATTATTAACATAATTTAATAATTCTAAAATGAAAGACATTACTAACATGTAATTTAACATAATATGAATTACACGAGAAATTTAACAAAATTTATGTGTTGTTTGAATACCTCAGTGAGTTGCCGCGGAGATGAAATCGCAGCAGAAACACTTTTATCTACTTGCCGCAGAGATGGTGGGGTGTCTAGTGAAGTGAACATCTTTATCAAACATGTATATCACGTGAGTTAGATGGACATACAAGAACATACATATATTTGACTTCAAAACTAATAAATATATACATGCAAATATATACACACACACACACATGTATGTGAAAATTTTACATAAGTAACATTATAAATTACCTCTGTGAATGTATGTGTATGCATGGTGCTCACTGCCTGTGGTCAGGATGAAGATTTGCCTCCCGCGCGCTGTAATATCAATGCATATACATGTACAAATACAATTATTTCAAGAATTTAACATATATAAGTAAATCAAGTACAACAAACTTTTTGTAACACACATAACAAATTTACCTGTGAAGGTGACGCCGATGAATGTAATCCAAATGTCTCACTCAAAAGGACATCTGACATAGTGACATTATCGTGTTCACCCCTAGCACCAGGTGCACCAAAATCAGTACGCATGAAAGTATCGTCCTCCTCGGGCCCCAAACATATGGTACCACATAACGAGCAAAGATGTGGCCTCATGCTAGTACTCCCTGAGGGAATACTCTGTGTACCTCCACAAGCATCTGGCTCAGAAATATCCCTCGTATGTCGAACAAGGGTCATAGTTAGCCCCTGAAGCGTGTGGAGTGTATCAATCTCTATTGTCTCCTTCACTGCGTGAGGGACAATCTCAGGGTGAGGGGGCTTCTATGTGAGTAATCTACCCTACTGAATAGGTGCACGTTGTGCACCTGATCGATCCTATGTAGATACTTTTCCTCAGCCCTGGAAATCTTGGAAATCAAAATAATTTGGGATCTCCTTGAGGGTAAACTCGCAATAGAGTTTCCTCAAAAAGTATAGTGGCACCTCATTGTTATTACAAGGTGGAAAATCAAACACCATCCACCATCAATCCCAAAAATTATTTTTAATCAAATTATTATTGCACAAATGGATGGGAAATCATTTACATGACAACGGAACTAGAAAATTAGTGTAGGGGTCTGTGAATAAGGTGCATATGAGGTCTTTTGAAATTTCTTTTTACTTTACATCCACATATGACAATTTGTTGGAATAATAAACCCTACAACCCTCTCTGTAAGTTGTCCAACGATCAATTTTCCCCGTTGCCGCGTCAATTTGAACAAGTAATGCCTCCAATGTGTTTGTAAGAGAGGCGCGATGGCGGTTTGTAGATTTTGAATCCCTCATTGTTTTGATTAAATCCTCAATTTCAATTTTGTTTTCAACTATGTGGGCTGCTAAATCTTCTTGACTACCTGAGGGATGTTGAGCAATTGTGGGAGTGTCGGGAGGGTTGAAAGGAATAACAGGGTTTGGTTGTGGTTGATTCCCTCGACTCTAACTGTAACAATAAAAAATATGTATTCAATTCAAATTTTAATCTATAATTATCATATTTCAATGCAATTTTGAGAAAAGAATTGTGCTTACCTCTTCTCCGTGGCGCCATCGTCAATTCAGATCTTCTTGGCAATCCAAAAATGATCCTTTGAGCTTGAGATCCAGCTGAATGAAAAAACGCGAGGGCATGGTTAAGCTTTAAAACTCGCGTTTGAGGGATATAAAATGAAAGAGGCTCAGGTCTCTTTTTTTGTTTATAGTAGGCATAATGCATACGTGTTATGCTTCGGTAAATCCCAAACCTGACAATTGAAAACGTGATCACGTTATAATAGAACGCGTACGCGTTTTGCTTTTTTCCAGATTCTTGTTCACTTTTTGGTCCCCCAACTTCGTGCACTTACCCTATTACAATCTAAAGCTGAGCTTCACCATGCATTTCTTTTCAAAATCCATGTTTCTCTGTTTGTAGGTCACTCAGGTTTTTAAAAAATCTATGAGATGGTTTGTAGGAATTTATTTTGGAAGGGAATGAAGGAAACCATCAAATAGTTTGTGGCAGAATGTGATACATGTCAACGCAATAATGGTCAAATAGTGGCAACCCCAGGTTTTTTACAACCATTACCCATTCCAACCCAGATTTGGATTGATATTTGCATGGACTTCATTGAAGGCCTTCCTAAATCTGGGGAAATTTAATAATCCTAGTTGTAGTGGATCGCCTCTCCAAGTATGCCCATCTTTTTTTCCTTATTCCACCCATATACAACCTAAAACATTACATAAATATTCATTGGCCAAATATTCACCTCCATGATATCCTAGCCTCCATTGTCTCTGACTGTGATGCCACTTTCACTAGCCATTTTTGGACAAAATTATTCCACATGATAGTACCCAATTAAGGGTGAGTTCAGGATATCACCCATAAATGGATGGTAAAACTGAAATTGTTAACAAATGTTTATAAACATTCCTTTGATGTTTTACCTATGAGCACCAAAAACAATGGGTCAAGTGGCTGCTTATTGCAAAATGGTGGTGTAACACCTCATATCAAACCTCCAAAAAAATGACTCCATATGAAGTAGTTTAAGGCTAAACACCACCACCTCTCCTCCCTTACACTCACGTTAGTTCTCCAATTCAGGTTGTCGACACTGCCCTTAGCCAATGAGACCAAATTATATGCACTCTTCGATATAATCTCCATATGGTGTAAAACCATATGAAACAACAGAAAAATTGACACCATTTGAAGTGTAACTTTTAGCCAAGAGATATGGTTTTTTTGCACTTAAAACCATACAAAGTATAGTAATAAGCAAATAAAATAAAAAACCCCATATAACCCTCAAATTTCTATTAAAATTTGGTCGCGATCGGATTCAATCTTCAAATACCTGTCATTTTATCTCTCAATCTTTGAAAAATGTGTCGTCAGTTGCATTGGGATCGTGATCTTCTCTTGTTTATTTTGACATATTACACACCTTGTGCCACTCTTTGGCCAAAAATCCTATTTTTTCGACCCCATATCTTCAAATTTCTGAATCTCGACATCCATCCCATGGGCCCCTAGTTAGGTGATTTATTTCTTATTTTACTGATGATCCTCTAGTGTTTCTTTTCAGTCTTGCTTCTCTAGGGTTATAACAGAATGGATTGCACCCGTATGTGGCAAGATGACCGACACTATCAGGTATGCATTGGTGGGTATATTTCATTTCAGCTAGTTCCTTGTTTACTTTTAGCATCTCCTTCTGATTTTGGTGTTATGTATTGTTCTTTTCGTTGGCTACCCCATGTTTTGCTATTATGACATGCAGTAATCAATGACTGGGGCATATATATACACCTAATTTTTTACGCTTTCTATTTTCATACTTGTTAATAATAATTTCTCTTTCTAGGTTAGAGGTCACCAATGCATTTGTTTCTTGAAACGAGTTCCATAAGAGGCCTGTCTCGTGATAGGGGTATGGTTATTCATGTAAATGTTATCCCAAATTCCCCCCTAACAAATTTGGTCAAGACAACCCCGCACATAGAGAAAATATGAAGGGAAACGTTTCAGACCTACGAGCTCGCATTCTAGAACGGGGTAAAGGAAAAAGTCAAAGTTTGAACCCGAGTCAAAGCCAAAAAAGGGAGGTGGAGGAAAAGGTGAAAATTTTCCTTTCAACAAAATGGCACAAAGGAAAAGATTGGAGTGCACCTCCCCAACCAACAAAAGGGTGCCACTTGCCCAAGTGGAGCATCGGGGCCGTGGGAGTTTTCTGGATTCTATGATTCTTACAGAAAAAGGGGAAAAGATAAATTCTTAACCCGCAAACCTAATTTTGCCCTAATCTGGCTACTACATGTCCCACATTATCAAAAGGGGACCCATTTTTCAAGTTGTTTTCCCGCCCTCATGTACAGACCAGATATAAACTTCGAAGGGGCATATCTTTCGACTCAGGGCTCGAAATATTACAAATCTGACACCATTGGAAAGATCTCGGCCTCACCTACGCCATGGAGGTCTGAGACTTTAATTTTTGAGGAGGTTAGGTAAAGGAAAATGGAGGAAACGTCTTTGGGCCTTCAATGCAGGATCCATCTATCTCAACAACCAGATCGAATTCGATCTGTTTCCATCGTTTCCTCTTCTTTCAAGGTGCCGAATCAAGGAATCATGCAGTAAAGACATATTTGGGGCATACTTTATCAGAAGCATTAACAGCAGTGGTTGAGATTCTACCCACTTTTCCCATTTCCCTCTCTTTTTCTTCTCTCCGATCAAATCTATAAATATAGGGGCAGGATTCATTGTAAATGGTTGTTGTTCATTCTTATTCCCTACCCCCCTCTCTCTTTCTTCTCCAGGGTCGAATGTGGAGTTTAAGTCTCCTCCCTTGGCTTTGTAATGGCATTTTCTTGCCTTTTTCCCATTAATGGTGTACTGTGTGAACTCCTGGAGCAATAAAATATGTTTTCGTGATGCATTTTGTCCATCCTTTGCTCATTTTGTTGTCTCTTCTTGCCTCTCACCATTGTAGGGTATATTGTGCATATCTCTGATGTCCATCGCAGGTTTTGGGAGTTGTGTTTAAGGGGTTTAAAATGGTGTTCTATGTGAACTTAATCCTTGTTCTATGATGCATATGTCCATCCTCTCCATTGCTCACCTCTCTCCATTTTAGGTAGTTGGGTTTGTGATCAACAGTTCCCTTTTCTCAGTGCTATCACCTCTGTAGTGTAGGATTTTTTTTTTATGTTCTCTCTCTCTCTCTCCTTGGTCCCTTGGAATTGTTAGATTAGGAGTAGATAGTCACATTTCCTTCCTTAGAAGTAGTTTAGTGCTAGGATTAGGAAGAGGAACCAACCTTCTCTGGAGGATCATTCCCATTTGCAAGTCCCACAACTCGGGGAATGATCCAATGTTATACAAATCACACCAAATGAGTCTGCCTTAGAAAAGCAGATTTTTAGAGCTCATTTGGGGGTGCTGTGTTTTCACACTAATAGTAACCATTGGGTTAGGGATGATATATGGAGAGAGAGTAGCTTTTGGTCCTATTCATGCTCTTATTTTTCTCTTACCCTCTTGTTTTCCTCCACATTTCTTTGACATCTTACTTGTTCATGACCACATTTCTTTTGTCTTGGATTTTTCTTTCCATGACACTTTGCACACACTCCCTCTCATTTCCATCTCTAGCTGATGCCATCGCCCGCGGGTGATTGTGTCGGTGTTATTTCAAATCCTTAGTTGATGCATTCACCTACGAGCGATGGCATCGGTATAAAGGCCCCAACTCATGTTTTCACATCATGTTCATCACATCAGATCAAAAGGAACTCACCATTAGCTTTTCTCTCTTGCGACAACTTACATTTACTCGTTTAGCACTTGGATTTCTTGCATCTTGACTCTTGGCTAGGAGATTCTTCTTGTTTGGATTGGTTTGTTTTCACTTTGGGTCACCTATAGTGAGCAAGGATTGGATTGTTTCTCCTTCTCCGCCTGAAAGCTACTATCTCTTGGTGTATGGTCCTCTGGGAGATAGATGCATCAACGACCATCCCCCAACAGGCAAGTGTTTTAACCCAACTTGTCATTTTGTATACAATAGTCTCTTATATTTTCTATTTACTGCATGTTAGCTTTATATTTTATGCACATGATAGGTTAGCATATTATATTTCAATTTTTTACTTAGGCTACATGTTTTACTTTGGTTATCATAGGCTGTGTATGTTTATTTTATCTTTCATTACCCCCATAGTGTCAATATCCCAATAGGGTTCCTTCATGTTCTTTGACTTAGGGCCTTGGAAACCTTCAGTTGTCCTAGTGTAAGGGTCACTTCCCTTTGGATATGCGATCTTAGCGGTCGTTGTACCCCCTTTAATTCTATCTGTTGTGTGTTGGTCTTGGTGTGTCCCTTAATCATTGCCTATATACCCTAGTTGAACGGGTGATAAGAGTACATAGTGTCTAGACACATTTTTTCCCACCATACAGTATCCCTTCACTCTAATGTCTATACCATGATGCTTATAACCTATAAAAAATATATTTTCACCTCCTTGCCCTATAATGGAAACACTATTTAATTTTTTTGGAAAGCATCAAATTGTTAGAGGCATGTGATAGAAATTATCTGGGCTCTTAAGCATTATCTACTTACTGAGTCCCTAGGTAGTAAACAATATAAAAAACACCACATTCCATAATTGAAAATAGTTTTAGTGATATACAAGCCCTATATTATGCACCAAAAGTGCCCCATAACAAGCAATAGCTTCAAAAAATGATGAATACAAAATAATGATTTCTTGATCTATCTCATGGACATGATTAATGACAATATTCAATGTGCTTTGTTGATGATCTTTTAAGCGATTTTCTAGATATGAATGAACTTAAAATTATTGTTTATTTATAGAAAACTAAATTCAAATCAGGATCTTATTTGTGCACCAATTGACAATACAATGTCTAAAAAGTGAAAAACAAGACCACGAAGATGGGCACACCCTATCCAAAAAGAATCACCAAAGGGCCCATAAGATACACCAGATGCTTCTAATAAACCTATAAATAACACTAAGTTTAAATCAATAACTCCTAATAAACCTATAGATGACACCAAATTTAAATCAATAATTAACAAGTACACAGACACTAATATCATACAATTTAACTATTAACTAGCAATTGTACGTGGAGTGTATGATGGAAACGCTGAAGAGGATGGGGCGAAGATTTGAAAATTGAGGAAGTGAAAAAGAGGGAGAGGATGTTGGACAACGAAGCAGGGGTTTGGTGGAGGATTGACAATGTTGTTTGTTTTGTTGTTTCATTGTTGACATACAATATCTGTGTCAGTGAGGGCATAATTATCTCCTTAGCTATAACACAAACATATTCAAAAACAATTTTTCTTATGAGCACATTTCTTTCATTTATAATAACAGGCTCTGAGAAAATTTGATTGAATGGAAATTATGTGATAATTTTATGTTACTAAAATGATATCAAGTAGATTAAGATGCATATATCTAATTTGATTGCAATGAAAAGTGGTCATGCTTCATATGAAGACCAAAGCTCTTTGATGTCCTAGTCTCCTGACAATTGTATGAAAATTCATGAATGTTAAATGTGACAATGTTGTTAAATTTTTTTTGTTTTTCTCGTGAGTAACCTGAGATTGAAAGGGCAATATATATCATGATTGATGTATGAATTGGTATAAGATTTTTAAAACACACACACACACACACACACACACACACACACACACACACACACACACACACACACACACACACACACACACACACACACACACACACACACACAATTCATATAAGTCAAAGTTTGTTAAAACTTGTTGGAAATAATTGGAACCATTGCAAAAGTTACAATTTATGGGAAAAGTGATACTCCCTAAGAACAATCATTTGTCAATTTGATGGTAAAGAGTATTTCAATGTCAACGGTATACAATATTTCAATGTCGAATAATATTATTTAATATTTAATAATATTTGTACATATATGGAATTTAGGTTTGAATTCCTTGTATTTTATATAAGGAAGTTTTTATGATATTGTTGGAAATTTCATGTAGAATGAATTTATATTAACAATTACTTCTTCCAAGGGTCATTCAATTAGTTACGGTTGAAAATTTGATCTAGGCCGGTAGCATAAAAATATGCTATCGACCGAAATGTAAACATAACTTTATGGGGAATTGTGCTAAATAGAGCTTTCGCTAATAGCCATCCTAAAATCAACACCATTATGGGTTAAATCAGCTGCAACCTTTGCATCACTAACTTCCGACTTGCTTTCCGACACTTCTGCATCCAACTAGGCGGTAAACAGAATAGGGTAGAGCTCGAGACACACCAACTTTGATTTGGTGGTGCCCTCACGTATAACATTGCATCGGTTTAGGAATCCTTCTATGATCGGAATCTACTATGATGTTGCGAACATTAAATTCAAAGGATGGCTTAAGCCCGGGGATCGCCTTCAACAACATTTTTTGGAAAGTGATAAAAAAGAGCCATCCACCTAAGTTGAAATAACTGAATCATCATTTCATTGTACTACAAATGCTTTGACTCATGTTCATGAAATGGAAGATATGAAAACCCAGTATAGGCAAAAAATAAGTGTTTTTCGGAAGTCCTTGGATGATGCACATAAGAATCAAAAATCTCAGTGCAGATTGGCTTTTCACTATGGAAATTGTGGCATTAACGTAACACTTTGGCAATAAGAACACGACAGAGACGTTGAGATCATGCAAGGTTTAAACCCTCAACTTGTGCTGCAGGGGGCGAGCCTAAACCTATTTCCCCATTTTTCACATTCTCCCTGGCCGCGCAAACAACAAATCTTTTCCTTTGTGAATCCTTAATGGGTACTTCAGAGAAACACCGGTTTGCGAATTAATCTCCTTAGAAAATCAGGGCTTATTGCTTGCACAAAATTTATTTTGTAGTTGCACGCAGGTAGGTTTATGAGGAAATAGCTTGCCCTGTACTCAAAACGTGGCAGGATAACCGGTCAACACGTAACCTCATCAACCAAAATTTTAAACAGTTGTGATGAAACTGCGCTTCAACAACACTTTACATCTAAACCGTCTGCATTCTAACTGTGCCAGACTCAGGTGGTTTCAATTCAATAGGAAAACACCGCAGGCGTAACAAGAATGCCTGGAATCAAAGCCCCAAACGACACCAATATCATAACAATAAAGCTAACCCTAAAGCACATGTCAACTTATTATGAGATTCAGAAATATGGATGAGATTATGCAGTAGTTGTTGCTTTCTCGCTCCAGCCACCTTCACCGAAAGAAGATACGACCCCATCGGACTTGCAACGGCTCTAAAATTTAAAAGAGTCGCATAATGCTTCAGACCAAATAGCTCTGAAATAATGGTGAACAACACTGGCTACTGTGTTCTGAAAGACAACCTTATGGCGATGGAGGCCACATACAACAAACCAGGCAGAGAAAAAGTTGTAAAACCATGCCCAATGCACCCTATCAGTAACACTATTGTGAACAAGAGAGGCCTTGGGAACTTGTATTTCCTCAATAGGAATTCCGACAGAAATCCTGCAACCACACGCCCTAAAAAATTCCAGATGTTGATGAGCGAAACAAATGTGCTGATATTCATAGGGTGTATCCCAACACCTTGCTGATCTGACCCATGTTGTCAATGGCGGTGAGGGTTGCTCCCATCCAACAAGTTGCAGCCGAGAAGAGGATTATCATGTGCAAACTTACAAGAGCTTGTGGAATGGTGAAGTCACTTCTTCTTGTCGGCCCCTGAACAGTCTTCGGGATCTCATGGGCTCTTCTAATTCGCTCCTATTGGCTTCGTGTTGAGATAATTTCATGGCCGCCATCGTGATTTTCATATCAGAGGTGCAAAATGCCCCAAATTTTGCATCTTGGCCAACTCGACCTTTGTAACGACAACGAGATTAGAGAACATAAAAAGTATGGCCATGGAAGCCACAACTCGTTAGCCTGACTATGAAAAATTCTTGACCCTGTTTACCACCACAATCATGACCATCAGAAACCCGACCAGGACGAGGGCGATGTATAGAAAATTGTAGAACCATTTGAGCTCATTCTTCTCTGTGGCAACTTTGGTGGGTCACACTACTAACATTACAAGTAGAGTTATTGCAGAGGGCGACACACCCAGAAGCAGGATTACACCTCTATCATCGTAGCCGGAAATTGCATGGTATATTTGAGTGAAGATTTCTCCGCTCAGACCCACAAATCCCTTCAGAATTCCCAACACACTTCCTCTGCTCTGTGGGAAAATCTTGACACAGGTGACCAGAGCTCCTATGTTGGCAAATGTATGGGTTTAGAAGCCAAAGCCATACATTGGACAAGGGCCTGCAACATCTTCTGCCAACAGAATACGTGGATAACAAAGTGCACAAACAATAACAAATGCACTGCTGATCGTGAGATTTCAACGCATCCTCCACCATCTATATTCTGATCTGTCTCAGAATCAACAGGTCCAACTCCGGTACATGATCCATTTTTAAGTGGCCTAATAAAAAGATATTGCCTTTCCTTTTATTTTTCAATAGGTCAAAAATGATGAAGTCAATTTAAATAAATTTATTTTCTTAAGGGAGGTGATAGGATTTCATAAATGTATATTAGCGCATGGCCCTTTCTTCTCGTCTTTTATAAAAACTGGCATCCGAGAAACCAAGAGAGCGAGCCTCGAGTATCCTTACCCCACGTGGAAAGGGACAAATGAATCCCTGCAATATCGTATCCCGTGGTTTATAAGCGTTTCATTTGTTTTCCAATTCAAAAAGATTCTTTTTAAATTCTAAACGACTCTCGTCTACATTCACGGAGACCTCTTTAATTTACTTACGTTTATAGGGGAAAGGACCCCATCTCCGAGCAGGGCCCTTTGACCGAGACTATTTTGGCACAAATAAATATTACTATCTAGGGGAGGGGAGCCAGTCACGGTGCACCCTAACTTTGGCGCACTATTTGCAACAGCAAAAAAAACAGATGACTCACAAAAATCCTTGCAATCGAAGCGCGCCAAAATTCTCTGCACACTCATCGCCTTTGCCAACTCAGCAGACACGTAGATCTCCATACGCATGAGCTGGAGTGTGAGGTGTCCAAAAAACTACGTTTTCGCACGCTTGACCAAATCCCGTGAATGTCACCCCCCACCGGTTACTATGTTCGATGCCACTTAAGGCACATTAACTCGCTGTAGATTGAGGACAGGGAAATCCGCGCATAGGGATATGGATGTCATAAATGGTTAAGGCGCCGTGTCAACCAAGCAAACGACATCAAACGCTCCACCACGCGGATTCAATGCTTGTGCTTCATGGCGCCACCTACTCCCAAACCGCCTCCAGCAGATAGACTGTATACCGCTCGAACCAGCAAAGAATGCAACAAAACAGTGCAAGCCATCGGACCAGGAGGGGAATGTCTACGGTTTTGGCGTGATAATTTTCTTCTTGCGACTTCACGTGTTCATGCTTACGGTTACGGCGTTGGGAGCTTCTCATACTTGCAACTTCTTTCTTCAGCAATAACTCAGTGTTTCAGTTATAATCCTTCTGATCTGCCATCTTCAATCTTGCCGTGGATGCTTCAAGACAGGTTTCGTTTTGTTCTGTTCCGTGTCATTTACTTCTTTTAGACAAACCCTCCTTAGTCGTTTTAAAGTGAAGTTCAATTTGATTTGGTGGTTTTACATATTGAAAACTGACAGTTTTTTCTGTACGCGTCTTGCAGTGGTGGGGAGGAGCTCGTTCGGTTGACGGAGAATGATCCACGCAGATGCAGACACATTCCTTCAAATGTGTTTATCAACACATCAAAAGAGCTTGGAAATTGTTTGATTCTCTTCGAATATTAACAGTCGATTCGGTTCTAATAGGTGAGGTTTTAACCCTCACTGAGGCAGTGATAGAAATAATTACTAATACTTCTTCTGTACTGGTAGATTGTGTTATGTCTTCCTAGTTACGTGATTCCTTCTTGCAAAGACCTACAACTCCTATTGTTTCTGAAAATTACAATATACTGAACATTAAAAAAAGCTGGGTGATCCAAAAAATGTGTCAAAAGAAGTGTGTGAGAGTTGAATCTTTTTACTTGTTGAATTTATATAAAACATGTCAAAATAAGCGCGTGAGTATTGTATCATTGTAGCATTCGATTGTGCTCAACTGAGCGTGCTCAAAGTGTGATTTTTGCTCTCACGTTTCCATTGTTGTAGCTATGTACACGGACGCTTCCATTCTTTTTAAGACATTACATTTTATCTCCTCTACTTCTCGATCACTCTTAATGGAACTTGTGCATTTGGCAGCGTAAAATTTGGTTTGATCCTTCCCTTTTCCTCTCTCTGACACAATTGTAACCCTCCTATTTCTTGAACCTCATAGCAACAGGCACATACCCATTGTTTGATATACATTATACTTGTTGAATGAATGTAAAAACAGTTCAGTGGTTCTCTAAAATCCGCACCGACAAGTTTGATGCCACGACCATTAGTAAGGTTCCTATAAGAAGATGACCACCTACTGATCACTGATACTGTAATTGAATGTAGCTGCCTTTGTAATCTGATACTGTAATTGAATGTAGCTGCCTTTTTAATCTGATACTGTAATTGAATGTAGCTGCTTCGACACATTGTAACTCAGCTATCCTAGTCTGCTATACTCAATTTTTTTGGATTTTTGTTTATTGCCCAGAGAATAAGGTTAGTGTCTTACTGTATGAGAGGGGATCCAGTCCCGGTGCACCCAAACTTTGGGACACTAAACTGAACATTTAAAATCACCAGGTAATCACAAAAATCTGTCAAAAGAAGCGCGTGAGAATTCTCTACAGCCCCATCTCCTTCGCTGTTTTCGACAACTGTGAAATCCACGCATAGGGATATGGTAAGTTTAACAACAGAGCTGCCTAATGTTTCGGCCTGAGATTTTTGTGTGTGGGTGTTTACACTGACCACCTCTGTGTTGGGAGCTAGTCATACTTCTGAGTATACTTCTATTTTCTTTCTTCAGCAATAATATCTACTTGAAGTGATATTTTAACTTTGCTTCCTTCAAAACTAGAAATAGTCATTTGAATCTTGTCGTGGATGCTTCAAAAGAGGTTTCGTTCTGTACACTGTTCTGTTCTTAGCCATTTACTTCTTTTATGGTAACCCTCCTTAGTCGTTTTAATGTGAAGATTGGAAAATTGTTCATATTTAAAGGTAATCAAGGGGTTGGGCTCCTTGAGCAATAAATGAAATGGAGTTGATTGATTCAAACTACACTAGTATGAGATCGATTTATAATCGGATATGATTTATAACTGAATATATTTCAATCATAGTTGATAAAAGCCTTCGAATGTTACAAGAAAGTCGAAGAGGCTGATTTGTCAAAGGACATGGCAACCCCTATTATTAGTAACTGATTCGTATAATTTGGTGATTTTACATATTAAAAAACTGATAGTATTTTTTGTACATGTATTGCAGTGGTGTTCTTATGCTTGTTGGAGTGACTCACATTAGAAGTGCAGATGCAGAGCATGATTTCAATTGTGTTTATCAACGCATCAAATAAGTTTGGAAATTGTTTGATTCTCTTTGAATATCTACACTCCATACGGTTATAATAGGTGAGGTTTTTTACCCTCATTGAGGTAGTGATAGAAACTATTTCATATTTTTCTTTTTTACTGGTAGATTGTGTTATTGGCTTCTGGCTGTTACATTAATGGCAAATTGCATACTGTCATTTACTATTTTTCTGTTTCTTAATGTAATTTTCAGAAACAATAGGAGTTTAAATCTTTGAAAAAAAAATCACATAACTTGGAAGACATATATTCATTCAGTAAACATTACCATTGTCCATTACAAAAACATGACCATACAATATAATTGGGCCATATAACTACTATTACTATATTGTAGTTTTAAATCGAAAGGTCAATTCCACACATCAAAAATTCAGCCCATAAAAATAAATACTTACTTTCGATAATATCATTTCCAAAATCTGAGGAAGGGGTAGTGTTGAATCTGTAGTTGAGGTTGACGCTGGGGTGTTACTTTCCAATTGCCTCCCCATGTTGACATCCCTCATAGGTGTAGTTGGGAATGGATCAGAACTTGGAGAAGCATTCACCTCCAACTGCAAAATTATGTGTTGAAACTGATAAAGGGAAATGTATGCCCATTAATTCTTTTAACATTGGGTGTTGATCAAGAAAATGATTAATTGGACTACTTAATCTTCTTTTCCTTTCTAACTATCTTCTTGCCTTCTCAAACTCCTTCTCCTTTATCTCTTGATCCCTTTGAATCCTTTCCTATTCCTTTCTATGTTCCCTTTCTTGCCTTTGAATCAACTTTTGGTGCTCCTTTGTTTTCCTTCTATGTTCTTTTTCAATCTTTTCCTGCTCCTTCCTTTCCCTTTCAATAATTCGTTCAACCTTCTTCTCCTGGATTTGTTCCCTTTTTCTTTGCTTCAATTCATCTATTTATTTTTTTTGTTCCCTTTCTCAACCAGAAGCTCCATGTACTGATCTGCGGTGATTAGTAGAGATTCCCTACTCAATCTCTATACCAGAAGCACTATTTGACCTTGATGATTCTCTAACCTTTTTCACAGGGAGTTTCAAGAATCTACCAAGAGTTTTTTGTCCTTGGTTTGCCTCACAAGTTTGGTTTGAATCTGCCCCTAATACCCCTGCTGCCTCTAACTGTGATTCTGCATCATTTTCTTCAGCTTGACTTGCCAACATAGTAGTGCACCAAATCCGAGTCATGAAGTAGTGTTGGATGAGAGGGTTAAAGAGAGGTTGACCTCTTCATTATTGAAGTTCAAGTTTACACCAAGATTAAGAGCTACTTATTTCATCCAATCGGGAGGGATATCTTCTGTGGGCATAGATAGTGACTCATCGATTTGATTAATTCTGTTTGGGAGTTTCCAATTGTTGAGCAACACATTCATTTATATTTATCTCCTTCTGCTGAGGTTCTGATTCTTTCTCCAATTGTGTGTTAGGCACCATCTCAACATCTTCACTTTGCTCTAAATCAACCCTAGATAGATGAATCATATTTTCTGGTGCACCAACATCAATCTTGAAAAGATGTGTCAAATATTCTACTAGGTCCCATGTCTTCATCCAAGGCATTGGGAATAAGAGGCCATATCCCTGTTCTTTTGAATCTTGATTTAATGTTGCTAGGTGTAAGATCCATTTTGAATGCCTTGCTCCCTTAGCTCAGCTGATTCAACCCTTTTCACATCTATCCCATGGTTTGCAATTATCCATTTGCGTCCTCTCCTCCTTGAAGTATGTTTTGAATGGAGCAAAGACACTCACATCTAATGGCTGTACATTTATGAGAGGTGTGTGCAGGAAATGTTAACAAATCAATCCCCAAACTCTTGGCTTCTTGAATTATCTCCAAAGCAACATGTGAACTATGGCCATAAAAAATTAGTAAATGCCTATTGGTAGGAGACACACCCACCATGTATAGATGATGCAAAGTGATGTAACCAGTTTATGAATAAATCTTTTGTCATCCATGCATGTGCTTGTGTTGCCATGCAAGCTCCAGGCTCACAACATGCAATATAATTTTCTAAATAGTTCTTCCCCTTAAAAAGATAGAATCCTTGAATGCTTTGTCCAGTAGCATTTATACAACACAATATGGTAATCCATTCTCTACTTTTTGGGATGATATATGGGACACTCCTACTGCCCCCTTTTAGCAAGCACTCTCATACTGTAGTTCCTTCCAGCTTGTAATCTAGTTTCATCACAATTCCATATTCGGTTTGGTCCATATGGGTTGGCCTCATAAGCTTTAGACAAAGTAATGTAGAAGAAAATGACAATTGATGGCCTCAAACAAATTGCTTGATCCTTATCAAGGCCTTCAACTGTCCTCAATGTTAGATCCGGGTGTCTTTTTTTAAAACCTGCCCACCATGACTTACCTGGAAAACCATCAGTGAATGGGTTAGACCTTGTTTCACAGATTTGTGCCACACATGTCTTAAGTTGTATAATTTCTAACCCATGTCCCATGTCAGCCATTTCATGACACCAACTCACTATCTCCATCTCTTCTTCATATGTTAGAATTGTTGGTGGACCCACTTTCTTTTAGTGGTGGTAATGCCCATCAGCCAAGAAGTAAGGTGTGGTCATTGGTATACCCCCATTTTTTTTGCACTAGCACGTGTAGAGTATCCATAATCTTCAACATCTTTCATGGCATTATTCATATAAGACTTGTTCCAATCAGCTCTTGGCTTTGTCACTTTTTGGGTTGAAGGGCTCACTCTTATTGCTTGGACATTTACTTCTTGATGTGGTGTGTCATTGGCATCTTGAGGCGGGGTATTGTTAGCCCCTTCTTCATGTTTTTCACTTGGTGGAAATCTTGCTCCCCTAATTTTGCCACATGCAGGTCTTACTCTTTTTGGAAGTTGCCTTCTCCTCATGATGTCAATAAAAACCTGCTAAGATAGATAAATTTATCAAACCGATGTAACTTACAACAATGAGAAGAAATAATATTGAATCAAACTAACACAAAAGGAAGTGTAGCCATTTGATGTGATTGCCTATGTTCTGAGCAATGGACACTTCAAAGATCAAAGGTGAAAATGGGTCTAGTACAAAGGAAGACAATGTTATTGAAACAAATACAAATTTGAATTTATGACCAAATATACATCTACATGAAAAAGGCAGCATGCAATATAATTTTATGCTTCCTGCTAATGTAGATGAATATTCACAAGTAATTCTTAGCTAAATTAATGAAACCTGTAGATGTATGTGTACATGTAGATTTATATTTACAAGTAATTCCAGGATAAATTAATGAAATATGTATATGTATACTTATAAGTAATTACATGTTAGATGTATATTTTATGCCGCCTTTTCATGTAGTTGTATATTTTATGCTTTATTTTCATGTAGTATGTATATTTTATGTTGGCCTTTTCCTGTCGTTGTATATTCTGTAGATGTATATTTACATTTAGATGTGTATTCTGTAGATGTATATTTACATTTAGATGTGTATTCTGTAGATGTATTTTTACAAGTAGATGTATATTTCGTATATATCTATTTGTAAATATAGAGCCTTTCATTAATTTAGCCTGGAATATACTTGTAAATATACGTCTACAAAACATACATCTACTTGTAAATATGAATTACAAATTTCATTAATTTAGCCTGGAATTACTTGTAAATATACATTACAGATTTTATTAATTTAGCCTACAATTACTTTTAAATATACACCTACACATTTAATTAATTTAGCCTAGAATTACTTGTAAATATACATCTACAAATTTCATTAATTTAGCCTAAAATTACTTGTTAATATACATCTACATGAAAACGCAGCATTAAAGTAAAATTCTAGGGAATATTTCTAGTTCTTCCCAATTAATACTTGGGTTTGATACATCAAAATAACACTAGCAAAATTCAAAGTATAGTGGAGAACATCTAAAAAATATCTTGAATCAAGCAAGTCTTTCTATACCTTGTCAAAGCAAGTATGCACCAACAAGTATGCACGGTGGGTTACATGTCAGATTTGTTTGCAAAACAGATTGGGCTTTGTAGAGAATTCTCAAGCGCTTTTTTTGACAGATTTTTGGGATTACCAGGTTTTTTATAATGTTCGGTATAGTCTCCCAAAGTTTGGGTGCACCATGACTGGCTCCCCTCCCATATATAGATTGACAATTTTTTTTTTTAATTTTTTAAAAATTAAATGAATGTGCATCAATATAACAACAGAGTTAAGAACTTACTATGTGGCACTATGATGAAAAATAATAGTTGAATACGGCAGCTTGGAACTGTAATTTTCATGCACTAGCAAAATAATACTAAACTGAATAAAATTTCAGAGCAGTTGAGGAATTGGATTTATAGGAGATATGAAAAGTGTTGTAGTTGATTGATCTTTGTGCTTTTTTTTGATTGGGTTAAAATTGGTTGATCCTTGTGCTTGTTTTTGATTGGGTAAAATTGGTTGATCCTTGTGCTTGTTTTTGATTGGGTGAAATTGATAGGGGTGGATCAAGATTTATGATATTTTATTTCAATACTCATATTTGAAGTTCAATTTGATTTGATTTCTCATTTCAATTCAATCTTTGTTTCTTGAGCCTTACATTTGTTGAAAATATATGCAGAGGTACATCATTTATGGGAGTAGCTGGTATAGAAAATGGTGAGAAAATTAATGCTTAAAAGACAACATGTATTTGAAAATTGTGCACTTTGGACTTATGCTTGTGAGAACCTGCCCAAAGTTTGTGTATGACAAGATTTTTAAACACTGTAAAAATGGGAACTTAAATTATATGAAAAGTGACATCAAATTGATATGATGATGTGGTATCAATTTTGTATAGGGATGATATACAATTATATATCCATATATTAAAATACACAGTTCACCAAATACTCAAACAAAAAATTACATAAAACTGTACATGATTTCCTTTTTCTTTGGCAATTTTAAGATGTGCAAATGTTCTAATTTTTAAACATAAATACATGTCATTCCTTACAACTTGAGGGTCACATTTAAAGTTTAGAAACTCCCACATGAATATAATAATATCATCTCCATTACTATTCTGACCCCATTTACATTGCTGATGGGCTTCAACATGTACAAATATTATTATTTTATGCACAATTATACATCCATTCCTTATCAATACACATGTCCTTGAGCAAACATTGTTCATCTATATTTATCCAACCTCCAGTGCCTTTTCTACAATTAATATGGGTACCTGCAAACATAAAAAAATCATTAAGACTCACCATTTACAAGAAAAAGTCACCATTTATTATAGATTTTTAGCAGATTTCAAAAATCAACATTCAATAAAACAACTGTAATTCGAATTTTTTAAAATAAAAATGATACATTTCCCTCTCAAATTCCCAATTCCCACCAAAATCTCTCACATCCACTTTAATATCTATCCATTGATCAAGAAGAGTTTTAAATCCAATGGCTCAAATTTCATTATTTCTCAATCAATCCGTGCCAACCCCTCTCAGCCAATAGAAAACAATGCCAGATTACCAAAAGATAAATTCAAAGCAATGAAATCTATAAATTGAGATGAGTCGTATGCATTTGTTACTTTCTTGCTGCCCTTTTTCATGTTCAATTTTCTTGCTACACAGATACAGACTCACTCTTTTCCACCATCATTTTTCTTGCTGCACAAATACAACTGCACAGATACAGGTCAGCATCTCTACCATCATCAATTTTCTTGCTGCACAAATACAACTGCAGAGATAGAGAAGAACATTTTTCCAGCATCAAATTTCTTGTTGCACAGATACAACTGCACAGCTACAGAAGAACAGAGAACTTCCAGGACTGATTTTCTTGCTCCACAAATACAAAATAGTAAAATATTTCAGAAATTTCCAGGTGCAATAGTTGTTCACCTTTTGTATTAAGCACTATTTTTAAAAATTGTCTCTTATTTTCTCCAAACATTTTTAGATCTCACATTTAACCATTAAATTTGTTATGAACATTAGGAAGTTTGAATATGTAGATAGTTTACAAACATCATTAAATTTGCAAGAATGAACAACTTCATTATTGCAAATTCATGTTGTTTATACTATATCTACAAATTAAAACTCACTCGTGTGCATAATTAATTTAATGTTCACTTGTGTTTCTCTTTGCCGTAAACAGATAAAATCCAGAAATAGCGATTTCTTTGATTTTCTGAAATAGCCATATTGCTTTTCCAATATTCAAAATAAAAATTTATTTATTTTCTGAACTAGCCACATCTTTTTTCGTAGCCTCTAAAATTCTACATATAGTATTAGATGTAAACATTCATACGGTGTTAAATTTACCTCTAAAATTCTACATATAGTATTGAGGCAGAATTTTTTGGCATGCCTAAAGATTTAAATCAGCCACATACAATCAATGAAGAAGATGATCATGTTAGTTCAACAACTCATGTGAGCCAAACACAAGAAGCCACAGATGTTGATGATAGCTTGTCTTTGCCAACACAGCTCAGCCCACCTCAATGGGTTAAAGAAGGGGCCATAAATCTCAACATGCAAATTGATTTCAACAATGAGGAAGTTTCTCTTTCAATGCCATCCCCTCCCCTGCCTCTTCCAAGTGAGGTGGTACACTATTATGCTGATAATTTGGAGTGGGAGGCACGTGATACATCCCAATTAGATGCCCCAAATTTATCCACACAACATATGGATAAAGGTAACTTCGAAGTTGCTGATTTCATAGCCACACAAGACACTGAAGAGGTGGTTTGCACCCAAAATGACAACCAATCAGTAAGTAAATTCTTAAAGCTACCAATTGAGAGGGTTCACAACAACCCTGTGCGGCTAAGTGATGGAGCAATTAGAATTGGTAGGCAATCCCAAATACTTACCTCTGATGAATACTTGCATTTACTTCAAGATCAAGAAGCAAGAAAATGAGAAATTGAAGATTTGAAGGAAAAGAGAAGGGAGCAGGCAGAAGAAAGGAAAGCCCACATGTTGGTAGAAAAAGAAAAGAAGGGGCAACTTAAAATGGAAAGAGAATTGAAAAGGCAGAAAAAAGAAGAAGATAAGTTGCAGCAAAAAAATGAGAAGGAGTTGAAAAGGGAACAAGCCAGACTGTCAAAAGAACATGATAAAAGGATGAAGGAATGGCAACAAGCACAGAAGGAGCCTGATCGACAAAATAGACGTTTGAGTAGTCCCTCTAATCCCCTTCCTGATCAGCATCACATTTTGTTGGACATGTATAACACATTCATGCCTGCTTTTTCTTCCATTATCAATAACCAATCCAGTTGCCCATCTTCTCCTTCAAACAAAGAGACATTTTCAGGAAAATTAGAGCAAGCAATGTTTGGTCAAATTGGCCAACTTTCAAGAACTTTGACAGATGTTCCAGGTAAGCCTGCTACTATGCTACCTCATGTTCTCCAATCTATGAATGCTAGCACATCAGACAGTCATGAGGAAGAGCAGCCTCAAGCATTTCCAGGATTTTGGTCCAGCGGTTGAGTTTGGCTTTATAAATTTTGTCCAATATTACAAAGAAATAGAAAAAATCTACCCATTTAGTAAGTTTTGGCTGATTTTGTCGAATATGTATATATGATTTTGATAAATGTTAGACCGACTTTAATCCTTTGGAAGTCGGATTTAATGTAAATTTTTGTAAGTCTATCGAAATGAATATAAAATAATATATTATTTCTTGTGTGTGAAGTCAGGACTATCCATATATGTATTTTTTATGTTGTCTCCCATTTTATGGGTCCTTGCCAGCATTTGCAAACATAATTAACGCATGCAAATAAAATATACCATATAAAACTGGAATACAACTCAATCATCTCACAGACAAACAATTGTAGACAAAAGATTTTGGATTAAGATAAACAGATCATTGCCTTAGTAAGGTCACAGATGACCTTACCTGTCCAATAAAATTGTGGTCTTCTCATTGGCGCTACCTCCCCATGAGGATATGCATGATGACATATCAGTAAATGTTGTCTTGCAATAGGAACCCTGCAAATGAACAACTGTCTGAGACACTGTTTTTGAAAACACAGAAAATAAAGTGGTAATTATCTTTGACGACTGCACACATAAAGTTCGTTCTTCAAGGAGTGAGGGAGAGACCTGAAAGGTGAACAAGAAACATAATCCAATCCAGCCTCTGCAAAGAAAGCCACAGACGAAGGTTCCCCTCCATGCTCTCCACATATTCCTACCTGTAAATCCATGCAAATATTCATCAAGAACCTGATATTCCACAGGAATAATTATTTCAATTCAATCGTTTCAAATTACATATATAGCTGTCTGCATTAAGTGTTGGTTTGAATACAATATTCTAGGGATAAATTCCTTTGTTGACAGTATATTAGTAGAAAATAATGGAAAGAAAAGGACTGGAACGTTCAATAGTTTAAAACATGATAAAAAGGCAAATAATATTTTCGAAGGGGTCATTCTGAATAATCCCATGAGATAAATAAGATGGCAGGAACTATTGTTCAGCATATTAATACCCCTACGACTTGGCATAATCTAACTCACAATACGGGGTTTTGCAGGCTCAGAATGTACAAAACCTCCTCAAAACTGAGTCTGAACAAATTTGCAGGCTCAAGTTATTTCCCTCAATCTGCCCAAAGTTTCTCACTTACAGGATATTTAGCCAAATCGGCTCAAATTATAGCACTAAATACGCAAAGTTTTACAGGCTCGGGATTTTTCGCTCAATCAGCTCAGAGTACTATAACCGCAAGCTTTTCACAGGCTCAGGTTTTCCCTCTATCTCCTCAAATTTTACTTCTAATGACGAAATTTTCTCACAAGTTCAGGTTTTTTCTCCTCAATCTCCTCCGATTTAAGTACTAAAACCGCAAATTGTTTCACAGGCTCGGTTTTCCCCCTCAATGCCCTCACATTTCACTTCTAAAGATGCAATTTTCTCACAGACTCAGGCCGTTTTCCTCAATCTCGTCAAAATTTACTACTAAAATGCAAAATTTTCACATGCTCGTTTGGGAGGATGAGCACCACCGGACGCGCTTGATCTTCCTCCTCCGCTCGCCCTTCTCAGCTGGGGCGTCGCTGTTATTTTCCCTGCTCCAGTTGCTTAGAAATCACGATTTCATGAACAGTAACTTCGGCTTGAATGCGCAGTGAATGGGGAATACTTGCACAGTTAATGGGAGGGCGATGGAAAATTAAGGGGAGTCGGTGGAGATATTAATCGCCTGTCACACATTAATACCAAGCACTGTAAATTCATTGCCAGATCAAACGCGCGGCTTCCCAATACGTTACGTGTTGTCAGGTGAATAAAATAGTCGCGGTGATGGGTCTGATATTTATATTGGGTCGAATTTAATAGCATGCATGGAATTCTATTTCCACGTGTCATTTGGATTGTGAACAGGTTTCAAAGATACATTTTAAGATTCATAAAATGTTGACGAATCCAGCGTGCTGATTTGGAGTCCTAGTTGTCAATCTACGTGGCTGTATAACAGGGGCAACTTATGGTGCTCGGAGATGGGGTCCTTTCGATCACATTGTTTTTCTTTATCAATAACATAGATGCAATTTATTATTGCACATACTAAAACGGTTATCTACACGCTGCATAAACATTTAAACACGAAATCATCAACATGGGAAGCTGAACAAGTATTAAACTACATTGATTAGAGGGTATGAGTTGGATCCTTCAAAGTTGTTGTCAAAAGCAATGAACATGGATCATCACAAACATAACCAAGATTGATAGCAGACACTCGAGTTGAGATTTGAGGTCTCATTGATTGGAGAGGAACTTCAAATTGCATCTAACATATTCTGTCTCTATCCAAATTCACAATACCCAAGGAAAAATGTTATAGAAGTGATGTTATCAACAGACAATCACGCATAAATTAAAGTGACCAAGGAGAATGTGGTACACATCAGTCATGAATATATCGCGAAATATGTTGGATATTTTTAGGAGGTATTATGGGTTTCATATAAACCCAATTATTACCCACAATAGCCCACAATAAACTGCAATTTTAAATATCAAAATATATTGTAAAAAGTTGATACATCATAATTTGCATGTCTGCGCGAAGAAATTAGTAGGAAGTGGAAGCTCAAAAATGGCCCCACATCCTTGTACAAGGACTGCTAATGAGTGTTTATATCTTATTGAAGCGTTCCTTTGAATTCACTGCCACAATAAAATGGAAATATTGCATAGGCCCTATGGTTTTAAGACAATTTAGTGTTGAAGAATCGTTTTGAATCATAGTCACCAAATACAAAACAATGTGGACAGTTTTTTCCTATCCATTGCTAATAACTACAACAAGAATATTTTAAAAGTATTACAAAAATAAAACAGATTCATCAAAACAATTTTAAACTCATGTCATAATTATTACAACATGCTTGGGATTGTAGTTACATTAATTAGAAAGAGGAAATGTATATATTTTATCTATTTAATAACTTTTGAATATGTTGCATCAGTCCTATTGTGTTTAATATATATATCATACTATAGTGAATTGGAAGCCGATATTTTTTCTTGTATATATCATATTTTTTCTATAGACTGTTTTTTTTCCATGTTTTGTGTCCATTGTTTAATACTTTTCAGTTACGCAAGTTGCTACCTGAAGGAGGCGACATCACCTGATCAAAAGTTTCACAATCCAACCTTCGTATGTATTTAGTTTACGATGATTGAGTCTTAAAAGGTTTTTTTCTTGGCAGGGACCTTATCTTGTTGCAGTAAGGTAGCAAAGGATTCGTATGGGGACTCATCAATACGTAGGAGGTTAAAATATGGAAAAAAAGTAATCCTATCTACCAAGAATACAATAAATACAGTGGGGTTCAAAATTTGTTTTAAAAAATGGCGATCTAAATTATATATATCCTAATATCATAATATTTCTTTAATAATTCAAAGATTATTTTAGGGTAATCACAATTTTTACTATTCAAGGGGTCATATGACACATAAATCTATAAAAAAATATTAGTTCAATAGAATCAAGATAAATCATAACGAGGTAAACTGAGATTGCCAAAGATAAATTCAATAGCAAAACTACTAATAAATGTAGGTCTCCATTTGTTTGGTCAATATTTAATTAAATTACCCAAAGCATTGCTATTGAGTAGTAAAAAAAACCCATCGTTTTGTTCTGTTTTTTTGCGGGCAGCAATGAGGAAAATTGAATCTAAAAAAACTGTAACATTGAAGGTTGATGTGAAACCACCTTGAAATTCGGTAACTATGATTTGCCAGAACAAAAAGGCCACAATGATCGATATATAGCCAAAAGAAAAAAAAACATAATACAACAAAGCAACTGTCATTCCTATCATCACCAGAATAATGAGCAACAATCAAACAACACCTTACAACAAGGGTAGACATTGATCCTAGTCCGGAACGAGAGAATGTCAGTTCGTAGGAGATCATATATGTGATGGATGATGAGTGTTTGTCTAGGCCAAGAGGCTTTTTTCATGTTGTACGGAAATTATTCGAACTCTTCCTATAGTTCCTATCATTCATTTAGGATCAAGCCCATCGAATCCCCAAGGGAAACTTCCATAGGAATTAGATTTGGCCTCAGAAATACATTATCTAAAAGAGAGGTAGCCAATCACTCCTTGATCAACTCAATTGAATCTGGAGGAAGATTCTCTTTGAGAAGGAGCATTTGAGTTCCATATGTTTCCATCCACTTGAGTTCCGGGCATGTTTTCAACTGGTTTCTCCAAGGAGCTTAATGTACACCAATAGCAGAAGGAATCCCCCACCTAGGATTGTTTAGCCACGACAGTGACAATGGAGAGAGCTTCTCCTTCCAAGCCAACATTGTTTCATAATGTTAGGATTGTGGAACTAGATTGCTTCACAGTTAGCATGCAATGGAAAGTGAATAGTAATACAGCAATAGTCATAAATCAAGGGGGAATCAGCACGGTCACCTAGAACCATCATTGGTTGACTGGGGACAAGTGGGTAACCGGTGTCAGTCAACAGCAAGTGGTAAGCCGCGACCCGTCATCGGTCAGACAGGATAGACATCGGTCAGAGAAAGTGGTAATCGGCCGCGGTTAAGGCTAACCGGCGCCAGTTACCTGTGCGATGTGTTTTATTTTTAAGTCACGGGATTTAAATTATATTTTGTTTTAAAGCAAATCTATTGGATGTAATTGCATAGCTAAGGTGCCCTAAGTTTATATAAGCTTATATATAAGCATGAAAGCCAGGGTTTAGAAGCGGGATGAAGAAAAAGAGAAGGATCGGATTAGATACTAGATTCTCCGAGAATGAGAGGATAAAGACGAAGAAGAAGAAGAGGAAAAAGTAACATGTTACATGAAGACAAAGACTCCATGGAGAGGAGCTGGACAAAAGGAAATAGCACGTACATCTGACTGGTGAGAAGGTGGTTATGTCTTCTTTTGTATTTCCTTTGTATATTCTTGTTTAATTGTAATGGCTTGCATAGTATGAAAAACACATAGTCGTTTCTTCTTGTAGATCCACATGTTGTTGTGAGGTCTTGTATTATAAATCTATGTAGATCTAGTCTTGTATTGTAGATTCATGAGGAATCTAGTATTGTAGCTCGTTAAAGATCCATGTAGATACAAATAGCATCCATATACTGTAGAGGAGGTTGTCTTCTTGTTTGCAGATGGCACAATACAGTGAGATGGAGGAGAGACTTGCATAGTGGTGCAGATGTAGGGTAGCACATTGGTAGACCCATGTGAGATGTATTGGTTTTAGTTTGAGAAGCACGAGCTTGTAGTTGCACATTAGGCAGATCCTATTAGAGATCTTGGAAAATGACATCAAGTGGTGGTATGGAGGCACAGTTGTAGTGTACTCATGGCAGATCCGGTTGAGATATCTGGGAGGAGAGGAGATACTATTGTAGAGATACATGTACTCTTGTGCAGAAGAGTTAGTTTGTAATATCTTGTTATATTATATATGTATAAGATCTATATCTTTGGTGGATGTAGCCCACATTGGGTGAACCACGATACATGCTGTGTTATGTGTGTGTATTTTTGTGTGATTTGGATTATTCTTGTTTATACTTCCACTGCTGTAGATTTTGTGGGGATTGTTAGATTCGTATTTTCATGTTTTGGATTTGATATTCTATAGTTGCAAATGTTTCCGCATAGACCCATCCCCAACACACAACCCGACCAAGACTATCGCAACCTGAAATAACAAACGGAGGGCATCCACCACTGCAGAGGCTAGGGTTTCCAATAAGAGCTGTCGAGGAAGAAGTTCTGAGAAGAGTCGTCAGGGAAGAATTTTGGAGAAGGGCCATCACAGCTGTGGATAACTTATATGCCTCTGTATACAGTTTAATGTTACTATTACAATATGTTTTCAATATTTTTTATACATTTATTTTTTAATCAATTAACTAATTTTGCACGAGACCCTCTATAATAACATAAATTGTATGTCACATGTTTAAATTAATCCACTTCCCTCTTGTCATGACTATTTTCATGTAGCACCGTCCATACGAATATAACTATGATTTATTGTTTCATTCTAGAAAGCTTTAAACGATACTTGTTGCACAATCAAATTTTTCTATGCTCAAATGTATCTATTTTATATTATATTATATTTCAAATTAAGATAGAAGTTTTTTTTAAAAATAAATTAATATTAAATAACTATAGAAGCAATGTTCTAAATAAGTAAACATTTTTTTTTCATACATATTCTTTTGATTTTACATTGTTAGCACATTACAAAATTTTAGACATAAACAATGCCACTAGAGTCATGACATAGCTTAAATCTAAGCAACCCCACAAGTGAGACACACACACACACGTGGGGGATATCCATTTGATTTGAATCTTAAGTTTTCTACAATTAACACCTCAAACTACCACTCAAACAAGCTCAGAATGATAATTTAAGCACAATTTTATGAGTTGAAAACCACTTTGATTTGTAGGATGAAACAAAGGATACCTAAAAAATTAAATTAAATCTAAGACCATTACCATTGAGGATGAAACCTTTTATGTGATAATAAGGGTTAAGTCACATAGAGGTGACTATCACTTTTATTTTGATATTGCATGTAACTCCATAAAATATGAAAGTTTTATAGATTGGAATATTAACATGAAAAACACTAGAAAGTATTTTTAAGAAGCTAGATATTAGTTGTGCCTATAGCTACATGTAGAAATTTGGATGATCCAATTAGATATTTTTGGAAAAATATGGAATCTTCTTAATGGTCAACTATTCATATGATATTGTAATACATGTGTTTTTGGTCATTTGGAATGTTGAATCATAAAACCTATAAGCTTATTTTAAAAATAACAAACATTAGGGGTGTTAAGCTTCTTTTAGATATTGTCTTCAATGGTATGGTGAGAATAAGTTAATGAAATATTTAGGCTTCATGTGATGCTACTAAAGTTTTCAAATTTTGATGATCAATTTTTTGTATCTACTTGATATAGGGGTCTCTGATTCTTCTGACTTGCATTATAAGGATTGAATATTTATGTACAACACTAGTGTTTACACCCTAATTAAATTATGTTATGGAAAGTGTACAACATTAAATATGATGTAAGGGTTTGTTCTAGGGGATTATTATGATCTAATTAATTCATAATTAATCATAAAAGATCGGAATGGGGTATTAATACTTGCAACAATGATATATGATAGCTGAAATATACAAGGGGAGATGAAGGCTTTGTTGTACAAGCCAGAACAAAGAAGATCCAAATTTGTAGACATTTGGAAAAGATAGATCCGAACCTAGAAATGCTTTGTTATCAACCATTGAACCAGAAACTGAGTTGGTGCAAGGCTATAAGAATTTTGTACAACCCTGACCTTGAAGTGTATGGTTTTGAACCCTTTGACAATTAGCCTTAGGATTGTCTAGCCTTTCCCCTTAGCTCAAGGAATTTTCCCATGGAGATCACTAGACCTTGTATCGATCCAATTTTTCCATGTAGATCATTAGACATTGTATCAATCCTTTTGAAATTGATAGTGATTCTATATCGAGCACACAATTTTAGATGAACAACAAAGTTCATCTTGGTGGACAACACATGATTATTGTTTGGGTTAATCATCTATGTTTTCTAAAAATATTGTATATATTTGAACACAAATTCGAGGAATTATCATACAAAGATCATAAGATATTTAATTAAACCATTTGAGATGAGTGACAATGACAAATATTCTATATTGAGTGATAATTTCATATGAATTAGAATTGTAGTCTTAAGGGATAACACAAGTTTCTTATTTTTCATCATTTCCTTTTTGTATATATATTTGTAGGTATTTGAACAATAGTGTTAACTAGGCTATACCATCCTTGCAACATTCATTGGCCTTGGTTGAAAATTTGGAAGCAAAAAGGTACTTTCACAAGTTAAGTAGGTACTAATTCATAAGACATTGATGCTAGTTTACAAGAAATCATCAACTCCGATTATTAAAGTCCCATGTTAGTCTGTTCAATTTGGTGAAATTTCTCTTTGTCCTCCTAGAAGGAAAGCGGATCTAGAAGGCTATCGATAAGCCACTTGTAATTAGCTAAAGTAAAATGAACTCGATTGTTCTTCATCAAGAAATTACTTAATGATAATTAACGTATAAACATGGTTATAGAGTCTCCTATCACAAATCTACACCATGGTTTATCATATCAAATATAAAAAATGGTGATTGATTTTTTAATGGGATCATATGTTACAAAGTTTCTATAAAATAAACATTTAAGCATAAGCTTGCATTTTATATTATTGTAGTTCAATACTATTTTATAAATAAAACACCTCGAGTAAAGTGGATTGAGATCTCGAAGAACTATAAAATGAAAAGAAATTTTAAAAAAAATCTTTTTAAATTTAAACTTCCCCAATATTTGGGAATTTAGAATTTTAGGGCCACATATGGTCCTAAATCCTAGATGTACGAATCTATGAAATATTAAGGGAGCAAAACATGGATTATGTGATGTAGTAACCTTATAGACTCTGTACATGATGTTCAAAAGTTAGCTTTGAACATGCTCTCGTGAATCGTCATGTATGCACCTTTCCATAGGCCTCCCTATCATTGAGACCCTCTTGGATGTTTGTCTGACAATATTTAACAAAGTGTATAGTCTAACAATTTTACAGTCCAAGAATATGAAAATATTTTATAAAATGTAATTTTAAAAATTGTTTTTCATATGGTAGCACTCGACAAGAACATATTTACCATAAAAACTCTCATATTTACAAATGATTACCTTTTTTTAATAATCGTGTGTGCATACGGGTTAGTGAGTGCCTTAATGCCATTAATGGGTGCATTTTAAAGCTCAATTTTTGTTTACATATGTGTTCTTCCTTAAAATAACCCACTTAAATACAACGCCAAACAAATGATAAAAAATGTCTTTGTGTCAGCAAAATAATTGAAATAACAACTATTTTATATATTTTTTGTATTTTCTAATATATCATCATCATCATCATTATTTTTTATATAAATCTATATACAAATTATATTAATATATGTAAAATATATTACAAATGGTTAAAAAACAAGAGTTGCGAAGCGACCAGTTCCAGCCATTCATGTTGCAAAAGTTAAAAGTTACATTTTGCCATTTTTATAAGTGATATATTGGCCAAGGGTTGGAAGAAAGAAGTATATGTGGAATTTTGGAGTTGTAAAACAATTTTGTAGAAATAGCTATAAGTGAAAATTAGAAGTGTTGAAGGTGTCCTTTCATGTGATAAAGTACCTCCAATCGTCTTGGAACTTGAAAAGTGACTGTTTTCTTCTGTTACTCTTTTTTTCTGTCTGAAACGGGAAAGACTGCCATAAGCATTGGGACAAATCGGCCATGTCACTGATGCAAGCATCATGACACAAATGCCACCCTATTGTATCTAGTTGTTTTGTCTTTGCTCAAAATGTTCCGATTGAGTTCTGGGTTCATTGATGAGATGAATTGTCTTCTAGATCTTTATGGATCAATAACTCAACATTTTATTTGTTTCTTTTCATGTTATTGACTAGGATAGTCTTCAGTCATCTGAATACTTCTCTATGGTGCCCTAATAGTTGTTGGTTTGAAAAGTTGTGAAATCAATGCTTCTATATTAAGGCAGGTACGTGAGCATTTGCCTTTTCTGTTTCCAAGTAGTCTTTGTTTGGCTTATATTCCATTTTAATTTCTGAGTGAGTCTATTTCATAATATTTACACTGTCTTGACAACAAGGAACTGAATTCAAGCACTTTAAGAGGGAGAGAGGGAGAGAGATCTTCAAAACTATCTTTGTCAGATGTATCTTGATAATTGCATATTTTCTTGGCATATTAATGTCAATTATTGCATGTCAAAGCCTGTAGAATCTCAACAAGATCAGGACCATCAACACCTATTTCAAGACAGTACGGAACAAATATCAACATTAGAATTTCCAGAAGAGTTAGGTGATCAAGTGCCAGAGGACCCAAGTGAAGCTTCTGCCACCAAATCTGGTTCAGATCTTGTTTCAAGTGGCGAAACCAGAAAGGGGTCATGTGAAGATATTCAACTTGTAAGTAGGAAAAGCATGAAACTTATCTACAATAGATTTTTGACACTGTGGTAAGATTTTATCTTTAGTAAAAAGTACAATGCTTGAAAGTTGCTGGGATTTGTTACGTGTCTGAGAGTCAAGTTTTACATTTATATTTATTGTTGGAGGAGGCTAAATTAGAATTAGTTCTGTACTACCAAATTCAATTTACAATGCAAGGATAGGATGAATTTGGGCTTGGCAATGCCATTGGCTTAAGTTTTCTTCATTCTTAATGTTAATGCTATCGGATATCAATAACAATGAACCTTTGATTATGTTGAAAGCCATTCCGATAACCATTTCTCACTGTTTTGACTATCTTGAAGGTGTAGAATTTGATTGAAAGATGTTTACAATTATACATGAGTCAGGATGAAGTAAAAAAAACTCTGTTGATCCAAGAAAGGATAGAGCCAGGCTTTACTGGCCTTGGTGAGTTTTTTTTTTTAGTTTTTTTTTTTTTTCTGCTTTTGCATTAAAAGTTCCAGTAATTACCATTGATTATGATGACATAAATGTTATTAACATACATATTAAAGATGATAGCTTTATGATCCAATGCAATCTGAAAGTATGAATGAATGATCCCAACGAAAGATATTTTGTGTTTGTTTGTTGCCAATTTTTCTGTCCACGAGAAATTAACTTTCCAATAGAAATCCTCTTTTTTTATGAACGAACTTGTTGGTTGCAGAAACATCACTTAATTGGACAAAGGTTTTTGTAAACCTCATCCATACTCATTATGTAAACATCAGTTCTTAATTGGAAAATATTGTTTTAACCTCATCCATCAAACTGCTTAAGATTCTTTTGTTCCACTCTGAGCATACAGATTCTTTGATTAAAAATGGCGGATAATAAACTATGTTAACATGTTATTTCACAAATGAATTTGCGTTCATATTTGAATCTCTTCATTACGTACATATTCCTATTTTTTGTGTAATGTGAAAGTTCAATTGGATTGCTTTGATATTAGTAATATATGAAACATATTGAAAGTATCTTTTCTAATGTAGAAACAATTATTTGTGATGGAATCCTTGCAAGTAAAATATTATAATCAGATCAAAATTATCCTCACCAAAAAATTATTTTGATGCTTAGCTAAATAGAGTTGCAATCCAATCAAACCTAGGGCTAGCAATCACTGTAACAATCCAATTTTGTAATTAGTCACATGTAACATTAGCAAAAAAGACATGTAACAATTTTGTGAACCTTGATTTTTGTTTAGTTCATTTGACTCCATAACCATGAGGAATCATGCACATGTACTAGATTAGTTTTTGAGGTCATTCATAATTCAACTTTTTAAAAAACTTTGTTTGGGTAGGAAAAATCTCAACCATTAGTAGGACTCGATGAGGATGCATGAAGCCTAATAGTCACCTTGTAAAAGTCTTCTGATCAAAATTTGAATACATTAGACATAATTAGACAACTCCTTTTTGATGTTCAGCTAGTGAGCCTCACGTAACCTAAAACCATGATCTCTTCGTTACCAAGAAATAAATCAGATGCTAGTTCATAGATGTTTCTATTACTATGTGTTGCACCACCGTAAGTACCCTTGCAAAGAGGATGTGTAACAATGCTATGTAAAGGAGAACAATTTGGAATTAGCAAATAATTGCCTAGAGCAAATTTATCAATAAATTTAGAGTCAGAAACCGACCTGCTACGGAAAACTGAACTAATTGCATGTATCTGTCTTGTAGTGAAGAGCGCATCAATGCTCAATGTGCCATAAACATGGGCCAACATAGTGGCAATTGAGGTTCATGTTTCCAAGTAGTGTCACTGCTACATGCGTTGTCATTGCACTATGTGAAATTTGGAAGCATGGAGAAAGGCATGTGCTAATTGTTTGACAAAATGCCTCAATGTAAAGTGATCTCGTGGAATTACTTGATTACAGAATATGCAAAAAATGGGCTAATCTAGAAAAACTTTTGAAATTTTTAAACAAATGCACCTGACAGGTATAATTCCAAACTCAACAAATTTTGGTAATACCCACATCACACACCTTGTGCCTGAACTGGCACTCTAGAACATGGTGCAAAGATACATAAAATAGCAATTGAAAACCAATTGTTTCAGATGTTGTACTTCTGACTGTAGTGATAGACATGTAGATAGAATGTGGAAGAATAGAGAAGGTAGACAAATAATTTGACAAAATCCCTTTTAACAGTTCATGGAATGCACAAAATTGAGCTTGTCAATGAAGTCTTGGGAGATTTTTTCCATTTTACAATGAGGCAAGCTAACTTGCCACTGTTCACATCAACGCCTGGCAATTAACGTGTACATTTTGATGATCATAGGGTCGATGCATTTTTTAAGAAACCAGTTCGTGTATCAATTCCACTTCTTACTGGAGGCAGGACATAAATCAGACAGAGAGACAATGGAGTGCATGTCCTACTGCAAACACTCTTGCGATTTTGTATACACTGAACATGTCGATTAGGGTTCTAGGTTTTAGCTCCACCAAAGCAACAATAGTAGATGTCATTTTTCGAACTGTGAGGAGATTCGAGGCATGATGTTCAGGAAGTGAATGTGGGGCGCTTGGAGTCGGAGGTGTGAAAGAGGGCATGGATATCCATCCATGCCGACATTTTCCACAAATAGACATGCCTCAAATCCATTTTTTATAACATATCCGTGAATTTGCATACCCTCATGCACAGCTGCTAAATCTGCACAAGATGCGACAACGGTGACAAGTGTAACACCATTGGGTTTCGTTGGCATTTGACGAAAGGTGTTGAGGGCATCGCTGGGGTGAGCATTGTGCGCATAGGCTGATATGACAGCAGTCCAGGCGATGACATCCCCTTTCAATCCTCCCGCCTGCATTTTCAAAAGCAGCTTCATGGCCTCGCTCAGATACCCAGTTCGGGCGTATCCTGCAATCATGGAGGTCCATGTTGTGGCATCTCGATTGGGTATTTTGTCAAACAGTTGGTGTGCAAGCTGTATTCATGAGAATTTGGCATACATGGTAATAAGGGCATTTGCCACATTGACATTAAATTCCAAGGCACATGTGATGGCGCGCTGATGGATATTTTACACGTCCGACTCCGAGCGCCCCACATGCACTTGACAACATTCTTGTATGTGTGCAGAACAAGTGTGTGCCAAATGCTCACTAGATCTAACGCGGCCACTACCGCTACTAACCACGGTCATTTGACGCCACTGCAGCAACGTCTGTTTTCCCCCAAATGAACGCCATGAACACACAAGGAGCCACTGTTGTCGTGTCAGGTCCGGGGGAAGAGTTCGTCTTTCCTTTAGGTTTGATGTGATTGCAACAACAAGAAACGAACCCTGGGATGTGAGCATATATATCTCACACCTGGAATTGTTGCGCAAGAAGATATAATTTGAGCTTGGAGGTTGTGTGGTGAGCAGAATGTGTCTTGCATTGACAATTAAGGAATCTCTAAGGTCTTGTCAAGCACAGAGGCAAGCTATCAACAATCAATTACATGAATTGACAAATTGACAAGGGTTAATAAATACCAGGCCACTTGGTCATTTACAATTTTTTAGCTTAAAAAAATAGAAAAACCTGTAGCTCAATAAGGGGAAAAAATTGTCAAATCTCCCTTTCTCACCAATCAAAATTCTAATAAATTAATTTATGTGAAATTATATTTATGTAAATATGTCAATTCAAAGTTTATGTATTAGAAAATTTGACAGGCAAAAAAATTCTTGTATACGATTGGTTCAGAGTAACATTGTTAATTGGGTGACATTGGAACTAAGAAAACTCTATTATTTTTGTTATTTTTTAATTGTATTCCTAGATTCAATCCTAATTTTAACCTATTCCATTTTAGATGAATATAATAGGTTCGTAATAATTCTAAAAAATAGGATTTCATTACATCATTAAAATCTTAATCTAATCTAACTTATTCTAGATGAATAATAAGTTAATACTAATTTAAGGAAGCGGGGTCTTCCATCTACCTTTAAAGCCTTCAACATTTTATTTAATTTGTTTAATTTATGAGTGCTTCTAAGTTCGAACATCTTGCAAAAATGATTCAACCAAAATAAATCCAACATTTAATAATAAGTTCGAACATCTTGCAAAAATGATTCAACCAAAATAAATCCAACATTTAATACAGTATGACAAGACAGCTCCTGTCCTAAATGCTATTACTGCTTCCAAGTTCCACTCAAATTACGCCAAAAGCAAGCCGGCACTTATATTTATTAATTTGCCGCTAAACCTGTGATAATTATTTATACCTCAAAGTCCAACATAACAATTTACAGCTTTCCACAAACTCACATTCTGCGTTTTCCAGGTACAATTTTCTTTTTTTCATGGAATTTAAAGCTGTCTCTGTATACATGCTTATCGTAGCAGTTTTCTGTTTGTTTTTACGCTGGATTGCGAAGATAACAGGAAATAAAATAACTAACAAAGTTCAATTTATTTGAAACTTTGGGTTCAGAATTTACATTTATTCAAACATCTTTAATCATAATTTTTGTGAAGTTTCCTTTTGCAGTGTGGCCGTCGATTTTATAATTATTTTTGCTCTAGCTTTGAAGGTTTTTGGCCATTATTTTGTGTTCTAAGAGTTTGCAAGAGAGCACTGTGTTTTTATTACGGATTATGTTTTTCTGCATTACAAAGAACTCCAGCTTTTACGGTAACGGCATCACTGAAAGCCGAGCTTTACATTTTCTCGGTTTTTTTTTTTTTTGGTACTTTTTAAGCTATTGGAATTTGCTATTATTAATTTATGCATTGTAATATATACTATTTGTTTTGATTATTTATTTGAATTTCTAGCTTTGTATTCTTTTTCATTTTGAAAAATTACTGGTATTTATTCAATTTCAACATTTTATCCTTTCTTCTGGGATTTAAGCATTGGTTCTGTTATGAATAAAACTCATCCTATTTGATACATTTAAGCCATTCACATCTATTGTGGTTATATTTGTGTAGTTTGAGCTTTGACATTTATCCTGATTAAAATCCTCTAAGCTGCCATTTTCACCAGCCATCAAAGCACAGATGTGTGATTTTCCAGAAACAAGAATATCCCTGATGTGTGAATCAAATGAGATACCCAAACAACAACCATATGTCTGTCAACAACATCACATGCAGACAGAGACAGTCCCTAGGACAAAATTCTATTATAATTTATTGCAAGAGGGCGGCTTTTAAAAGTATGGGGTAAATAGGAGAGACTCTTCATCTATTCAGGTACTGTGTGCATAATGCTAAGACACTAAGAAAAATCCAAATCACCTATGGGCTAATACTGAATTAGTCCATCTATATATCATTGTATTTTCAAGTATATTAGCTACTACAGTTACCATCCATTCATGAAAGCACATAAAAAAGGGCACTATTTTAGTTTCCGGCCCATCCACGGAAAACCGAGGTCTTCAAGTGCTGATGGAAGGGCAAATTACATAGGCCCTGATCAGCAGATTTCAAAAAAATATTACAAATGGTTTTATATTAAAGTTCCATCAAAGAGATTAGTCGATATTTATCAGTTTTTCAGCCCCAATGTGCTGTCCTTCACCACCACCACATCTTCTTCACATACCTGCTCATCAAGGCAGCAAACAGGAGGGTTGAAGATAAAATCTTGTGAGAGCGCTGTTTTCATCCTCTTAGCCAAGGAAGACCTGTCCTTGAAAATAAAATCCAGTGAGAGTGCTGTTTTCATCCTCTTAGCCGAGGAAGACCTGTCCCTGACTCGATTTTTTCAGCCCATCAATGATTGTGCACTGGTGATGGACACTCTTAATCCTAACAGAGTGACTCAGACATTCCAGATCCCTGTGATCCTCATGCAATTTATGGGAACCTGCACCATTATAAAACATATTGATGGAGCATGGGGACTGTGCCACCTCGAAGACATTTTTCTGTGCTATAGACTGACAGGGGTCCAGCATCGTCAGCTTTGATTAGTTTTTCAATTTCCTTACTCTCCACATGCTGCACTTATATGGCTGCTCTCCACATCGAATCCAGACACTCGTGAAAGGATTTTGGATTTTTTGGTCAATGTAGGCGGAGATTCTGCCCAACAAGCTTTCATCAGTGTGGCTGCATGCCCTCTTCTTAACTTTGCCTTCCTGAGATGGCAAGAAGCAGATGGAGACACCGCTTCCATTTTTTGTGAAGCTAACCATATCTACAAAGGAGCCTTTGACTATAGGATAGAAATTAGGCCGGCTACATGTATACCCGAGAGGGATAAACTTCTTCAAAAAGACAGTACAAAGAAAGACCCCTGAAAAATAACCCAGCCGACACCGCAAATCCGGAAAGAGGTGGTGTATGAATTCAGGAAAAACCACCAAAATAACCAAGAGAGAACCCCAAATTCTGACTGAAAACCCTCCTCAATCATTAAATCCAGGAAGTCATAAACCCAAAACCCACATACGTGCATGCCCAACCCAAATGAAAATAGTAGGAGCCAAGGGGATCAATCACATACCTGCACCGCACAAGCCCGTCTGATTCTTCTTGCCCGTCACCATCGACACACAACCTCAATTGTTATGCTCCATGCAGAGATAGATGGCAGCATAAACAAAGGACGAGGTGATGATGTCAAGCGTGTGGGAGGGAGAAAAAAATCATTGGGAGGGGAGCAACAATTTCAAGTGACAAATTCATAAACAAGCCCAACTCTCAATTTGAAGGATATATGAACTGAAGGTCATGATGAGGATCATTGAGGGGATGGGAGAGAGACTGTCACACAAGTTACCCTATAAAGGAGTTGATAGTGTTACTCCCAGATAGCTTGTAATCTAATTTAGATGCCCCTTGAGGAATATGGGAAGCATCCCATACCAAAATATTTTGAATTTCCCGCAGGTTCAGGGGTTCCCACAATCTGTTTGGCCTTGTCATCGAACTTCTTAGGCACGCAATGGTCAATTAGCTTATTGGTTACCAGATCTTCTAGTGCGTAAAAATTCAATTGTGTCAACTTTATTACACAGATAGCTGATTTCATCCATGATATCTTTGATTCTCCATGCACTGACAGATCCACCTTTGCCTACATTGATTATAGTATGCGAATCTCCTTCAATTAGAAGGTTCTTCCATCCTTTTGAGTATCTCAATCTGTACTCCTTTCAATAGAACTTCAGCTTTAAAAATATTATCACTGTTGCTACCTATATCTAGGGGAAAACAAATCAGAAGAGGTTGGCCTATGGAATCATGAAAGATGCCTCCACATCCAGACAGCCAGAATTTCCTTTAGAGGTGCCATCAATGCTGAATATTAAAATTCTGGGGATCGGTGAAGACCAAAAAAATTGGATCCTTCTTGACCAGAAATACCATTATCAAGCCCATTATTAGGCAAGCTTTCAACATTTATTCTACTTAAATTTATGCATTTTAAGCTTTGAAATTTATTTTGGTCAAATTTATGCATTGTGCTCATTGTTGGAGCATTCCTACAAAACTGTCTTGGAAATCATCTTTGGAAAGTGCTCTGTTTCTACAGGTTATTAGTCGTTCTTTTGAGTCTTAAGATTTTCCAGGGAAGCAACATTTTTTTATTGAATAAGTTATTAATCAAAAATGAAAAATAACTCTAGCTTTGACAATCTGGGTATTATTGGAAGTGGAGATTTGAAAGTTTTTCCATTTATTCAGTTTTAGTTTATATAATTTAAGATTTGACACTTATTTAGATTAAGTTTTTGCCTTTTATGCTTTGATGTTTATTCTGATTAATTAAATTTATGCATTTTAAAATTTTAAGCTTAAACAATTTTTAATATGGTAGATTTGCCCTTTTCTGGGGCTTAACCTTCTACTAGGCCATATCAAAGCCAGTTGGATGTGGAATTTTAACAATTTCAACACTTTATTATGTCTTTTGGGATTTGAACCTAGGGCTTCATTAAAAATCCGATGCTTTTATGACTTATTTGATAATTTTTTTTGGGAAAACAAATTTTATATTAAGAATAACGGACACAGTCCCAAATATACATTATGAAGCTGATACATCCAATCAGAAAAAAGAACAAGCACAATCCTTGCTTTTGAACATGCATGCATGCTTTTCTAGTGCATTCAAGCACAATCCTTGCTTTTACACATGCACGGTCCTTGCTTTTTGGTATGCATGCAAGATCTCTCTTGTTTTTCCTGTGCATGCATACTTTTTTCGTATGTGCAGACTTTTCTCTGCCACTTCATTTAATCTTTCACTTTCCTCATGACGGCTAGCAAATAATTGGAAGTTTCTTCCCTTATTCTCTCCCCTTGAACCTAGTGAGGAAATTTACTCAAATCAAGAACATCTCGAAGGTGTGGCAAGAACCGAGGATTGACTTTATCCCAGTTTCTTTATGAATTTTATTGTGACTTCTCTCTCCTTCTTGTTTGTTCTTCTTTAGGGATTTCTTCCCATTATTGGACTGATGTTTTCTTTCTTTTGCCCTAAATTCGATCTCTGAAGTTCTGACTTTTGTTGATTCTCAATGACATCTGCCATGGATGCCTCCTCTTTCAGTGTCTTGGAACCTATTGTTTTCCATTGTTTTCCTAATGCATGCTCTGAATCTTCCTCAACCATTTACTCTTGATCATACTCCTTTATAAGAGTATGCTCAAGATTTGCATCGTTATGTAATTCATGCCGAATTTGACGGACACATTCCTCCTCTAAAGCTGCAAATGCATTTCCTTCTTGATGGCCTCATGTTTTGGTTCTCTTCATTGTTGACCTACTTTTTCTATTTAGAATCCTCGTTTTCACATTTGAGCCTTGTACCGAATTTATTCTTTGGATTTTCAAATACCTTTGTTCTTCCATGTTACTCGAGTCAGGCTTTGAATATGCCATTTGTTTTGGGGCCAAAGGATAGTCCTTCATGATATATCCTAAAACAAAGTGAATACACTTATAATTTGATGCAGACATGGTTAGGTGTCCCAATGAAGGGATGCCATAAACCATGCAGCCCTTATCAAAGTTCAATGTCACTGAAGCAAGATCATTGGCACAACTCTTAACAAGAAACAACAAAAGCTTCCTCTACTAATATAAGGAAAGATTATAGACTTAGGCATGATGGCATTACACGTAAAATGACAGTTGTATGACAATACTCTTCAAGAATTCTTCCAAGAATTCCAATCCCCTTGCCTATCTTAAGCTTACAGAATTTGTGAGGCTTTGACATAACCACACTTGGCTCAATTTGGTAACTTTACTCTAGATGCCTTTCCCAATCGGATAATAGGTGCCTTACATGCTCACAACCCCCTTTTTTATATAATTTATTGTGGCTTTGGTGGGAGAACAAGGTTACTTTTGCAAGTAAAGATACCTTGCAAATATTCCTTAGAATACCTTAGGTGACCATTGATTTGCCCATGAAGTTTCCTCTGTTGGATCAAACTCAATCAGGGCATTTGGTTGGTCCCTAGCCATAAAAAATGGATCAAGGATCATGTGTGCCTCACTCTCACTGTATCGATGTTGACAAGAGATCTTGTTAGGCACAAATCCAATCATCGTGGAAAATGGAAGTGGTCCCAATGTAATATGTTGTGGCATCGACAACATTCAACGACATCAAGAGTGTATCGCGACATCAACTAGGTATTGGCGGCATACGCAAGGCTTCAAGACTTTAGTGGGCAAGAATAGTGTTCCATGGCCAATAGACAGGTGCAATGTTTTCTGCAGCTAGGGTGGATGTGTGTGGCATAGACAGCTTGTCAGGATAAAGGATAGGGTGGCATGGGAAAGATGATGATGTGAGGCATTCATAGCTTTGTGTTGCCAAGATACTATTTTTTTTTGTTTTTGAAAGATGCTTCATATATATACATGATTTAATTACAGCTGTTCCCACGGTGGATTTGAACCCGGGTCTCTACGTTATTACAAGCCAAATCACCTTGCCGCTTGCTGATAGACCACACACCTGTGGGTTGGCCAGGATAGTGTTGCGTGGTTTGGATAGGCTTTCGTGGTGTAATGACCCTTTTTGGGGACTCTCTGGAAATGACCCGAAGCTGGTTATGGAGGACTTAAATCAGATTTAGGGCAGGCTGTGGATGACTGAAAATTCACTATGAAACCCTCACTATGCTGCCAGCACTTTCCTCCTAGGGTGGCGACCCCTTAGGAAGATTCAAACATACTTTTCTATGCATAAACTTCACTCAAACCTTTGAGAAATATGCTCAGAAATTATAAGAAAATACCAGCAACCATTAGATGCAAGAAAACTGATTTTTGGAGGCCCACAAGTGCTATTTTGAATTTATCATGAAACCCTTCCACTGCAGAATTAAATAATAATTTCCAGAATTGAAATAACACTTATATGCACCCAAACAAATGATAAAACTCGAAGATTTCACCTTTAGAAATTATGGAGAATCCAACCATGTAATTAGATCACATAAAAACTAGCAATATCCTCCGAAACACTCTCCCAAGCAAGTCACCTAGGGCATAAATCAGTTATATCCAACAATAGAGAGAAGTACATGTAGTGCGGGGTTTTGTCCACACCAACTTTTCCACAAGGGTTTTTGTCCTTGGGAGGGTCTCAATCAAGGATTTTCGTCCTTGAGAGAGATGGGAAAGGTGCTTAACAAGCAATCCTTCACCAAGCTACGAAAATTCACCAAAAACATGACTCTCTAATGGGCAAGCGACCTCCTTTTATAACCATAAGGGGTGCTTACAATGCAAATGATGGTCGACCCCTTAAGAAAAGTATTTTTAATTTTCTAATAGGTATTTGGAGCCTACATGCTCAAAATAATTTTATTTTCTAACTAAATAAGTTCTTCTATTGGAGTGCTAGGCTTCCCAATTGCAACACATGATAATAATTAACATAACTACCTAAACAACAAAAATATGATCCAAATCTTTCCCTTGCTTTCTTCTTTCCACTGGGAGAAGGACCAGCCTTCAAAAAAGGACATGCCACGTGGCTTCCGCAAGAAAATGGAAAAGGCATTGGTTTTGCAGGGAAAACTTAGGAGTGATGGGGTTTTGTGCAAGTCTTTATTTTACTCTAAATATTTTTGGGTGATGCAAGATTGCTTTTGAACTCAGATGCTCCTGCATCATAAACTTTGGGTAAGAAGAAACTTGAGCCCTTGCTCAAGCGTGTCTTTGGAAGTCTAAAACGGAATGATTAAGTTTGTGCCATCCTTGACTTCTTTGCTTCTACATTTCACTAGATATTCCTTACGCTCCTTTCCGTGTGTTGTCTTCACTATATGGTCTTCCAAAATGTATTCAATTTTTTCGCGCCTCTTCTCAGGTAGTTTGTAATTTCCCTTTCAAAATAAACTAATAATCTATACAAATTTCCCTAACTTCTATACTTAGGAACAATTGTAACTATCACAACTATGCAATGACATATTCACAACAATTGGCAAACATGAACCATTCATTGGCAATTCCACAAACAGTTGGCATAAATGCACTATTGCTGCGCACAAAACAAAATGAAAACTATGAAACCCATACACATAACATTGAACAAAGCCAAAATGTCATTTATTGATTGCTGGACAACAACAATAAATATTCATATTAAATCTTGTATATCAAATGGGTAGGAACGGTTCTGCAAACCCCCTTTTGCATATAATATTGAAAGATTTATAGCGATAATTTATAGTTCATTTATTATTCAAACTACCAAAATAAACAACAAACCCAACTCACTAAATATGTAGTTGTGATGGTACTATAGCAGTGGTATGGAATACTGTAACAACACTATAGCAAACTGAAAATCTCTAAAAATACTCAACCACCTGGAACTGGAAATAAACTTCAATCCTTTAGCTCACATGCAATCCTTAGATGGAATCACCTCAAAGGAGAAAAGGGTTTTTGTTCTCTGAATCTCTGCACTCCTAGGGTTTACATTTTGGGAGAAGAAATTGAACATAGAATGCTTGAGCTTTGAAACAAAGTTTGATAGCAATTGTGAATAGAACGCCTTCTTCCTCCTAGCTCTTCCTTTTATAATTACCCTTTTAATTTAAACTTTCTTTTCTGCCTAAATTTCCCTCCAAAAGTGTCTAGAAACACTTTTAATAAAACATTACATTAGGCCCATTTATAATAATAATGCATAAGTCACCCTTTTACAATGTTATAAAAATAAAGTTACTAGGGCAACTTAAAATATTATTATTAAATTATTTCCCCAACTTTACCCCTTAGCCTATGGGAAATAAGGAATAAGCTACGAGCCTCCCAATTATTTGAATTCTGAAAAGGGGACATGACATGGTGTCTCTAATCTACTTATGAGTGGTATCCTTTTCCACTTGTTTGCCCCTCAAAATATGGGTATAGATCCGTTACATTGAAGATAGACAAGATGTTTATCTCTTCTAGTAGCTCTATCTCATATGCGTTCTTCGCAATTTTCTTCAGGACTCTGCAAGGCCCAATCTTCTTCCACTTGAGTGTATCATTTACTCCTCGTAGGAACCTTTCTTTTCACAGGTGTGCGAGAACTAGGTCTCCAACCTCAAACTCCAAGTGTGTTATTGTCAAGCCTGCATGGTCCTTGTGCTATGCATTGTTCTGCTCCAATTTTTTGCACACTTGCTTGTGCACTTCCTTTATGTATTGCACGAAGTCAACTTCTACACTTCTTCTTTCTCGGGGAAACTCTTGTAGCTCCACAACTTCTTGGGGACTTGTCCCATACATAATTTGTAACGGTGCTTTCCTAGTGCTGCTATTCACAAAGTTATTATATGCAAAATCCACTCGTGCAAGAATTGAATCCCAAGTTCTTGCCTTCTCTCCCACTAAACATCTTAACAAATTTCCAAAGCTTATGTTGACAACTTTAGTTTGGCCATTCATCTATGGGTGATACACAAAACTAAACTACAACCTCATGTTTAGTTTCTTTCAAAATGTTTGCGAAAAGTGGCCAACAAATTTAGTATCTCTATCGGATACAATGTTGCATGACGATCCATGTAGTCTTACAACTTCCTTGAAAAACAAGTTAGCAATATGCATAACATCATTAGTTTTCTTACAAGCAATAAATTGATCCATTTTCGAGAATCTATCAATGATAAAAAGATAGAATCACGACCCTTTTGTGTTCTGCATAGTCCTAAAACAAAATCCATATTTAGATGCTCCCAAGGTTTCTTAGGTACTAGAAGTGGTTGATATAACCTTACTTTCTGATTCTTCCCTTTCACTAATTGACACACTTTGCATCTTTGCACATGTGTAGTCTCTTGTGGCCAAAAATATCTTTCACTCAATTGCGCCAAGCTCTATCTATCTCAAAGTGATATGCTAATCCTCCCTTGTGTTTCTCCTAGATCAAATTCTCCCTCATTGATCTTCGCAACACGCTCAACATGTGCTTTTAAACAATAACCCTTCATGTTAGAAGTAGTCTAACCATGGTGTCTGGTCGATGCTAATTGGTTTTGTGCATGCTCTCCATGCTTCTCGAAATATTAATCTTCTACATAGAGATCCTTCACTGCCTCAAACCTAATTGCATTTCAGTCAATAAGATGCATCTTCTGCTCAACACATCTACGAATTCGTTTAATTTCTTACTTTTTTGCTTCAAGACAAATGAGTAACTATTGAATAATTCAACCACGTGTCTTTGATTCATATTCTCTTTGCTATTGATGAATTGCAGTGTTTGGCGGTCTGTATACAACACAAACTCCTTGGGCAACAAGTATGCTTCCACTTCTTCAGATCTTGCACAATGGCATAAAACTCTTGGTCATAAACTTAATATCTTCTCCTCGCATCATTCAATTTCTCATAAAATATATGATGGGTCCTCCCTCCTAACTCATCACAGTTCTAGTGGCTACTCCATTCACACCACAATTAATTTGAAATACCTTGTTGAAATCAGTCAAGACCAACATTGACTGCTCGTGACCTTCTTCTTCAACTTTTGAAAGCCATATTCTGCGTCTGCAGTCCATGTGAACTCCTCCTTGTCTCCCCGCATCACCTCTGTGATCGGTGTGCAAATCTCGTTGAATCCTCTAATGAACTTCTTGTAGAAGCTCGCTAGTCCATGGAAATTTTGGGCCTCCATGATATTTTTGGGCAGTGGCCAATCTACTTTAGCTCACACCTTCTCAGGATCCATCTTCAATCCTTCTTTGAGATAACACAAACCCAAGTAAAATAACTCATTCTTCATGAAACTGTATTTCTTCAGATTTACTAGCAAATTCTCCCCTCACAAGTGCTTCAACACTTTGTGCAAATGGACCAAATGTTCTTCCTACCTCTTGTTGAAAATCAAAATGTCATCCAAGTAAACAATGAAAAAATTACATAAGAAAGGCTTCAACATTCTTCAACTTTTGAAAGCCATATTCTGCGTCAGCACTCCATGTGAACTCCTCCTTGTCTCCCCGCATCACCTCTGTGATCGGTGTGCAAATCTCGTTGAATCCTCTAATGAACTTCTTGTAGAAGCTTGCTAGTCCATGGAAATTTTGGGCCTCCATGATATTTTTGGGCAGTGGCCAATCTACTTTAGCTCACACCTTCTCAGGATCCATCTTCAATCCTTCTTTGAGATAACACAAACCCAAGTAAAATAACTCATTCTTCATGAAACTGTATTTCTTCAGATTTACTAGCAAATTCTCCCCTCACAAGTGCTTCAACACTTTGTGCAAATGGACCAAATGTTCTTCCTACCTCTTGTTGAAAATCAAAATGTCATCCAAGTAAACAATGAAAAAATTACATAAGAAAGGCTTCAACACCTCATTTATCGATTGCATGAATGTACTCAATGCGTTGGTTAGCTCAAATGGCATGACCAACCACTCATACAACCCATCATACATTTTGAAAGAAGTCTTCCATTCATCTTTCTCTGATTCCAATACGGTGATATCCGCTCCTATCAATCTTTGTGAAGTGTCTTAGTCCACTTAAACAGTCCATTAAATCATCCATGTGTGGCAATGGAAATCTATACTTGATAGTAATTTTGTTGATGGCTTTGAAATTAGTGTACATTCTTCTCTCTCCTTTCTTTAGTGCCAATACTGCGAGTACTATACATGGGCTTCGAGATTATCGAATCAACCCCTTTTCAAGAAATTCTTGCACATGCTTTCTGATCTCCTCATTCCCCATGAGTGTCAACCTATATGTGGCCTTGTTTAGTAAATTAGACCTTGGTATCAAGTCCATCTAGTGAGTGATACTACGCATAGGTGGTAAGCCATCTGAAATATCCTTCAACACGCTATCCACGTACTCTTTTAGCATCTCCTTCACTTCTCACGGGATCTCCTCTCTTTGCACGGCTTTGTCTTCCCCTATTTTCTGCACGAGCCTCAGAATGAACGCAGAACATTCACTATGCCCTTTCACATCGCTCATGAACTTCTTTCCTGAAATGAACAATATCTGCGGACTCCTCCCCACTTCAACACTTGTAACCCTTAAAGGATTGAGTGTCACTAATGTGTAGGTGTTTACATGGCCATCATGTATCGTTGTTCTGTCATATCGCCAAGGTTTACCAAGCTATACGTGGCACACATCTATGGGCATTGCATCACACAAGAATTTGTCGTCATATGTTCCAATCATGATGCACACATTGCGTTGCTCATTCATAGGCAACTGATGCCCACTCAACAACCATGACACCGTTCATGTGTGCATTTCTCTTCATACCAAGCTTCTCAACCATCTCGTTAGAAACAAGTTTATTAGTGCTGCCACTATCAATAATGACTTTACAACACTTATGTCCAAATTTGCAAGTAGTTTTGAACAGGTTCTTTCTCTGCATGGGCACATTATCTTCCTTCGCGGGCTTTAGCGATATCCTCTTCATCATGAGAGCTTCTCTATGTTCAAATTCTTCTGAGGCACTTTTGGACACTTTGCTTTCTACGTCCATGTATTGAGCAACACGATTGTTATCGTTTCTAACTTTATCCTTCAGCCGTTGCTCTTTAGGGCTTGGGAGCACTCAAATGCATGATGTGTAGTCTGTCCACAATAGAAGCAAGTTCTGCCAAATCCTCTACCTCTTTTGCGTCCTCTTCCTCTAAAAGAAAATTTACCTCCACTTCTCTATGCATGACCTTGCATGAAGAGCTTACTTCACCTTCATGTGCATGATTCTATGCATAACTAATGGTTCCACTTCTATAGAATATTTTTCCTTTTCTTCCCACACTCCTATGTTGTTTACATGTGTTCTCTATTTCTTGTAGTGTAAATTGATAGGGCTCTTCCACATATCTCAATATAATCATACTAAACTCATCTTGAATGGAAATATGCAATACATTAACATAACTCGATATCTTTTCTGCATCATCCTCCACATGACTCGCTTTGATCGTCAACTGATAGAACTCTTTAGTGTAATCTGTTTCACTAGTCCTTTTGGTTTTTCAGCTTTTTGAACAAATGCCACTGGTATTCTACAAGCATGAACTTAGCTTTTAATTTTGTGATTGCTCTACCGCAATTCTTTATCTTATCCTTCCCTCTTCGCACTCTTTTGATCTGCACATATACCCACCATAAAGATGCATGACCCTTTAACTTAGTACAAGCAAATTTTACCTTCTTGGGGTCTTCGACGCTTTCCTACTCAATATTTCTCCATGTCTACGATCCAAGAAACTAGCTTTTTGGATCTAGGCTCGTGGAATAACTTGGAATGCCCTCTTGCTCATCGACATGTTCTCTTTTAGCCTCCTAATCTTAAGTTGCTCTCTCTTCATACTTGTCATCACTTGCATCTTCATCAAGGGCAACTCTTCGGCGTTGCATGGTTGCCAAAGCCTTCAAACATGCTTTAACTCCTCTCATCATCTCTGTCAGATCTACGGAATTTAGGTGCATTGTTTACTTTAGCCGCAAGACCTCATTCTCCATAAGTGTCAACCTATATGTGACCTTGTTTGGTAAATTAGACCTTGGTATCAAGTCCATTTGGTGTGTGATACTACGCGTAGGTGGTAAGCCATTTGAAATATCCTTTGACATGATATCCATGTACTCACCTAGCATATCCTTCACTTGTCATGGGATCTCCTTTTTGCACGGCTTTGTTTTCCTCTATTTTTTGCATGAGCCTCGAAATGAACGCAAAACATTCACTATTTCCTTTCACATCTCTCAGGAACTCCTTTCTTGAAATTAACGATATTTGTGGACTCCTCTCCACTTCTATAGTTGTATCCTTTAAATTATGCAATGTACTTCTGTTCGTCCTTCACCAATGTGTAGGTGTTTCCATGGCCATCATGTACCACCTTTTTGTCACATTGCAAAGGTCTACCAAGGTGTACGTGGCACACATCCATGGGCATCTCATCACACAAGACTTCATCTTCATATGTGTCAATCATGATGCACACTTTGCATTGCTCATTCAAAAGCAACTGACGCCCATTCAACAACCACGACACCGTTCGGGTGCACAATTCTCTTCATATCAAGCTTCTCAGCCATATCCTTAGAAACAAGATTATCAGTGCTACCACTATCAATAATGACTTTACAACACTTACGTCCAAAGTTGCAAACAATTTTGACTAGGTTCTTTACAGCACTTTCAAATTTGCAAACAATTTTGAGTAGGTTCTTTATAACACTTATGTTCAGATTTTCGAACAGTTCTAAGTAGGTTCTTTACAACACTTATGTTCAGATTTGTAAACAGTTCTGAATAGGTTCTTTCTCTGCGTGGGCATATTCTCTTCCTTCGTAAGTTTTAGCAATACCCTCTTCATCATGAGAGCTTCTTTGTGTTCAAGTTCTTTTGCGCCACTTTTGGACACATTGCTTTTCACATTCATGTACTGAGCAACATGATTTCTATTATCATTTCTAACTTTATCCTTTAGCCATTGCTTTGCAGGGCTTGAGGGAACTCAAATGTATGATGTCCAATCTCTCCACATAAGAAATAGGTTCTGCCAAATCCTCTACCTCGTCCGCATCCTGTAATGTCCCCTTCTTGGGACATTGATGAAATTGAAGACTTGAAGACCCTCAATCCATTCTCTCTTCTAATGGGCTTGAGGATTGAGCTTGAAGATGATCCAAATGTCTATTATCTATTTTGTGACCTGTTGGCTAGATTTTCTGCATAGCATAAAACCTAGGTAGTCATGAGATAAATCTCCCTCATTTACTGGTGAGGCTCTCGTGTCAGATTTGTCAATTAAAATATGCTAGTATCTATATTGGGTTTTACTTTAACTATTCAGCGCATGAACCATAGCTATATAGCTTTGCAGCAAGTAAGTAGTTGTTTAAGAAACGAAATATTTATAGAGGAAGAAAATAGTAAAACACATGGAAGAAATGGGAAAGATGTGCATTCCAACCAATAGATAATAGAGTTGATTGCATGCACACAGAATAAACCAATAGATATCAATGCACATAATTATAAACAAAGGCACTTAAGATCTAGATTTAAAATAACACAAAGTCTATTAGAAGATTTAAGATAGAAAGTTAGAAACAAATTGTACCGTGACACAAAGTTCTCCGGAAACTTGCTCCTTTATATTCCTTTGCTTCAAGTGGCTATCAGGGGTTTCAGCACAAAGTCTAAAACACAAAAATGCTGCTTACAAATTTCGACTTCTTAACCCGAAGGCTTTTCTTATACTTATAGAATGTAGAAGAGAAAGTACAAATGGGAAACTCAACTGAACTAAAACATAAACAAGAAGTAAAGATGACATTTGACAATCATCCTCCACTAACTTCTCCTTAAGTGACACATCTATCACTTAACTAATAGAATTGTTCCACATAACTTAAAGTAATGGTTTTAAAACCAATAACTTTAAAGTTTTACAATTTCATCCGGGAACGTAGAAAATAGAAGAAATAATAGAAGAAGTCAAGCCATCTGTAACATTTACATTTTCTTTTTGTTCTGAAACTAAATATACTTGTCGAACATTTAATTCAACATCTTCCCATTTGTCTTAGCCACAACTTCCTTTTCTGTCCTAAATTGCAGCAATCCTTCGTTCAACACCTTGTTATGTACTTCCACATCCGCCAAGCTCGGCCCGAACCTCTCAATATCCGATTGCAATGCCACCAGTCTGCTAATGGAATTCATCGTGAAAGGCTTAATAGCTCCATCTATTCTTACTTGTACCATTAGAAGAGACCCTTCTACGGAATTAGGCACTCTGCTAGGAATGATCCGTACGTATGAAGTAACATTTCCGACCACTTCCTCCTCAGTGAAAGCAATGATACTGTCTGGTAAAGACGATGTCATACTCTCAAGTGCCTGCATCCTCTTCAGCAAAACTCTGCAGATCTCCAAATGGAAAGATATTGCAAACTCCAGCTGCTTCTCCTTCTCAACTGATCCGTCCAGTACAATCTGTTCTGCAACCAACACTTCTCTTGGCAGCTTATTGATTTCGGCCAAAGTACTTAGGTTACTCTCAGTAACTGTGTTCATATCTACTATGCTTGTCACCAGTTGCTTCAGTTGATCTGCTGCATCATTCATAACCTTTAGGCGGGCTGACACCTCTTCGAGTTGTACAGAAGCTTGATGAATAATCAAATTCTTCCATTTGTCGATAGCTTTCACCTGATTGCTTGCATTTTCCATCTCCTGCATCAAATGATCACTCACCTGCTCTTGAGCTGAAATGGGCTGAGTGGAAGATTTAGCAACCTTGGCTATGATCTTGCACAACTGAGATACCTGCTTCTGAAGTTCTTCTTTCTCCGCCTTTTCTCTGTCAAGCCTAAAGAATAGAGCATCTATCAATATCTGTGTATCCTGCTTCAATCCTTCTGTGGTGGCTTGACCGATAGGTACTCTAGTTACTGTTATGTCTTCTGCCGTGAGCTCATCCTCTCTCTTTCCTTCTGCCGGAACTGACATCTCAGCAAACTTCTGCCTCGACTCCTCGATGATCAACCTCGAAGTTACCTTAGCAACTTTAGGTTTTCTATCTTTTCCGCCTAGACTCTGGAGTAGCTGCAAGTAGTGTTCCTCCAAGTTCATGTCCACTCTAGCTTCTAGAACCAATTGCGAAGTCAACCATTTTGAGAAATTACTTCTTGGAGAATGAGAAGTTGCTGAGTGTACTACTATCTCCTGTTCTGTTTCCTCTCCATCAGAAAGTGCTACAGTGTTATGGCTGCCATCTTCTGAATCATCCAAGGATAGTTCTTTCGAACTCTGCCATTTGCAGCTTCAACGTCTCTTCTGGAATAGGTGCTGAACGAAGTGGCTGAGGAGAGAAGATGAATGTTGTCGGATTCAGTGGAGGCATGAAAGTGTCCTGCTGAGGTGCAACAGTCGGTGAAGTACTAGATGCTGGAGAAGCCGGAACTAATGTCATAGCCGTGGAAGTGATCTCCTTTGATTGAGACCTTCTATGCACTTTCATCTTCTCGGGCCTTTTGCTGCTTTCTCCTTCGTGCTTCCTCTTGAGGGAATCTCCTGTGCCGAAGTTGCCAGTGATTTGATTCATCAATGCTTCATCAAGGCAGTATCCCTTCGTCAGCAACCAGTTTGAAGTATTCACCAGAACAGCGCCAGACCTTTCCTCAATCGTATGGCAGCCCCCTACGTTATCTTGAAGTACGGCTCTATCTCCTCCCATTTGATGGTAAGTGTCAAGTAACACATTCCCATCATCTTTAAGATCCGCAGGTATCCGTGCTAATCCAAAGTCGAACACTTGCCGTGCTGATAGCCTGCTGAAATCCTTCTTTCTAACCTCGTACTCATTTTTGCACTTCATCCAGAAATCCTCTAATGAAGGCACATGTGCGTACTCTTGGGAGATTGTCTTCCTGGCTACTCCAAATAGATCAAAGTTCAGCTGTGCTGGGAAGAACTCTTGCTCGTACTCAGATAACATTTCCGCTTCTAATCCTCGGGCTTTATGAATGCTCTGACAGCTATAATGTTCCACAGTGATCGGGAAGAAGCTCGTAGACTTGTGCTGTTTCGACTGAAGGTCGTGTATCTCCACAAGTTGTCTGCTCAGCTCCATGGTGATCAATCTATCATTCGGATATCTGGGCAGCTTAACCGGTTCTCTAGAAAAGCCAGTAACCCTGAGGTATGTGAAATTTGCAAACTGAATGAATAGACTGCCAATTCTGGATACAACTTCCCACGCTTCCTTGCTCACCATTTTGGCCTTTAGATCCTTGTCCAACTTGTAAATGAATTCGTAGAAGAATCCATCATTGACCACTTTGAAATCTGGTGTCCCCAAATTTCATCCTGAAATCTGTGACTACCCTATCCAAAAAAAATTCATACTTTTAAAATAATGGGTTGTTTTGTGTTTTTATTGCCAGAAAGTTCTTGTATTGCATCAAGATATTCCCAAAGAGCCATATTAGCCATTTTCGCCAAATACCCAAAATTGTTATATTCTGTCGTCGGGATTTGTCTGCGGGAAATTTGTATTTAATTATTTTGAGCCCCGTTTGAAGCAATTTGTGCTCCGATTTAACCCTGTTGTGATCAAACATATCATTATTCCTATATACCAGAAGGGTTTTAACTAGGAACAAGTTTTGGGCTTTATTTGTGACTTTTGGCAACTTTTTGTGTTTTTGTCTTTTTCCGTTTCGTTTTCTGTGAAATTTTTCTAGATCAGTTTTTTTGCCGGTTTAGCCTAAAGTAATTAGGGATCATATACGCACGTTATGTTAGAAGGAAGTCGCCATCGGAGGTCCGGTTCATTGGAAAAAGACGAAGTCGCGCACCAAAAAGCCTCTTCTGGGCTGGCCGCATTTTTGGAAAACAAAGAATCAGAGTGGATAATGGGAAAATTAGAAGTAGTAGGCAGGTGGGAATTTTGTATCTGCCTTGCAGGGTACTTTTTCCCATGATAGAAAAGTCACTTAAGTTGCAGTGGGAAAATTAGAAGCAACAGGCAGACGAGAATTTATTGCCTGCCTTGCAGGGTAAAAATTCTCATTTTTGAATAAAAGAAAAATCACTTAGTGAATCATGAAATTTTATTGTCTGCCTTGCAGGGTAAATAATCCCATCATGGAGGTCAAATGACTTAAGTGACAATGGGATTTTTGGGGCTGCCTGGCAGGGTAAAAATTCCCATTGCCATGTGTTTTTAAAAATAGAATTATCTTTAGCCAAAAAGTGCAACCCCTTTAGGGAGATAAAGGCAGCCTATTAATTAATTAATTAAATTAATTCCTCTTCTAAAATTGGCGCCCAAACATGGAAGAAAGTCAACAAAAGCAAAGGGGAATAAAAGAGTTGGAAATAGATTGTCTAAATTAAATAAATAATATTTATTTAAAGACAGCCCCTTCATGAGAAAAAGTGCTCCCCATTTGGGAGAAGAATAATACTTTTTAAAGTATTTAATGATTAAATTAATTTCTATTTTTAGTGTCTAAGGTTAAAGCACACTGTGAAACTTAAGTGGAGTGAAGAGTGGATGATTAAATTGATTAAATTTAATTTATTGGATGGCTGTCCTTAAACATGCAATTTTAGCACACCAGTTAAAGAGAAAAACATGATTTTTAATTAATTAATTGCCAAGAATAGGAAGGGCAATTATTAATTATAGAATTATGAGGGTTATATAAGCATGGTCTGCCATAAGGATAAATTAATTAATTCACAGGTAAAGAAGTGCAGCCCAGAGGAAAAGTGCGCGCCATTTGGAGAGGATTTTTGCTCAGAAGGTGGATTTAATGCTAAAAGCTTCCAATTTTGGCGTATGCATTGAAGGAGGCTAATTTGTGTCCGGATAATTGTTTGCATAAGTGATACAGGTACAGGTGCTCAGGTGAAGTTGGAAAAATTCATGCTCATTTTACATGCAAATAAAACATCAATTTTTGGGGCAGCATGGTTGAATAGTGCAGATTTTTATGATTAAAATTCATTGTTCATGTTCTGGTTGCCATCTTTGTCTAAATTAATTGGAGGAATTCATTACAGGTGCTTTACAAAAGAAAAGGATCTTTAATCAATGTCCAATACATTGAATATATCCTCCGAATCTGAAGAATTATCCAAATTTGCACCAGTTTTGAAGAAATCCGACCAAATAAGAAGAAAAAGAATTGTTTAAACAAAGATAGATAAAGCCATGGCAAAGAGGGACGAAAAAGAAAGCACAATGGAGTCATGCATCACTTCCAAGTTTGCAGACATAGGAGACACAGATCTAGGTCCGGAACTTCTTTCCGAATTGATTGATAGATCCAGAGCAAGAAAGACTTCACTCATGCGTGCAGTTAAAACCAGTGGAATTATTCGAGCTGTAACCTTTCCATACACAGCCCAGTTGCTAGAGTTTGTTATGGAGTGCGCTAGATCTTACCATCCTTCATCCAGATCAGTGCGAGACGCTACGGGGAAAACAATAATTCGGCTGGATGCAAAGTTCATCAATTATTGTTTGAAGATTCTGGTGCGAAAGGTGGTGACTTCCATTAGCATTCAGGATGCCGGCAGTAGGTGAAAGAAACATAGAGTTGACTGCGTGAACATAATGAACAACAGATACATGAAGAAGCCTAAATCTCCTTCTAAGTTCTCAAGGACTCTTTTGCGGTCCAATCTGGTGCAAGAGGTTGATATTGTCAAATTGTTATGCAGGATTAATGACGAGGCGAATGCTCACACTTTCCGTACGTGGATGTATGCTTTCATTAGGACCATTGAAGTCAACAAGGTTGATTCCATAATCAATTGGTCGGAAATCATTATCGACAACATTGGTGAGCAACTCCGGAACGTGAAGCGTATTTTCAACTTCAAAATGACTTCTTACTTGGTGTACGTTGCAGCTTTTCAAGGCATCTCCTCCAAGCTGGATAGATGTGGCGTTCTTTCTAAGGACCCCATTTTCGAGTGTTGCCCACAATTTACTGTACTTGCATGCGAGAAAGAGTTCAAAGTGGTCAACAACGGATTCTTCTACAAATTCATTTGTAGGCTAGACAGGCCAACAGGGTGAGCAAGGAAGGGTGGGAAACCGTATCCAAGATTGGCAGTCTATTCATTCAGTTTGCAGATTTCACATACCTCAGGGTTACTGGCTTTTTTGGAGAACCGATCAAGCTACCTAGATATCCGAATGATAGACTAATCACCATGGAGCTGAGCAGGCAACTTGTGGAGATACACGACTTTCAGTCGAAACGGCACAAGTCTACGGGCTTCTTCCCGATCACGGTGGGACATTATAGCTGCTAGAGCATTCATAGAGCTCGAGGGATAGAGACGCAAATGTTATCCGAGTATGAGCAGGAGTTCTTCCCTGCACAACTGAACTTTGATTCATTTGGGAGTAAGTCAGGAAGACGATCTCCCAGGAGTACCCACATGTGCCTTCATTAGAGGATTTCTAGATGAAGTGCAAAAGTGAGTATGAGGTTTGAAAGAGAGATTTCAGCAGGCTATTAGCACAGCAAGTGTTTGAAATTTGGACTAGCACGGATACCTGCGGATCTTAATGATGATGGGAATGTGTTACTTGACGCTTACCATCAAATGGGAGGAGATAGAGCCGTACTTCAGGATAACATAGGGGGCTGCCATACGATTGAAGAAAGGCCTAGCGCTGTTTTAGTGAATATTTCAAACTGGTTACTGACGAAGGTATACTGCGTTGATGAAACACTGATGAATCAAATCACGGGCAACTTCAGCACAGGAGATTCCCTCAAGAGAAAGCATGGAGGAGAAAGCAACAGAAGGGTTGAGAAGATGAAAGTACACAGAAGATCTCAATCAAAGGAGAAGCTCACTTCCACGGCCATGACTTTAGTTCCGGCACCCAGTACTTCACCGACTGTTGCGCCTTAGCAGGACACTTCATGCCTCCACTGAATCCAGCGACATTCATCTTCTCTCCTCAGCCACTCCGTTCAGCACCTGTTCCAGAAGAGACGTTGAAGCTGCAGATCGTAGAGTTCGAAAGAGCTTTGTTCTTGGATGATTCAGAAGATGGCAGCCATAACACTGTAGCACTTTCTGACGGAGAAGGAATAGAGCGGGAGATAGTAGTGCACTCAGCAACTTCTCATTCTCCGAGAAGTAACTTCTCAGAATGGTTGGCTTCGCAGTTGGTTCCAAAAACTAGAGTGGAGATGAACTTGGAAGAACATGACTTGTAGCTACTTCGGAGCCTAGGCGGAAAAGACAGAAGACCTAAAGTTGCTAAGGTAACTTAAAGGTTGATCATCAAGGAGTCGGGGCAGAAGTTTGCTGAGATGTCAGTTCCGGCGGAAGGAAAGAAGGAGGATGAGCTCACGGTAGAAGATGTAACAGTAACCAGAGTACCCCTCGGTCAAGCCACCACAGAAGGATTGAAACAGGATACACAGACATTGATAGATGCTCTATTCCTCAGGCTTGACAGAAAAAAGGCGGAGAAATACAAACTTCAGAAGCAGGTATCTCAGTTGTGTGAGATCATAGCCAAGGTTGCTAAACCTTCCACTCAGCCCATTTCAGAGCAGGTGAGTGATCATCTTATGCAGGAGATGGAAGATGCAAGCAATCAGGTGAACGCTATTGACGAATGGAAGAATCTGATTATTTGTCAAGCTTCTATACAACTTAGAGAGGTGTCAGCCCGCCTGAAGGTTATGAATGATGCTGCAAATCAGCTGAAGCAACTAGTGATGAGCATAGTAGATATGAATACAGTTGCTGAGAGTAATTTGAGTACTTTGGCCGAAATCAACAAGCTGCCGGGAGATGTATTGGTTGCAGAGTAGATTGTACCGGACGGATCAGTTGAGAAGGGGAAGCAGTTGGAGTTTGCAGTATTTTTCCATTTGGAGATCTGCAGAGTTTTGCTGAAGAGGATGCAGGCACTTGAGAGTATGACATTGTCTTTACCAGACAGTATCATTGCTTTCATTGAGGAGGAAGTGGTCAGAAATGTTACTTCATAGGTGCGGATCGTTCCTAGCAGAGTGCCAAATTCCCTGGAAGGGTCTCTTTTGATGGTACAAAAGAGAATTGACGGAGCTACTAAGCCTTTCATGATGAATTCCATTAGCAGACTGGTGGCACTGCAGGCGGATATTGTGAGGTTTGGGCCGAGCTTAGAAGATGTGGAAGCGTGTATCAAAGTGTTGAACGAAGGATTGCTGCAGTTCAAGTCAACAAAGGAAGTGGTGGCTAAAACAGATGGGAAGATGCTGATTCACATGTTCGACAAGTATATCCAATATCAAAACAAAAAAAAGACAAATGTTACAGCTGGCTTGACTTCTATTTTTTCTTCTTCTATTTTTCCACGTTCCCAGATGAAATTGTAAAACTTTAATGTTATTGGTTTTGAAACCATTACTTAAAGTCATGTGGAACAATTCTATTAGTTAAGTGATACATGTGTCACTTAAGGAGAAGTTAGTTGAGGATGATTGCCAAATGTCATCTTTACTTGTTTATGTTTTAGTTCAGTTAGGTTTCCCATTTGTACTTTCCTTTCTACATTCTATAAGTACGAGAAGAACCTCCGGGTTAATGATCATAATTTGTAAGCAACATCCTTGTGTTCCAGACTTTGTGCTGAAACCCTTAAGAGCCACTTGAAGCAAAGGAATATACAGGAGCAGATTTTCGGAGAACTTTGTGTCACGGTGTATTGTGTTTCTTGCTTTTTATCTTAGATCTTTTAATAGACTGTGTTATTTCAGAGCTAGATCTAGAGCTACCTTTGCTTAGAATTCTGTGTTTATATCTATTGGTTTCTTCTATGTGCATGCAATCAACTCTGCTATCTATTGATTGGGATGCACATCTTCCCCATTTCTTCTGTGTTTACATAATTTCCTTCTTCTATAAATATTTCCTTTCTTAAATAGCTGCTTACTTGCTGCAGAATTGTTTAGTTATGGTTCATGAACTGAGTAGTGAAAGTAAAACCCCATATAGATACTAGCATACTTTAATTGACAAATCTGACACGGGAGCCTCATCGGTAAATGAGAGAGATTTATCTTATGACTGCCTATGTTTTGTGCTATGCAGAAAATCTAGCCAACAAAATCTTTCTTGCATGCAGGTACAGTAAATTGTGGATAACACTCGAAAATGGGGTCCTTAGAAAGAACACATCTACCTAGCTTGGAGAAGATGCCTTGTGAAACTGCTGCATATATCAAATAAGAATTTATTTTGAAGCTGAAAGTACGCTTCACGTTCTGGAGTTGCTCACCAATGTTGTCGCTAATGATTTCCGACCAATTGATTATGAAATCAACCTTGTTGACTTCAATTGTCCTGATGAAAGCATACATCCATGTACGGAAAGTGTGGGCATTCGCTTCACCATTTATCCTGCATAACAATTTGGCAATATCATCTACCCCCTGTACCAGATTGGACCGCGGAAGAGTTCTTGGGAACTTGGAAGGAGATCTGGGTTTTTTCATGTATCTGCTGTTCATTATGTTCACGCAGTCAACTCTATGCTTCTCCCACCTGCTGCCGGCATCTTGAATGCTAATAGAAGTCACCACCTTTCGAGCTGGAACTTTCAAACAATAATTGATGAACTGTGCGTCCAACCGAATTATTGTTTTCTCCGTAGCATCTTGCACTGATCTGGATGATGGATGATAAGACCTGGCACACTCCATAATGAACTTTGGCAACTGGGCTGTGTATGGAAAGGCTGCAACTCGAATAATTCCACTGTTTTTAACTACACACATGAGAGAAGTCTTCCCTGCTTTGGATCTATCAATCAATTCGGAAAGAGGTTCCAGACCTAGATCTGTGTCACCTATGTCTATGAATTTGGAAGTGATGCATGACTCCGTTGTGCTTTCTTTTTCATCCCTCTTTGCCATGGTTGTGTCTATCTTTGTCTGAACAATTCTTTTTCTTCTTACTCGGCCAGAATTCTTCAAAACTGGTGCAGATCTGGATAATTCTTCAAATTCGGAGGGATATATTTAATGTATTGGACATTGATTTAAGCTCCTTTTCTTTTGTAAAGCACCTGTAACGAATTCCTGCAATTAATTCAGACAAAGATGGCAACCAGAACATGAACAATGGATTTTAATCATAAAAATCTGCATAATTCAAGCCTGCTGCCCCAAAATTTGATGTTTTATTTGCATGCAAAGCAAACATGAATTTTACCAACTTCATCTGAGCACCTATACCACTTATGCAAACAATTATGCAGACATAAATCAACCTCCTTCAACTTGTGCGCCAAAATTGGAAGCTTTCAGTATTAATTTCATCTTTTTCTGAGCAAAAATCTTCTCCAAATAGGGCGCACTTTTCCTCTGGGCTGCACTTCTTTGCCTGTGATTTAATTAATTCATCCTTATGGCAGCCCCTGCTTATATTATCCTCATGATTCTATAATTAATTAATGCCCTTCCTATTACTTACAATTAATTAATTAATCAATAAGCTTCACTCTTCAAATGGGACGCCTATTTTGTGCATGCTTATGGCTGCCATTAAATAAATTAAATTTATTTAATTTTAGATTTCTGCTTCCAGTTAACTCAAGCCTCACAGTATGCTTTGACCTTAGCCACTGAAAATAGGAATTAATTTAATCATTTAATACTTCAAAAAATATTATTTCTCTCCCAAAAGGGGCACACTTTTTGACATAAAGGGGCTGCATTAAATAAATATTATTTATTTAATTTTAGAACAGTCTATTTTCAACCTCCTTTTGTCCATTTACCTCTGTTGACTTTTCCACAAGCCTGAGCGCCAAAATTGGGTGAATAAATATTTATTTAATGCATGTATTATTCACCCAAGGTGGGTTGCACTTTTTGGCCTAAGAGATTTCTAATTTTAAAAGTCACATGACAATGAGATTATTTACCCTGCAAGGCAGCCCTGAAAATTCCATGATTCACTTAAGTCGTTTGACTTTTATAATGGGATTATTTACTCTGCAAGGTAGGCAATAAAATCCTATTATTCACATAAGTGATTTTTTTTTATTCCACAATAAGAATTTTTACCCTACAAGGAAGGTAAGAAATTCCCGCTTGCGTGCTGCCTTTAATTTTTCCATTGTGACTTAAGTGATGTTATTTTCAAGGGAAAAAGTACCCTGCTAGGCAGGTACAAAATTCCCACCTGCCTGCTGCTTCCAAAAATCCTATGATCCACTTCAAACTCTCTTTTTCCAAAAATGTGGCCAGCCCAGAAGAGGCTTTTTGGTGCACAACTTTGTCTTTTCCGAGAGAACCAGACATCCGATGGCGAATTCCTTCTGGCAAAACGTATGTATGTGATTTCCAGATACTCTAGGCCAAGAATCAGGCCAAACCAGCAAAGGAATTGATCCAGAGAAATTTCACAGAAAATGAAACAGGAAAAACACAAAAACACAAAACGTTGCCAGAAGTTACAAATAAAGTCCAGAATGCATTCCTGGTTAAAACCCTACTGGTATATGGGAATAACGATATGTACAATCACAACAGAGTTAAACCGGAGCACAAATTGCCTAAAACAAGGCTCAAAATAATTAAATACAAATTTCCCGTAGGCAATTCCCGACGACAGAATATAACAATTTTGGGCATCTGGGTATTTGGCGAAAAACGGCTAATATGACTCTTTGGGAATATCTTGACATAATACAGAAACTTTCTGGCAATAAAAACACAAAACGACCCATTATTTTAAAAGTACAAAATTTTTTCGGATAGGGTAGTCCCAGATTTCAGGATGAAATTTGGGGGCACCATGACCCCTTGGTATGTCTTGCGCTACAAGGTGGGCTCTTTAGGTTAGTTAAATGTGCACATAGGATAGTTGCTTTTATTATTTAATTAAAAATAATGAAGTGCACATAGTCTTAGTTTATTAGAGACTTTATTTTATAATGAGAGTTTATGTTTTCCCTCCAAAAGGGAAAAATATCGGTCTTTATTGAATATTGCACCCCTTAACTCTATAAAAGGAGGTCAAATTTCCTCTAGTGGGGTTATGTTCATTGAACTTTTGATTTCACTCCATGCTTGGAGTAATGAGATGTATGCCCTAGTTCTTGCATTGCTCTCTCATTTGGATCCATTATTGAAGAATATTGAAGACTCCATTGTTCTCTCCATTGTCCTCTCTTGTGTTGAATGTGTTTATTCATGATATATTCATTCTAGCATTGGTGACTTGGTTTTGGGTATTGGTGCATTTTTTTTGGAGGATAAATTTGCATTTTTGTGATGGGTTTGAGGTACTTTGTGACTGTTATTATTGCTGCATTTTATTAGAGGCAAATCGACTTGGTTTGGGGTTTGATCTAACATGTTTTGAGGTTGTTTATGCTAGATCTATTTGCTACTGTGTTTAATCAATTATTTCAGATCAAGGGCTGATTATTTGAGTGTTTTGGAAGGGTTGTATGAGTTGGAATTAATTTATAGAATTTATTCTAACCCTTACGACTTTGAGGCAGATTTTTGGGGCAGTTTTGAGTGGGTTTCAGTGACTAGAAAATTTAGTTTGATAGTTCATTGGAAAGCTCCTCATTTCTACTTTATTGTGCAATTTGTTTCATGCAAAAACTCCAAGTATTGAGTAAGATATTATTTTTTGAAGTTTTAGCTATTTTGGGTGTATTTTAATTAATTAACTGCTGTTATAAATTTCAGATTTGTAGTTTGGGATCAATTTTTTTACAGATAGTTTAATGCTTTTGACCGGAGCTTAGAACCGGGGGGTTCTAGGGTCCCCTCCTTTAACAACGTCCTTAGACAAGATATTACATTTAATCCAACACAAACCACGACCACTAGTGTCTGCATCGACGATGCAATTTTTCCGCCACCGCCGTTTTTAGAGCCACTTGCCATCGCGAATGCCAATGCCGACGATGCAAAGTCCGCCACCGCCAAGAATCGCCACCAGCCGTAACCACCGATGATGCAACACCCGCCACCACCGGCAAACCACCCTGAAGGGATCGTGCCCAGTGGGATTTGAACCTGGGTGGATCCGGACACAACCGTTCGTCTTAACTGATCCACCCAAACCCCATTGGCTAGTTTGGGATTGATTTAATATTGAATGTGGTTGTAGAAATTAAGAGGAATAAGGAGAAAGTGATTTCATAATTTTTGGAGTTGATTTGATGCCCTAAATGTGTTGGGCGACCTACTTTTTAGGGCAAAATTAGGGGTTCGTGTTTGCTATGCGAAATCTGGTTTTAGAATACTATTCTTCATATTTTTGTGGCCCAAAATCCAAAGTTTGAAGATTTTTGCTTGGATGGTTAAGTGGGAAATAATTTTAGAAGATTGCAGCAGTTGGGGTGTGATTATTAATTATTTTTCAGCTGTTAAAAATCTGATTTGAATGTGTTTAAATTCCAATTGTTTTCTTCCAATCTATCCCACCACCTTGGCTAGTTCCAACCCCATTTGGGTTCAAAATAGCTGACATTGGGATATTTTAGGTTGAAGCAAAAGGGTTTATCCATTCTTTGCTTGATTTTCTCCATTTTCTAAATTGTCCTAGAAAGGGGACATTACACATCCTCTTCCTCCGAAAGAAGATCTATCTCCACCTTTTTGTCCATGACCTTGCTCACTCCAAGAGCTTTCTTCACCTTTGTGTGCATGATTTTGTTCACCACTACTCTTGCTTCCACTTCTACATGATAAGTTTCCTTTTCCTCCCGCATTGCTCTGTTGTCTATGAGTCTCATCTTTTTCCTTCAATGCAAATAGAGAGACCTATTCCACAAATCTCAATCTAATCATATTGAACTTTTTGAATGGAAATATGCAATCCATTATCATACCCTGAGATCTTGTTTGCGTCATCCTCCACATGGCTCGCTTTGATTGTCTATCGATAGAACTCTTTAGTGTAATGTTTTACACTCAACTCCTAGTGCAAGTTTTGTAGTTTTTTGAACAAATGCGACTGGTAGTCTATACGCACGAACTTAATCTTTAATTTTGTGATCGGTCTACCCCAAATCTTTTGCTTGTCCTTCCTCCTTCGCGCTCTTTCGGTATGCACATGTTCCCACCACAAAGATGCATGAACCATTCACTTAGTACAAGCAAATTTTACCTTCTTGGGGTCTTTAACGCTTTCGTTCTCGAAATATTTCTCCATTTTTACGATCAAGGCTACTAGTTGTTCTGGATCAAGGCTCCCGAAATAACTTGGCATGCCCTCTTGCTCATCGACATGTTCTACTTTAGCCTCCTAGTCTTTAGGTGCTCTCCCTTCATACTCATCATCACTTGCATCTTCATCAAGGGAAACTCGCTTCATTGTACGAATTTCATAGCCTTCAAATGGGTGTAAACTCGTCACATCATCTCTGCTAGATCTACTAATTTGGGTGCGTTGTTTTCTTTAGCCACAAGATCCACTCTATATGCCATCTCTACCTTCCTCAAAATTGTCTCAACAAGATTCCCTGACCTACACCTACCCAACAATCCAAACGTTGGAAGATGTCTACAACTCTTTCTACCTGCACTCTACTATGGAAAGCAACAAATCTAAAGATCGCCCACACTATCTAGATTGATGTGCATACCAATCTCTTTAATAGGACATAGAAATCCTTGCTCTAATACTAAGCTGATGCAGTTGTTGTTAGGGGTCCCAATGAAAGGATGCCTTAGACCATGCAACCCGTATCAGAGTTAGATCTCATCGAAGCAAGATCACAGACGCAGCTCTTAGCAAGCAACAACAAAGCTTATTCTATTAATGTAATGAAAGATCACACTCCAAGAGAAAGTCTTATGACAAGACTCTACAACAATTCTTCCAAAAACTACAATCCTACGACCTATCCTAAGCTTGCAGACTCTGCAAGCTTTCTATAGAATCACACTTGACCAAATTGGAAACTTCACACTAGATGCCTTTCCCAATCGGATAATAGGTGCCTTACATGCTCACAACTCCCTTGTAATTATAAAATTCTAGTGGTTGTGGTAGGAGAGCAAAGATGTCTTAGCAAGTAAAGATACCTTGCAAATATTCCTCAGAAGGCCTCAAGTCGCCATTGATCTACCCATGAAGTTTCTTTGTTGGATCAAGCTCAATTAGATCATTTGGTTGGTCCCCAGCCATGAAATCCGGATCAAGGCCCATGTTTAACTCCCTCTAACTGTATCGATGTTGACAAGAGATCTTGTCAGGTGCAAATGCAATCATTGTGGCAAATGGAAGTGGTCCTGCAGAAATGCATTACTTCGTGGCATCAACATTGTTCGACAACATGAACTTTGTATAGGTAGTGTATGCAAATCTTCATAGCTTCAGTGCACAAGAATCGTGTTCCTTGACCAATTGACTGGTGCAAATATTTACATGGCTTAGGTAGATGAGTGTGGCATATAAATCTTTTTTGGTCGCGGCAAGGGATAACATGCCATGGGCAAGATGATGCTGTGGCGTTCATATTTTTGCATGGCCAAGATAGTGTTGCGTGCCTTAGATAGGCTTTCGTGGCTTCTGTAAGAAAATGGCTACATTGGTTTTTGCACGACATGCTTAGAAGTGACGTGGTTTTGCACAAGTCTTTATTTTAGTAAGTCTAAATATTTTTGGGTGATGCAAGATTTCTTGTGAACCCAAAAGATGTTCTTGCATCATAATCCATTTTTTGCAGCTATTTGAAACTTTCAAAGCAGGGTGTGATGGTATTTGGGAGATTCTTTAAGAGACCTGCCATCATGCATATCTTGACATAGTAAGACCATGAACAACAATCACCTTCATACAAATTGTCGAATAAGATTTTCAACTTTCTTGAACACATACA